>LNAC01000003.1:10694853-10804589 GCA_002007465.1 Ailurus styani
GGCCGCTGCCTCAGCCCTGCCCCTCGTTCCCTCCCTCCCTTGCCGCCCCACCACGCAGGAGTTCGGATTCTCCACCCGAGTCGTCCTGATTTCTCTTTGCCTCTCTTTCGGGAACGGGAGTGGTGGAGGGAGGCAGCGAGGCTGCGAAGGAGAGGCCCGCCAAGTCGGCCCGCCTGCGAAGTGTGGCTTTGACACATCCTTGTTATGGAAGTGAAGTGAAAAAAAATAATAATAATAAAAATAATAACTCTGGACGTGGAGCTGCTACCGAGAAGGAGACCGGGGAAAGAACACCACCAGTAGGCAGGCCAATGGTTTTTCGGCAGCGCGCTGGCAAGTTTGTGGAACACTTTCTAGGAATTAGGTCTTTTTCCTCCCCCTTCATCTTCTTGACTTCTGAAGAAAGAACTTGGCTTTGGATGGCAATGGAGCCTGAGGAGAGAGGGTTAGACGCACTTGAATAATCCCTCCGGCTGGGCTGAATTTGTGGGAATTTAGGAAGCCAGAGGGTGGAAATACAGCAGCCTTCGCAGTGCCCTCTGTTAATTTGGATGGATCTTAATGTGCCCCATTCAAGACCTCTCCACTAACCCCTTCTGCTCTTGCGATTTGCTCTTCTTGACTTTAATTAGCATCTAGGAAAGTCTCAACTTTGGACCTACCTCCTTTTTTGATACTTATTTTTGTACTTTTGCTCTCTGGGATTGGTTTCTTAAACAGTCTGGATCCTTTTTAATATGTCAAAATGAGTCGGCTGATGTTTACACAACTACTGCTCTGTGGATTTTTATATGTTCGGGTTGATGGTAAGTTAACAATACTTTTCTCCTATCCCCCCACCCCAAAAACCATTTCTTTCCGAGTGCGTTGTGGGCTATAGATAAAATGACATTATGTCTGTTAGTCCCTTTTGAACAGGCACAGGGGCTTTGGGGGGGGGGCTGAGGTTTTAAGTCTTTGTTTCTAAACTGCTGCAAGTGGAACGTGTTAGTAGTCACCTATTGTTGTTGTTGTTGTAATTTACTTAATTAATTGAGGAGTTGGATAATAAATAATGGGCTCTCAGTCTTGTTAGATAAAGGAATATTTAAGCGAATCTCTCAGATACTCTTGTGCCTACTCCCTTTTGGTGTTTGTTCTTGTATCTGAACTTTGGCTTAGAAATTCAAGTGAAGAAAAATAGTAATAGACACTTCAGCGAAGGTTCAGTGGGTTAGGAATTTGAGACAGGGTATCTCAGGGATCAATGGGTGTCACTTGCGTGCGGCTGAGTGCTCTTCTAGTGTGAAATCGGAATCAAGAATTCAGATCCTAGGGAGAAAACTGTCAAAAGTGAGACTGGGCGAGGCTCCAGGAAGGGGGAAACATAAGCTTTGGGCTGGCTATGGGCACAGAACACTCAGCTCAGTCCCCAGTGGCAAACACAATGGGGATCTGAAACAGGTGACCTAGGTGTCTCCCTCTAGGTTGAATCAGTCTGTCAAGCAGAGAGCATTCTGCCTCCGATTCTCCTGTCTTTTGTTCAGATATGGTTTCCTGGGATATTTTCACAGGATGTCAGTTTCTGGTGCGAGGATTGCAAAATCTTTTTTTTTTTTTTAACGTAGCTCTTCTGAATGATGTGCAGAAGTAATCATTAACTTGCTTTTTTGTTTGTTTATAAGAAGAAAGTCGAAAGAACATTTGGTATGAACCTTCTAGGGACTTTAATTTTTAAATCAATGCAGAGAATGTGTATAAAGAGAAGAGTAGAGCATGTTGTTATTGTTTTTCCTGAAAATGTGGGTTGTTGGACTTTAGTCGGATTGTCGGACTTTCCTGAAAATGTGGATTGTCGGATTGTACGTGTTGTAGTTGTAAAGAACCTGTGTGTCGGTCCAAATATTTGAGCCACCATAGTAGCTTGTTGCTACATAAACTTTCCTCCAGCATTTGCATTGAGGACGAATTCATTTCTTGGGACACTGCCTATTTTTGCCCGCCTGTAGGAGCTAACTTTGTTCCTGGCAGCTGCTGCTGCACAGAACACAATCTATCGGAAGATACAAACAGGAAGACTTTCTGTAAACATGAAGCAGTGCAGATGAGTTTACCTACTGTCAAGTGGCTGTTTTCAATCACAGACTGCATGAGTACCTTTGCCCCCAGCAATGGGAGGCAAGGCATTCATGTGGGCACTCTGCTTGTTCTTCTTCCCTTCTAAGGAGTAGATGTTTAGGAATTAATCACTGTGAACCACCCTGTGACAATATCCATAGTCATACCTAATCAGTCACCATACATTTTCTTCTTCAATACATTTACCTTTCTAATACATTTATATTGCCCTAACCAAAAGGCTTACGTATTTCTCCTAAGTGTGTTTGATTATCATGATAAGAAGACTTTGATAGAACTTTTTGGATAATATAACCTTGTAAGCCATGAATTCACATATTTCCATACCAGGAATGCATGCACAAACTATATATTAGACTACAGAATTATCACCAAGTTGTTTTTACTTTTCTCTCTCTCTCTTTCTTTCTCTCTCTCTCTCTCTCTCTCTCTCTTTCTTTCTTGAATTAGTGTGTGGCTAAGAGGCATACAATTAAATTGCTCAGTGGAAGTGACAGAGGGAATCAGAAGAGTTGGTGTTACAGAATGTAATTAATGTACCAGGGTGTTTGGAGATATATGAAACAAATGCAATTAACCAGCTTGCTGGAACAGCAGTAGAAAGACATCATCTTTCTCCTTCCCTCTCTCCCTCCCTCCCATCCTGACCCCCTCCCTTCTTTTCCTCTCTCCCTTCTTCTCTTCCTTCTCCCCCTATCTCACCCCTCCTGCCCCAGAGACACACCTAGGACCTTTGTTTTGATTTGATACTATAGACTAAGGGGGGAGTTTATATCTGGATCACAGTTAATGCTGCAAAATGCATGGTAATGTAGTGAAAAATGCCCCATTGAAAAGGAAGTGGTAAATTTTTGTGTCGGCGAAACTAGTTTTTGTATTTAGCATCTACTACTTCTAAAGCAAAGGAAGATATGGACACTTACTGAATGAGTGCATAAAGCATACATTTGACATTGGACTGCCTTTGGTTTACTCCAGAACGATGACAGCCTCTCCATGGAGATTGTTGAAAATTTGGGATGCAGACAACACTGCCCTCTAGGCTATTTCAACACACTGGGACGGAGCGTTCACATAGATAATGAGGGGGTTGGTTTGTAGGATCTCTAAGCTCTTTCTCTTCCAGGATTCTATGATTTCTATTTACTTATTATCCTTCTTAGAAGTGTGTGCTTATTCTCCCCATGAATTTCAAATTTAGAGAAGCTTGTACCATTTCAAAGATATACTGACTATCCTTGTGCTAGACACAGAAATTAATTTTATTCAGTGACAAATGATACATAGATTTGCATTGAAATTTGCTTGGTGGGTTATTTATATGTGCATTTTTATAGTATATGAAAAATGTTGGAGTTTTGCCTCCTCCTAGGAGATATGTGCTAATATTATTTATGATTTTTCAGTATCTTGTGTCTGTAGGAATCCATAGAGAATAAACATTAAGTTAGTTGAGAACTACAGACAAACTTTTCTATTTGGGATGTAAATAAAGATTTTCTCATTTAATACAGATTCATGAATCACGTGCATGTTTTTCTTTACTGTTCCATAGGAGAATATGTATTAAGTTAAGCTTTTGTTCTCCAGATTTTCTTTATTTTTAGGTGAGACTGTGGTTTTATAGTCATTTACAGGGAACTAAACCTAAATTACTACAAAGCTTTTTAATTACATCAACTTCCTGTGCATTGTGTCAATCTACTAATTTTGCAATAATTGTGAAAAGATGTTTTTAAAATGAGAATAATGTTCTTATCTTTAATTTTTAACTATTCTTAAATGAAAATGGCACATGTGATACTAGGGGAGATAACAATAATGTGTGTGCATAGTGTAGATGCTTAATCTCATACAGGTTTATACGTTTTGCTAAAGTGTTTCTTTTAGTAATGGGCTCATTATCGTAGCCATACGTAGTCCATTTCAGAACTTAAATTGCTTATAAGTAACCTGAAATTTGCTCTTGCAACTATGTAGTAATATCACTTCCAATTGGCTTTGTTTGAATAACCTTTGATTCTAGGCAACATGTGGTCCATAAACCAAAAGGATTCCTTAGAACATAAGAAAGAGTATCTTAAAGGAATAAAAAAAGTAAAGATTATACAAAATAATAATAACAGTAATTCTGGTTGTCTCATCCCTGAGCAGCTTGTATAAAATAACATCTTTGACAACCAAATATTGCTATGTATGCACATTGCATATACTGGGATACATACATAGTAATAAAGGAACTTAGTTATATGAGAGGTGCATGTCTAGTGGTATCTGCTTCAGTAGTTCCCACAGTCTATACGAGACACATGGACTTTTTTTTTATTTTTAATTTTAATTTATTATTATTATTTGCCCAGGGGTACAGGTCTGTGAATCATCAGGCTTACACATTTCACAGCACTCACCAAAGCACAAACCCTCCCCAGTGCCCTTAACCCAGCCACCCTATCCCTACCCTCCCACCCCCCAGTAACCCTCAGTTTGTTTTGTGAGATTAAGAGTCGCTTATGGTTTGTCTCCTTCCCGATCCCATCTTGTTTCATTTTTTTCCCTTCCTACACCCCACGACCTCCTGCTCTGCCCCTCAAATTCCTCATATCAGAGAGATCATTTGATAATTGTCTTTCTCTGATTAATTTCGCTTAGCATAATACCCTCTAGTTCCATCCACGTCATTGCAAATGACAAGATTTCTTTTCTTTTGATGGCTGCATAGTATTCCTGTGTGTGTGTGTGTGTGTGTGTGTGTGTGTGTGTGTGTGTGTCTATATACCACATCTTCTTTATCCATTCATCTATTGATGGACATCTAGGTTCTTTTCATAGTTTGGCTATGACACACTGACTTCTGATGTGCAATCTGGTTTTTGAAGTTTTAGGGAAAAAAAAGGATTTTCCTTTTACTTATTTCTCCTCCTATTCTTTTTTTCTTTTTAAAGATTTTATTTATTTATTTGACAGAGAGAGATCACAAGTAGGCAGAGAGGCAGGCAGAGAGGAGGAAGCAGGCTCCCTGCTGAGCAGAAAGCCCAATGCAGGCCTCGATCCCAGGACCCTGGGATCATGACCTGAGCCGAAGGCAGCGGCTTTAACCCACTGAGCCACCCAGGCACCCTACATAAAGTCTTTTAAGGGGGAATTCCTATCAGTTCTTCCAATCCCATAGATCTAATATAGCATCTAATGTTTAGTATACTCACCCCAAATACCTATTTCTAACTCAAAACTGTTCTGGGATAACCTAGGCCTCAATTATTAGTGTTTTCTCCTCCATTTGCATGTAATCCTTAAGAATTTTTATCTAGTCACATGGATTTTAAATCCATCTTAGTGCTGATGATTCTCATCTTACTGTAAATCATTGTGTGGGGGAATATAGCTTCCATGAGACTACACCTTGGCTCTTCTATATACTGTCGTATCTCCAGTGTCTGGAACAGTGTTTCACATATCCAACCGACTATGGGACATTTTTGCCTGAATATATCAAACTTGGATGGTAACTGGACATACTGTGGTGATCATTTTGCAATCTATGCAGATTATCAAATCATCATGTGGCATATCTAAAGCTAATATAATATGTCAATTATATCTCAATTTTTAAAAAAGGAAAAAATATCAAACTCAGGCTAAAGATGGAATCTTCTTCTCTTTCTAGTCATTTCCAGCTCAGTAAATGAATCATTATTTACAGAGCTTTTCATGACCCAAAACTAGAAATCATTCTTGACTTATTCTCATAGTCCATATCCAACTTATGGTATATATCTTGATACCGATGATTTTATGTGTATATTTGTGATTTCCCCCAACATTTTATTTTTATTTTTTAATTTTTTAAAAAAATTTTATTTTAATTCTAGTTAGTTAACATTTTCAAACATACAGCAAACCTGAAAGCATTGTACAGTGAACACTCAGACATCCTCTCGTAGATTCTAGCATTATCTTACTGTACCTGATTACCACATAGCCATCCATTTATCCTTTCTTCTAAGCATCCAATATATGGGTTTTTTTATGAAGTTTTTATTTTAATTCCAGTTAGTTAGCACAGTGTTATATTAGTTTCAAGTGTAGAATATAGTGATTCAGCACTTCCATACATCACCCTGCTCTCATCACAAGGGCCGTCCTTAATCCCCATCCCCTATTTAATCCATCTCCCATCCCATCCATTACATTGTTTGATGCATTTTCAAATAATAAGATACCAGACATTTCTTACAATTTAACCACTATCATCCTGGTCAAAAACTGGACTATTACAATAGCTTGAGAAATGATTATCCATCCAGCTTCCACTGCTGCTCCTCCAGTCCCTGCACCTTACCCCATCCCACTTAGTTTTTCACAGTAGCCAGAGGGACCATTTAAAAGCATATAATTAGGGATGCCTTGGTGGCTCAGTTGGTTAAGCAGCTGGCTTCAGCTCAGGTCATGATCCCTGGGATCGAGTTCCTTGCTCAGCAGTGAGCCTGCTTCTCCCTCTGTCTCTGCCTGCCACTTGGCCTGCTTGTGCTCTCTCTCTCTGACAAATAAATAAATAAAATCTTTTTTAAAAAGCATATAAATAAGATAATGACAGCTTCTTGCCCAGAATCATGTAATGGCTTCTACTCAGAACTCTTCACAGTGGTTTACAGACTATTCAGGCCCCTCTCTGCCTCTTTGACCCATCCGCTCACACCCCCCACCTAGACTGAAAACTTTCCTTTTTGATGTTCTGTTTTTGACTTAGGCCTTTTGCATTTGTTCTTTCTGCTAACTGAAATGTGCTTCCTCAGATTTCTGCGTGGGCAAATCTTTCCATTGATTTAATAAGTCCCTATCCAATATCATCTCTTCAGAAATATGGACATCCCTATCTAAAATTATTTCCCTTGAAACAATATTGGGCTGCCTCCTTTACCTTCTTAATGTTTTTGCATGGCACTTATCACCTCCTGGAGGAGCGTGTGTGTGTGTGTGTGTGTGTGTGTGTGTGTGTGTATAAACAGCGATGAAGGGTCTGACACCTTACTCTACTTGCAAGATAAGAAGTTAAGAGTGTGGCAACTACATGAATGTTGGGAGGAGAAATGAGACATCTGGGTCAGAGATGATGGACCTCATTAGTCATGTCAGAACAAGCAGCATGTTATGTTTGTTTCAGTCTCTCACCTCTGAAGTGATTTGTTGGCAGTGTAGTGTGGCCCAGGGAGATGATGCACACGTGGTGGGTTTTTCACACGACTGAGGAAGCCTGATTTGGGGAACCTGAATATTTTATAACAGGCAGTAAGGAAACTACCTAACCTTTACCCCAGAGGAAGACATTGCCTTGATTATATTAGATGATAAGCAAATCTTCCCTCTACTCTCAAGAGAGCCCACCACCAAATTTAGAAGATGGTTTGGCATATAAATATACTTGAAAAGATCTTTTGGAGCAAAAGAGTATTAGCAGCTCTGTTAGCAAGATATGCAGAAACATGAAAGACCCAGGGAAAATTTTCTTCCAACAAGAGACAAGTAGAAATGTTTCTTTATTGTCTGACTTTTCCACTGAGCTCCTAGGGCAGAAACTTAATTTTGTTTGTCATGCTTAATACATTCCTCTAGTGCCCAGAGCACTAGATGGCACATAGTAAATATTCAAATACTTGTTGAATAAATTAAAATGTGCTCATGGAGTGCTTTCGAGATGTTTACATCCATGCCCTTCTCAACACATGAGACATTTACCATTTGAACAAGGTTTATTTATTTATTTTGGGGTCTGTGTGTGGACATCTGTGTATGTGAGTCTAGTGAGAGACAGAGAGGGTTCTCAAACATGTGTATTTTGACACAAATGACATCCTGATTTTTGGTGATTTAATGTTCTGCTTTTCTCCTGGCAGAAGATATAGAATTGATCATTTGCTCTGATAGGCTTTTTTTTCCACCAAAGCAAGAATATTTTCCGTAATGGTGGTTTTCGTGGTCACTCTCCCCTACACCCCACATTAACACTGCTGTGTTTTCAGCACATTGTTGAACGTTATGTGTATAAATGTGGAACTCCTTTAAATGGTTCTGTTGTGCCTTATTAGGAACATACACATTCCCTCCCCACTAAGGAAAGTTGACTTGTCTAATGACACCTAGTTTAGAAGTTGAGACTTCTCTGTACATTTAGGGCAGCTTTCCATGTATGCATTAGCAACAGAAAAGTGAATTTTTAGAGATAAAATTAAGTGGATTACTTCTAATACTAGTCTCTAAATAGATGTCTCATTAATAATTGAAAAAGAAGAGGAAGATTAAAAGTAATACCTCAGTAGTGGGCATTGGCCTACCCTATCTGTTGTTGCAATAATCATATCCAGGGCCCTGTTTATCATCGACATTAAACTGAAGTATAGTCAGGAATTACGTGGATTTGACCCTTTTTATAGAACGACTTTTGATTTTAAGAATAAAATTCAAAGGGGTCTTAACTGGAAAATTTATTATTATTTTTTTAAAAAACTGAGATAAGGGCCAACATAGACATCCTTAAATTTTACTAATTAAATATTTTTTTCTCCCAGCAAGTTTATTGAGATGTAATTCATATACCATACACTTCACCTACCTAAAGTATACAATTCAGTGGTTTTTAGCATATTCACAGAATTGTGCAATCATCACTACAATCTAATCTTGGAACTTTTTTGTTATCCAACAAAAGAAACTGTATATCCTACTCCTCACACTAGGAGGCCACTAGTCTGCTTTCTGTAGATATGTCTATTTTGGACATTTCATGTGATAGAATCATATACTATATGGCCTTTTGTGACTAGCTTCTTTCCCCTCGTTTAATGTTTTTAAGGCTCAGCCATGTTGTAGCACATATCAGTATTTCATTACTTTTTATTGCAGAGTACTATTCCATATCATTTATCCTTTAAATTAATTAATTTGGGTTGTTTCCACTTTTTGGCTATTATAAATATTACTGGTGTGAGCATTTGTGTACTAATCTTTATGCACACCTCTATTTTCATTTCTTTTTGGTGTAAGTGGAGTTGATGGGTTGTATCGTAACCCCATGTTTAACCTTTTGAGAAACTGCAAGACCATTTTCCAAAGCAACTGTATCATTTTACATCCCTACTGGCACTGTATGAGGTGAATATATTCTTTTCATTAGCCTTGGAAAGAAAACATTGGGTGGCCTTTATGAGTTGAATATGGTGTTTTATAGTGAAACAATTTTATATTATAATAACACTCCTTAAATTTCCATCTGTACTGAGTTCTGATCCCTTCAGTGATTGTCTTTTAAGTCTTCTCCAATCACCCTGTGAAGTCTTACAAATGAAATTAACCCAAATTGAACTTTTCACTTTTAGCAGAGACTTCAGTAATACTCCATATAAATCATGGAATGATAGCACCTCAGAGCTAGAAGTTTTTGCAATTATGCAGTACAGCTCTGTCATTTGGTTGGACACATGAAGAACTGAAGCTCAGAGGTTTTATTTGCCTTGTCACAGATCCCTTTGCTACTTAATGGTAGAGCTGTAATTAGGGTCCAGAGATGTTTATCTCTATACCATGCTTCTCTTGAGAGACTCTTTCCAACTCTTCAGCCCTGGGACTCTTAAAGAAGAGTTCCAGACTCCTGTTCCTGAAATGACCAGCTATTTTCTGAACATGTCAACAGGAGAAATGGCTTGAGATGAGTTGAGGTTATTTATTTATTAAGTAGATGCTTCTTGCTCATCTACTTATAGACAAGGCACCTGGCTGTGGGCTCTGTGAGGAACATAATGACCTGTGAAATGGTTCCCACCTTCAACAAGATCACCCTTCATAAGAGAAGATAACACTTGTTTGAGTCACTAAAGCAAAAGTAGTGTCCAATAAATGGTTGAAGATATATATATCATAGTGGGAGAACTCAGAGAAGGAATAGATGATTTCCAGTGGGTACACTCTGGGGGAAGTCAAGATCAAATAGGTCACTTAGAGGAAGAGTGGGATTTTCATAGGCAGAAAGATTGGAAATTGCATTAAAGCAAAAGGAATAATAGGAGGAATGGCACAGAGATGACAAAGGCATGTTGAGGGAAAGGCAAGAAATCTAGTTGAATTGTAACATAGTTTGTCCATAAGACACAAAGCATAAGATTATTGAAAGAGAGTCAGTCAACAAACACAACTGAGTGAGTCTGAATAAATATTTTAAGCTTTTTATGCCTTTTTATCTGTAGGATGGCATGGTTGATAATATGCATCTCGTAACAGTTGGTATGAGGAATAAATGTGTATATGTATAAGAAAGCATACACACGTTTATGTATATATGTTATATAGAGAGAAATTATATGTAAAATGTTCTGAAGAGTGCCTGGTACTTAATAAGCACCATTTAAGTGTTACTTATTATTATTTTTATTGCATCATTATTCCCTTTCCAGTATCATCTACACTTAATTTTAAGAGGGCTTTGGCTATCAAACTAAGTATGAACTTTGAGAGCGTTTCATGATAATTTTTCTATAATCTTTCAAGCATGGGTCTTCAGGTGACTGATTAAGAACTTTCGTTGCCTCTTAAGGGCAATCATCTGTGGCCACACCTATACAACTATGATAAACGTGCTATGACAGGTGTGTTTCCATTGCATCATATGCTGATTACAGAACAAATGGGATTACAAGTGAGTGGCATTATGAATGAAGGGCATAAACAAGAGAGGCCTACTACAAATAGCAATTTGTTAACAAATAGGGCATACTCATATAAACCTGCATTTTGATCCAAGTTGACTGATTTTCGTATTAGCCAAAATATTTTTTACTTGGTGCTTTTGGTACAGAGTACCATGGAGATCAATATTGTATAAGACAAACTTTCCTTGTTCTAAGTAAACACTGGTACAGAAATTATTTTTTTTTAAATCAACATTCAGTCTGCTCTCATATTTTTTCTCTAGTCCACTTATCTTTCTTTCATTTAGTATGGACATTGATTCTAATACTTTTGACAATTATCCATTAATTAGATTTCCATATTGAGTGGTTGTATATATCAGAAAGGATAATAATCTGAGTAAAACAATATCATTACTGTTGTGGAAGACCATACACTTTGGGTGGCCAGACGCTCTAGACTGCAGCTCTTGCTTTCCTGCTAATTAATTGTATGACTTAAATCCTGACTTTAAAAAAAATGAGATCTGACTGTGTAATCTCCAGAATCCACTTAGCCTTAAATTCTATTATTGTAAGTAATTTAGTTTAATGCTTTATCATTTATGTTTATGTTTGAGTACAATTGGAGGAGAAAATTTAGCCTGAAAAAAAATTATCCAAAATCATATACATCCATCTTTGAAAATAATCAGTTTATGGTCCAATCCACATAAGATATAACCCTGTGTTTTGGTGTGGGCTTCATGACATGAATATGGATGATAGGCAAAATTCACTAGTCTTACGATTTACATCCACTTTTATCCACTAACGACCAGTGGAACCCATGGTTACTTTATTCATGAATTGAATTAAAAAATAATAATATTGAGAAGACAATAATCTTAAGCCAACGTACTTACTTTATGGCCACTATAACTAGAACCAAATGCAACCCGGCAATTTCAGCTTAGGAGACAGAGTTAATAGCCACTTTTTAATTTCCATTGTAAGGACTGATGTGGGATCTTTTCTCTCAGTTTTTGGCACCAAGTCTTTTTGGAAATGAACATGGAGAACAAGGAATATAACTCGACTATGCCATTATATGTCTTTTCAAGTTTAAACAAGGAACCCCCAGTTGAAACCATTTTTTGTTTAGATTTGTCTAAAACTTGTGCAAGTTACAATTAAAATGTTCATAAGTATGATCAAAAAAGGAATTTTTGATTTTTACAAACAATTAAATGAAGGTTTTTTTTGTTTTTTGTTTTTTGTTTTTAATAAGAAAAGGTTATAGGGGCATCTGGGTGGCTCAGTTGTTAAGCGTCTGCCTTCGGTTTGGGTCATGATCGCATGTTTCTGGGATCAAGTCCCACATTGGGCTCCATGCTCAGCAGAAGGCCTGCTTCTCCCTCTCCCACTCCCCTTGCTTGTGTTACCTCTCTCGCTGTGTCTCTCTCTGTCAAATGAACAAAATCTTAAAAAAAAAAAGGTTATATATTTTATAAATCAAGGTTATGGGCACACTTCAAAGTTTTATAATACTTATTTCCAAATACTAGCAAATGCTAAAATACAGTTAAACTAGATCACTTAGGTATATCTGATCATTATAAAATCTAGTTTCAGGGTAGCAGTAAATTAAGGGAAATTCAGTATGAACCTATCAACAAGCATTTTAAGATGTGTTTCTATCTTTATTTTAAAGTGAACTTTAATGTACTGTCACATAACAGTGTAGTTATTAACGATGCAGTTCATTGTTGATCTTTTAAACTAGGGAAAGCTTTTCACTTTCCCCTCCCTAAATATGCCACAGCTTGTCTATTCTAAAACACCTTCGATTTGTCAACAACTACAGCAAGAAGCCATCACCAAATGCTAATCATGTGAACCCCTCCCCACCCGGATCTATGGTTGGAAGAGAAACTGCTTAAGAAGGATGTAACCTTTGAAAAAGAAAATGCCAGGTAACTGAGCAATTCGCCGGCACTTTTTTCTTCATGCCAAATGGACCGTGAAGAGTTAGAACATGAGTTGGATGGTCCCAGCACTACTTTTTTCACTGCAGTGGTATTCTCAAGACTTAAAAGCCAGCAGTGAAAGAGTATTTCCATGGGACCTGAGCCCTCTACTCGCAAATCTTCAGCCATCATTCAGTTGATTTTTCAGCTTCCTTTTCTCCTCACAAATGCAGTTGAATAATTTCCCCAGAAAAGAAGTGCTAACAGATTTAACTGGGGAGTTCCTCACTCACCATCATGAAAACATGTAGGTGATTTTGTAGCTACGTATGTTTTTAAGTGTTTCAATCCGCCTTTGTGATTTGGAAGCCTGGATAATGTCAACTTGTCATACAAAATGAAAGAAAAAAAGAATGAGAAAAATATGCACAACATGTGGGTACAGATTTTGGGCAAAGATCCCTCTTCTCCCTCTGCCCCTCACACACATGGCTGAAGATATGAATAAACTCGAGTTGTTTGATGCCTGCCCTCTACTCACAATTCAACAGACAACCTTTATTTTAAGAAAAACATTTTCCAGGCTATAAATTATTATTGTTCTTTTCAGTTAAACTGTAACACCTGTGATGTTCATCAGTTGGATGTTACGAAACTCTCTCCAGATTTTTGAGGCTCCCCGTGAATGTGTCTCATTGTGTTAAGCTTCAATTCTAAGTTGGTTCAACTGTTCTTTTCAGAAAGTGGTTTTTATCTTCCTAAGCAGCCGCTAAAGATGGCATGTGCCGTCAGACAACCAGGCACTTGGTTTCATAGTCTGTCTTAAGATTCAATTTAAGTGTGCTGAACATGGGGTCCTACAGGAGTTTACATGTAATCTTTGTATTAGAACTAGCCCAGGAGGCACAAGGATGTACCTGGGAGGGGCAGTCTCTGTGAAGGATAAGAGGTTGAGGTGGTGGTGGGAGGGGGGCGGACAGAATGTTGAAAAAGTGAAAAACTGAACATTTGAATGAAATGAATTGGACCAGCGTTTGAAACTCTCCTATCTAGCAAGTGGACAAACTGATATTTAGTTCCATGGATTGTTAACATTCACATAAAACAGAATTATTTAGCATTTACTGAATCCTTTTTGATAATCAATTTGGGATCAAATGCAAAAGAACATGTGTCTGGCTTTGTATGACCCCAAATTCTTCCGTTTTCCCTTTGAGCAGATGACATGCCTTCTTTGCTGACTGATATTGGTTGCTAGGAGAAGTGCGCTGGGCTGGTCTCCTCTCATCCAGCAGTAAAACTAAAGAGTGTATTGAGTAAGAGAAAGGGAGGCAGAACACAGTACAGGCCATGAATCATGACTTGTCTGCAATATGTCCACTTTACTCCCATTTTTTGTCTCCTTAAAAACTTTTGTTTTTACCAATGATGCTTTCTTTCAGCCACTATCTATAATCCTTTCGGAGCCCGAGGGGATGAGGGTTTGCTAAAGGGAGACTGTGCTGCTAAGAGTCCACTCAGAGCCCTAATAAAAGCCTTGAGAGTTATTCATGGGGCCACATTAGCGAGAATGCCCTACTCAGTGAATAGCTTCAGTCAGCTGCCTTTGAAATCGGGTGATTAATACCTTCTGTTTTTAATGGGGGGGAAAAGGCAGACAAGAAAGGTCTTCATACTACTTTGGCTCCTTTGCAAATTAGATCTTATACATTGTCAAAGCTTTAGACAAAGAAGTTGCTAAATTTTCGCTACCTGAAATAGTCTTTTTTTTTTAATAGTGTTTCATGAACTGTTAAGATACAGTTGAAATGGTGAGAATATCCCCAGTAAACACATATTAAAAAACCCATTTAACCACTCTATATATTTTGGTGATGTTTGTGATGACCATCAAGCTAAGAGGTGATATTAGACATTATATCCAAAACGTTGTCTAAGCTGATCTCTTTCACAGCATCCAGATCACATTTTTGTTTGTTTGATAAAGCAACTAATTACAGTACTCTTGAGATTTTAGAGAAGCGTCTAATGAGAAAGTGTTAAGGGTGGCAGGTGTTAGTTTCCCATGAACACTTGGATGTAAGGGACAGTGTGATTTACAAAGAAGGTGTTATTTATGTATGTATAGATGTATGTATGTATGTATATTGATAACCAAAGACTAGTTAAGCATAAGGGACTAGAGAGGTTACCATTATAATCTCTCTTCTCTATATCTTTTGATTACATTGGGTGCATGGCATAGTTCAAATAAAATTGTTGAGGTTTAGAAACCGTGTCAATAATCTGAGATGCATTGTTAGAAAAGCTTCTAGGTTTGATGGCTCATGTATGGCAACTAGAAAATGCAAGGTGATGCTTTTTCATGCTATTTTTAGCATGATTCTCATGTCATCTAGACTGGTAATACTCAGATTGTAAAGCAGGCCAGCCCTTAGTGTTCTTTTACTATTATTCTCATTCTGCTGTTCACTTTACATTTTAAATTTATTTTTTGATGTAGCAGCCTAGTCTGGTCCTTGTACTCATGTTCATTGAAAAGCCTTTATTGTAGTCTGAATATGAGAACAAACAACATTTAAAAAGCTCTGTGCGATGCTTCCTGCAACCTGTTTTTCACTCTGTAGAAGTGAAATAGCTTGTTAAGAGATGGTAATACCCAAGGGCAATCAGAGATGAAAATGTAACGATTTGGTGGGTGATGTCTAGAGATCAGCTTCAAGTGAGGTCTGATTGAACATCTTTATTAGTGATATAAAGGAGAGAACAAAATGATGAAAAGAAATTATATATCCAATATTAGAAAGCTACCAGAACCCAACCCTGCCTAACACACCCCTTGACCCATGAGCATAGACATGATTTGCAGAACTTCCTAGCTGAGTAAGAACTAATGCTTTATTTGGTATATAAATGTAAATGAATTCTTCAGGGAAATAATCAGAAATCTAGATATCTAAGTAGAGGGAGAAGCTAGCAAACCAATAAAACTGAAAGGGCCCCGGGGATAAGCAGGGGAGTGGGTGCAAGGAGGGAATGAGATTCAGATTAGGAGTGTTGTGTCTCATTTGAAAGGTCAGGAGATTCTAGTGCCCATTTAGGCTGCAGTGTTGCCTCGCTGACGAGGGAGCCTTTCTCAATGAATGTGGCTCAAGTGCCATTGAAATACTTCTCTCATTGTGCACATCACTGCTAGACCACGAGAGTGTGAGAGAGAGGTTTTGGCAGACTAGAAGCAGGAGTGAGTGCAAGACAGATTCTTTTGGAAAATGCCCGTCCACTTAAAACTAGAGAAGGATGTACTTACTGTCTCTGTATCTCCTCGCCTATAATCATGAGAAACAATATTAAGATGGATCCCACTAAACCTTTTTTATTTTAAATATTGAAAAAAAAGGTCGGCAAAAGTGTAACCATGTTTAAAATACTTCACCCACTACTTTTCATGACTGAGTCACAAAAATTTGGAAGCAATGAGTTAAGTTTAGGTGAAAAATACTCATACTTTAAAATTATTCTTGAATTGAGTTGTAGGAGATGATTAATACAAAGATGCATTGCATTTTAAAAGAAAGGTAGTGAACGATATGAGTCTACTTTGTAAATAGACAAGAATTTTAGCCAGACGCATTGGTTGAACAGGATCCAGAACATAATTCTTTTATTACTTTCAACAATAGTGAGGTCTCCTTAGGCATGCTCCCTTTGGGACTCTACAGTTTAAGAGAAATGTGAAAAATGTTATAGTCTCTGTTCTATAGAGAGCTGCAAAATGATAGCTGGAGTGGAAAATAACACCTAAGTTTGACTGCACAGGTTCAAGTTCTGTCTTGTGTTTTTCTTCCAGTCTCATTATTTTTAATAAATTAATGGTAGTGCGCACAGCAATATCCTGAAATTAGATTTTAAAGTCACTTTCTTGGTTTAAAACATTTTCAAATGTTCAATAGGCATCACATGCAAGCTAGCACCTGAGCTTTGGGGATTGTTTTATATCCTTCATGATAAGCCCAAGAGAACAGAAAGAATGCAGAACTGACTGCCAATGCCCATCAATGCCTTCCTGTTCTCGTGGTCTCCTGGGGCCTTGGCTAGTCGGGGAAGGAGCATGATACCGTGGACTGGGTATCTTAAAGCTATAAGGGCTCGTAACTATTTCTAGCTTTGCTGATCGTGAGACCTCCTCTGTCCCAACTACTCACCTTTGCCTTTGTAGGGAGAAAGTGGCCATAGACAATTTGTAAATGAACGAGCAGAGCTATGTTCTAATAACACTCTATTTTTGGACACAGAAATTTTAATTTTTGATTTTTTTACTTGACAAAATATTGGTTTTTTTCCCCCAAAATACTGTTTTCTTTTCACTGTTTCTTTATGATTTAAAAGTGAGAAAAACATTTTTTGTGTATGCGTCACAGCAAAACAGAGAGTGAGCCCAATTTGGCCTGAGGGTTATAGCTTGTGGAATATAAAATGCCCATTTATCATTAGAGAAGTAGAAGAAAGAATGGGATGGGGCATAAGGCAGATGGAGCCAAAAGATGGATATTTCCCTCCCTACCCCATGTTATTTCTCCAAATCCATCACTTTTCATCCATCCTTTCAGCTTACATTTGGATGCACTTACTAGTTGTAGTCGATGGAGCTCTTTAGATCTCAAGCTGACTTCAGTAAGGTCAGTGCTTTCAAGTACTACTGCACTTGAGGTATTTGTACAGTCTAAGAACCTGAAAATCTGTCCATAGCCCTGTGAGAACTTCCACCAAACTTGGGCAGTCAAGGAGTGTTGTGATTGACCTGTGGACGAGTATTTCTAGTGCAGCGAATAGGGTGAAAGGGTATTTAAGGCAAGAGCTTGATAGTTGTGGTGTTTATTTTTTTAAGTTTTTATTTTAATTCCAATTAGTTAACATACAGTGTTATATTAGACATAGTGATTCAACAATTCTATACATTAGTCAGCGCTCATCGTAATAAGTGTGCTCTTTAATCCCCATCATTTATTTCACCCATCCCCCTACCTGCCTCCCCTCTAGTAACCATCAGTTCCTTCTCTATAATTAAGACTCTGTTTCTTGGTTTCTCTCTCTCTCTCTCTCTCTTTTCTCCTTTGCTTGTTTGTTTTGTTTCTTATATTCCACATATGAGTGAAATCATATGGTATTTTTCTTTGACTGACTTATTTTGCTTAACATTGTACTCTGTAGTTCTATCCATGTCATTGCAAATGGCAAGAGTTCATTCCTTTTCATGGCTGAGTAATAGTCCATATATATGTATATATATATATATATATATATATATATACACATACACATAAATATGGGTACATAATGTATATGTAAATATACATACATATACATATATATGCATATATATCTTATATTTTCTTTATCCACTCACCAGTCAATGGACCTTCCATATCTTAGCTATTGTAAATAATGCTGCTATCCACATAGGGGTGCATATATCCCTTTGGATTAGTGTTTATATAGTCTCCAAAGAGTATATAAATACTCTTATATAACATAAGATATACTTATATAACATACTATATAATAGATATTTTATATATAAGATATTATATTATATAATCAGAATCACATTCATTATTATTTATTATTATTAATTATATCTTATATAATATATTGTTATATATTAATAGTATCATATCATATATAATACATAATAATAATTATAATATAATATATCTTATATATAAGTTAATAATTACATTATATATAATATATATATCTTATATAATATATACCCTTATATAAATAAATTGGGTATATAAATACCCAATAGTGCTGATTGCTAGATCATAGGGTAGTTCTATTTTTAACTTTTTGAGGAACCTCTATACTGTTTTCCAGAGTGGCTATACCAGTTTGTATTCCCACCAACAGTGCAAGAATGTTCCCCTTTCTCCACATCCTCTTTCATACCTGTTGTTGCTTGTGTTGTTGATTTTAGCCATTTTAACAGGTGTGAGATGATACCTCATTGTAGTTTTGATTTATATTTCCCTGATGATCAGTAATGATGAACATCTTTTCATGTGTCTGTTGGATCTGAATATCTCCTTTGGAGAAATGTCCATTATGTCTTCTTGCCCATTTTTTCCTTGGATTGTTTAGTTTTGGGGTGTTGAATATTACAAGTTTTTTATATATTTTGGATGCTAACCCTTTATCAGATATGTTATTTGCAAAGTCTTCTCCCATTCTGTAGGTTGCCTTTTTTTTTTTTAAGATTTTATTTACCTATTTGACAGAGAGAGAGAGAGACAGAGAGAGTGAGAGCACAGGCAGGGGAAGCAGCAGGCAGAAGAAGAGAGGGAAGCAGTCTCCCTGCTCCATCCCAGGACCCCGGGACCATGACCTGAGCTAAAGGCCGGCCGCTTAAGCTTAATCTACTGAGCCACCCGGGCACCCCTGTAGGTTGCCTTTTAGTGTTGTTGATTGTTCCCTTCACTGAGCTGTGCAAAAGCTTTTTATTTTGATGAAGTCCCATTAGTTTCTTTTTTGCTTTTGCTTCCCTTGCCCCAAGAGACATATCTAGAAAGAAGTTGCTATGACCAATGTGAAAGAAGTTACTGCCTGTGTTCTTTTCTAGGATTTTTATGGTTTCAGGTCACAGATTTAGGTCTTTAATCCATTTTGAATTTATTTGTGTGTATGGTATAAGAAAGTGGTCTGGTTTCTTTCTTTTGCATGTTGCTGTCCAGTTTTCCTAACACCGTTTGTTTAAAAGACATTCTTTTTCTTATGAGATATTCTTTCCAGGGATTAATTGACCATAGAGTTGTCATATTATTTCTGGGTTTTCTATTCTTTTCTATTGAGCTATAGAAAAGCTATTTCTATATAGCTATTGTGCCAGTGCCATATTGTTTTGATCACTACAGCTTTGTAATATAATTTGGAGTCTGGAATTGTGATGCCTCCAGCTTTGCTTTGCTTTTTCAAGATTGTTTTGGCTATTCAGGGTCTTTTGTGGTTTCATACAAATTTTAGAATTGTTTCCTCTAAGTCTGTGAAAATGCTCTTTGTATTTTGGTCAGGATTACTTTAAATGTGTAGATTGCTTTTGGTAGTATAAACATTTTGACAATATGTGTCCTTCCAATCCATGAGCACGAAATATCTTTCCATTTCTTTGTATCAGCTTCAGTTTCTTTTTTAAACACTTTATAGTTTTTGGAGTACAGGTGTTTCACCTCTTTGGTTAGCTTTATTCCTAGGCTTCTCATTATTTTTGATGCAGTTGTAAATTAGACTGTTTTCTTAATTTCTCTATCTGCTGCTTCATTTTTGGTGTGTAGAAATGCAACATATTTCTGTACATGATTTTGTATGCTGCAACTTTACTGAATTTGTTTATCAGTCTTTATGGTTTTTTATATATAGTTCATGTCATCTGCAAATAGTGAAAGTCTTAACGTTTTACTTACTGATTTGGATGCTTTTATTTCTTTTTTATTGTCTGATTGCTATGACTAGGATTTCCATTACTATATTGAATAAAAGTGGTGAGAGTGGACATCCGTGTTTTGTTCCTGACCTTAGTGGAAAAGCTCTCAGTTTTTTTTTCCATTGAGAATGATGTTAGCTGTGGGTTTTTCAAATATGGCCTCTATTATGTTGCAATATGTTTCCTCTAAACTTTGTTGAGGATTTTTACCACGAATGGATGCTGCATTTGTCAAATGCTTTCTCTGCATCTTTTGAAATGATCATGTGGTTCTTATTCTTTTTCTTATTAACATGATGTATCATGTTGATTGATTTGTGAATATTGAACCACCCTTGCAAACCAGGAATAAATCCCACTTGATCATGACGAATAATTTTTTAAGTGTATTGTTGGATTCAGCTTGCTAGTATTTTATTGAGGATTTTTGCATCTATGTTCATCAGGGATATTGTCCCGTGGTTCTTTTCTTCAGTTGTATCTTTATCTGGTTTTGGTATCAGGATAATGTTAGCCTCATAGAATGAATTTGGAAGTTTTACTCCCTTTTCTATTTTTTTGGAATAGTTTAAGATGAGTAGGTATTAACACTTCTTTAAATTTCCCTGTGAACCAATCTGGTCCTGGACTTTCTGTTTGTTGGGAGTTTTTTGATTACTGTTTCAATTTCTTTGTTGGTTATCAGTCTGTCCAAGTTTTCTGTTTCTTCCTGTTAAAGTTTTGGTGTTTTGGTGGTGGTTTCTAGTAATTTATCTATTTATTTATTTATTTATTTATTTATTTATTTATTTATTTATATTATTTATCCATTTCTTCTAACTTGTTTTTATTTCTGTGGCCTTGGTTGTTATTTCTCCTTTCTCATTTGTGATTTTATTTGAGTCCCTTTTTAAATTTTTTCTTGACAAATCTGGTAGAGGCTTATCAATTTTATTGATTTTTTTTAAAGATCTATCTCCTAATTTCATCAATCTGTTGTTTTTTTTAGCTTCTATGTAATTTATTTTTCCGTTAATCTTTATTATCTCCTTCCTTCTGCTGGCTTTAGGCTTTGTGTTTTGTTCTTTTTCTAGCTCCTTTAGTTGTAAGGTTGGATTGTTTATTTGAGGTTTTTCTTGCTTCTTGAGGTAAGCCCGTGTTGCTATAAACTTTCCTCTTAGAACTGCTTTTGCTGCAACTCAGAGTTTGGATCATTGTGTTTTCATTTTCATTTGCTTCCATGTATTTTTTTCTTATTTCCTGGTCAACCGTCTCATTGTTTAGTAGCATGTTATTTAACCTCCATGTATTTGTGGTCTTTCCAGATTTTTTCTCATGGTTGACATCTAGTTTCATAGCATTGTAGTCCGGAAAGATTCATGGTATGACTTCAGTCTTCTTAAATTTGTTGAGTGTTGTTTTATGGGCTGATATGTGATCTATTTTGCAGAATGTTCCCTGTGCACTTGAAAAGAATATGTATTCTGCTGTTTTAGGATGGAAGGTTCTGAGTATATCTGTTCTAGTGTGTCATTCAAAATCATTGTTTCCTTGTCGATTTTCTATTTAGATGATCTGTCCATTGATATAGTTGGGGTGTTAAAGTCCACTACTATTGGGGCACCTGGATGGCTCCATCAGTTAAGCATCTGCCTTCAGCTCAGGTCATGATCTCAGGAATTAAGCTGCTCAGCGGGGAATCTGCTTCTCCCTTTCCTCTGCCCCTCCGTACCACTCCTGCGTGCTTTCTCTCTGCTCTCTTCTCTTTCTCAAATAAATAAATAAACAAAAATCTAAAAAAAAAAGTCCTCTACTATGGTTGTATTATCATGAATTAATTCCTTTATCGTTAACCGTTTTATGTATTTGGGTGCTGCTATGTTTGGGTGCATAGATATTTACAATTGTTATATCTTCTTGTTGGATTGTCCCCTTTATTATTATATAGTGTCCTTCTTTGTTTCTTGTTATTGTCTTTGTTTTAAAGTGTATTTTGTCCCATAAAAGTATTGCTACTCTGGCTTGCTTTCCCCTTCCTTCCTTCTTTCCTTACTTCTTTCCTCCCTTCCTCTCTCCCTCCCTCCCTTCCTCCCTTCCTTCTTTTCTTTCTCTTTCTCTTCCTCTCTCTCTCTTTCTTTCTTTCTCTTTTTCTTTTTCTTTCTTTCTCTCTCTCTCTCCCTTTCTTTCCTTCCTTTCTTTTTTTTCTTTTTTTTTTTTAGTAACCTCTATGCAGGGCTTAAACTCACAACCCTGAGATGAAGAGTTGCATGCTCTATCAACTGAGCCAGCCAGGTGCTCCTTACTGTGTCTTTCTTTCTTTCTTTCTTTTTTTTTTTTTAAGATTTTATTTATTTATTTGCCAGAGAGAAACACAGCGAGAGAGGGACACACAAGCAGGGAGAGTGAGAGAGGGAGAAGCAGGCTTCCCGCTGAACAGAGAGCCCAATGCCGGGTTGAGCCCACAACTCTGGGATCTTGACCTGAGCCTAAGGCAGATGATTAATGACTGAGCCACCCAGGCGCCCTCTGTCTTTCTTTTGACATCCATTGGCATGATAGATGTCTCTCTATCCCCTCACTTTCAATCTTTAGGTGTCGTTAGGTCTAAAATGAATCTCCTGTAGGCAGCAAATAGATGGGTCTTGTTTTTTTATGTATTCTCTTACCCTATGTCTTTTGATTGGAGCACTTAGTACATTTACGTTTGAAGTAATTATTGATAGATATGTATTTGTTGCCCTTTTATTACTTGCTTTGTGGTTGTTTTTGAAGATTTTCTCTGATCCGTTCTTGTCTTTCTCTCTTTCATGTTTTGTTGATTTTCTTCAGTGATTTATTTAGATTTCTTTCTCTCTCTCTCTCTCTTTTTTTTTTTTTGCATGTATATTACTAGTTTTTAATATGGTTACTGTTAGGTTTGTATATAACCTCTTCTGCATAGCAGTCTGTATTAAGTTGATGCTGGTTTAAGTTGGAACTCATACTTTTTTCCTCTCCTCCCATGTGTTAGGTATATGTTATTGTATTTCATAGCCTTTTTTTGTGAGTTCCTTGACTGATTTTTACAGAAATATATTCATTTTTCTGCTTCTGTGTTTTCTACCTTTATATTATTACTTTTGGTCTCTTCTTTTCACTCAGAGTCCCCTTTAATATTTCTTGGAGGGCTGGTTTAATGGTCATGAGCTCCTTTAGTTTTGTTTTTCTGGGAAACTCTTTATCTCTCCTTCTATTCTGAATGATGGTCTTGCTGGATAGAGTGTTCTTGGCTACAGATATGTCTTATTCAGAATTTTGAATATATCATGTCACTCTCTTCTGGGTTGCAAAGTTTCCGTTGAAAATCTCTTGCTAGCCTTTTGAGTTTTAAAAAGTAGCCTTTTGCTACTTTTAAAATTTTTCTTTATCATTATATTTGGTCCATTTAATTACAATATGTCTTGGTGTGGATCTACTTTTGTTGATTTTGTTGGGACTTTTGTGCCTCCTAGATCTGAATACCTGTTTCCTTCCCCAAATTAGGGAAGTTTTTAGTTATTATTTCTTCAAATAAATTATCTACCTCCTTTTCTCTCTCTTCTTCTTCTAGGACTCCTATAATATCAATGTTACTACTTTTGATAAAGTCACCGAGTTCCCTAAATCTGGTCTCATTTTGCATAATTCTTCTTTCTGTCTTTTGTTCAGCTTGATTACTTTCCATTACTCTGTCCTCTAGGTTACTAATTCATTCCTCTGCTTCTTTCATCTTGCTGTTCATTTTATCAAGCGTGTTTCTCATTCATTTATTGAGCCCTTAACTCTTATGTGATTCCTTATCTCTGTATTAAGGGTCTCACTCATGTCTTCCACTCTTTTCTCAGGTCCATTGAGTATTCTTATGGTCACAATTTTAAGTTCTCTATTGGGCATGTTACTTATATCTGTTTCACCTAGATCTCTGGCCATGGCTTTGACCTGCTCTTTCATTTGGGAAAAATTGCTCTGTCTTCTCATTTTGTCTGCCTTTCTGGTCTGTTTCTCGGTGTTAATAGAGGGAGCTATGTCTTCTGCTCTTGAAAGCAGTGACTTTATGAAGAAGAGGTCCTGGAGTGCCCTGCAGTGCAGTGTGCCCTGTTCACTGGAATCTGGCATTTCGAGGGAGTGCCCTATGTGTGTTGCTTTGGCCCTGCGGTTGTGTCTGAGCCACTTTTCCTTTCAGTGAGGGGGATGCACTGTCTCTGTGCGTGTTGTGGCTGTGCTTACTCTCTGTGGTGTTGGTGGGACCCAAGCAGGAGTGGGCAGGGATGTTAGGAGAATTTGCTCTGGTTCTGTTCCCGGTATCTGAATCACTGTGGTGGGTGGGGGCTGCGGGCCAGGGTGGCTGGGGTCAGGAGGCTGGGTGCGCCTGGGCACTGTGGGGGGCTGGGCATGGTTCGCAGTGGCAGCTGTGCATCCCTTGACTGGGCAGGGTGTGTGCACCAACAAAATTTGCCCTAAGCTTAGGGCCAAGTTTAGCCTGAAGTGGGAAAGTTCTCAGGAGAGCTTGTGGGCCTGGCACACTGCTAGCAGGCTAGGCAGCAGGTGTCTGTGTAGCCCTGCCTCCAGCAGTTGGCCCTGTGTTTATGCTGGGGCAGTGCGGGAGGAAAATGGCACCTGCCAGCTCTCTCATTTTCAGAGAAGTCCCTCAACACACATCAGAGTCAGCATGAACAGATCAGTCTCCCATTTGCCCCCAGGTGTTGTGTAAACTGCTGTTTTAATGTTCCCTTTCTGTGCAGGGTGCTGTCCTTTAAGGGCTCTGACCCCAGCTATCACTCATCCTCTGGGCTGGCCCAGTGCTGAGTCAGCTGACTTTTGAAGCTCCAGGCTCCAAGTCCCGCTAGTTATACAAACGCACAGAATTCAGCCCCTCTGGATTTTAAAGCCAAACGGTATGGGCACGAGTCTTCCCCGTGTGAGCTCCTTGGTGCAAGGGCCAGTCTCTCGCCATCTCCAGGTGCACAGCTCCCTCCCTTCTGCTAGCAGCTCACCTCTGCCTTTCAGTCTTTCCTAACCTTTCAGATGCAGACTCTTCTCTGTAGTTAGTTGTGCAGTTTGTTCTGCCAACCTTGATCACTCTCCAGTTTACTGGCTTGTGTACGGATGCTATCTAGTTGAAAATGTGGGACTAGGAGAGCTCCGGGTACTCTGCCATCTTCCTTCCAATTCTCAGTGATGTGGTGTTTCTGGCTGAGGTATGGGATAGAGGGGAGATTCCTCTGGGGAGCAGAGTTGGAGGGTTTCTTGAAAAAGGCTCCATCATGGAAGGAAGGTGACAAAAACTTGTCTGGAGATCTTAAAGTTAGTTAATGTTATTCAAAAATGCAATATGTAACTCTATCAAAGTGTTATTAAAGATGAAAAGGCTAAAGGTAGAGAAAGTCCTTTAGGGATAAAATGGTGAGGGAATAAACAAACAGAACACCACTAGGTGTGCAGGGAGAGAGACTGATTCAAAAACTACAGTGGAGCTTGATTTGACAGAATTGAACAGGGTTTGGGGGGAATACAGAGAAAGTTCAAGAGCAGATATATTTAAGGATTCAGGTTTAAACTGGGAATTTGAAAAGGTGAGTCAAAATTAAGACACCCTTAAGTATACTGGTATTAATGATCTTTCAGGGGCTCCTGGGTGGCTTGGTAGTTAAGCATCTGCCTTCAGCTTAGGTCATGGTCCCAGGGTTCCGGGACAGAGCTCCACATTGCATCAGGTTCCCTGCCCAGCAGGAAGCCTGCTTCTCCCTCTCCCACTCCCCCGGCATGTGTTGCCTCTCTTGCTGTCTCCCTCTCTGTCAAATAAATAAATAAAATCTTAAAAAACGATCTTTCAGATTTTATAAGGAAAGATTTTTCTTCATGTCCTTCTTTGCTGGTCCTCTAAATTTGAAGACAGTAGTAGTTCTTTGCTGTGTGTGATTTCCTGTCTTTCTACTTGTTTGGACTTGTATAAATTTGAACTCAGCTTTAGATTTGATTTCTTGTCTTTCTACTTGTTTGAGCTTGTATAAATTTGAACTCATCTTTAATTTGTAATTTAAAAGTATAACACCAACTACTGTATACATGCTTTCCATTGAAAAGTTCAATAGTTCCATTTGTATAGAGAGCACAGTATCTTCAAAATCAAGAACAAATTCACAAAGCTTTCCAAAATATATCTCTAGGTCTGTCAGGACATGGGAAGGCCCATGTTTACATCTTGGTCCATTTTATATTTGCTGAATTGCACAAAATAAGCCTCTATAAATTTTGAATGAATTAAATTGTTCTCTATAAATACTTTTTTTTTTAATGCAGAAGCTGATGCAGTTTATGCCATCCGACCCCAAATATGTTCATAGGTAAAAGTTCCTATTGAAGTCAAGGATCTTGCTTCCTTCTGGTAGAAGAAGGAGGTATGCCATGGAGAGGAGGAAGCCTGGACAATGACTTTTCAAAGGAAATATGTCCTCTGGACCAACTTGGTGGTTAATAAGCTAGGCAGCCTGAGAATAACGGTCCAGGGAAGATGGTACACGTGAGATTCTTTGCTTGCTGTAAAACTGTGTTGGCTTCTTCCCCCCAAGTCTTTAGAATTCCTCATATTTTTTGTTCCCGGTGTAAGATAGTGCTAGACAGAAATAGAATAGAGTCAGTATCTCGGTAATAGGAAAGTAAAAAATAAGTTAAGATGGACAGCGAGGTGAAGGAGGCCAATTCCCAGACTTTCTAATTGGTGTTATTTTGTCAGTTTTATGTTCCTGTCATGCTGTGGGGCCACATCATAGCTCACACTTGAAAGCGTATGGGCACCGTTCCCTACCATTGCCACAACCAATGGTTGAGAGGAGTCTAACTCTACAAAATTTCATCAATATCTGTGTTTTTATTTGCCCAAAGTGTAATATATAAGTACTGAGATAATCACCCTGATAATTAAATGCCTATATATTGTCTATGGAATCAAGATACTGGAATAACTAGAATAAGAGTGGCATTCATTCTTTTTTTTTCTTTTAGAAATAACACACAAAACCTACTCACGTAGAACTCACCTTTCTGTTTCTATACACTACTTTTATAGTTTAATTTTTTAAATAAGGTTTTCTTTTCTATTCAACAAGCACCCACCTTTTCCCACTAACACCAGCTCCTTTTGCATCTGGTATCCATCATTCTGTAACACAGAGGATATAATGTTGAAAATGATGGCCCTGAAATTAGAAGTCTCTGCATAAAATTCATTCTCCTTGTTTTGTTCTTGGGCCAGTATGTTGCATATTGTATTCGTGGAGGGGGTTTGATTTTCATAATAGTCTGCGAACTCTGGAGGGACTGGTTTGCTGACGAGGCAATAGAAATGATTAGAAGTATAGACTGTCTCATAATGAATCTAAAATAGAAATATAGATGCTGCGAAAGAAAATATAGTAGACCTTTTTTCCTATGCATTGTGATTTCCTAACTTGTTATCATATCACAATACTCCTGAGTACCTTCAATTTCCATTCCATGCGAGGGTTATACGGAGTTTGAGGAAAATATATAGCTGGAGGACTCATTTAAGTAAATATATCCACATATAAACTGGTATAAATTGGATTGGACTGTGACTTGTGTTATAGAAATATAACTAAACTACATTTTCATACCCTGAGGAACTAATCAAAATGAGTGGGGGTAACTTTATTATACCCTATCCCAATCAATTTATTCTATAAATTTATATAACTATTATATCATTTCTTACTTTTCCTGCTCTAATGTTAAAATTAGGGTCAAGTAAACCAAAGAAATGTTTATAAACTGAACCTGGTTTGGGAAAAAACAGTGATTATTATAAAACACTACATTTGAAGCAGCATTAACTCAAACAGGTAAAGAGAGTATTGAACTGTCCTTATAAGTGAGTGGATGATATTAATGTCTTTTGGGAGAGGATTGAGGAGATGCTTTGTGTGTATTTATCTCACACAAAGAAGAAAGTTTCCTTCTGTGGGAAAACATTACCTCATAGGAAGGCCTGAAATATCTGAGAAACAACTTTGTGAAGTCACATTCAACCTAAACAAGTTCCCACAAGACGAAGTCCTCAGAGAAAGAAAACGGGATCATGGCCACAAAGATCCACTGTCTCGTTTCCCAGCTTTCTCTACCCTGTAGCTAAGCCTCTCATTGATGGAGTCATTCTTTCTGGGTCCCTCTGTGTAAAAGCTTGTTTCCCCTCCCTCTTCTTTACTTTTTAAAATATTTACTTATTATTTGAGAGAGAGAGAGAGAGAGAGTTTGGGGGAGGAGCAGAGAGAGAGAAACTTAAGCCGTCTCTGTGCTGAGCAGGGAACCCGATGCTGGGCTCGATCTCGAGACCCTGAGATCAGAACCTGAGCTGAAACCAAGAGCCAGGCGCTTAACTGACTGTACCATCCAGGTGCCCTCTTCCTCCCTCTTTTTTCAAGCAAATTTGGTAGAGCTTATAAAGACCTAATTTTGTTTGATGAGACCCACTAGAATTCGGCTACATAAATGTAAAGTGAAAGATTCTACTGCTTATTATTAATATCTTAATTCATGATACACTTCGATACATAAGAAGACATGAGTGTTGTGTAATAGTTCATTTTGAAGTGTGAGAAACTAGCAACTTCTTATTTATATGGATACTTTAAACAATTAAGGACTGGATAGTATTGGGAATGAAACAGTTACAAATATATACAAAGTATATTTGGTGTAATTTTCACAGCTCTAAATATACAGATAATTCAAAACTTAGGTCTAAGACATGATTTTTATGACAATTTTCTTAAAGCTTGTAGTACAATAATATAAAAATAACTGGTTACTTTTTTCAAATATATTGATTGATATTTTCTTAAAAGATTTATTTATTTTAAAGAGAGACAGAGAGCATATGTGTAAGAGTGGGAGAAATAGAGAAAGAGAATTTGAAGTCAGCTCCCTGCTAACCAATGAGCCTGACCATGGGCTCTATCTCAGGACCCAGAAATCAAGATCTGAGCCAAAATCAAGGGTGAGATGCTCAATCAACTGAGCCACCAGGTGTCCATGTTGCTTAATATTTTTAAAATGAAACATAAATGATTGAATTGAGGCCATAATCATGATTAATAATCTCTGCTCCATGTTTTGTAGATTAAGGAGCATGCATGTACTCATATGTATGTAGTATATGTATATTTAGATGTGCATGTATGTGTGCACACATATACAAACAAATGCATGGATACACACACACACACACACACACACATATATATATATATATATATATATATATATATATATATATATATAAATGCTCAGAATTTAGCTCAAAATTTACACAACCAAGTTCAAGGACTTCGGCACTTCTATCTTTTTGTCTTAGCATTCTTGTGAGTTAATTACTAACATGCTAGTCATCCTTTTTTGCTTTGGATTTTATGGTTTTATGTTTTTTTTCAATATGTACTTTGGGATTATGGTTGAATTTTGTCATTTTGTGTGTGTATGTATTGTTTTTACCATTAGAAAAAGAATTACATTTCTTCCAATTTTCTATTAAGAAAATTCTGTTGCAATATTGGAGATAAGGAACATCTTCAATGTCTTTTGTAAGCTCTCAAATACCACCTGAATAGATTAAATGAATAAAAATTTTTTGGGCATAGATTATTTTAACTTGATGGCAACCCATCTTTATTTAGTGGTTTGAGGCAAAACTCATATAGTACACTCTCTATCGCCACCACTCTGAGGGTGAGTGAAGACCATAAGTGATATGTTAGTACTCTTGAAAAAAACATGGAAAATAGATCTCCAGAATCTGGCACTAAGGGATAAGTTGCTATTTTTTTTTTAATTTCATCTTGTTTTGCTCTTTCCAAGTTTGTGACGTTTCTTATTAGTTTGGAGGATAGCATAGATGTGCATTCATTCATTAGTTCCTTCCAAAGATATTTACCAAGCATCCGCATTATTCTGGGGGCTTAATAGTATAGTGAGCTTTCAATTTGTTGAGAAAGAGAGATAATAATCATACTGAATATGGTTGTACTTTTAATTGAATTTAAGTTGTATAAAGAAAAAATACAGTGTCACGAATGGATTTAAATGTTTGTAAAATTTTGTTTGTAGTGGCTGGATGCCTCCCCAGGGAAGTAATATTTATATTGAGGCCTATGGGATTAGGATAGTCATGTGAGGAGCGGGATCTGGGAAGAGCATTCCAGGCTGAGATGAGGCCCTGAAGGGAGTGTGGGGAGAGGACACCCTGACACCATGGAAAACCTAGAAGAGGAGGAGGGAAAGTTGTGGGCAAAGGACAGGTAGAAGAAGTCTGGGCTGGATGACCATAGACTGTGTAGGTAAGGATTCCAGATTTTATCCCAAGACAATGGGATTGTTATGCTGCTCAGGGAATTCCCAGGCTGGTAAAAGAGGTCCAATGGTAAATCTGAATAGTGCACACAGTGTGATCAGCTCTAGTTTAGAGGTGGCCTTGGGGTGTCATGAGAGCATGTTGAATGGGAAACTTAGCCATTCTGGGGAGGAGAAAAGGATTCAGAAGGAATTCTCTTGGGCTGAGTCTAGATTTAAATTTAGCTAGATGCTATGCCCATCTTCCACCCAGACCAGTTACATTAAAAAGGTTTATTTACTTTACAATTATTTATATACGTGCATTATGAATCATGTTAGACTACTTCGTGTCAAGAACAATTTCCTCCTTGTTATTTCTTGTCATGGGTAGCAGAGAACCTTGCACATAAAAAGTGTTCACTAAATACTTGTTGAATTAAATTAAAATGCCCCATTTAATTCAATTCTTCTTGGTCCTTACTTGTTTCAGACTTAGCAAAAACTACTCATTAACCATGGTTTTACTGAATTCATCAATAGTGTGTGCAAATTTAAGATGATGTATTCATCACTTTCTGAAATATACACACCTTATGTATTCTGTTTGATGGGACTATCTCCTATCTATATTTGTGTGAATAAATCCAATTTCTCATTCATCACATACATGTTAGTGGGTTACAATTGTAAGTTTACTTGCCTAGATGGAAAGCCACACCTGTTTTCTTTTAATTTTAAAGTCAACAGAGGGGCGCCCTGGTGGCTTATTCAGTTGAGTAGCTGTCTTCAGCTCAGGTCATGGTTTCTAGTTCCTAATGCAGGGTTCCCGTCTCAGCAGGAAACCTCTCCCTCTGCCCCTACCCCCAACTCATGCTTTTTCTCTCTCTCTCTCAAAGAAATAAATAAAATCTTTGAAAAAATAAAAAAATAAAGCCCGCAGAAAAATTAATATGCTTAAGTTACTGTTTTTAAGCTTTCTATTATGTAATGTCATGAAAAGAAATGCCTGAATTCATTGTATTTATTATCACCTTTTTTGGTCAAGTATTTTTAAAAAATACATTAAGAGGAGAATATATTAAATTATGTCAGTTTATTCCTCTCAAAGAAAGGAGATTAGAGACACGTTGGTGTCTTAGTTGATTAAGCATCTGCCTTTGGCTCAGATCATGATCCCAGGGTCCTGGGATCGAGTTCAGCATCAGGCTCCTTGCTAAGCAGGGAGCCTGCTTCTCCCTCTACCTGCCGCTCCCCTTGCTTGTGTTCTCTCTGTCTCTATCAATGATAGATAGATAGATAGATAGATAGATAAATAAATAAATAAATAAATAAATAAATAAATAAATAAAATCTTTTAAAAAAGGAAAGGAGATTAAAATGTGGAGATTAGTTTATAAGAGCTTGTAAAATAAAATCCAAGCATATGAAAACTTAGTGGTAAAAGTTTTTTTGTATAACTTAAAATTTATATTATATATTTTAATAAAATTAATAGTTGGATACTAGTCATATTTCAAGATGTAATACAAACATATTTCATTGCAGGATAAAAAGTACAGAAGTTTGTAACAATTTAAAAATAGACAGATAAATACTTGAATCAGAAGCCAGTCTATATAATAATGACTTGTGCTTTCTCAATTGTTTTGATTTTTTCCTTTGGAAAAAGAGAAGGTGAATTATTTTCTATAATAAAGTATTTGCAATAATAATTCCCTGATGATCTCATTTCCCATTTTTCCGAAAGGTTGATGACCACCAGGGGCATAGGAAGGTCTTGAAGGCATTAATGCTCAACTGAAGGCAAGAGATGGGTTTCTGGAAAGTGACCAGAATTGTGTGTCTCCCCAGATTTTGGTGACAGAAGTGCTCACAAAATATTTTTATTCAGTAATTTAAATGCAAGGTGGGTCTGGCTTAACCAAGAGCATTAAATTCGTTTAGGGGGAAAAACTGAGGAGACTGCATATAAAATAATAACAATCACAATAATGTTTAGTAATATTATACTACTCTTTCCCTAAGGAGCTTCAAGCAATTGGCAATTGTCTCATTAATTCTCAGAAGCTCCCTGGGAAGGAGTAGTGCAATAAATTACATGTTGAAGAGAAGATGTCTTAAATAGGAATAACTGTGTTCTTAATATATATAGGTTGTTCAGCAGAGATTGCAACTCATTTTTATAGAAATAAAGTTTTTATTTTTCATTACAAGAAATGAGTGACCAAATCAAAACTTTCTTCAAAATTAATTGTGAAAAATAGCTCATGGTTTTGCTTTGTATTTTCATTTAAACCCAATTACCTGTCATTCCTATGACCTATTTTCAAAATTCCATTAAAGTCAGTGAGTAACAAGATTCTTAGCAATCTTTAGTCAGATGTCATTTGACTATCAGTGAATAAGATTGAAAGCACCTTAAACGAGGAGTTTCAATCAATGGCCATCATCCATACTATTGATTAAACACTTTGTTACCTTAGTAATGGCCCAAATTTTACGCATCTCTTGGAATTAGTTAATTTTAAAGGACAATTAAAGTAGTCAAATCATACCATTGTTTGCATAATTAATTTAAAAACTAGTGGAATATGAAGGTAAATATGTATCTTTCTCTTTGAAAATAGTGGCTTGTGCTATTATTGGATATACAGATGACCTTTCCACTCTGAGGTCAGAGTTCAAATTAAGCCTTGGGTCCTAAGTAAATTGAGATGAATGGTTTGGCCTTTGTCCCTGGTGTAAAATAGTCCATATCACAAAATCACCATACATCTGTTTTTGTGAAATTGGCATAATTGGCATTCTCCTAGGATTTTGTTGGCATTGAAGCTGAAGGTATTTCCTGCTACAGAGGTGCACTCTTGTCGAGGTCGTAGGTTTTTTTAATGTTTATAAAATTGGTCTGGGATATGTTCATTCACTTTGAGAAGTGAAGAACTATGTCTCATCATAATAAATTTGGTAACTGGTAATGGCACGACAATCCAATACATTTACTAAAATGGGCGTGTTTATGGGAAAGGATGAGATTAAAAAATTGGAATAATTTTGAAGGGGCCATCTTCTTGATTTAGCTAGTAGTTTTATTACTACCTTCACTCAATTATATTGAGAAAAGTGAAGATTGCTTTATATTCCAGTGAATTGAAAGTTACTCATATTTTTCATAAACTTTAAAATTTAAATGTATAGGTATGATATTAGATGTCAAAAAAATTGGGAAAATTTGGTTTCAAAATCAACTCTTTGTTCCATAAATTCCTTTGATAATAACACACAGTTTACATAATTGTTCAAAGTTTTTATCATGTATATTAATAGCAAATTAATTTGAGAAATTTCCTTACAAAAACTCTATGTGAGAAGGGTATTTCTATATAGTGTCACCCTGTAAATCATACAACAATATGTGAACAGTAAATTAAAGGACTAAGAATGGAGGTGTATATGTTAATGCTAAAAATGTTCGTATTTCATTTATTTAGTTAACCTAGATTTTGGGGGGAAATGACTGTGTTTGTTTTTAAGCAGTTTTGATAGTACAGATTCTAAGTCTGTGTAAGGAATGGTTGCTTAGTGTTGTGTATTGGAAGGTCATATTAAATATTTATTTACTCAGAATGAAACAAAAAACAAATCTTTGGTATCTTGCAATAATTTTTAAAATTAACACTCAAGTTTGGGTTATCAAATTTTAAACTCTTCATTTGCTTTTGGTTTAAATATTATTTCAAGCAAAATAACCTTTTGCCTCCTTCCCTACCACATACCTCCAACCAACCCCCCACTCCCACATGTCCACACCCCAAAACAAAAACACAGAGCAGCTTGCATTTGTTGGTAGGGCTCACCAACTTTTACACATGTTTTAAGAATTGTCTTTACTTCAGTACTAGTGACTATGAAAGTTCTGAGACTGGATGAATGAAGCCATCATTTCTGCTATAAATTGTATCCTTCTGGACATACATGGCTTAAAAGCATATTCCAGTGTAGTGGGCACTCACACTCCCATCAGCTGAATGGTATACTTGGTAAGAATCAGTTTTGCTTATACTCTCTTTTTTTTTTCTCTGCGTGTTCTCATTTTCTTCATCCTCCATAAGGACGATAAATAATTAGTGAAAGCTAAGCCAATGGACAGTTGTGAGTAAAAAAAGGAAAAGCTTTACCCATACATACTAAATTAAAAAGAATTTACATATGTGTCTCTAAAACAAACCACTTTTGAGTTAGATGGGAGTAATATAACTGAGAAGATTGGGGACGAAGTCATGGTATTTTTGTGAGAACATTAACTGAGATAACACATGAAAACAACTAGCAACATGCTTGGTATATACTCAGTGCTGAATTGAGTATCTGCTTCTTCTTTTCATAAATTTTTTGACAAATGTCATCAAATTCTTTACTGCCATATTATCTTCAGCCTCAGAGGACATAGACTTTTAGGAAGTAGGTGGGAAAACCAGGATTGCTCTTAGTATGAAATTTCCGGGAATTAATTCGACATGGCTTATATTCATTCACAAATTACCAGGTTATCTCAGTTTTTGAAGAGGATATAGGAGATACTTCCAAACTTTTTTGTTTCTTTTTTCTTTTATTGATGACTACTTCATATATTGATTTTTGAGGTTGTCATTACTCATTTCTTACAGTGTATACCTGTTGAAGATATCTTCTTCAACTCTAACGGTCCTGTTGAAATCTTTGCTTTATTCGTATTTCTCTTGCTGCTATTTTTTTTCTTTTTACTTTTTGTTCTTGGCACATTTTTAGTTGTTTTCAAAATAATTATAAGTGTATATTTGGAAAACTTTCCAACAAGGCACCATTAGCTTTTGTCCTTGTTGTTGTCATAACTGGAAGGAAGAGACTGACTGTCCTATTTTGGAGCTCTACTTCTCTCTCATCACTGCGAATGCACAGACTTCTTGGTTGATATTTATGTTAGGGGTGTGAATCTTAATTTGATATGAGAAAACATATTTTCATGATGAAAGAAAGCTGTCAGTCTTATGTGTCAGAAACACGTAAAATTAAGACAGCACTTGCAAAGATGTTTCCTTCTGTTGTGCCATCATTTCTCAAGGGAGTGATAGAAGCCATTTTGCTTTGACTCTTTGAAATGAGAATGAAGAAATTCCCTATTGAGAATAATCTCTGTTTAGATGAGCATTGTATAGAATAAAGCATAATCATTTTTTTTCTAGTGCTAATTTCTGAAACCTCCTACCAACTAGTCACTTAAGAGTCAAGTTTAATAGTCACTCTAAAGAGAAAACATATCTTGAATATATAATTCAAGCACATTATTCATTTGTGGAACAGGGTGAATGGTATCAAAGCAGCATGAAAAAAGGTAGAATTGGGAATAGACTATGTGAATTGAGACTTTAATGTTTTTGTGAACATTTAATTCAATATTATTTCACAGTATGATACACAAACCACTTCTTCAGGCTAGTGTGTTCCCAGGGCTTTATTACAGAATACATTATCTGAAATAGAGGTGGTCACACTGTAGCCTTTGGGCCAAATTTGATCTGCCACCTGTTTTTATATGGCCCACAAACCATAATAATGTTTCCTTTTCTTTTTTTATTTACATTTTGAAATCATTGTAAAAAATAAAAAATGGAATAGTATTTTATGATAAGTGAAAATTTTGTTTAACCTGATTTTCTTGTCCACAAATAAAGTTTTACTGGGACGCATCCATGCTCATTTGTTTACACACATTCTATGGCTACCTTTCTGCTACAAAGACAGAGTTAAGTAGCTGTGATAGAAATGGTATGACTACCATAGCCTAAAATATTTGCTGCCTTGTTGTTTTTTTTTTTTATTTGCTGCCTTCTAGTACTTCAGTTATTCAAACAAACTTTTACTCTCTTGGTCAGAATGTCTAAAGGTGGTTAGATTGAGGGACTTTCTTATTTTCTCATTAATTAATTCAGCAAATATGCATGAGGTACCTCCTTTGTTTCAAACCTCCGTTTAGGCCCTGAGATTGGATGACGAGCAGCACAGACCAAATACCTGCTCTCTGGAACGGATGGGCTGGAGTCCTTGAGAAGAGAGACAGTATGCAAGCATTCAAATCAATTGTTACATCACTTTAAAGACAAATTGACCTTTAAAGATACTATATAGTGTCATGACGGTGCCAGGCAGTTTGGGTCTTCTCAGATAGAGTCATCAGGAGAAGTTTTGGTGGGAGGAAATGTTTTAGCTAACACCTGTATAAGGGCCAGTCTTGCAGAGATCTGCAGAAAAAGCATTCCAGAAGAGAGAAGGGCCCATGCAAGAGCCCTAAAGTGGAAAAGAACTGATGCGTTCAAGAACCAGAGAGGAAGCTAGTATATTTGTTTTCTAGGGCTGCCATAACAAATAACCACAGACTTTCTGGCTTAAAAGCAACCAAAATTCATTGTTTCATAGTTCTGCGAAATCAGAAGTCCAAAACCAAGCTACAGGAAGAATCCTCACTTGTATTCAGTTGTGTTCCCTTAAAAAGGTTTGTTGTGATCCTAATCCCCAGTACCTCAGAACGTGATCTTTTGTGAAAAGAGAATCTTTATAGAGAAAAATTAAAATGAGGTCATTAGGGTGGGGCCCTAATCTAATATGACTGTGTCCCTACGAAAAGGGAAAATTTGGACAAAGAGACAAAGGGAGAATTCATGTGAAAATGAAGGCCGAGATTGTAATAATGTATTTACAAGCTAAGGGATGCTGAAGATTGCCAGCAAACCAGCAGAAGTTGGTAGAAAGGCCTCGAACAGATTCTCCTTTGCAGTGCTCAGAAGAAATCAATCTTACCAATATTTCGGATTTGAGTTTTTAGCATTCCAGACTATGAGATAAGTTTCTGTTGTTTAAACCACCTCATTTTTGGTACTGTGTTAAGACCACCCTAGGAAATCAATCTACCTTCCTTGCCTCTTCCAGCTTTTGGTGTTCCCAGGCCTGTCTTGGCTTGTGTCAATCTCTGACAACATCCTCCATGAACGTCTTCCCCATGTCTCTGTGCTTCTTTCTCTGTTTCTTACAAGGACACCCTCATCGGATTAGGAATTGCTGTAACCCAGTATGACCTTATTTCCATCCTTACCTTAGTCATTTCTGTAAAGACCCTATTTCCAAATAAGGGCATCTCATAGGTTTCTGTATGTCCATGAATTTTGGCAGGATACAGTTCAGTTCACTACAGCTTTCTATGCACAGAAGGTTGTCAGCAAAGGGGATGGAGTGGTACAAAATGAGGGTGGGGAGAGGCAAGAGATAAAAATAGGGTGTTGTAGATCCTAGTGGGGAGTCTGGACTTTATTCTGATATAAAGAAAATAGATTGGAGGGTTTGAAGCACAGAAGTAGCATCATTTGACTTACATTTTAAATCAGTATCTCTGGCTGTTGTACAGAGCGATGGGACAAGAGCGGAAATAGGGGAAAGCTTCTTTGGCCCTTGTAAAGAAGAGTGGCAGGTGCTCAGTACAAACAGGAAGAATATGGGGCCAGGGTTGGAAAACATGATGATGGATTAGGTATGAACTACGAAGTTCATGAGTGGCGTTCATGTTACAGAGTGGGGAGAAATCATGGGTGATTCCTTTGTTAATTGGCTTCTTTGCCTCCTTATTTGTAATAGTACCAGCAGACTCTAAATCTTCCGAGTGTTAACAGAAGGTTGTGCTGTGAGAAGGAAGTCTCCCCTCTAGCCCTGTCAGATGGTCTCCACTCTAGGAGTGACGATTGTTATCAGTTCTCTCTACAGCCTTCTGAGGAAACAGCCTATGTAACCTTCTTTTTCGGAGATGACATATATCCCCTTCTAAACTAGAGCTGTTCTCTCTCCTCAAAATACAATTAATGAACAAGTCTGTAGCCCAGAGAAAATTTACTTTTTCGAAACACCTGTTCATTCAGTAAAAAGTATGTCAGTAAATACTAAAGTAGGTGAAATTAAAATAAAACCAGTACTTTCAGTATAAATGTCCCTTACAATTTTTGTCTAATGGATACTTGTGAAGTTACCTAAAACTTTGTAGCCTGGGCTTTTTGCCTGGAAATAAGGAAAGCAATACCTCTCCCCACCCCCACCTGCCTAACTCGTGAGTGAAAAATGAAATGAATTCTCTCATCCATAGTTTCTTCTCTCATTCCTTCGAAATGAGGGATGGTGGTTTCAAAGCATGGCCAAGGGGCATAGAGACTCCACAGCACATTCCATCTAAGGTGAAGGCAGGGGTTGGTGGCGTGTGTGGATGTTCCCTCCTGTGAGGCACTGCTATCTTTGTTTCTGATTCAGAGCCTTTCTAGGCCTTTAAAACGTAATCAGGGAATCATCAGCTTCCAGTGGCAAAAGGACTCTGCTCTGGATGATTGAAGAGCCTCTTGGTGGATACCCAGGCTGCCACAGGACTCTTAGAGTAGCCTGGGTAGTTTTGGAAGATGTGAACCAGATGTCGTTAGTTTTCTGAGGTGTTTAAAACACCTCAGTGGTTTCTATTGCATTTACGATAGGATTGTAATCATTAACGGGTCTTATAAATTCCTACGTAGCGTTGGCCCTCATTATCTACTTTTTATTTTTTATTTTATTTTTTTAAAAGATTTTCTTTATCTTTATCTTGCTGCGCACACGAGCAGGGGGAGGAGCAGAGGGAGAGGGAGAAGCAGACTCTCCACTGAACAGGGAGCCCAACACGTGGCTCAATCCTGGGACTCAGGGATCATGACTGGAGGCGAAGGCGAAGGCAGATGCTTCACCACTGAGCCACCAGGCACCCCTCATTACCTACTTTTTAAACTGTATTTTACCACCCTTTCCCTTATGGTACGCCGTGGGTACATTGATGTTATTTCAGTTTCTAGAACATACCAGGGTCTTTCCCATTCAAGAGACCCTCTATGCTGGGTACTCTGCCAGAAATGTTCTTTTCCTCTTCCTACCTCAACTAACTCCATTTATCTTTTAGGACTCTGCTTTAAGAGTCACTTATTTAGAGAAAACTTTCTTGTCCAGTAATCCAGATGAGTTCTTCCTGTTACATCCTTCTTTATAGTGTTTATCACAATTTTTAAACAGATGCTTACATACTCTATACTTACATACAATCAGATGGTAGTCTCTGTTTTCTTCAGTAGTATATACCCAGTGCCAGGCTGGTAGTAAGTGCTCAACATGTATATTTGTGAATCAATATGTTCTATGGTTAATATGTATTTGAGATTCTAAACATTCGTCATCCCTGAAGTTTGCGTGTTTTGAAGCTGTGTCCCACAGTAATCTGTTTTTTATTTAAAATCGGGATTGCATTTATGTTTATTTACTATAAACATAACAGAGTGAAATTTGTTTTTTTTAAATGGAAGAACAGTTAGGCCATCCTGATTTCGTTAAATGAAATGATTACTGGAAGTCAAAAGGGAAATCATTTACGAAACATAAATAGGAAATGAATCTGCTAAGCCTTTATTATGTTTGTAATATCGAAGCTTTTGAGTGGTTCCGTAGATAGGTTTTGAGAAAAATGCTGAACAGATATGAAAACAATTGCCCTTTAAAAATTACAGCCAACAAGTATTTAATCCAAAGGGGATTAATAAATTGCTCAAGGGAAAAGGGTTATAATTATGTTTAATCACTATCATTAAAAATAGTCTTTAACAGGTTGAATGCTTTTAACTCAGTGTTCTGAATACCTGGTAAACATTGGCCATTATTTTTCCTATGTTTACTTTGCCATAACAAATGAGCAGAGTGTGAGGAACACGTTTTTATTTGCTAAGAAAAAAGAGAGAGCATGCTGCTTCCGAAATCACCTGTAGGGTGAAGTAAACAGGAGAGGAAATACTCTTTATAATTGTTGAAAATTCACTGAAAAGATTGCTTTTCCATACAAAAGAGGACAAAAGGTTGTGAGAAGCACATGACAGAAAACAAAGATCAGTGGGACGATATGATTAATTTGAAGTTAAAGTAAGGAAGGTCCCTCATTTGTCACCCGGTGCCAATTTGCAGTAAACCTTAGCATTTCATCAAAGGGTTGCTTATGAACTACTCCAAAGCAATCAGCTTTCCTGGAACTGGAACCTCGGGCCTTCCTGAGTCCTCTTTGAGAGCACGGTGTCCCTGTGATTAATCTTCTCTTCTGTCAACATGAATATTAAGTGATTTCCTCCCTAGTGCATTATTAAGTTGTCTTATTTAATGCTACTTTTGAGGACTGCGCAGCTTGACCCTCACACGGAGGGTGAGCAGATAGGATCGTCCTATGGGCCTGGCGTTCTCCTTAAATGTGAGATTACGCAGTCATGTGGCTTGATGCCTAGCCAGAGATTATGACCTGAAAATACACTCAGAAAAAGAGTGTAATGAAGTTTGTTAATGAGAGCCTACATTTTAACTTATTCAAAACTAGCTATTTTGATAACCATTTGGGTATATAGATCTTAATAGCAAATATAAAAGTGTACAACAATTACATTACAAATTAAAATGCTGTGTAGTACAAATGAATGCATTCTCATTAAACAGGTAGTGTTAATATTTCATTTTTAGTACCAGCACTGGACCACTTATGGATTATAAATACAGATTCAAATTTAGATGTAACATAAATAGTCACACATGTTCTATGTTTTCCAAGCATTGGTATGTGATATAATTGCATTTTCTGTTCTCCCCACTTGTGAAGACTACCTTAAATGTCACAGTGTCTTCCGAACTTATGTTCTCTCATCTTTTCTCTAAGGTTTTGGTTTTAAAATTGGCCCCCTTCCACCTGTACAATAACTCTAGAACATAAAAGAAGCAGTTAGGAGCAGACGACTTTTTATGTGTCTTGTTTCCTTGCAAATGTCTACTAACACAATTAGTCACATTCCGGAGAGGGCCTTTGTATTTATCTATTATATTTTGAACGGATCAAGTCATACTCTTCTCTAACACGTTAGAGTGTTTATTAGTTCAGCTGGTTTGCCGACAGATGTTTCCTTTAGGATGGCAGAAGAGCTAATACAGCCAGTTCAATTAAAAAAAAAAATCATGCTCTGGGTGAATTCGTGGCTTTGTATTTCTGTCTAACTTTTAGAGTAACTCTTCCTAGGGAAAACATCACCTTTATTGTTTTTTGTTCCTTCTGGGATGTGTATTAGTCACTGGCACATTACCTATAAATAAATAAATGATGAATGAATGAATGCATGCAATCCTTTGAAGAAATAATGTGATTTCGACATCAATGTCCCTAAAGGGAGAGTGAGATCATAGTGCAGCAACCTTTTCCTCCAAAGGAAGTATTCCTCTGTGAGTATTTAAAGTGCTTCGTTTTTCTTTATCCAGTCTCGAGAAGAAAGACTTAAAAATGTCAAACTGTACGCTCATCATTTTCAATGAAATGGTTTTAGTTCTTATGTGTCTGTCATATCACTTAAATTTCATAACTGAAAATTTTGAATATAGCAAAACCTCGCTTATGAAAAATGGACCTTAAGCAGAAGGGAAGTCACTTTGCTTGGGGTCAGCCATAAATGCATACACATACACATAAAATACTACTCTTTACATGTTCACATTCTGTATTAGCGTGCTAGCCTGACAAACTAGGTTTCTTATTGGTCATATCTTTCTTTCCTGATTTCACTTGAGAATTTTTTTTTTTTTGTTTAAGATTTTATTGATTTATTTGACAGAGAGAGAGATACAGCAAGAGAGGGAACACCAGCAGGGGGAGTGGGAGAGGGAGAAGGAGGCTTTCTCTCAGAGCAGGGAGCCCGATGCAGGGCTCGATCCCAGGACCCTGGGCTCAGGACCTGAGCTGAAGGCAGTCGCTTAATGACTGAGCCACCCAGGCGCCCTGAGAATATGTTTTTGGTCATAACTGTCTCTGAAGTTACAGTATGTGGAATGCTGTAGACATAGGAATAGCTCAGATGAACATACTGATGAATTTAAGTAATAAACTGGGAGCATCAGTAAGATTTTAGAGTTCAGAGTAACCTTTTCCCCCTCTTACCAAAGCTGGGCAGTGTGTTGAGACGTTTTGGGATTCCCGTGCATGTATTTATTAAGAATTCAGAGGTGAAGGGGGAGGAGTGCTCTATGACAATCGCTGTATCAGTGTTGAGCCTTACTCTTTCCTCCAATCAGTGACCTCCTGATGAAGATAACTAACAGTGGGGCGCCTGGGTGGCTCAGTGAGTTAAAGCCTCTGCCTTCAGCTCAGATCATGACCTCAGGGTCCTGGGATCGAGCCCCACATCGGGCTCCCTGCTCAGCGGGGAGCCTGCTTCTTCCTCTCTCTCTGCCTGCCTCTCTGTCTACTTGTGATCTCTCCCTCTGAGTCAAATAAATAAATAAAATTAAAAAAAAAGAAAATAACTAACAGAGAAAGTCCCCTTTTGTGTTTTTTGCATTTTATAGTAACATATACACCAAAATGTGGTCGACATATTTACTATTGGAGAGTCACTTTAATTGTGTAGTATGATTTCTTCCTGGCACGCGAATGGAAATTAAAATTACTGTTTTTTGCTGAGATCAGGGAAAAAATGATAATAGTTGGAAAACAGTTTGAAAAGCTCAAGTATATTTTGCTATTTTGACGTTTTATTTAAAAGGTTTCATTATTTTCATAGTTTTCTTTTTTGACTGCATCATAAGGTGTACCATAAAAATTCTATATTCTATGCCCCTACACTGTGGTTCTTGTACCCAACTCATTGTGCTTTCTTGTGCCTCCTGGTTTGTCTTATGAACACTCTTTAAATTTTTCAGGATTAAATTGGACTAGTTCATATACGTAGCACCTAATTTAAATGTCTAAAATGTGTCCAGGGGTAGGGAGATGCTTTAGCAAATATGGTAGAAAAACATCAAACAACAATTTGCGTTTCGGGTTTTTGTTGTTGTTGTTCCTTCAAGCTTGCTTTTCTAAGTGATAGAGATTTTAAAAGGTAAAGGAAACAAGTAAAAATGGAGGGAAGACAAATTGTCTTCTCTTATCAAGCTGTATCTCACCGACCACGTATCACAAATTCTAGTATTAAATAATGTGGCACTTTGCATCACATATAATTTACTATCACTTTCAGATATATCTAGATGAAGCATTAATCATTTGCCTTGATTAAAACGATAGGCTTGGCATTTATAGAGAATTTTGAGCCACCTTCTCCAATAAAACAGCTCCAGGTCTTGAGCTTTCTGTTTTGCCTTAAAGAGTTCAGCAGACAGATATTGACCAGTGCAAATTTTGTGAAGGACTGTGTAGGGGAGGAAAATATTTTTTCCTTCTACCCTTCTAAGTTCTTGGCTGAGGCTCCTTTAACAAAACAGATTAACAAAAGAAAAGCATACACATTTATTTAATGCATGTTTTATGTGACAATGGAAGACTTCATGAGGAAGTGAAGACCCCAAGAAGCAGTTAAATCTGACTGTTTTTACGGTAGGTTTGATGAAGAGTAGAACGTTCTGGGAAAGAGTGATGGGTCAGTATGAGGTAAGTGTAGTGAATTGGGGGAAACTTAGCAAGGACTTTTCCTTGAGATTCCTCTCTGTGTCCTCTTAATCTTCAGAGATAAAAATGCTCCTTCTTTCGGGCACCTCTCCCTATGGTGGTCTCAAGACTGCTTCAGGGGAAGGTCAGGAAGTCCTTGGTGCACCTGCCCCTTCTCACATTCCTTCAGCATGCAATATTCAGTGTGTCAAAGTACATTGGAGCAGCATATCCTTAACCCCATCAACTATTAAAACTGATGAGGCTGAAATTTTTAAGTAAGGGAGTTGATAATGGAGAGCTTCAGAGATGCTACTGGAATAGCTCATTTAAACAGACCAGTGTTTAAATGAACAGTGTTTAAATGATCAGATCAGGACATTTATCTGTCCTGATAAATGTACTGCCTCCTAAAATCTTGGGGACAAAAAAAGCACAATGACACAGCACATTTGAGGTTTATATTCTTCTTACCTTTTGAAAAATAAAGCACAGAATTTTCTGTTTTTTTTTTTTTAAGATTTTATTTATTTATTTGACAGAGAGGGAGATCACAAGTAGGCAGAGAGGCAGGCAGAGGGAGAAGGGGAAGCAGGCTCCTTGTCGAGCAGAGAGCCCGATGCGGGGCTCGATCCCAGGACCCTGAGATCATGACCTGAGCCAAAGGCAGAGGCTTTAACCCACTGAGCCACCCCGGCACCCCTCTGTTATGTTTTAATACCTTGAGTACTGTGGATATGAATCTGTATGAGCTATTTAAATTCTTGGATTTCTCATCTGTAAAACAGGGATAAGAATACAAAGGTTGTTCTGAGAATGAAATAAAATAATCTTTGTAAAGCACCTGGTACCTATTCAACAAGATGTAACTATATTGATCATTGTTGTGATTATTGAATGTTAGTAGTATTGAAAATGAGTTAATATTTGTTAAACATAGGCATGTACCAGGATGTGGTATGTGCTGGGCACCAAAAATACTAAGTTAAATCTTGTCAAAGAAACAAGATCTAAATACATAACTAAAATTCTAGGACCACAATTGATAAAAATACTTCCTGTACCCTTGTATACAATTTACCAGCAAGGCTGGTCAGTTCTGGTTTTAGCTCAGGTGGGTGATTGCTGGGATAGGGCTTGGCACTGAGAGGTCATTGGTAAAAGGTTAGCTAGGAAATGACTGGTATCAGCTGGGACAATGTCCCTTCACCAACTGAGTCTTCCAGTCTTATCTAGATTTTCCAGGTTTTGTTTTTTGTGTTTTCTTCAGAGTAGCATCTGTTCCTCTTGGTTCTTTTTATAATATATATGAATACGAATCTATTCTTTCATAAATCCATATGCATGTATTCTTATTCATCCAGGGTTATTCTCTGTTTTATCAGAGGTGTTGCATGAATAGGGTAGTCTTTGAGTGTATAGGTGACTCAGAAGAGTACGGAATCATTCTTGCATGTTCTAGAATCTCAGCTCATTTCTATCTCTATATTCTCCTTGGGGTCAGGGTCATGAAAGTTGAGTTTTCGATCCATACATTTACAATTCTGAGTCAGTTATATGAGCTTCCTCAACATTCAAGGAAACACATGACATGTCTGCTTTATTTTACTGCCCAGAGGAGAAAAAAGGTTTAGTTAGTGTGTCAGGGCACAAGACTCTGAACTCCTTGGCATTTGGGGCTCCCTCTGTCTAGCACAGTGCCTGGCACATAGGATACAGGAGACGTGTCAGTAATTAGTAAAATCCTGATCTCACTGAGGTCACTAATTTCACAGGAGAGCCAACTCAAAGTACTTAATAAACCGTATTTTCTGTAAGGAGATTGCACTGTAGCCTCTGAAATAATTCTGTTCTTACGACTCAGTTTGCTTTTATTTATTTATTTATTTATTTATTTATTTATTTATTTATTTATTTAAGATGTTATTTATTTATTTGTCAGAGAGAGAGAGAGAGTCTGCAAGCAGGGGGAGTGGCAGACAGAGGGAGAGGGAGAAGCAGGAAGGGAACCTCCTGCTTCCGACGTGGGGTTCGATCCCAGGACCCTGGGATCATGACCTAAGCCGAAGGCAGACGCTTAAGCATCTGAACCACCCAGGTGCCCTTCAGTTTGCTTTTGATATTGAAAAGAACAATGCCATTGAGAAAGTAGGACACTGCTCTTTTGCCACTAAACAGTAGTGCACCTCCAAACTTATGTGAGAACTGATAATACCAAGACAACTTCCTTCATTTTTATCCTACACCTGATACTTACATTTTCATGGGACACTTTGTCTCAGGCACTCATCTAGGTATATGACATGTATTTTCTTCCCTTACTATGGGGAAAGAGATATTATCATCATGATTTAACACTGAGTTATCAAGAAGGTTTAGTAAGTTGTCTGCCCTTTCCCAGCTCCTAAGTCTGGATCTCAAATTTGAGTTCAGACTCAATGTTCTTCACTGGCCTCCTGTCCTATATTTATTTATATGGTGACTTATAATTCAAAAAGTGTGGTTCACATATGTGATCTCCTTTTTATCTTTAACATAAAACAGTATATAGACGCAGATACAATTTTCAATCCACTTTACAGAGGAGATGATTCAGGCTAGGAACAGCAAGTGCGAGACTCGGCTGGATCCAGAAGTGGTTGGTTTGATTCACTAAGTGGTTGTGTCACTCACTATCTTAGTGCTGAGATAGAGACATGGATCAGGAACTCTCATTGTCTCCCAATCCCCCACTTTACTCATTCTTACCAGTTTCTCAGAAGGGCCAGTGATGTTCCCCTCTGACTTCTCAGTCTGTTTCTCTACTTAATTTGGACCCCCACTCAGCCACCTCAGAGCCTCAAAGTCAGAACCGAAGAAACAAATTCACTTTCTGTTGTTTAATTCATTGTTTATACTTTATGTTATGCTTTATGAAGGATTTTGACACTTTTCTGTTTCATAATGTGAGTGAGACTGATTTTTTTTAGCCATTCTTCACTCCAAAATAGACTATGTTCTAGAGTTACGTGGTTTTCTTAGCTAATCTTTCAGGTTTTTCTAACAGCAAAAGGTTTCTTAAGGCCAATTCTTTATGTGGCCAAATTGAATATTGTAATAGTTCTCTTTATGATGCTTTGAAATTTGGGAAAAAACAAAATATTATCAGGACACACTGTGAAAGAAGAATGGCTATAAATTAATGAAACCAATCTCATAAGTCTTCACATGAAAATCAGTTCTACCCCAAGGCAGTTCCGTATGTTTGTCTTTATATGACTTCATCCTTTATTTATTCACATTTTTTCTTCATTACTGTGTTTCCAGAATGATGTTTACTCCACAGGTAGTGCTGTCCAGTCTGCTCATAGGGGAACATTTAATTTGTGACATTAATTATGGATCACGGTGAAACTTCCATGGGAGTGAAAGTCAATGCTAGGGCGCCTGGGTGGCTCAGTGGGTTAAAGCCGCTGCCTTCGGCTCAGGTCATGATCCCAGGGTCCTGGGATCGAGGCCCACATCGGGCTCTCTGCTCGGCAGGGAGCCTGCTTCCTCCTCTCTCCTCTCTCTCTGCCTGCCTCTTTGCCTACTTGTAATCTCTCTGTGTCAAATGAATAAATAAAATCTTTAAAAAAAAAAAAAAAAAAAAAAAAAAAAAAAAAAAAAAGAAAGTCAATGCTAGCCAGGGGCTGTATTGTTTATATCACATATGTTCTGGTGAATAAATTAGTGTGCAGTTCTGAAATTCAGAAGCTTAGTTTAAGAATATGCTTGCTAACCAAAATTGGGTCTCAGTATGACTTTGCAATGATGAGACAAAACTCTTCTAATCCCATAGCATGCAGAGGGTAGCTTTTGAGACCATGCACTGTGAAATAATATTTTCACCCCGCCTTTGTTAACCTCAACAGAAGACAGATTGAATCGTAAAGCTCCTTTGACAAATGAGCACATTTTGCTCTCTTCCTGTAGTTTTCTTCTCTTTGCTTTTGTGTCCAGTGTTTCTTCCCAAGCAGTGTTATGCAAATGAACCAATTAATGATAGATAAAATGGTCTTCCTGCCTCGCAGAGTTTGTAACTGGAAGGGCAACACCGTAAGTCACGTACCTATTCAGGGGATTCTATAGGCCACTGCGAGGGTCTGATTAGCTTGACTGTGGAATACAATCGCAGAGGCATCTGCTCGGTTAATTTTGAGAGAAAATTTACCAGATGGAGACTGAAGATTTAAGTGATTAGAAGGTAGTAGATTGGAATACAAATTGGATTAAGAGAAATTAGATTGATATAAATCGAATTGAGTCACAACAGTTTGTGTTGTTCGTACCAAGGGGCAGTGGATTATGGGAGAAGCAGATGCTCCAATGAGATAGGAATTAATGTGGCTTTGACAGTCCATCTGCGAAGGTCTGAATATCGAGTACATCCCTAATCTCTCTCTCCATTTATCAATGCCATAATGTTAATTAGTACTTCATTCATTAAGTTACTTACAGAAGAAAAATCTCACCCCTATCCCCTCTCTGCTTGAGAATTTGTTATTCTGCCAAGAACTGGAAAGCTCTCTTCAGCTGAGCGAGCTACAGTTGACTATAAGGGGAAACCTGTGTCCTTTTCCTCATGTGTACAACTGCCTTACGCATGCGTGCAGTGAGCTTGAAAATCTTTGCTCATGTATTTCTCTTCATAAAGGGATGGTTATTTGAAGTCTTGCATTGATAACTAGGCACAATTCCTCTTAAAATGAGTGACTATGTTAATTACATAATAATTACATATATTCTATGTTTTGTTTTTTTTTAAGATACTGGAGTTATGTGTTTGGTTTAATGACTCAAGTATTTGACATTCATGTTGAATGTCGGTTTCCTACCTGAAGAGAAAAATGAGAAAAATTCTGTTTCTGTAATTCTGTGACTGTGTTTATACCCTGTGTGTGTGTGTGTGTGTGTGTGTGTGTGTGCTGTTTATATGCTAGTTGATGGAAAATGGCAGGTTGCTGATACTGTCATCCATTTTAGTATACAGTATTGGGACCTGATCATTAGAGACAAAAGTTGAATGAAACAAAATTAAAAGAAAAACACCATCTAACGTGCCTATACTTATATTGGGAACATGACCCTGTAAAGTCCAGAGGGTATAGATACAGGAGCCTCATTATGACATCACTGGCCACAGCAGTGAAATTCAGCATAAGGCAGTTCTGTCTTGGATTCCAGCCAAAGGAACTGAGCCAGTGGAGACCCAAAGGTGATCTCTCCTGTAAGGCAGCCCAAGAGTATGGAATCTAAGGACAGCCGTGCAGAAGTGTCCCTGTGTATTAATAACAATCAGGCAAGTACAGCTTCTGGAGGCTAAAGTAATGAGATGGGCAAAAATGGAACATCAAATCCTATGATGCAAGAAGCATACCATTAAAGGTTGTGCCAAGTCATTCAGAAATAATCGTAGTACGGGCAAACGTGGGCTGCCTGCCAGTGTGCAAGCAGGAAGAATTTCTATTTTTGTTATGTGGAGGAAGGCAGTGACTTGTGCAAAAGTGTATTAAGTGTTTTAAATTTTTTGGTTTAGCAGAGAAAATTCTATAGGCATTGAGTTCTTCGGGCAATGTTCTTAATGTAGAAATAAGATATATGATATATATTTATATAGATCATGTATTTATATATCATCTATGATATATTTATACCATATAAAATAAATGATATATTTATACAGTATAAAATATGCGATATATATTTATATAAATTGCTACTCCTCCTCCTCCCCCATGCAGACCTGGGGCTTCTGTTACATCTTCCCCAGACTCTAGTACTAGAATAGCTTTTGGAGACACTCTTAACATTGGCTTAAGAATCTGATGCTCATATCTTCTACTTCAAAAATTACCTGCCTTCTAGAAGCCAGGGTTGAGCCTGACGTCTGTCTGAGTCCAGAATCTATGCACTATCTGCTTAGGGTCTTATGTTTAAACACTGCATATGGCCTATATTTCTAACTGCATAGTCATTCATACAAGCTGATCATAATGGAAGAGTGTATCAAGCTAGATTCCAGCAAAATTTAGAAGAGCTTAGAAAATCAAGCTAAAATATACACCTGCAAATTGTAAAGTGTAAAGCAGAATTCCTTCTTGTAGTAAAAAGTGACCCCTAAAATTTGGCTTTTGCTATTGTGAGAGTGACTAAATGCCACCTAAAAATAATTTAGTATTCAGGGGTCAGTCCCTTGTTCCTGTTTTGACACTTCAGTTTTCAACCCTAATTGTCAGTCATCTAATTGGGGGCCTTGTCTTCATTAAGAACCATCAGTACATCAAGGTGGTGCTTATTGAGCCTGGCAGAGGCAGACATTGTCCTCTTATTCATGCCTTTGTTTCTGTGACTGATCGTTGAGTGTTTAATACCTTGTTGAGCCCCAACGAGGATAATTAAAGGAATCACTTAGTTGCCAACTAATGACCAGATATACAATCTCCTCCGTTTTTGATTGTTGATAGACTTTAGACAGTGGATATATTTTTGCTGTGAATTGTGTTTCAGTGTCTGTGCATACTTGAGTTCAAATTCCATAAATGAGACATATAGACAGTGAGTCTAGTGAATGCGTGTCAAGTACATCAATGCTACTACATGGTTTCATGTTCTTTATTATTTGTTTTTGCTTAGCATCTTACCAAAAATGTTCAGAAATTAATCTGAGACCCCTATTTACTAGGTAATACTTTTTTGTTTTACATTTATTTATTTATTTATTTATTTATTTAAATATTTTATTTATTCATTTGACACACAGAGAGAGATTACAAGTAAGCAGAGAGGCAGGCAGAGAGAGAGGAGAGAGGAGGAAGCAGGCTCCCTGCTGAGCAGAGAGCCCGATGTGGGCCTCGATCCCAGGACCCTGGGATCATGACCTGAGCCGAAGGCAGCGGCTTTAACCCACTGAGCCACCCAGGCGCCCTTGTTTTACATTTAAAGGTGATGGGCAGGGACGCCTGGGTGGCTCATCGGTTAAGTGTCTACCTTTGTCTCAGGTTATGATCCCAGAGTTCTGGAATCAAGTCCAGCACCAGGCTTCTTGCTCTTTGGGGAGCCTGCTTCTCCCTCTGCTTGCCACTGCCCCTGCTCTCATGCCCTCTCTCTGACAAATAAATAAATAAAAATCTTAAAGAAAGAAAGGAAGGAAGGTGATGAACATTAAGGAGGGCACATGATGTAATGAGCACTGAGTGTTATATGCAACTGATAAATCACTGAATTCTAACTCTGAAACTAATAAAACACTATATGTTAATTAATTGAATTTAAATAATATAAAATTTAAAAAGTTAAAAAATATAAAGACACTCAAAAATCACATAGAAAAAATCAGCCAGATTTTATCAATACTTGCATCATCATTTTTGGATTCATATAAAGCAGCTGTCCCACCAGCCTGATTTCAGTATGGGTAGTTTAGATAAATATAGCAGGTATAAGCTATCTCAATGAAACAGAGGGTTCTGCATCCTTTTTTTTCCCCCTGCAGTTGACGTATTTTTTCAGATTTGCAGTGAACTCAGAAAATGGAGAAACATGGCCAACTTTTAACATAGTAAGTGATGTTCTGGCACCTTTGACTATAAATCAGTGTTGCAAAGACATTATGGCAGCATGAGGAAATACGGTCCAAATAAATGCCGAGCCTTGGCATGGTGGTTCAGAGTTTTGTGCTTCATCATAAGACTCACGGGCCAATTCGGTTAATCCTGCCTGCAAAAACTGGACTTCAAAAAGTGCAATTTGTAATTCAGCTGGCTGAATAAATGGATTTCTACTGGCCAAGGGAACTAGAAGAATTTAGAACACACATGGAAGTTTGAGATTTACTTGGCTATCCTACTTCTTTGTTTGTTTTTTTAAAAAAGTTACACCTAGCTCTCTGAAATCCTTATATATATTTTCTGGCTATGGAGTGACAAGGAAGAGGAATAGCATATACTTAGAACAGATAAACTCTGAAGGTTTTGGAATAATGATAGTGTGAAATCAAGTCTAGACAGCGATGGAACTGAGAGGCAGATATAAAGTGAGAGAAGGAAGGAAGAATCTATAGGAATCTATGCCTTAAATAGATGTGAAAGAAATTAAAGAGTTAATCCTTACAAGTGGGATTTCTAGCCTTAGGGCCCCGAAGTAAATGGACGCATGTCAGGAAGAAGAGAGGGATGAGGTATAGAACAAGGAGAGAAGTAAGGGATTTCTTTTGAGATATATAGAATCTGAGATTATAACTGAATGGTCATGTGGGCAACAGAATTAAATGTAGAGCCTTACTTACCTGGAGATTGACTCTTGTGGTCATAGAAATGATACCTATCACAATGAGCGGGAACGGGGTCCCTGTGGTTAGCATCGAAGAGAAGAGCAGAGGTCTACGTCACACATCATAGGAGGCATTAATGGAGCCAGGAATTATTAAACTCGTTTCAGACTTCTAATTCAGTAGTTTATGTATAACTCAAAGATTTTTTCCCCATTTGTGATGGAAGTTTGTAATAAAGCTGACGAGGAACGATATTGTGTAATTTCATTAAATGTCAATAAGACAATGGAATATTAGTCAGCCATCAGAAAGGTTGAATACCCAACTTTTGTATCAACGTAGACGGGTCTGGAGGAGATTATGCTGAGTGAAATAAGTCAAGCAGAGATAGTCAATATCATATGGTTTCACTTACTTGTGGAACATAAGGAATAAAATAGAGGACTCTAGGAGAAGGAAAGGAAAAGTGAATTGGGGTAAATTGGAAGGGGAGACAAACCATGAGAGACTGTGGACTCTGAGAAACAAGCTGAGGGTTATGGAAGGGAGGGGGGATGGGTAAACCTGGTGGTGGGTATTAAGGAAGGTTCATATTGCATGGAGCACTGGGTGTGGTGCATAAACAATGAGTCTTGGATCACTGAAAAAATAAAAAAATTAAATTAAAAAAAGAAAAAACAAGAAAACAAAAAAAAAGGTCAATACATAGTTTGTACATCCCTTAAAAAAAACAAAGCACTGTTATTATTGGCTCTTTTGAAAGTGCCAACCCTACGTGGAGGATTAAGCAAACATCATTATACCCCTTTACAATTCACATACTTTTCATTTTCTTTCAGATTTTCAGTTTCTGCTTGTTTATAAGATCTGACTTGTCAGAGTTTGATATATTGAGTGCTTGGTGGTAAAAGCAACTTCCTACATTTAAAAAATAGCACCCACTTCTAAGCTACTGTTATTCTTGTCTTTCATAATTGCTCTAACTCTATACATTTTTATTCCTCTGCCTGTCAGTAGTTTGTTTTCTGTTAGCATAATCCAGAATAATTCTGTGTGTTTCCTTACTTTTGCTTTGTGAAGAGAAAGCAGTGCGTTTTGAGAGTGGCTAGATGGAGGATAATTCCATATCCGCATGGTAATAACCTGGGAAAACCAGGGGATGATTGGTTTCATTTGATCCCTCATCTGATAAGACTTCAAAGTAAATGAACTAAGTGGGAAATAACATTTTTCATGAGTTTTCTAGAAACTGCAAATATTTTTTGAGAGACCCAAGGAATTGAGTCCCTGATATATTTTAGTGAGATATAACACAAGGAGAAAATGATCATTTTAAAACATTTGTATCACTCCCATTTGCTGCTTTTCTCCATTAAGTTGAAAAACAAGCTCTTTTTTTTCTTTTTCTGTGCACACCAGATCTTTTAACTGAAAACTATACTCAGTATTTCTGTTGCAGCAATGATGTTATCTGGTGGTCATTTTGCTCTGAAACAAGACATCCCTTGAAAGGAAATTTAAAGTTTTATTAAATCACTCACTTTTTAAAGGCATCAACAGATACGGTAAATAAAGAAAAATGAGGACAAAGTAGGTCCCTAAATGAAAAGTATCCTGATAATTAAGGTAACTCATATTCTTTATCCACTAGACTAAAGCAACTCTAATTTTCAGTCTAAATTTAACCAACCATTTGTATAGCCTTACAACAGATGTCATATCAAATTCATTATGATTTACTAAATAAGATTGGATAGAATTTTTTAAGAGATTAACTTAAGTTTATACTGATTTCTTTAATTCAGTACAGTACATAAAGTGAGGGGCAAAATGCCAACCTGAAATTTTTCTACAATATCCTAACAGTTTAAAAACACATTTCATTCCAAACTTAAGAGCTATTCATAGCCAATTAAACATGGCTTCTTCTTCAGCCTCTTCTGGATCAAAATTTTGTCCAGGGTGTTTTTAGTGGAATTAACATTTTAAAAGCGAATTTCAGTGTGTCTCCTGCAAATAACTGCAGAGATGTGATGCTGTCGCTTCCACTCAGTTTGATCAACTGTGAAAAACCCATTCAGTCTGAGTGTGACAGTGAAAGTCAAAGCGATAAGTACAAGTTGTATTCAGCTACCTTTATAAACTGCCTTTACTCCCCTTGGTATAGGCTTCAGAAAAAGAATTCCAACCTGCCAATGCACAACACAAAAAACACCGAATACTAATATGGCTGTTCCCACCACTGAAGGGAAAACCTTTTTTTTTCATCTTTGGGATCACCATACTCATCATTGACTTGGGTCTTTTGTTGCAAGACATTTAGCCTTAAAGAAACACAATTTCAGGGTGCCTGGGTGGCTCAGTGGAGTAAGCCTCTGCCTTTGGCTCAGGTCATGATCTCAGGGTCCTGGGATCGAGTCCCTCATCGGGCTCTCTGCTCATCAGGAAGCCTGCTTCTCCCTAGTCTTTCTGCCTGCCTCTCTGCCTACTTGTTATCTCTCTCTCTCTGTGTCAAATAAATAAATAAAATCTTTAAAAAAAAAAGAAACACAATTTCATAAAATTGTAATTTAGAGATTTCAAGGAATAAGTATTTTGCTTTAATAGGAAGAAAACTATTTGGTTTTAACTACCCCTTTAAACCACTGGTAAGTTAATTTCAGACAGCACTCTGATAATATTGCTGTTACTGTCATGTAATTTAAGTTAAGTCATGTTATTGTGTCATCACAATTTTTTTATATTCTTTTATTCTCATTACACTTGTGATGGGAAACAATCCCAAAGTAGAAGCTTCCCATGTATTCATCACACAATGGTTTTAAGATTTTTATAAAGAAAAATAATCGACATTGGTATAATCTATTTCAAGAAAATGTTTAAGATGGACACAAAGAATTATTAAGCACCAATATTTGATTAAATTTCAATGACTAGAATCTACGAATAATTTATTTAGCATGCCTAGACAGTGGTGTCTGGTACTAGAATTCTGCATATCCAATTTTCATAAACTACAGTGGAAGCATTCTTAAGCTGTTAAAGAGTTTTTTGATCAAAATCTAGTTACCTATAGCTCCATTAACAGAATAAAAAAAGGGAATATGGTTGTTCATGTATTTATTTATTTATTTATTTAAGATTTTATTTATTTATTTCACAGAGGGAGAAAGATCACAAGGAGGCAGAGAGACAGGCAGAGAGAGGGGGGGGGAAGCAGGCTCCCCGCCGAGCAGGGAGCCCGATGCGAGCCTCGATCCCAGGACCCTGAGATCATGACCTGAGCCGAAAGCAGAGGCATTAACCCACTGAGCCACCCAGGCGCCCTTGTTCATGCATTTATATCAGATATTGATTGAGCACCTAATATTATCATCTTTAGAACCTAACACAGTTTGTGGCAAATCTGAGTGCAGAATCGTTGAAAACATGGAGCCTTCGGGGAAATGTAGGTATATCATTCAGAATGACGTTTAATAGGTAGGTAGGAACAAGCAGTAGTAGAAAATCACAGTACAGAGATAGAAGCTATTAACTGCCAAAGACTTGCCTTATCATTTTTTAAAAAGGCATATGCACACATGCTCACAAAATTTTGCTTCCAATTTTTGAGGTGTCCTCTCTTCCATTCCACCTAAGCTCATCCATAGCTTAAGAACAGTATCAAAAAAACGGTAACAGAGTATTGCAACGAGATTCATGTGTTAGGCCAACTTCTTAAGTACAACTACATTTGGCCCTTGAACAACATGGGTTTGAACCGCACAGGTCCACTTACACCTGTTTTTTTTGTTTTTTCCATATTGTTTTGTCCCGGCTGTAAAAAGCTTTATTGTTTTCACATGGTCCACATTTTATGCGACGGCTGCAGGGTGGTTAAAAAGCTTCCCAGTGGCTGCAGGGAGAGGTTCAGGCAAAGGATCTGACACCAAGGGGTTGTCTGAGGGACCCCTCAGGAGCCACTGGGTTCTGGAGGCTCCTATTCATTACTTGAAAGTGAGCCTTGAGAAGAGCTACCCCCAGCCCAGTGTCGGGGCCTGCCAGCCAGCCTATGGAGGTTAGTCAGGTGGTAACCGTCTTCTTGATGAGTTTCACTCCCTCAACCAGGAAGTGATTCTCCAGGAAGTTATAGAGACAGGGGTCTGCAATGTGGAGCCCAGGGCATGCAGATCCAGAAGGGCTTGTTCAGTTTCTTCTTCAGGACCATAGCAGCTCCCACGGAATCCTGGGTTTCACTCCCTCACATTGGGACAGCTTTTGCACTTCCTAGAGGAGAGCACAGCTGGTGAGCTGTTTTTGCATCTTCAGGAGACACTTGGCACCCTTGAGCTTTCCTTGGCCACCTCCCCGAATTGGCACTTGTTCTCCCGATCCGCTTGTGGTTAAAACAGAAACCCCGAGAGTGGTAAGTGTAGGAGGCATGTGGATTCACTTTGACCTGGGGGTTGTCTGTGAACCTTATCTCAGTGGAATAATTCTGATGAATGTGGGAGCTCATGGTTGGTCAGCAATAAGGAGCTAAGCTCAGCCAACAAAAAAACAAAAACAAAGACCCAAAAAACAGTGTTGGCTAGTCCTGGAGGCAGAGGATAGCTGAGAAGATGATTCTGAATGTTGTGGCTGGAAAAGATGTTAGAGGGTAGTCAGATGCTGGAAAAAGGGCATCTCTGGGTCTGCTCTGTCCAAACACTCTTGACTCAAGAGACAGATTCATTGTAAATGTATTTTCCTTAAGATTTTCTTAATCATCTTTTCTTTTCTCTACCTTACTTTCTTATAAGAATACAATATGAAATACATATAACATAGAAAATATGCGTTCATCGACTGTTTATATTATTGGTAAGGCTTCTGGTGAACAGGAAGCTTTGGGGAGTCAAAAGTTATACATGGATTTGTAGATTTTGACTGTGGGCTTGAAAGAGTCTGGGTGTTGAAGCCTCCAAACCCCTCCCCGATTTGTTCAAGGGTCAACTGTCGTCGAATGTCAATAGGAAGTGAACGAGGCTCAAATCAATCATTGTGTGCATTACTTAGACATGATGCAGCTAATACATTTGGCTCGTGGCAGTTGTAATTTTTTCGGTAATGTTTTAGCAATTATTCTCTTGAGAAGTTTTCTGAATTGTACTAACATTTTCAACTCTATTTTTTAAAAAGTCCTTAGTATACTATATAGTAAAGGAAGTTTGTCAGTCATCTTGACTAGGTCACTGAATCTCCATTTAAGTTGATAATAAAATGTTTAGATTAGAAGAACATAAATCAAGAGTTCTACACAGATTTAGCAGAGACTAAATATTTAACAAAGCTCAACACATGTGTAAAGTATCAGTGCTGGTAGGAATGCTGTTTTGTGAAGCCTGACACTGTGTCTTTGGAATCTACAGTTACAAAGACTAACGGCATTGCTACGGAATTTTCAAAATATATTGCTTAGGCAATAGAGTCTAAGGTTAAATGTTATCACTCCATTGGGAGTTTACATAAAAAGCATGCCATTTTTTTAAAACTGTTCATAGTCTCCACCAAATACCCTTTGAGGTTTTTGGGAAATTAAACATCGTTAAAAAATTTAATGAGTTTGGAGATTGTCCCATTGCATCATCTTTCTTTTATAAAGCCAAATACAATTTTGAAACCACATTGCAATAGTATAAATATGACAATAAGAAGCTAAATTTCTAGGATCTCTTCCTGGACTAGAGATGGCTTTTGTCATTGTAAGGCAAATCTGCATAACCCATGAAAACTCTAATTTGGTGGCAAATCACTCTTTAAAGAATGTCTTCAACCATGGTAAGCTGTAGCAAATTGATTTGAAATAGTATTGGATGAGTGTCCGGGTTAATACATTGGCTCCTCACTGAATTGTTGGAAAATGAATTTATAAAGTAGGAAATTAATTTGTTATTTCTCAAGAGGAAATCACTCCTAAAAAAATTGGCTAGTAACCTTTCAGATTTGTGGTTTCTGAATTTATCTCCAGTGTTATATAGATATCCTCCCTCATGTGTCTACTCCTGGCTTCGATTTCTTTGAGCTAGCTATGGTTCTAACTTACCCAAATAGTCATGCCTTCTTCTGGATGCTGGTGCTCTATTGTCTGGATCTACCTGCTCAGGCGAGGTCAGTGGCCTAGTGCATGGGTGGTAGGCAGCCAAAAATGTATAATAAAAAGCAATGAAAACTTACATAATGAAGTTACTAAGTAACATGAGGTGGTGGAGAAAAAAAAAGGTGGAAAATGTATTGCACTTCTAATATTTTCAGGAATTTCTGTTAAGAGTACTTAAATAAAGGCCTGAGATACAATTGTGAAATTCAGAGAAAAAGTTTTATGAAATCTGCCTTCGTTACTCTCTCCTACAGTAGCAACCTCCTTACCCTGAATAAGGAAAGAAATGTTAACTATCTTTGACTAAGGTTATATTTTAAATCATTGATGAACTGTTTACTTTTAAGATAAACATCCATGTATTATCAGTTGGTCTGTGGTTAAAATGATGTATGGAACCATTTATTTATTGGCAATGTAAATAAATTTCTTAGAAATGTAAGAATTAATTCCAAGGGTTACATGAACTGTTTTCTAAATAAAATCTTTTAAATCATTGTTAACTTTTGGAGAGTTCTCTAAGAAAGCATTTGATAACCATTTCTTTTGATAGTAGACACAGACCTATTAAGGCAAACTTTCTAGTTTATCCTTTTATGAAAACAATGAGCATTAATCTACAGCATGTATCTTTTAAAATTTGCTTTGTGCTAGTAAATTTAAAGCTGCGACCTGTTATCTTCTCTTTTAGTTATATCCATTATGTTGTGTCAGCCATTATCATGCTCTGGGGCACCTGAAACAATGAATTTATAGCAATTTACTCTTCCAGGTGCCTCAATTTTAGGATAAAGAAATACTATTATAAGAAAGTTTAGGTAACTTGCTTCAGGTCATATACCTAATCATACAGTGATGCAGGAGAAAAAAACAAAATAACCAGACCAAACCAAAACTAAATTGCAATCTAGTGCTTGGGGCTTTCCATTTTAAACTTTCAAAAAAAATTGGGTAAGAAAAAGGGATCATAGGGAAGGAAAACTCATCCTTACAGAGCTTGGACTCATAGCTAACAGAGCTTGGACTCACAGCTAAGGCAACTTTGGTTTTTAGTCTCAGTTTTGGGGAAAAATTTCAGTTGTTTTGTTCTCTATTTCTTTTTTCTTCTCATCTGTGAAGTGGGCATTTGGGACAGGAGCATCTTTGGTGATGCCGGATTCTTCCTGTTAGACCTGGAAGACTGGCTAATAGGGATCCTGCTGGACGCCATATTGCACAACTGAAACTTTCAGAATCAAGGCTGCCTGTTAAGTTTGACAGGAAACATCTCGTATACCTGTCACTTCCCTTTCACACACTTTACCCTCTAGTTTTATGACGTTGAAAAGCCATATAGAAATTTTATAATAAATTAGTTTTTCTAGGTTTCAATTTTAAATTAGTTTCTAATTTAAACTTATTGTTAACATGGTACTGCTATGCTTCCAGCAAGAATGAGAATCTTCTAAGTTTATTGAATTCATTGCCAAATCAGATCATCTCCTGAGAAAATTTCAGTAAGGTTTGAATAGATAAAACAAATATCGACTTTCTCACCACATCCTATCATATATAGAATTCCTAGGAGGAAAAAGTAAAAGAAGTACATTGGAATTTAGTTATCATGAAGAATTCAAAGACAGGAAAGTTGTGGGGTGCCTGGGTGGCTCAGTCAGTTTTAAGAGTCTGCCTCTTTATTTTGGCTCAGGTCATGATCTCAGGGTCCTGAGATTGAGCCCGTCATTGGGCTCTGTGCTGGGTGTGGAGCCTGCTTGACATTCTCTCTCTCTGTCTCCCTCTGCCCCTGCCCCACACACTTTGAAAAAAAAGAAAAAAATGATAGAAAAATTTTAAGGACAGACTTGATGGAGTGATCAATTTCATTACAAATTATGTTAGTACACTTATCAGTGTGGATGGCATTTAAAGTGGCATTGAGATATATTTCTTTCCATGGAGGAGATTTTGATAGGATTTATTTTGGCAAAATAGAAAACAGCAACAACTTTAGTTATTTTGAATCTAGTATAAGGGGATCAGTCTGGTCTAGTGAAAATTTACCATGCAGAAAAACATTAATACAAGAAAGACCTCAGAAGAAATTAGCTCTTGTTAATGTGATTAGGGTTTTAAGGGGGGAACTATCAGAAAAAAATCTTCCATTTATAGAAGACAAAAAATAAGATAATAAACAATGCTTACTACATGTCCTATAGTCTATGTAGGGTTTATTTTCATCGTCTAAACTGACTGTTGAGTCATTTGTATTCTGATCTGTACCTGGTAAATGTAAGGCATAAATATTTGCTGGTTAATAACCTATATTCCTTCTTCCTGTCACAATGCCACCTCCTTATTATGATGGGTCATGAAGCCTTCATTTATTCATGTAGCACTACGTATCTCTCTAGTTGGAGGGAAAACTTCAGGAGGTATCTCTGGTCACATTCAGAATTTGAGTAATCGTAGAGAATCCTGCTGGCTTAATTTTATCAGGATTTTTTGGGGAAATATTCAGAACTGTCTTAATGTTAACAATGCTTTGCTAGAGGCCAAAAGCAACCTTAGCTTGACAATAGCCAGACCTCGAGGATCCTGTAAGCCTTCTTTTAACTTATGGAACTCTCTTTAGAGACTTCCTTTATCTCTTTCCCTGCAACTTAACTGTATGTAAGTTTATAATCAATCGCTCCTCACAATCACAGTGCAGCTCTTTCTGCCCAATGGTCCTATCCCCATGCTTTAATAAAGGCAAGTTTTTCACACGCACACACACACACACACACACACCCCACAAAAACAAACAAACACAAAAACCGTGGCATTTTATGAACTAGGACATAATACTGTGTGTGTGTTTAGGGAAAGAAAAAGATACTACATAGAAATTTCACTGGAGGGCGTATATTTGTCAAGGATTTCTTCTGCCCTTTAAAAAATTCAGAAAAGTTTAAGTGTGTTGTTTAACTTGACTGGATATGACTATAGTGTATGAGTGAAAAGTAAGGGTTAGTTCAAGGAAATACTGTATTCCAAGGGAATAATGAGGCAAGAGCAGTTTTCTTTCAAACACATGAAATGAAATCAGCAAGTGTTCTTTTATGTGCTTTATCTTCTTTTATTATATTATGTAATTGAAGTCACTTTTGAAAATAAAAGTTACTGTAGCACTCACTGAAAATGAGTGATTATTTTTTTTTTTTTTTTTTTTTTTTTAAAGTTTTTTTTTNTGAAAACCTCTCCCTAATCTGCCCACCAAGAGGCTGTATGCCCCGAGATGGAATAATTTCAGGACTAACACTTTTCTACTTCTGCAAGAATGCCATATTTTTTTTTTTAAAGATTTTATTTATTCATTTGACACAGAGAGAGAGATTACAAGTCGGCAGAGAGGCAGGCAGAGAGAGGAGAGAGAAGGAAGCAGGCTCCCTGGCTGAGCAGAGAGCCCGACGCGGGCCTCGATCCCAGGACCCTGGGATCATGACCTGAGCCGAAGGCAGCGGCTTTAACCCACTGAGCCACCCAGGCGCCCGAAAATGAGTGATTATTGACTAAATAAAACTAAATTTAAATATATTTATGAATTATGATTTTATACTTCTGCAACCCTCTAAAATTTGAAGAGCTAATAAACTACTCAGTTTGTTTTTTATTATTTTACCAAAAATCATTTCAAAATCATTGTTTGAGTGTCTCTGAGAAGCAGAAATAATCCATTATGTAAATTTGGGTGCTTAGTACCTTATTCAAAGAGGCTTCTGTGTGTAGCTGACTAATTTGATGTTTCTGTGGAATGCTTGCATCTGGCCAGGTCTAAGTGCATAACTTTCTAGACCAGGTCTAGCCCAAGCCCAAGTGCATGACCTTCTAGACCAGGTCTAGCCCAAGCCCAAGTGCATGACCTTCTCCTGGTAAGCATGCCAAAAGTGAGTGTCTTAGACCCCTTCTACTTGTAACTTCTGATACTTCCTCTTCACTGTGGGGACCAAGAATCTCATTTTAAGAAAATATCCCAGTTAGTTCTGATGCAGGTAGGTGGAGAATCACACTTTGAAAAACAAGGAAGATGTTACATCATGACTAGAGGCATCCATCTGATTCATTTTATTGCAGTCATCCTTAGAAGAGGGTTTTGGAATTAGGGTAGTTGTAATGTGCATTCTTTGCTACTCTTACATCCAGTTTTTAAGAAACCTGCACATTTCAGATTAAAGGTCCTAAGTTGTAACTCTGCTTCTTTTAGCTATTTAATTATGAACAAGTCACTTGACTAATTTATACCTTACTTTCTAGGTCAATAACAATCAAAATTTTTGAATGTTCATCTTTAAGACCCCATAAATAAGATCTATTGTTTTTTTTATAGTAGATAAGGACAGTTGGATAAAATGCTTTCAATTAAAACTTGACTATGTGGTTGCCCAATTACTAATTGAGATATACAAAGAAGTCTAGACTTGCTATCAGCCGTAAGTTAAGGTTAGACTCTCAGATAAATCTTATGTTTTGCTTAGGCTATCTGTTCACATAAGGATCCTGAACATTTTACATGAGCAATATTAACACTGCAGTCAAAGTTTTGTTTGTTTGTTTTTTCCATCTGAAATCTGGAGTTCACATTTTTGTGACTGATCCTATATAAAAGAAATAGAAGTGTAAAAGCTAGAGTTATTAGTGGAAAGTGACAAACAGGTACTCTAAAGCAGGATTGGCAAACTTTTTCCGTAAAGTATCAGCAGATATTTCCAGCATTTAGACCTCTTCCTGTCTTCTAACAGCACTAAAAATGGAAAAAAATTCTCAGCTGAGGGCCATACAAAAATTGGTTAGAGCGTGGCTTCTCAAACTTTATGTGTGTAGGCATCCCTGTGGGCGGGGTAAGGGTGAGTCTTGTTAAAATGCAGATTTTGATTGGGTATGTCTGGAGCTGGGCTGGGTGTCTTAGAGTTCCAGGATGCCTTTGGAGGACAAAGGTCTTGGTTAAACAGTTTCAGGGTACTTCCTGTAATGTATGGCCCTCTCGGCTGTTCAGTTTTGAATCGCCAATGAGTTTAGCTGACAACTCAGCTGTCTTTGTTTTTGTTTCATTTTGTTTTGTTTTCTTTTAATGAAATAATGGGGTTGCTTGACCCAATAATGTAGAATACCTAGGTTTAGTGGTCCTTCCTAATTTTAAAGACCCAGACCTCTTCGCAAATTTGATGGAAGCTATGGTCCCCCTCACGTCTCCCCTGTCCTTCCCCCACAAGAATACCCATTTTTATACAATTTCAAAGAATTCATAACCTTCCTAAAGCTTATTCTTCTCAGGGTCACTGCTATATTGTGTAATGTCTGTATTTAAGGGAGTTCAGAATTAATCCCCTCACCTTTAATAGCATCTTAAAATTTAGATGTATCTCCATGTCTGTCTCTGTTTATATATCTTTAAAGTGAAGGCATTTCAGCTTTATTTAATGCCTGCCCTATTGACTATTGCTGCCCTGAAGGTTATATTTAAAACCAAGAATTATAAGTGAAGAAAATAACCTAGCTGTTGGTATAAGTGAACATGAATTCGTACTCCTTATATTAAATTTGTTCGCAGTGCCTTACCCATTACTTTATTGAGATATAATTCATATATTATACAATTCACCCATTTAACTTGTGCAAGATGTTTTTATTATTTTCATGGAGTGGTGCAACCATCACCATAATCAATTTTAGAATATTTTCATGTCCTGCTAAAGATAGTCTAGAGCCCTTCACATCATCGCTATCCCCCACCCTAGATAATGGCAAACCTACAATCTGTCTCCATGGATTTTCCTCTTCGGGACCTTTCATATAAATGGTGTACAATATGCAGCCTTTTGTGATTAGCTTCTTCCACTTAGGATTAGCTTCTTCCACTTAGTAGAATGTTTTAAAGATTCATCCATGCTATATTGCATATAAGGACTTTATTTTTTTTCTTATTGCTGAGTTATATTCCATCATGTGGATATGCAACATGTATTCATCTGTTCATCAGTTGATGGACATTTGAGTTCTTTCCCTTTTTTGTTGTTGTTGTTGTTATGAATAATGCTGTCATGAACATTACATTACATTCAGGTACAAGTTTTTGTGTGGCTGTAAAGTTGCCTTTCTCTTGAGTATATATACTTAGCCATTGAATTGCTGGATCATATGTTAATCGCAAAACATGTCAAGAAAATCTGGAATATTTTCCAAAGTGATTGCACCTACACCATTTTACATTCCCATCAACAATGTATAAGGCTCACAAATTTTCCACGTGCCCTCCAAAAATACTTATTATTTTACCTTTTTTTTGAGTATTGTCATTCTTCTGAATATGAAATGTATCTTGCTGAGATTTTGATTTGCGTTTCCCTAGTAACTAATGATGTCAAGAATCTTTTCCTGTGCTTACTGGCCCTTTGTCTGGCTTTTTTGCACAAATGTTTATTCAAATCCTTTGATCATTTTAAAATTTGGTTATTTGTATTTTCATCGAGTTATAAGAATTCTTTATATATTCTAGATATGAGATCCCCTCAGATATATGACTTGCAGATATATATTTTTTTATCCTGTGGGTTGTCTTTTCATTCTTTTGATTTTTTTTTTCAAGGACAAATATTTAAATCCACTGAATCTAATTTATCTATTGTTTCATTTGTGGCACGTACTTTTTGGTGCCTAAGAAAGTTTTGCTTAACTCAAGGTCATGAACATTTGCTCCTGTAATTTCTTCTACTCGATAGTTTTACCTCTTACATTTTGACTGTAGATGTCCTTTTGAAGTTTTTATAACAGTGTAAATAAAATGGTTAAAAGAATATCCAAATGAGACACACTAGAATAGGTTTACATGTTGTAGTGATAAAGGGTAAAATTCTAGACATGCTGGATTCTAGATCTTATGCTAAGCAGTTTAGATACTTTGCCTTTATTCCTTTTATAAGTCAATTATTTTACATTTATTTAATAAATATTAGTGTTTTTCGGGTCCTTTGCAGGCCTTCTCTGGGCCAACTGCCTAATAAGGTGGGGAACTATTTAATAGAATAAATAACACTCTACTAACATAGACGATTGACTTGCTTAGTTTTAATAATAGAACAACTTTGACATAGGGGAGCTGTAGTTAAGTGCATGTGGGAAATTAGAGAAGAACAAGAAAGGTATCTAAACAAGGTGATTTTTGCCTATATGCCTGTTACGTGAAAAGTAAGATTAAAGTCTTGTTCCATTTTAGGATCAGATTCTGTGGCTCTGAGTCCAGACCATTATATTTGGGAATATGTTACTGATTTGCAAACTGTGATTAGCCATTCACATTTAAATACTTTGAGATCTTTTTTTGTTCATTTCTTTTAAAAATAAATCTTACTATTTATGTTCTTTGAAGTCCTCATTTGCTTTAGGGACCCAGTACTTTCAACGTATAACTTTCTTTATTATTGTGATGCACAGTATGGTTACCCATTCACATTTAAATGCTTTGGGTTTCTTTAGTACTTTTTAAAAAAAATTCTGACCTGGGTACTGTAAATTACTCTTTGGCTTTAGTTACCCAGCACTTGGAATGTGTTTAAGTTCCTTCTTGGATGTGATGAGATAACAAATGATGTTCAACAACCTTTAAAATTAATCTTCCTCAGAAAAGAAAAAGTTCATTCACTACAATTAAATACCCTTTATTAAATTAAAATATGCATTTTTAATTAATAGTGAAAATAAAGTGGAATAACATGGAGGAGTAAATATTGCTTTTATTTATTGAGCTGAAATGTGGTTCTACTAGATGATTGGTTGGAAAATGTTAAAGCTTGTATCTAGACTATCATTCTGTCCTCAGACATGGTTATTTCTCTCACCATCTCCTTTAGATTTATGTGCAGGAGCTGCTGAGACCCCCTCACAAATAATGGCCTGTGACACCTCATAAACTAAAAATGTTCAAAATGACACATTATGCAAATTTTTCATCTTAAAATACCAACAGGTCCTTCCCTTCCTATTTTCTCCTACCCTTTAATGGCTCCACTTTCATTGCACTCATAAGGAAGTCATGGTGCCCATCACTCTTCCTTACTGTATGGTGATGTACCAAATTCTGTCAAGTGTTATTTTATGCTTTGCCTTGAATCTTTCTCTTTTTTTTCTACCTTCAGCATCACTTCTCAAAGTCAGGTTCTTTTTGTTGTTCTCTGGAATAGTTAAGTAACTTTCAACTGTCCTTTGGCCTCCATGGCTCTTTATCTTTTACACTGAACACCAAAAATACCTTTCTAATACACAGAGAGTCATACCACTGCCCTCTCAAAATCTGTTAGTCATATAGAATGAAGATCACAGTCCTTAGCGTGGCATTTAAAACCCATTTGTCTGGATTCCCAAGACTACCTTTCACCTCCACCTGTCATCTCAACTTCCTCCCTGATTATGAAATGTATATACATATACTCTCACAATCTCAAGTTGTTTCTTCAATTTAATGTCTTTTTCCCTCTATTTACATAGTTTAATTCTTATCTCTCAACTTAAATGTTGCCCTTTTAGGTGAGGCCTCAATACACTGTAGTTAGAGTTAGCATTTTCCCCCACTTTCTTCCTATAATGCATTTCTTGGACCTCCAAGCAACATTTATTTATTTTATTTTAACATAATGATTTATACTTGAATTCCTCCGTCAGATGTCCCTGGGTTCAAATCCTGCCTCAACTGCTTATTTCCTCTACATTTCTGGGCAATCGATGTCATTTCCTAACTTGCTTCCTCATCTGTAAAACTGAGTTAATATTTGCACTAGTTTGTGGGTCTCTTTTTATGTGAAGCTGATGACACAATGCCAGCACGATAGACCGCATTGTGTATTCTGGGTACTTGCCCACTTGGCTTTGTTCCCCAGTAGATAGTAATCACTTTGTGGACAGATTAATCTTGTTCATCTTAATACCCAAAAGAAAATGTCGTACTCTTTTTTACTTTTCCTTGCCATGATTCATGAAACATTTAAACCTAACTTATTAGAATTAACCTATTAATTTGTTGCTATATTATCACATTCCATAAAGGAGTTGGGATGACTTAGGAGATGCATCAAGAACAAAAGTATGAAGCATAAATAAAATAGTAACAAGTGCATTTTGAATAATTTAAGAGTTTAATTTCACCAATGTGAACCTAAGAGAAGCAAAAGCTATAAATAAGAAAATGTTTTTGCTTTTTTTAAAAGATTTTATTTATTTATTTGAGAGAGAGAGAGAGAGAGTGCAAGAAGGGCGTTGGATCAAAGGAAGAAACAGACTTCTTGCTGAGCAGGGAGCCCAACGAGGGACTTGATCCTGGGGCTCCAGGATCATGACCTGAGCCAAAAACAATTGTTTAACTAACTGAGCCACCCGGGGACCCTAGATAAGAGAAAATGTTGATGTTTGTCTTCATTCTGTCTTGTTTTGTAGGATCTCGTCTTCGCCAGGAAGACTTCCCCCCGCGGATTGTGGAACACCCTTCAGATGTCATTGTCTCTAAGGGAGAGCCCACCACTTTGAACTGTAAGGCAGAGGGCCGGCCAACGCCCACCATTGAGTGGTACAAGGATGGTGAGCGGGTGGAGACTGACAAGGATGATCCCCGGTCTCACAGGATGCTTCTGCCCAGCGGATCCTTATTTTTCTTGCGCATTGTACATGGGCGCAGAAGCAAACCCGATGAAGGAAGCTACGTCTGTGTTGCAAGGAACTATCTCGGTGAAGCAGTGAGTCGAAATGCGTCTCTGGAAGTGGCATGTAAGTAAACATAATGAATCTCATAAATAGCATGCACTTTTACTTTGATTTATTTTTAGTAAGCTTTGATTTGTCCCCATGGGTACTTCAGACCTAAAGAAGAAAACAATTCAACATGCCATGTATAATTTTACTTTGCCTTCTCCAAAGCAAAGCTGGTCAAAATAATGTCAAGCCATGGTGTCGCAATAAATTTATTTATATTGAAGCAAGGTGGAAATTATGTTTTTATGTTAAAGCAAAGTGGCGATGATGCTGGTCATATTTAAAATTTGAATTATTACCATAGGCATATGGGGGAGAATATAGAAACAATAACAGGAACTATATTTATTTTTTTTCTATCAATAAAACTCATCAAAAGAAGAGATCTGATTTTTGTGGGGACAAAATGTTCATACATGGAAGGGTCTTGCTCAGTCTTGGTAATCATCAATAGTTAAGGGCTTGTCCTGCCTTTGGGATTTAAAAAATATATTTATTTATTCATCAGATAGCCCAAATAGCACAAGTAAATCAAGATATCAGTGCTTTGCATCTATTTAAACATTGACTTCATAACTTCATTGTTTTCCAGAACAAATTAAAATATATGATAGATATTTTTTTGGGCTTACAGATAAGGATTTGGTATCATAATTTTAGCAGTACCATAAATTTTTGATATTATTTATCCTGCGGAAGATTTTATCTGGAATTGATCATTAATAAGATGGCAACAATTGGGCATAAAAAAAGCTTGTACTTTTCAACTTTCTAGTTGTACCAGTAGGTCTTCATAGATAAGAAAATTGAGTTATTTCAAGATGCATAAGTCTTATTTATATGACTGGAAAGGGAGTGCTAAATAATAGCTCATTGTTTCTTATCTGTAATTAAACTTGGTACTTGTACTCACAGGCTCCATGGCACCACACTACATTATAAAACTCGTGTATATATGTATTGTGATTCTCAGCAATTTATCAACTTTACATAAGAGATCATCTTTTAGTAAACAGTCATACTATTTCTTCTTCAGCTACTTCAGTGAAAGCTTTTGCTCCCAAGTGTCTGGTCTTTTGATTTATAGTTTGTACCAGGAAATCTAAAACCCACTAATGCTTGAAATATGTAAATCCAATAGGAAAAGACTAGAAGAATCCTAAAACCCAAATTTGTTTTGTGAAGTACTTTGAGATAGGAGCATTAGAACCTTAGCTAGCAAGGCAGTTTTGCTCAAGGCACCAGATAATTTCATTTTTATAACTTAGTTCAAAAAACAGTCAAATTAAATGCAGTTTAGTGAGATTTGAAATATGCACACAAAACCTCAAGAATCAATATCCCTAACTCTTCTATTTTTATTTTGAAATATCTTATTCCTGGAAATTTTCAAACATATCGAAATATTTCAATGTCAAATTCCATTGATTCCCTCCCCACCCCCCACCGAATTCCTTTGTAGAAAATATAACAGGCATTATTCTCCCATTTTATAGACAATATGAAACCCATCATGGTTAAGTGATGAAGACTCAGGCAATAAATTAATGGGGATTTGAAGACCAGATCCTGATTCTTCTTCTAATTTTTAGTTTTAGGGAATTGTGCCATAGTAGGGAAAATATTCTAAATGAAATTTGGTGTATTACATAAATAACAATTAAAATTTTTTAATCAAAAATTTTTTTAAATTTTATCTAGTCAGCAGCAAATATCTATTTTTAATTCTCGACTAACTTTTCTTCTTAATGTTGAAGTTTATCTAAATTGGCCAGTCATTTTATTGTTGGGCAGCTATAAACTCTTTTTTCCCTGAACCTTAGCTTTTTAAAAATTCTTCCCAGCATACATACATGTTATATTTTTATTTAATCTGAAGCTTGCTCTCTTTCCTAATTGCATCATTAATAATGAATCAAGCTGTTTTAGGGGGAAAATTTTAAACCATGATTTTTTTCTTGCATAATGTGACAGTAGCACTTTTTATTTTTAAATCAATGAGCTTTGAAAAATGCTAAAAATACTTTTGACCTAGAGAGGAAAACAAGAAAGATTCTAAATTAGATTTAGCTAGTGAATAAAATTCTTTCTTCTAATGCCGTGTCAACAGTTCATGTCATTTGAGGCAACACAAGATCAAATAATACCCATTTATATGCTACTCATCTCTTTCGCATTAGATCATCGGTCATCTCTCTTCCCTTATGTGTTTCATAAAATGTATTAATATGGAAATTTGGGTGAAAGCATTGTGCTTTTTCAGTATTATTTGTTACTAAAGTATTTTTTTTATAAAATGATAGAATAGCTATAGATTAGATCAATGTTTGGCTTTCATAATTTAGAACACTCAGCATAAATGCTCAGTCATGACATGTCACTGTTTCATTCAGTAAAGGATGGAAGTCTAGTGATGCTGTGTATTTGAAGAACTGTAGGTAGCTTAATATAAGGTAGGCGGGCAACATAAGTTGGAAAAGTAGATTTTTTTTTTGTTGTTATGTAAGAGGAAGACTGGGTTAAGGGGATGATATTTGAAGTCAGAGAAGAGTTAAGAAGCTGTCAAATGAAAAGAGTATAAGATTTTGAACTGAAAGTAGCAGTGAAGATTGAAAGAAGGAAATAGTTTGAATCAGATTTAGAAATTATAAACCATATCACTTTATGGTCAGTTTAGGGATTTAGGGGATAATGGATGATTCCCAGTGTTTGATTTTGTTTTTTTGTTTTTTTATTTTCCACTGAGTGGCTAGGTATATAGAGCTATACCCATAGGAATGGCAAGTATAAAAGAAATAACTGTAATAGGAACAGGAGAGTGATGTCAGCTTTGGCTGTATTATTTAACATGCCAGGGAGACATCAAGGTAGAAATATCTCATGTTCCATTAAAAAGGGAACTTCTAGAACTGAGAAGAAAGGTCTTTACCGAATGGAGGATAAATTGGTGGGAGTAAATAAAGTAGGCATGATTGTCTAGGCAGGCTGTGTGCCAGGAATGGTTAATGAGGGCTGAGATCACTCCTGTTTTTTGGAACCCCAATATTTAAGGGTGGGCAAAGGAAAGAAGTACTGGTTGAAGAGGCTCTGAAGCAGTATCAGAGTGATGGCCCATGGTGAGGAAAGTGACATGAAGAGCAAGGAAACAATTTTAAGAAAGAAAAAGTGTTTTGCAATGCAAATGCCACATGATGGCTAAATAAAAAGTACTCTGCGGACTCTAGGAACGGAAAGAGAGCATGGCAGCTGAAGAAGGAGTAAGTGGTGAATTGAGTGGCAAACGCTGCCCTTCTCCCAAGATTCTAGCCCTGAATGGAATGTGAGGGAACTAGAGCAAGCTGTCCAGTTCTCTGCACTTTTGCCATTTGGGGTTGGATATCTCTTTGTTGTGGGGCTGTGCTCTGCATTGTAGGATATTTAGCAGCATCTCTGGCCTTTGCCCAGGAGCTGCTAAGGGAACCGATCCCCAGCTGTGATGACTAAAAATATCTCTGGACACTGCCAAATGCCCCCTGGAGGGTCAAAATCAGTTGAGAATTACTGATCTCTGGTATCTAGGTGATCAAGAGTGTATGGATAAGTAGCAAATAAACTTGTTACAACTTTTACTGTGAAATATGATTATTGATGAAAAATATGGACATTTTTGGACTCTCCTTGCTTCACCTTGGTTTTCATTTTTGATTTCAAAAAGCTTGGTTTCCGCTGTCAGATGAAATGTGCAGTTGTATTGGTAACCGTCTGTCTTGGCAGGTTGTACAGAAAGAAGTCAGCCTGTTCTTTACCATACTATACATATTCTTCTTCTTTTTCTTCCTTTAATAAAAACTTCAGTTTTAGGTAACAGAATAATATGGTAGAGGGAAAAAATATTCAAGAGTAACCATTGTTATGGAGTATTGAGTCACTTTATCTCATATTTGCTTTTTACCTCTTGGTTTGGGGAAAAAAAAAAAAAGTCATCCAGAAAGTACTTTTCAGATCACTTGAACTCAAGAAAGGTCTTTAGGTGAAAGCAGTTTTTACGTATTTAGAAAACAGAACTGCAGGGTCCCCAGCAAACACCTGGCGCCGAAGAAGTTAGTATGCAGTTTTCCGAAGAGACACCAGGAGAGCAGAGGCGTAGCTGGTGCAGATAGGATTTCAGTTTGAACACCAGTTCTCCCTGTGTTTGGAACAGAAGGAGCACAGGGATCCTTCCACATTTTGTGGCTGCCTATGATACAGCCTGAGTCAGTGGCAGCCCCTAGAGATGGCAGCTGTAGCCCCAGGTGGTAAATATATGACAGCAGCTTGATCTATCGACCAGGGTAAGAGGGGGTTCTGGCCTAAATGAAAATTCATGAAAAATTGATGAAGTCCCCAGATTATGTTTTCTGTTTCCTTTTCGCAGCACTCTACCAGTGTAGAGAGGAGAGATTAAATGAGGTGCTGAACGCTTTAGTGGCGAGGAGGTTGTGGTTCAAAGGTCAGGGGTCACAGAGAAACCGATCTATTCTTTTTTTTTTTTTTTCTTGCTTTTNTTTCTGTTTCCTTTTCGCAGCACTCTACCAGTGTAGAGAGGAGAGATTAAATGAGGTGCTGAACGCTTTAGTGGCGAGGAGGTTGTGGTTCAAAGGTCAGGGGTCACAGAGAAACCGATCTATTCTTTTTTTTTTTTTTGCTTGCTTTCCTTACTTCTAAAGCAAAACACAAAAAACTTTTCAGACTTGCTGTGATTTAATTTTTTTGCTTTGATAAAAATAAAATGGCAAAATATTTAAAAAGTGGTCCTGATGCAACTACAAAAGAGAGGACAGATGTGATTCATAATGTAATTGAGGAACTAGAAATAGATTGAAATCCATGACTGTGGGGTAATTTTTTTTCCTTTTCTTTTCTCTCCTTTCTTTCTTTTTTCTTTCTCTTTCTCTCTTTTCTTCTATTTCTTCATCTTTCTTTTCTTTCTTTCTATCAAGACTCATGCTGCAAGAAAGTCATTTAGAGAAGGAAAAGGTCTTGCATTATTTATAGGTCACAGATTGCTAGAATAGCAAAGCTATGGAACACTCTACAAACATAATGATCCTGTTTGCTTTAAATCCAAAACGAAACTGATGTTTTATCTATATAAGGAAGAGAGCTTACAGAAGAAGACTGACTTTAGTAATAGAGGTCACAGGTGGCATTAAAAATGAACACAAGGTAAATTGTTTCCCTGATATTTCCAAGTTAATAAATATATGACTTTTTTCTTTTATTTTGACTGTAAATGAACGTTATCCAGGCAAATTACCTTTATAGTCCATAAAGACACAAAATAAATTTCAAAGAAGGCTAAACAATGGAGAATTTTTGTAAAAAATTTGCTTTATTGAGATACAATTCACTTACCATATGATTTATCATTGAAAGTGTACAATTCATTGTATTTTAGTATAGTCACAGAGTTGTCCAACCCACACCACAATTTATTTTAGGACATTTTCATCACTCCTAAAGGAAACTCTATACCCATTAGCAGTCAATCCCCATTCCTCTCAAACCCTCCTGCCTCAGCTCTGAGCAAACACTTAATATACTTTCCATCTCTGTTCATTTGCCTAGTCTGGACATGCCATATAAATGGAATCATACAGTGTATGGTCTTTGTGATTAGTTCCTTTTCCTTAATATAATGTTTTCAAAGCTCATCCTTGTGGAAATATGTATCAGTACTTCATTTCTTTATATTGCTGAATAATATTCTGTAGTATGGATATACCACATTTTATCTATCCACTTTGGGTGTATATTTGGATTGTCTCCACTTTTTGTTATGAATAATGATTCTATGAACATTCCTGGGCAAGTTTTTGTATAGACATATGGTTTCATTTGGGTGTTCTCTTGAGTATATACCTAGGGATAGAATTGCTGAGTCAGATGGTTGGTAGTGTGTTTAACTTGCATTAACTTTGAAGTTACCACACCATAGCTTTCCTAAAACAAATAAACATACAAACAAACCTATTCATTTAAATACATAAGAGACAGTGAGTCAATCTGGAACTGATATTCATAGATTTTGACTGTAACGAATGTAGATACAACTGATTTTTTCATGATTCTTCTATTTGTGTTTCTATACATTTTATTTTATTTATTTTTATTTATTTATTTATTTATTTAAAGATTTTATATATTTATTTGACACAGAGAGAGAGATTACAAGTAGGCAGAGAGGCAGGCAGAGAGACAGGGAGAGGAGGAAGCAGGCTCCCTGCTGAGCAGAGAGCCCGATGCGGGCCTCGATCCCAGGACGCTGAGATCATGACCTGAGCCGAAAGCAGAGGCTTTAACCCACTGAGCCACCCAGGCGCCCTGTTTCTATACATTTTAAAAGAGAATTCAGAGATTTTTTTTTTGGTAGGGTGGGAAGGATTAACAATTAAAAAATGTTCATAGGCCAAGGTACTTGGGCCAAGTTATGAGGTGAATTGTGTTCCCCCCAAATTTACATGCTGAAGCCCTAACCCTCAGTACCTCCATATGTGACTATATTTGGAGGTAGAACCTTTAGAGTGGTAAGTTAAAATGCAGCCATGGGGGGGTTCCTAATTCAAGTGTCCTCATAAGGAGAGGACATTTGGACATGTAGAGGGACACCAGGGATGCAAGTGCGGAGAGGAAATAGCTTGTGAGAACACAACGAAAAGGGGCAAGCCAAGGAGGGAGACCTTAGAAGAAGAAACTGAACCCTACAACACCTTGACCTCCCATGTCTATACCTCCAGAACTGTGAGAAAATAAATTTCTGTTGTTTAAACCACCCAGTCTTATAGCAGCCCTAGAAATTAATACAGACCATTAATCTTAAAACAAGAGTAACCCTCCCCACCTGGGGAAAAAAAAAGAGGCACCTGGGTGGCTCTGTTGGTTAATATGCTGCCTTCAGCTCAGGTCCTGATCTCAGGGTCCTGGGATCAAGTCCCACATCGGCTCCCTGCTTGGCGGAAGTCTCCTCCTCCCTCTACTCTCTCTCCCTTGCTTGTGTTCTCTCTCTCTCTCTCTCTCAAATAAATAAATAAATAGAATCTTTAAAAAAAAAAAAGGCAAGAGTAACCCCTACTAACATAGTATTAAAAATAAAGTAATGAGGGTGCCTGGGTGGCTCAGTGGGTTAAAGCCTCTGCCTTCAGCTCAGGTCATGATCTCTGGGTCCTGGGATCGAGGCCCACATTGGGCCCTCTGCTCAGCGGGGAGCCTGCTTCCTCCTCTCTCTCTGCCTGCTTCTCTGCCTACTTGTGATCTCTCAAAAGATAAAAATCTTTTAAAAAAATAAATTAGTGATAAGAATTAAGTATTGTTTGCATTCTGTAGATTTTGTTCTGCCCTGTATCCACAATGTTGGTCTGAGGCTGTTTTAAAAGAAATCTGTAAACTCAATTGCATGTATTTTAAACCAGAATGTATAGGCATCAAGGAATTAATCTAAATTATCTTTAACTAGGGGCGTCTGGCTGGCCCAGTCAGTAGGCCATGTGAGTCTTGATCTTTAGGTTGTAAGTTCAAGCCCCATGTTGGTTAGTTGGGTATAAAGATTACTTAAAGAAACACACACACACACACACACACACACACACACACACACACACACACACACATCTTTAACTTGAAATAAAAGACAAAGCAAACATTTGGTATTAGAAAACAGATGATTGTAGAAGGGTGTGTGCGTGCACATGCATACGCATATCTGTGTTGTTGGTGCTGTTCTGTGTGTGTACCTTTTAATTGTGTGAAATTCCACCAAATTCTTTCAAATACAGATCTCTTCCTTAATCTTCACAAGTGAAGGTGTAAAATTGCTGCTCTTGGGGAACATGTTTGAATTTATGATCTATTTAAATATGTATAATGCTATATTTTGATATCAGGTTTCTGTTGATTGAATTGACTGCATACAACACTTCTTAGTACAAGTCTCAAGTTGCTTTTTCACTCAAATTAGCCTGCGTTAACTCTGACTCCAGGGAAAGCACATAAATGATGGAAAATCGTGATGTCCTCTGCTTTATTCAAAAGATTATTTCTGAAAACAAGATTGTCCTGAGTTCTGCAAACCTGTAAATCCTATCCGTGGAGTGACAGGTAAAACTATTCATGGTAATGGTAAGGTGGATCAAGACAGAACGTGCTGTGGTCGGTGCTTTTTTTCAAACCCAGAAACCTCCTTTAGATACAGTTATGAAAAGGAATCTTCAAGGTTTTGAGGGTTTTCCACTTATAAGCCTTCAATTTATTTGAAAACAATTGGTGTGTATATACAAGTTGATTTTAATAAAAATGCATCCAGGTTGACATTATACTTAGAAAATGTAATTTGGGCCACAACGTGTACGCTTTTCTCTCAAGATCTGTGTTTCAGCAGAACAGCCGGTCTCCAGTTTTCTTCTTTAGATTGAATTCGTTTCTGATAAGTATAATACACATCTTTCAATTCTGAAGCAGCCCCCACAAGATTTCTATAACTATATAAAGGAGATCACCCTTCTTTCATGCTTGAGTTGGTATCTTTGGTGAGCTCTTTATAGGGGTAGAAAAGTAAAAACGGTAGGTGAAATTTTGTTCAACTCTGTAAACTTCTTTTTGCATAAAAATTGGTAGCAGTTTGTGGTTTAACTGCTAAAGGGTGAGGTTCAATCGTAAAATTGACATATTCTTTTACTCTGTATCATTGGAATTGGTTTTTTCCCCTTAGGAGATTTTCAAAAGCAAAAACATTCCCTAATCACTGTTAAAAAAAATTAGGAGATATTTATACATTTTTGTAAATCAGTATGTGTTTCACAAGAAATAATTTGGGTTCCTGCTGGGGGTGATTTCTGTTAACTCTCTAAAGTTCCCTAGCAGCACCTGGGGCTGCTTAGACCTCAATAAGTTAGTATCTCTGGGCCTGGGTAGAAATGAAGCAAGGATTGTAAGGGAGGCAGGCGCTTTGATTGTGACAGATAGATATGTAGATCCAGACCCTGGGTAAATCCCAACAGGTTTTTTGGTATGTTTATTTTTCGTTTGCAGAAACTCTATCATTTGTAGGCACTTATTCCCTGATTAATCTAAGCCTGTTATATAATTGATCCTCAAAAGGCCAGGAAGCAAGGTTGTCAGCTGGATTGCTGGTTCTAAAAGTCTGATTGGCTGTTTGTCATTGGCCCATTGAGTCCTATCACAAATAAAGGTTTGGAAATTAAGCTTACATTAACATCTAAGAAGAGAAGGAGCGCTTTTTTTTTTATCATCTATACTCTTGGTTTTTGTTTTTTTTTTTCCCCTAATAATCTGGCCATTTCCCAGTTATACAAGTACTTCCTGATATTTTTAAAGACGGTCATTAAGTTTTTTTTAATGTGGTTATCTAACACCTAAGTCGATGCCAAGATTTTATAACAAATTTTATAGTTTATGAGTGGAAACATAATGTGACTATTTTATTTGCATAAAGAAGTCATATTTGATACAGGCCATTTATATGTATATCGCCCTGCCTCACTTTCCTTCTTGCTTTCTCTGCTTATTCATGTCAAGTGAACACATTTAATGCTTTTCCTGAAATAATTTAAAGTCTTTAATGGGTTTCCCAGTCATTAGGAATTGAGAATGATTTTAAGAGGTCCATGTCCTTGTGGAGCTTGTGTTGTTAGTGAGAAGCTGGGCTGGCAACCTCATTGAGTGACCTTCCACTCTTGTGTAGGTGTAAGGAAGGGCCATGAGGCCGAGCAGACCACTGGGGGTAGGAGTGGCACCAAATGCTTCTGGATGAATATGAATGCAATTGGCCTTAGGAAACTTGGAGAGAAGAATAAAAACAAAACCCTGAGGCTGTGCTGGGCTACTTTGGAGAAAATGAGTATATGTTGATTTGGAGAATGTATGCAGGGAAGGAGAGGGAGATAACTTAAATAAGGAAGCGGAGATTGGTCATGACTCAAACAGAGGAGTTTACTATTCTTGAAGACCTAAGGGAACCCTGAGGGAGCCCTTGAGTGTTTTTGATTGAGGAGTGTTACTTGGAAGTGTGGCGTAAAGGAGATTGCTTAAACTTAATGTACACTAGGTGGGAGCACTTGGGCAAGCCTGGATGGGGAGATCTTGGCAAGTTAAGGTACAATAGGACGAGGGTCTAGATAAGCTGATGAATTAAGTTGGTATCAGAAAGAGGAGAGGTGGCATTCCGAAAGAGAATTGATAAAAATTTAAGTCATGGTTTATCGTTAAAGGAATGATATAAATTCAGTTTGCTGTATTTTCCTTTCCAGTCCTTTCCAATTGCTAAGTACCCAGCTAGGTATTCAGGGTATGGACACTTAGAACAAGAGTTATTATTGCATGTGTATAAAGTTTCACTGTTGTAAGATGAAAACGCCCTGGAGATTCGTTACACAAGGATGTGATGAATTTACTGAACACGGCTGAACGGTACACTTACAAATGGTTAAGATGTTATATTTTATGTTATTCTTTTAACACCTCAGTTAAAAACAAAACCAAACTAAACCAAAAAAAAAAAAAAAGGCAGAGCAAGGCATGTGTGTTAATACAAAATGTGTGAGATGTGTGAGTCCTTGGGCTGACATTCTGAGGGGATTCAGAGAAGGAGGTTGATTCTGCCAAGAGGATTATGGAAGGAGTGAAATGATTTCTCTGGGTGGAAAACGAGTAATACTAATCACTGCTGCTCACTAAATGCCAGGCTTCTTTTTTAAATGTTTTATACTTAACGATTTATTCAGTTCTCAGACTAACCCTGTTATTTGCTGCTCTCTGTTCTATCTGAGGCCCAAAGAATTCACTTGTAGTTGTTTACACAGCAATAAGAGTCAGGATTTGAACTCAGGCAACCTTCCTCTAGAGTCTGCGCTGCTAACAACTATGGCAAGAGTCCTCATTGAGTCGTTTAAACAAATAAAATCATTCGGCACATAGAGGAAATCACTAGTATTTGTTTTAGTTATTTTACTCAGGATGATCTGATTGTATACAGACAAGGAGGGTGCTGGACCAGATGAAGTCTAAAGCTTTGTTTTGGTGTTAAAATTCTGTGAATCGTGGGCTATTAAAGAAAAAAAAAAACAACAGGAAGGGTGAGCTTTTCTTTCTTTTTTATTCAGTTATATATTGACATTTGAGAGCTCATTAGTTTATTCAAGTAATTTGATTTTCTCTGTATAGTTCCTAGTTGTCAAATATCAGTATCAGGAAAATCCATCACCTTCAGTTCTTATTGACATGTTTGCAGGCCAAAGCAGCTTGAAGATTAAGAATCCAATTCATAAGATGAGCCATCTATCATTTAATATCTAAAGATAACTTGACTAAGTCTTATAGAAAATGGGGCATGATAATAGCAATGATACCTTTATAGTATTTTCTAGAGTTCTTAGGAGTTACGAACATACTCATGTGTATTTGTCTCATGGTATATGTACTTATAGACATTCCAATAAGTGATATTGAAGCAATTGGATATCCGTAGGCAAAAAAAAAAAAAAAAAAAAAAAAAAAAAAAAAAAGAAGAAGAAGAAAGAAAGAAAGGAAGAAAAAGAAAAAAGAAAGGAAAAAAAACCCCCTCAATTTAAACCACACACATTATAGAAGAATGAATTAAAAATGGATCATAGATTTAAACATAAAGTATAAAACTAGAAAACCTTTAGAAGGTAAGATAAACCCTTTGGTGTCTAGAGCTTGGTAAAGAGTTCTTAGACCTGATACCATAACACAAACCAAAAAAATAAATATGACTTCACTAAAATGAGAAACATTTATTCTCTGGAAGATCCTGATAAGAGGATAAATAGATAAGTAATATCCTGGGGGAACATGTTTCTAAACAACATATATCCTAACATATATCTGACAAAAACTCATATTTAGAAGGTGTAAAGATCTCTTAAAACTCACCATTAACTCAAATAATCCAATTAGAAAATAGGCATAAGACATGAAGAGACATTTCACCAAAAAGGATCTCTGGATGGCAAATAAGCACCTGAAAAAGATGTTAAACATCACTAACCTCAGGAGATGCACATTAAGAGAGGAATGAGATATCACCGTATACATTTAGCCAAAATAAAATAAATAAAATAAAGTAAAAATTAAAATCGTGACATTACCTAATTCTGGGGAGGCTGCAGAGAAACTGGATCTCTCATACATTGTTGATGAGAATGTAAAACTATACAGTCACTCTGGAAAATAAGTTGAAAGTTTCTTAAAACTCTAACTATACACTTCCTAAACAGTTGCACTCCTGGGCACTTATCTAAGAGAAATGAAAACATATCTACAGCAAAACCCATACACAATCTTTAATGGTAAATTTGTTTGTAATAGCAAAAAGTGGAAACAGCTAAAATGTCCCTCAATAGGTAAATGGTTAAACAAAGCATGCTACATCCATACCACGGAATATGACTCAGCAATAAAAAAGAACGAACTGGACATTATTCTCAGTAAAAAAGGCCATTTAAAAAGGTCACATAATCTATGATTTCACTTATATAACCTCTTCAAAATGACAAAATTATAGTGATAGAAAATAGATTAGGGGTTGTTGAGAGTGAGGGATAGAGGCATGGGTATGACCATGACAGGAGAACAAGGGGGTGACCTTTGTGTTGATGAGTTGATGAAATAGTTGTGTATCTTCTTGGTGATGGTGGTTATACAAAGGCATATGCGCGATGAAATGGTATAGAACCACTTACACACATACATTGTAGAAATGTCAGATGCCTAGTTTTGGTGTTGTACTATCATTATATAAGATGTAAACTTGGAGGGGAAACTGGGTGAAGGGTACACAGGACCTCTGTACTTTCTTTACAAGTTCCTATAAACCTGTAATTATCTCAAAATAAAAAGTTACAATAAAGGACCTGTCTGATTCTTTTAAGTATACATTAAAATATGAATAAGAAATATCTTATTAGGAACTGATTTATTTATTTATTCATTTATTTTAGAGAGGGAGGCTGGTAGGAGCAGTGGGAAAGAGAGAATCCCAAGCAGGTTACATGCCCAGTTTGATCCCACAACCCTGAGATCATGACCTGAGCCAAAATCGAGAGTAGATGCTTAATCGACTGTGCCACCCAGGCACCCGAATAATTTATTTTGTTAACTTTTACATATTTAAATGTTTTGCTTAAATACTGATGATTTCATATTTTTGTGAATTGTCCATGATCTATTTAAAACTTAATCAGACTCACAAATTCATTGTTTGAAATTCATAAATTCAACATGTGGTCTATTCCACATACAGTTCTGTGAATTTTCTTTCTGTTTTTGATTTTTGCTCCATCATGGTTTTTGAGTTTAATGATAGGCATTTTTTAAGGGGAAGCAGAGGTTTATGTAAAAGGGGTGTGGTTGTTCATGGGAGTAGAGTCCCTAATGTATGATAATGAATAGGGTCCATTATCTAGCTGCTGAAAGTCTCTTACTCTAAATTGCATTAATAGTTGAGATTAAGGAATGTAATCCAGCTTGATACTTTGCTACTAAAACTGTGGGTGGAATATTGTCAGTAGTTCTGAGTGTCAACTTAAATTCACCATGAAATGAGTACCATAGAAGAGAGAGATCAAGGGTTTAAGACTGTCACAAGTAGGAAAAGTGGAAGGAATTGGAATTATTGAACCAGGAGCAGTGAAGACATTGGTAGGTCTGGTTGTTCTCACCAAGCACATCAAGAACTGTCAAGACCAAGAAAGAATATACTTGTTCTGTTGACCTTTGAGGAAAGAAAAGGAACAGTAGATGGAAGTTGCAGATTTTGCCTTAGCATGCTGGGCCATGATTATCATGTATGACTTCTTTCTTGGGATCTTAAGGAATTACAGGCAAACCAAAACCCATGTGATAATGAGGTCAGAAGAGAACCTTAACAGTTATGTAGAACTATATATTTGGGTATGGCTTTGCTTTATGTTTTTCCTCAAAGGAAAAATCAGCCTCCACAATAATGAAACAAAGTAACAAAACAGTACTGGTAACCTATTCAGTTGCAAAATAATCCTCATCACTTTCCTATTCACAAGGAATTCCATAAAGTAGAAATAATTTCCTTAAATTTTGTATTATCATGTTTCATGAAAAGTCCTTGGAAAAATCCCATTTGTGCATACGTCTTACACATCTTATTTTGAAATCCTCTGAGATTATAAGCAATTAAATTAATTGCATTTTGTAGCCCAACCCCTCATTTATAACATATAATTCCCTAGGACCCACATGTCCAAATTCAAGAGCGGCTTGATAGAAAGGCTGATTTATTTTTGTTTTCTTCCTGGATCTGCTTTGAATATTCTTAAAAGAAGGGGGGAAATGCTGTGTTTAATATTCATATAGGATTTTCTTTTAGAAGCAGCTTCTCTCAAAAGCCTGTTGTTAAACAGGACTACCTAGAAAGGGGTCAACTTGTAAAACCCTTCCTAAGTACTTGTTTGGTTCTTTAGGATTGATGGATAAGCTGATAGAATCTAATCTTCAAATGTGTATGTCATTAATAGAGATGTAAGAATCTCAATTTACTTTGTCTTTTTCTATTCTGTCACATCATAAGGAAAAGCTTTACTAATGAAGTACCCAATGGTAATAACCCATTATATGCTAGAATCTCTCTTTATATCAGATGACATGCAAATGAACTGTTCTATTTCTGTGGAGAAAGAGAGACAAGGAGTGGTCTAGTTAATCATACTTGAGGGCTGCCATAGTTGTCTTCTGGGAAATATTATCATTATTCATTCTTATTTAAGGGTCCTTATCCTGTGCATAAGAAAATCTCCCATTCATTCCATTTGGGTTTGATGTTAATTACAGGGGCATTAATGGAAGCTTTTTCATAAGAAATGAATGTGGGATTAAATCAGAAAAAAAAAAAAAGCAGCAAACTTCGGGTGAATCAGGTCATCATAAAACCGTGCATTTAGAATCTGGCAGGTTGGAGGAACTGTAGAGATCATCAGTCTTGTTCAGAAGTAGAAACTGAGGCCCTGAGAAATGAACTGACTTAATCAGAGCCCCTAGCTGATGAGAGGCAGGCTTGAGATGACAAATAGGAGAGCCAATTTCATGAGACAGCAATGTAGGGAAAAGGTAATTCTGGGAATTTCTTTTCCCAGAAAGCACCAGATACGGGCTTTTTTAACTAGGTCCGTGATTTTTGGCAAACCTTTTAATCTCTCTGGGTCTGTTTTCTTGAATTTAAGGTGAGGGGACTGGACTAGATCATTTATCCTCCAGCAAAGGGAAATCAAACTGAGCTAGTTAGTATAAAGGGTCATGTATGATTACTGAGCTAAGTTTATTGGAAAAAAAGGTATTTCTAACATATCATTTACATTTGGCTTCAAGAAACTGAGAGGAACCAATCTTGGATATCAAGTGAGTTTAGCAGCAGTCTTTACCTGGCTTCTCCCCCAGTCTGTGCAAAGACTTTCTTCTTAGCCCAGATAATACCTTTTCTTTTTAACCATTTCTTCATGTGAATTCTGGTTGACAACAAGTAATTGATAATATTACTGATAAATGAGGTTTTTCCTTAATCTTCTAGGTCTTTTAAGGAATTAACTGATCATGTACCCACATCTACACAATCCCTATTCACCTTGTCACCATGTAATTAAGTCATTTTTCTTTTTCAATCAGGCATTCGGGTCTAAGGTAATTGGTGTTTTATGAAAAATTATGTACATTCTGGACCAGCATTTCTGGTCTCTTTAAGTATAATGCAAATAAACGAATATAAATTTCTAGTACATAAATTGGATCTTGTTTTGTTTCTCTAAGAAGAAAGTGAAGCAATTTTTTTTACTTATGTATTTCACTTACACTTAGTGTATGAAGTATCTTATTAGATAAAATGCCCATTTGCTATTTATCACAATATTTTCACCTAAATTTTATAAATATATATAAGCAGGAATATATTAGACCAATATTATATTTCTCTTCTCTTTGGACCCATATTATCTGAACTACTATAAAGACCTTTCTACTGTGCATGTCTGTTTGGTTGTTTTCCTTTTTTTTTTTTTATTTTGTATTTTACTTTGATATGTTCTTCTAGTTATGTGTATTATATTCTTATTTTAGAAATGCTAGAAACTATAGAAGAGTTGAAAAAAGAGATTACTGTCAGAAATAAGCATCATTATTTCCACCATATTTTTATTTCTTTGTCAACACTATCACTGTGATAAGAGTCAATCTGTGAAATGGATTCAATTTTGTGTAATACTTCAGTAAAACAAAAGATAGAAATACAATACATATAAATAAATAGCTCTGTAACTTGGTCATATTGGATAAGATGTAGCATAATTTTAGTTTTTATTTCTTCAAATAATTAGAAATTTGGATGTCTTTATGTAATGGCTTGCACATGTCCTCAGGAAGTAGAAATAACTAAATTGCAAACATGTTTACTAAGTCCTTCCAAATTCTAACATAGTGGTTTCTTGAATGTTTTCATGTAATGCTCTTACTGCCAACTATTTTATAATATCTCTGTAAAATAAATTTAAATCATTAATTTTTCTGTCACCAAAAAAAGTTGGTTTTTAGCTTTCTAATGGTGTGATACCTTTGTGAATACTAGTCCTTCCTCTAGCCTTTTATACCAGCTAATATATATGAAGACAAATTTTACATGGTAAAAAACCAGCACAGTAATTGTTAATTCATGGGCTAACTAGATTTTGATGGTCTCTTTTACAATATTGTCTATTTTTTTTTTGCTTGAGAGTTGATAGGTGGTTTATTCTTCATTTCTCTTTTTAAACTTTATTCATTGATTTCTTTTCTTTTTTAAAATTTGTTAAAGATTTTATTTTAATTCCAGCTAGTTAACAGGCAGTGTTATATTAGTTTCAGGTGTACATTATAGTGACTCAACAGTGTATTCTTCATTTCTTCAAACTATTTTAACAAGTAGGTATGGTTGGCTCTAGAAAGCAAATTTCAAATAGGTTTCTTTTCATATGTGATGTCAGTTCTCAAAAAAATCAGTTCATTTCATCCAACTGGTTTTCCTTTACCTATCCAGAGTCCTCAGTTGGAGTGACCTTTGGAGTGACTGGTGTCTTGAGTGATGTAGTTAATGAGATCTAGCGACATCATGACCCTGACCCCTTCATGGCCCTGGCTCCTCTCATCCATCTTCTTAACCCCACAGGCTGAGTCAGTGTGTAGAATCAGGATTAAACAAGTGTGAATAAACAAGTTCAAGAGTTTTCTGTCATGACTGCCAGCTCATGGCAGTGGCAAAGGAAGACATAGAGAACTTAATACAGAGAGTGCTCTTTTGTGCACCGCCATGAATCCTGTGAGAGAGATCCTACTGTTCGTGGTCAGTGCAGTGCATCTAATCTCAGTTTGCTCCATTCCTGGACAGTGATGGCAGTTGGCCTTTATAATCACATAGCTGTTGGCACATTCAATGAAAGGATGGCTGATCTATCACTTACCCAATGTCACACGTTAGGAAAGCTTTTATCTCATTAACTATGATTAATGTTTTTATGTAATGGGCTTGTCATGTAACTGTTCATATTCAGCAGTTTTGAATCCCTTAGCTTACTTGGATGGCGAAGGGTACTTCTCTTTTCAGAGGAAAGCTTTATCTTCAAGACTGAGTGGGCTTGTTCTCAAATCCCTATTGCCACATGGCAAAAAATAACCCTGTGATCAGTTCCTCCTTGACGTTTTTCCTGCTATTGGTGTTTCAGTGTTATTACCTGTCATTGAACTTGGGATGTCTTCATATAACTGCAGTGTAATTGAAAAATATGAACAGTTTGGCTTATACAGAAAAAAAAATAGAAGAAAAAGCAGAGGTTTAAGGAAACATTTGTCTGTTCTTTCTTAGCCAAAAAGTTGCTTTCCTAATATGATTTCCTAAGTCTGTTTTCCCAAAGTGAGATGAAATGGGTAGGGATAAGGGATGCAGTTACTTTCTTGCCTATGGCTGTGGTTCTTGCTTTATCTGTTCTACATTTGACAAATCCTTCCCCTTAGCCCAGAGCACCGTTTGATAAGTTGACCAGTCAGTGATTAAACATATTTATTTAGTTCAATGGGTCAGAGCTATTGTGACAGATAGAAAATTACTGATGGATTATCAATTTCAGCACCTCTGACATCTGGCCTCAGTGTAGTCCATCATCTGAGGACTCATAACACATTTGCTTGGACAATAACATGCTCAGCTACCTGTGTGATCACAGAGCTGGATATTGGAAATGTTTCGTTCAGAATTAATAAGACTGAAGGCACAGGAATTAGAAGAGTTCTGCCCCGACACTTGAAAACTTAAAAGCACCCAGTGGTTTACACCGTTTATGGCCAGAATGAAACTGACTTGTACTTTCCTGAGTTAGGCGATGTTTTTATTTGTTTCTTTAACTTGAGTATTTTGGAATCGATGGAATAGGTATTTGGAAATACTTTGGAAACAATATTACATATAAAAAGATTACTTGTGTCAAAATACTCTATTTAATGAATTAAAATAATAGTCTTAAGTTTGGCGTCTACTGAAGTTACAGGATTACCAAAATAAAACAACTCCAATACCTACTATTCAAAATCTTTCAAAAAAGATTTATAAAAACCTTTCTTTTCTTTATTATTACTGTTGAGTGGTTCTTTTATCCTAACTGAATTCTAATAATAAAGAATAAGAATCCTGTAGCAAGCGCTAATCAAACATGGAGATATATTCTACTCTTCTGTCCACTTCATTAAAATTTATTCGAATGGAATCTTGTTCACATTCCTATTTCAAACTTCCACATAAAATTTAAGAGTCATCTTGTGATTAGTTTTTCGAACAAATATGATTCAGGTTAGCAGTTTGTTTTACTGTATGCTCTGATCTTAAAATCTGGCCACACTTGCTGAGAAATTAATAGGTCATAACAGATAATAAGCTTTAACTTTTATTTAGACTCTACTCTCTTTTGTAAGTATTTCATGTGACTATTCCTATATACTATATCTTTATGTTCCATGTGTCTAATGGCCTATGTGATGAGAGTCCTACATTTATTATTTATGTGTGCTGTCGTAAAAATATTTGTGAAGCTCAAAATAATTGTCTTTAAATAGCTTACTTTCACACATTTTCTTGAATTTTCAAGCTGATAAGAACTTAGAAATATTATCTTTGCTCACAAAATAAAGATTGAGTTCATTGACAGTACAGTTTATATTTATTCACTAAATCCACACCTGAGCAATTTGCCATAAAATTGACAGGCCCTGTAGAAAGTCCATTTTTTTTTTTAAGTTTTCTTCTTCTTCTTTTTTAAATTTATTTATCCATTTGAGAGAGAGAGAGAGAGAGAGAGAGAGGTGGGGAGGTACAGAGGGAGAGAAAGAGAACCCCTAAGCAGACTCCTCACTGAGCGTGGAGCCCACCAAGATGGGACTCGATCCCACGACCCTGAGTTCATGACCTAAGCTGAAATTGAGTCACACTCAACCAGCTGAGCCACCCAGGTGCCCCTGAATGTCCAGCTTTTTTATAATATGTGATAAGTTGGCAATATTATAAGCCATATGGTCATTTTTTATTGCTAAAGTCTTCCTGATTTGTCTTAAAATTAAATGAGGTTTCTTTTATAATTCTGTGGAAACCTTTAGTAGTTGACTATACCATTTAATCAACCCATCTCGCCTTAGAGAACTCTTGAGTTGGCTTGGAAAAGTTTTGGATGAATCCAGGTTTCAGGATCCTTTCTTGAATCTAGATGTGTGAGTCAGAAAAACTGTCATAGATATTCAGTTAAGACACGATTAAAAAATAAGGGACGTCAGATGCGAATAACTGAATTTGATTTGGAGAATTGATACGAGCAGTTGCAGAGAAGCCATTGTGACATTTTCCTTAATGACCAGCCCCTCTGAGTATCAGAACATTCCACATTTGTCTCTTACTTTCAGTCCTTTAACTATGATGACCACCTCTTAATGCTTTTTCAGGTGTATTACACCGTACTTTTAAAATTGGGGGAGGCGTCACCCTGCGCTCCATATTTTGATTAGTTGTTAAGTGCCTACGTTTGCCTTTCCCTTTTATTTTACGCCCTACTTCTCTATGAAATAACATAAAATTTTTTATTTACAATTTCTGGCATACTATATATAAGTTGCCAGAAGTAGGTCAACAGATATTTTCGTAAAAAACAAGCAAACAACATGGAAAAGTAATATACACTCTTTTGGAATTAAGATCGTGTGGATCCAGGCGCCTGGGTGGCTCAGTGGGTTAAAGCCTCTGCTTTCGGCTCAGGTCATGATCTCAGCGTCCTGGGATTGAGGCCCGCATCGGGCTCCCTGCTCAGCGGGGAGCCTGCTTACCCCTCTCTCTCTCTGCCTGCCTCTCTGCCTCCTTGTAATCTCTCTCCCTCTGTGAAATAAATAAATAAAATCTTTAAAAAAAAAAAAAAGATCGTGTGGATCCATCCGTTACGTGAAAACTTGTGATTCCATCAAAATGAATCAACTGCGATGAAAATATTCAATAATATGAATTAATGTGTGTTGAAGTTTCTTTGGGTAAAGGAACCCTCCTACGTCCGATTGCCTGGTGCTTTCAGATAGAAAAGGATGTGATCATCTGTAACCTCACAGGAAGACTGAGAAATTAAGCAATGAATGCTAAAGTGCCTTATAAACTATAAAAAGCTCCAACAATGTAAAGTATGTGATTTAATGTTGTGTGAGTTTGTTGAAATGGACAGTAAGGAAGAGAACACACAGCAATCCATTCTTAGAGGCTTCTGTGCCGACAGTCTAAGACATATGGTTTTACAGAATTCACATTGACATGTAATGATTTTTCATGCATGGGCATTAACATTGACCAATTTCATGTACTAAAATGTAATGCAAGAAGGAGCTCAGAGCCACAGTTTTTAAATGCTGCCTTCTAAGTTGCCCTTGTAAGCATTAGAATCACTAATTTGGGATGACTTTTGTCCTCATCTATTTGTTTTTTTCATAAACCCTAGTACATGTCAATGATTTTTTTACTTCTTTTAAATTATTGGATTAGTGCTTTGCATCATCAACAACCTTGATTTTCTGCATTTAAATTCCATTTTTTAAGCGTTGTAAGGAATAGTTATGATAACAAGTGAATGAACGCATGATTAATTTAACTTGTAACATGCATTGGCATTTATTCCAGTGTGTCCAGCATATGCATTGTGCAGGGTAACTTTGGGAAAATATGAAAAGAATAAGACAGTGATGCTGATACAGCATTCTAATAATTGTATTTGGGTGACCTAAAAGGATTTAGGCACTGGGGGAATTTTGCAAATTATGAGGCTTCTAAAATGTGTGCTGAAAGGATACAAAGTAAATCATATTATGCCTCTGATCTGGATTGATTCATATTATAATTACCTCTCAAAAAACTGATGATATGCTAATATTAAATTAATAGCTGTAAGTTGATAGTAAAATTTTAAATGTGGTGTAGCTATACAAAATATGGAAGGCAAGTTTGCCTTTATCCTATGAATTTAAGATTAACCTGGCACAATTATGATTTCTAACAGTTACAAAGATAGAATTCAATAGCTTAGCTGAAATTACAGTGATAGCAATTGGCTTTTAAAAAAATTTTGTGAGCTAAGTATATCGCCCTCTTCTGTATTCAGAATATTATACATTTCAGTTAAGTCTGAATACAGACTTTAGGAGAAAATACAAAGAAGAAACATTTCAGTAATCATGTTCATGAGTTGAAAGGGCAATTTAAATTGGAAAATGATTGTACCTATAGCCAGCCTTGTTTGACACACTCCTTACGATGAAGAACCCCAAAGAATGTCTTATTAATCAGAGTTTGGGTGAATTAATAGGTTTGAGTATTATTTAGTAATGTTTAATCTCACGAAACAAACTGAGGGTTACTGGGGGGTGGGAGGGTAGGGATAGGGTGGATGGGTTATGGACATTGGGGAAGGTTTGTGCTATGGTGAGTGCTGTGAAAGGTGTAAGCCTGATGTTTCACAGATCTGTACCCCTGGGGCAAATAAAAAAAATATTTTGTAGATGTTTAGTATTATTATGTCAATGTGAGTGTATGCTATTAATGATATTTTTTGAGTACTTTTACTAAGATCCATTTCACTGCCTTTCCATGTAAGTCCTTCACTTGTTGAAATTGAGTGAGGAATGATTTTGTTTTAAAAAAATTTTTTTCCAGTTAACTTAGTTAAGCCAGATTTCCTTTGTTTGTTTTAAGTCATGATGATCTGATGGAAATCATTCTTAAAATTTTTATTTTATATTATGTATATTATTTTATATTTTATTTAAATTCATTTGTTTAAAGAAATTACAATGTTTTATATTACATATTACTTGGAATTTCTTGGGTAATAATTCTGAGCATTAGTTCTCTTTATATTTATAAAATCTTGAGCATACATGCTCTGGTATTTGAGTGAAAAATTCAAACTTTTCTTTACATAAGTCAAACACTGATTATATTCTGGAAATTTTTCATACACCATTTCATCATCACTTCAAGCCACTGATGTTTAGGTTATTACTTTCTTTTTTTCTCCGTGAAGAAATTAAATGGCAGGTTTTACAAAAACTCTGCCCAAAGCCATAGAGCTAGTCAAAGGGGATTTTTGACACATTTCCCATGCGTCAGTTCAATGATCTGGATTTCTTTCCACTTAAAGCAGTATCTAGAGTATTCGATGTTTGGGAGAATTCTTAGGATTGATCTTTTTGTGAGTATGAAGTGCAATAAACAATTCTTATTTTGTGAGTCCAGGACCTTGGTTTATTGAGGTGTAACTCTTATTCTATGTAGATTAAGTAGATCACTGTTCAAAATATGGTGTGTGTGTGTGTGTGTGTGTGTGTGTGTGTGTGTGTGTGTGTGGAAAAAGCAAAAAAGTGGTATTCAGCATTAATCTGTTTTCCAACTGCTAATGTGGACTGTTTACTTTGTGATCACAAACATAGGCACTTTGTGTTTGTTTCTAATTTCAGACTAGTGCCCCTTGCTACCTACGCCTGTAGATGTAGATAGTTGTAAATATGGCGGTCTTCATACACACGTGTGCATGAGTAAGCATTGCCTAGGCAGAGAGTTGAGATTTTATCCCTTTGTTCTCCCCATCCCTTCCCTTTTGTATGAACTGAAAGAGTTAACATGAAATTCTTCATTAGCTCTCATAGTCAAAGAATGCATAGGAATCCCCAAAGTTAGCCCATTTAAACTCAGATTTTTACTACATCAGTACTCAACTCAGAGAGAATGACTGGTCAAAAGGCTGTAGTCCAGTCAAATATCTTTCTTACGGTGATGGTGATGACAACATAAAAAATGAAGCTATGATGCTTTACTCAAAGCTTCCTTCTCGGATCTATTCCACATGTGGTGTTGTGGTAATATTGCAAGCAGTGAAGTATTAAAACAGTTTTGTCTTGTATTCTTTCATTCTGACAGGCCAAAGACATAATGTCGACAAGCCATGTCTGATAGATTTGAAATTAAAAGTGAATACCCTGCCTTTTTCTCCCTCGCTCTTGCCTAATGGCCTTTGAGCCAATATGCTGTTTCACTGCTTCCGACGTACTGTCTTCCACAGTAAGTCTGGGAACAGCTTGGGAGGGTATTTTCTCAGGCTGCAAAGGATAGTTTGATCAAAACCACATTACTTTGTTATTAAAAGTGAAGAATAGAGAGGAATCAGCAGTAACAACAAAATCTTGTCCAGGATCCGAGCTCCAAAACCAGTGTCGAGAAAGATGTTAGCCCTATATATACAATTCAATTCTTTCACAAGAAAGTTTTTTTTTTTTTTAAAGATTTTATTTATTTATTTGACACAGAGAGAGAGAGATTACAAGTAGGCAGAGAGGCAGGCAGAGAGACAGGGAGAGGAGGAAGCAGGCTCCCTGCTGAGCAGAGAGCCCGATGTGGGCCTCGATCCCAGGACGCTGAGATCATGACCTGAGCCGAAAGCAGAGGCTTTAACCCACTGAGCCACCCAGGCGCCCTCTTTCACAACAAAGTTAACCAGTTGATTTTTATAAGCATCCACAGAACAGCAGCCTTTAGACAACTAAAGTAGAAATTTAAAGCACTCTGTGAAGTGCCTTTTAGTTCTACACTATATTGTGTAGTTCTGTGGAGTTAATTATATAGTAATTGTATCATCCAGGAAAATGATAGACGGTGTCTGGAACCACAACTTTAAATATCTCCCAGGCAGATACGTAGATTTTTTTTTTTTTTGCTTTTTGTTGTTGTTTTAAAAGAATTTTTTTAAAGATTTTATTTATTTCTTTGACAGAGAAAGAGAGTGAGAGAGAGAGAGGGCACAAGCAGGGGGATCTGCAGAGGGAGAGGAAGAAGCAGGCTCCCCGGTGAGTAGGGAGCCCGACGTGGGGCTCCATCCCAGGACCACGGGATCATGACCTGAGCGGAGCTTCACCGACTAAGCCACCCAGATGACCCTGTTGTTGTTTTTTGTTTTTGTTTTGGTAGTTTTCTCACTGAACCAAAAGTTTCCTTCCCTGGCTATATAATTTGAGATTTTTTTTTTTTTTTAGATTACTGCTTTTATAAAGACATGTGGAAGAACTCAGAGGAGTCAAAAAATAATTGAGATTGAAACTTTGCAAGTATTTTGTTCAATTATGTATTTAATTAAAGAAGTACTTACTATAGTTTATTATGAATGTAGCCTGTTTCACTCTGCATTAAGGTGCAGTCCTTGCTTTTTGGCTGCTTGTATACTAATTGGAAAAATAAGACATGCACATATGAAACTGTTGACCGTTATAGACCGTGGGCAAGACAGTGATAAGTATAAGTAGATGCTATAGGACAGAAGCTTTCATATATATACATATACACACTTATGTGTGTGTGCCTACATGTGTGTGTATGAAACATTTAAATAAATACTTCCACAAAACAAATTTTTATAGGAAACCCCTGTGTCTAAAGGCCAGGTCGGATAAAAGCAGGGGATGTCTGTTCCTTCCTTTCTTGAATCTTCTGAAAATTCAAATTGTTGAAAACCATTTTTTATAGGATACCAGGGAGTCCTGAACTAGATGTGGGCCATGGTGTAGAGGAGTTGGGGAAGCCGTCCTCACTGGGGAGATGTTCCTTGAACCAAACAAAATTCAAGAAATTGTAAGAGAGGAAAATGGGGCATATTCAGAAAGAAAGAATATTGTGAAGGCAGAAACTTCGAGCCATGAAGAAACGGGTTGTTGTTGTTGTCGTTGTTGTTGTTGTCGTTGTCGTTGTTGTGGTTTGAAGAGCTAGAGGAAGATCAGCTTGGCAGGAGTGGAGTTTAAAATATTGACTTATAAGGGACCACCTATAAGTGGTCGGGTGGAGCTGAGTTAAATGGACCACGAAGGTAAAGTCTTTGTTGTTATTGTTTTGTTTTCTTTCTTTCTTCTTCTTCTTCTTTTTTAATATCCAAGAAGCAGTGTGACTATATCTAGGTCAATAGACATGACACAGGGCACCTCGGTGACTCAGTTGATTAACTGTCCGACTCTTGATTTCAGCTCGGGTCATGATTTCAGGGTTGTGAGATCAAGCCCTGTATGGGGCTCCACGCTGGGCCCTACTTAAGATTCTCACTCTCTCTCTCTCTCTCTCTCTCTCTCTCTCTCTCTCAACCACTCTAAAAAAAAAAAAAAAAAAAGAAGGAAAATGGGCATGACACAATGAGATCAGTGTTCTATGACTTAATATCTGATGAACTTGTGGGAATGGGTGACTGTGCAAAATAGAGTCAAGGGAGGAGAGTGGAGATGTTTGCTAGATTCTTGTTCACTTTGGTAAAAGGAATACTGATGTTAGGAATAGTAATGCAGTTATGTTTATTTTTATGTCCTATGATATCTATAAAATAAGTGCATACTTCAGTATATATCTTAGTTGAACAATCATTTTTAGCTCTGATTAAAAGTAGCAAATTGATTTATCCATTTAATTGCTTACAGCTTCCAGTACTTTTGCTCTTTCTCTCCCTTCCTCCCTTCCCCTTTTCTCTCTTCTTATTTTCTATCTTTATTCTCCTTTTCTCTCTTTCTTTCCTTTTTTACTTTCTTCTTTCTATAGCTCTTTCCGCCATACAGAATACTGGCCTTTAAATTATAATAAATATTAAACTCTAATATGAAGTACTTATTATTATGAAGTGATATATTATCATGATACAGGAGTATTAGGGTTGTAAAGGGGGAGAATCTAGGCACTTTTCAAATATTTAGTTTAACTAATGATAGGTCCCTATTTCTGCTCATTTTCGACGTAGTGTTTAGATGCAACCTTTATTATGAAACCTGAACTCTAATAAAATTTAGGCCAGATATCCATTCTTAGTGGAAAACCATATTAACTCTAACAGCTGTAGTCTGTCTGCACAATGTCACAATCACTGTCACATGAACATTTCTGGATTTGGACCTCTCAGTGCTGTTTATGTAGGTCCAGGTGATGTCGAAGGAATAGCTTTGCCTTTGAAGCTCACTTTCAATCACAGCTTTCAACCTTTCCTGGGACTCAGATGGTCTCTAGGTGTTGGTTTTATTGATTATTTTGCGTTTCTTTCAGATATGGTGCTATTGTTTTAATATGTTAATATTAATTCTGCTGAATTTGGGGCTCTAGCCAAATTCTAGTGCTCTGTCACTCGCTTTACTGATAAGCATTTACTATGCTCTCTTATGAACAAAGAAAAGATTGAAAGATTGAGAAGTACAAGAAAATATAGTGTCTAGGCTGCACATGGGTACTTAGAATGCTTGATCAAAGGTATGATATGAATGAATCTAAAATCTTCATCATAAGTAAATATGAAAAAAAAGTTGTTTGAATATAGGAAGAGTTTTCTTCAACAAAAGGATACTTTTTTGAATATATGTATTTACCAGTTATATGGTGTACAATAATTTCTATGAAATTTTTGTCACATGAAGATTAACAGCTGATTCTACAGAATGCAATTTTTAGGAATTGACATCATAGAATAAAGTGTGCAGGATTATCATAAAAATATGCCTATATTTGGTTCACTTCTTCTGATGTACTACTAGTTGTTTAGCTTACGTAATTAAAGGAAAACATGTTAGCGAAGTCTACAGCCTACAAATTCAAAACAGGTTATTATTATTTATTCAGCTCCCAGCGATTGCACACATTTGACCCTAAATGACAAAGTAAATGAAAGCCCTTTTTCAAAGTAATACAATCAGTTCGAAAAATATTGTGCTAATAAAGTTATACATTCTAATTGAAAGATTGATGGCAATCCATTTAGTTGTTACTAGGTTATTTGTGACAGACAGATGCAGAGTAACCTCATTACAGTCAAAATTGTGATGACTTGTAGCTGAAGAGAGGAATAAAGCTGAAACCATTGTCACAGTCCATTTCCAAAATGTATTCAGAAGATGATTTAAAAGAAAATGTACGACCATTAAATATAAGCTCGAATCGGTTACCTAGTAGTGTTATTATAGAAGCAATGAAGTAATCATCTGTTTGATCCATAATTGGCCTACTTAAAATTCACAAATCAGATTTACTGATTCCAATTTATGTAAGAGAAATACAGTAGCAAACACTGGATTTAAAAGATTATCCCTTGTGGTTTGGTATTTCCAGTTCATTTTTTTAGTTGTTTTCTTCTTGATCGTTAAGTCTATATCAGCTTATTTTAGACATTTCTGTCCACAATCACCAGTTCATGATAAATTATTCAGCACTTTTCATTTGTATGTTCCCCAGTAGTTTAACATCAGGCTTTCAGCACAAATTCTCAAGGGAATTCTATCAACATTTTAAAGTTACGGTTGAGAGGAAGAAGGAATATGGATGCACGATAATTATTTTTATTTCCTTGTGAAAGATGTTGAATTCTCTGTGGAATATATTTCCTATATATTTGATTTTGAAACTTTTTTTTCCTTGGTTAATTAAAAGTCATGCAGAAATTTTAACCTAAAAAAACCCTGTCTTTCCACACATTTCCTTTTGCATCCCTGCAATTTATACATGCATCTCTACAACTTCGTGCATTCGGAAGGATCCTCATAGATAGTCTTTTTGTTTGAAGTGTGATAATCCCGTGTTCCATCTTCCACATGAAACCCATTTCGTCTCATCATTTCCCATTTCTGGTGTATTCTCATGCACAGTTGTCCTCACTTCTCTTAGATCTCTGCATCTGCATTCTCTGCCATTCTGCAGTGTCCTCTGTCTTCCCTTGTGCTTCTTACAATCACTGCAGTGTTGGGGCACCTGGGGGATGCAGTGGGTTGAACACCCCACTTTGGCTTCAGCTCAGGTTGTGATCTGGGGTTGTGGAATATATATATATTATATATATATGTATGATATGATATATATATATATGGTATATATTGTAACTCTTTTATATGTCATATATATAGAGTAAAATTCTGACCAGTATCACCAATCAGGTGAGGTTGTTGAGGTGAGATGCCAAAGGATGAAATGGGAAGAGAGGACCTTCTACTCATTTCTAGTTACAGATCACTTATCATACATTACCTATTAGCTATTATTTAACTTCTAAATCTTACTTTTTTTCACATATAAAGTTGGATGATGATTTTAGTCTTATAAGGTGGTTGTGATAATTATCCATACAATTGTATATAGTTTGTAAGATTGATTCACTTATGAGTCATGAAGACTGGAAATGTTTAAAAATTTGTACATACTTTTCATTCCTTTAAGCAAATGATTACTGAGTGCCTGCTGTGTACCACCAGGTTCAGTGCGAGGTTAGGGATATGTCTGTGAATGAACCAGGAAAAAGTCATTTGTGGTCTCCTGTAGCTTGTGTGGTCAATGTTTATATATTCAATGCAGACACTTGAAAAATATGTGAATGTAAGTGTATAAAAATAAAATTATTTGGAAGTCCTCTTTTAATAACTGTTTTTGCAAGTTTTTATGTGTGCATGTGTTTTGCAGTTTTTTTTTCAGATTACCATTGTAACCATGTCTTCTTGCTTATTTGCATTTATAAATATGATCTCAGATCATTTTCTTTTTCACCATGCTGCACATTTCATTCCATGTTGTATGCTGTTTCTTATTTTTTATCATTGAATATTTAAGTCATTTCTAATTTTCAGTGCTATATATGAATATATGAACTGTAAAGGACATATGATGATAACGATCCTTGTACATATTCCTGATTATTTCTCTCAAGTAAATTCACACACATACAATTGTTGAGTCAAAGGGTATAGATATTTCAAGAGTTTTGTGAGTTCTTCACTAAGGCTGTTTGAATTTAAACTCGATAATACCTGAGGGTCTATTTCTAGTAAGTCTAAAACTTTTGTTGTGTGAGTATTGTCTTTTTCTTTTCTCCTTTTATGAATTGGCTCTTCGTGTTGTTTGAATGTTTTTTTTTTCCCTACTACAGTGCTTTTTAATTGAAACTTGAGAATTTGTTCTATATGAAGTACATCATCTTCTTTTCACATTCTTGTGTGTGTGTGTGTGTGTGTGTGTGTGTGTGTGTGTATGCATAAATGAAGATTTGCCATTTTTTTATAAAGATTTTTTTATTTGAGAGAGAGAGAGAGAGAACAGGCGTGGGGGCAGAGGGAGAGGGAGAAGCAGTTTCCCTGCTGAAAAAGGAGCCCAGCACAGGGCTCAGTCCAGAACCCTGGGATCATGACCTGAGCTGAAGGCAGATTCTTCACTGCTGATCCACCCAGGCACCCTGAAGGTTTTCCATTTTTATATAGAAAAACAAAGTAACCTCTGTGATTTCCTACTGATTACTTCAAAATCGATACATATTTACTTTCCCATAATCATTTTACTAATCTGTTATTTTAGCAATATTAATAATAACATTGCTTATGTGTGAACTTCTTGTGTGTGTGTGTGTGTGTGTGTGTGAATTTTTTGTATTAACTACAGAAATAGATTTTTAAATTGGCTTTTGTTTTTTCTTATTGGAGTGCTAGAGTCTCATACTGGTTTCCCCTTTGATACATATTATTGGAGAAGATTTAGACAGCTGGCAAAGAGAATACCACATTAAAGTAACTGAGATGTACAGATCCACTGTATTCTTTACATAGGTATCATTTCTACCTTTCCAATTACATAGGTTTGATAGAATCCTAGACTTAATACTGATGGATGAAGGATATCCCCTCCCCCACCACATACACCTTTCCCCTGACAAACCCTGGAGGTATTTGAGTTTTCTGTCTTATTTTTCATATTTTAGAACAGGTAGCCCAAAGGCTAAGTATAGATAGACTCTGTTAGCCTTCACAGTGTTTTGCTGTGGTTCTGTTCTAATTGTATATATGCTTTTAGGTGAGTCTTGTTCTCTCCAGATCTCCATATGCCCTACAAACCAGGTTTATCCACAACTTGAATGCTTTATTCATACATTACTTTGCTGGACCCAGGTGGCATGTAAATTTTAAGACAACTGCAATTAGTGACTAAAGACTTCCAGTAACAAGAGAGTCACTGGTCAGGAGATTGAAAGTCTGGTGCTGTAGGCACTATTGAAACTGCCAATGACATAAGGTGAAATATACAATCCTTGGGATCCATAAATATGAAAAGTAAATTGTTGATAATCTCTAAGTTCAATGAGGGCACAACTATATATTTCTTAATTTTTAAAATCAATGACACATATCAAAGTGCCTAGTACAATTGTACATGTCCAGTTAAAATTTGTTGAATAAATATAGCACAGTTTCCACACTCTTCATCATAATTTACTGTGGGACTAGAGAATTTAGGAACAATTCTCTACTTTCCTAAGTTCCTATCAAATTTGAGCATTTAGCAGAGGAAGTATTAATTAGAAAATAGTTAATACCACTTTTTGGTAAAGTATTTGTATATTTTTTTAATGTGGATGTGTTTTTAAAAAATATTCTAAAACCTGATTATTAAAGACATGGAAAACATATTATTAAATTATTAGGTGAATTCCTTTGAAGTCAGTCATTTAAAGTGTATTTGAAATGGATTAGTTTGAATGAATGCTTTCCTTTAGAATATGACTTAATATATTTCCCTGGCTCACTCATAAAATTACGAGAATAAAGATAAGTATATTTTAATCTTTACCTACAAAATACATATGATTTATTATAGGGTTGTGATTTTTATCCAATGTCCTAGTATTGAATGATGGTGTTTAATAATACTGTAATACTGTATGTCAGAAGATTTATTGTAGTTTTAATTTCTCTCAGCCAGGAGAGACAGTACTCGAATGTGTTTCGCGATTATTGACTGATAAGCAATAAAATGATGCTACATAGAGCTCAGTAGCAAATGTTTCTCTAACTCTCTCTGATTAATATGGTCTTTTTGGTGTAATGTGTCAATTTTATCAGATTCAAATTTATCATCAAACTAGCTATAGTAGTTTTGACTCAGAAAGGGCTATTTTGACTGGGCTATCATTATACTCACAAATATAATTGTTTATACCACAGGGAAAGTCCTTATGAAAAAGTCACTCTTCATTACTGCTTGATCAGCCAGAAATGCCTTTATAGACATCAGATGAAATAGATGAACTATGTATCAGTAGATTTGGAAAATTTTCATTATTCCTAATAGGCTAATGGAAGTTTCTATCCAGTCATTAAATCTCTTTTGACCACTGACTTTTTAAGTATAGCAGTTTTTAGTCTCTAGAGTATGGAAATGTCTCCAATAATTGGTAGTGCAAGAAAAATGAGGACTACTAGCAGAAATGAAAATTCTAAAGAGAGAAAATAATTCATGTAAACCATGTTTGATATGCTTATAGTATAGTAGAGTTTAATTCAATGAATATCTTTTGAACATCTTCTGTATGTTAGGCTGCATGCTAGGTTGCAGAGTTATGTAAATGAATATATGCTAAGAGAGAAATGAATGGATAGATGTTTATTAATCTTTTCTAGAATGTAACATATGAAATAGACAAGAATGGAAACATATAAATAGCTTTTAACTTCCAGTTTCCTTTAATCTTGCAGTACTTATTTAACTGTGTGACAAAATGCATGACTGAAACATTTTATAGCAATTATGGTTTATAAGTACAATTTCAATTTTTGTCTGGGTGATGGAGACCGAAAAACCATTTAAATGAGAGTTGAAAGGTGAAGGGAGATTATGGAATAAAAATTTTCCATTTTATGTCAGGTATTTCTTGAGGGGGCAGTGATGAGTCCACTGGACAGAGGAAACAAAGAATATATGTGTGATTTTCAAAGTAACAAAAAATTATGGAACCCAGACTGTCCTATTCCTAAGAATTGCATCACTCCATTGTTAATATCATGAACTAACAATAAAACTTCACTCATGAGGAAATTAGACTGCAACTCCTTTAAGAACTTTGAGACCATCAAAAGAAATCGTGGCTATATACTGACCAAATGTTTGAAATCTAACATGTGTAAAACACAAGTGTATGATTATCAAAGGAATCATGTACATCTCATGGATTGTGGTGTTTTGCAAAAGACAAACAGAAAGAAATCTAGTGCCTTGCTCAACTAAAACACATTCTGTCTTGGGATTACTTTAATTTTTTTATGCTTGCTCCTAACAAAAATTCACCTGGTAATTTTAGTTGACATTTTGAAATATTACTACCAAAAAAACGTACATATTTGGTTGTACATGTGGATAATTTATAAAATAGAACTATTAACAAAGGATGGTAATTTTTACTAATCTGCCGTATTTGGTTGTTAAATATGTTGGAAGAGACACCTAATCATTTTCTTATTTCTGTATTTACTGAGAGGGAAATAATTCTGACGGTGCTCACATGTTTGTAAAATTCCAACCAAAACTGTTCAGAAAAACAGAAGTGACAACAACTGACATTTATTCTGTTTTCTTTCCCAAAAGTTGCATCAGAGACAAGAAGGCAAGGAGAAGTGGTTCTCGTGAGAAAATACTTTAAAGTTATTTCCACAGCATCTTTTCCACTTTTTGTCTATAATTTGTGACCTTTTAAAAATCTGGAGAGTTAAAAAAATGCACATTTAACTTTTTATTTTTTGCCATTGATTTTGGTCAAAGTGTTCTTTAATGATTAAAAACATGTAAGTGACTTTTAACGTACTGATCTATTCTCAGACAGCGTAACAAGGTGTCTTGCTTTCCAGATGTCTGAGACTATAGTATGAAAAATAGGAGGAAGAAATCGAAGGACAAAGGTTAGCTTATACTGGGGTTCTTTCGAGAAGGTTCCAATGTTGGCATGGGCATATGCTCTATCTACACCCTTTCAATTATAAACCAACGGCTCTGCAGTGAGGATATTGTGAGTGTTCACATCTCTACCTGTCAACACTTCTGAAACCTTTTCAGCACTTTGTTTCTCAGTTTCCTCTTGATCAAAGCATGACCTGCTCACTAAGGCTTTTATAAGATAATAATTTAATAACTAATTCTGAGCCTGAAGACAAAGGAAAAGACTGTGTAGGAGGCCACTGCTAATTTCCCTCCCAACATAATCAAATCAGTACTGCTATCCAGCCAGGACTCATAACCCTTAATAAGTCACTCTACTCGATTAAGAGAAATTGATTTTCCTCTACCGTGGATCATAGTGATTATGATAAATATGGTATCTGCCGTTCACTGAACACCCCCCGCACATACCCCACCCTTTGCTGCTGTGGCTATTTGTTTGCAAGGCGGCAGGTATATGAGCTAGAGGATGACGCAGTGTCATTAACTGCAGTTGGTATCAGGGCTTTGACAGCTGTGGAATTGAGTGGTTCCATAGATCAGCCTTGAAGCTGGTCCTAAGAGTCTTGTGCAGCAATTATGCACTCTTGGCAATACTACTGGCAGCCTTCAACATGAAAAACTCCAGGGTCATGATTTTTAATTGTTGGCGATGATGGAGTTTAAACTTTAGTTTTATGATATGTGAAAAGTTATGTGAGAGCCAAACAGCAACATGGCACTTTGTCAGGGTTCTAAGTTGATCTTCCATTTGAAATCTACCGTGGGTCTTAGTTCTAGCTCTACAATCAAATCTAGATTTCCAGACAAAGTGGGATCTTAAAATAATGACGTTGGTTGCAGAAACTACTTTGGGCTTAGTTACCCTTCTAAACTTTCTCATAACCCACATGAGGGATCTTGAAGAGACTGGTTTTATTTTAAAGGATTTTCCATATCTTTACTTCATGTGATAACCCTTGATACTCCACTGTATCAAAAATGGGGGAATGAAGAAAGGGAAAATATTGAGGGCAGACTTATAATTGCTGAGAGTTCTCATTTAAACTTTCTGTGTAGTATGTGCAATGTTTGATTCCAAAATTAAACCTGCACTCATTATTCTTGATGTCTGAAAGGAATTTTCTATAGCACAATATATAGAGATAGTGGCCGTAATAAAGATGTGCTTTTACCACTTTACCTCTTTTTAAAATATTTTGGGCTTGGGAGTTTGTGTACTTGATTAGTTTCTGGCAGATACCTCCCATTTCCAGGTTGTACACAGAATATCGTATTACAGGGTGATGAATTCCAAAATTGAAGTGTTATTCTTAACTATGGCAGCAGTAAATGGATTATAAGTGACCTTCAAAATAACCTGAGTTCTCTTCATAAAAAAATAGATTTTTAAAATTAAAATTTTACCTTGGCTTGAGTCAGACTTAGGATTTTTTAAAAATAGCTTCATCATTAAATGCTAATGTACTATTTTCCTTTAGGATGCACTGAATTGTTGGTTCTTAATTATTGTTCCTCTGGAGAATAATATATTCTAGTTGTGTTAAGGAAAACTGCTCTGTTTAATTCGTATCTCCCTATCTTTCACTGTTTTATGTAACTAAGAAAAGACAAGAAAATGTGTTTTTTTCTAGTCTTGAAAATGCCTTGGTGAGTTTCACTTTATTCTTGATGATTTTACTAAAGAGTCTACTGTTCTTTAAAGTAACTATTATTATGTTACTTCTGAGCATTTTCCAAGGAAGGAAAGCCATCACGAGGGGATTTAATGACCGGATATACATAATACCTTAAATTTAATTTTGCTTTTATTTGCATTTAACTTCTTGTGACTTGAGAAGTAACAAACTAAATGATGATCAAAGTTGTTAAAACTCTGGCTTTACTCCCATCAATTCTGAGGGCAGTTCTCGCCCTGTTATCCAGGGGATTCTAATCGCACAGGCCAGTGAGCATAAACAAGTCTGTGTTTAAGAGTAATGCCCTAAATGCCTGCCTGTTCATAAGTGTCAATTGTCCAGTAAGGAAATGTGGAGGGGGAGATGTACTTTGCTCAGTCCTATATGCCTAAGGTGAAAATTCATTGAGTAAAATGCAGCCCAGGGTATTCAGAATTCTTTCTCTCTTAGAACTGGGCTATTCCCATAACCACAATGACCTTGACAGAGAAGGTCTCTGTGCAGAGCCTCCAAGTAAAAACAATTAAATTTAACACAAAGTTTTGGCATTCACAGTATTCTAGACACTATGGAAAACTTGGAACACATAGATGACTCTCACACACATTTGAATCTGACAGACTACTGTGAACTTTCTTATTTCTTCCAAAATTTCCCTTGCGGTATACAATTTCTTAATTATAATAATGTTAGATTATTTGAAGATATAGTCCATTTCTTCAGATCAATATCATAAGCACTTCTAGTTTGTCTACTAGCTTTCATTTACACATCAGTTTGTGCCCCGAAACACGCAAAATCTGTTGAACAAGCATAGTCTCTTTTCATTCTCATTCTATTTTGTGAAAATACAGTTAATTACTCATACTATCAAGGATAGTACAATGATCCTAGTGTCTCCTGCATACGCTTAATTCACCAGACTACTTAAATATGGTTTATGGAACCTGTTCTCAATAATAATTCAGGTACCCTGACACTTTCAAGATAATGACAAAATCATGAATGGAGAAGTTCTTATTTATTTATTATTTTATTTGTTAAAAAGATATTTATTTATTTATTTATTTATTTATTTATTTATCAGAGAGAGAGAGCACAAGCAGGGGGAACAGCAGACAGAGCAGGCAGAAGGAGAAGCAGGCTCCTGGCTGAATAAGGAGCCCAATGCGGGACTCCATCCTGGGACCCTAGGATCATGAGCTTAACCAACTGAGCCACCCAGGTGTCCCGAGAAGTTCTCTTTTAATACAAACAACATAACAATATAACCAATAACATACAGTTACAGAATCTTTTGTGTATCTAGATTAGAATATTCCAAAACATATTTTCATGTTAGAGAGACAGCATGGACTATGATCAGCAGAAGAGAGAGACCAATCACTATAGGAAGAAATTGATTAAAGGACTAAAATGATGATCAAAAGCCCCTAAATGTACTAGGTGGAAGTTTTTAAAAACCTTCTGCGTGTGTATGTGTGTGTTTACCCCTTGTTTAATGTTTCGCTTTAGTTCTAAGTCAACAGTGTAACTAATAACAGAGGTGGAAAGACTTGGAATGATTGTTTCTGTGTTCTCTTTGATGCCAGAAAGTGGCCACCAGCAAGCAAGCAGAATGTGGAGTAATAGTAAGAATTACAGAGCTGAAGGAGGCTTAGCCAATTGTAGGTTTCCACTCTTTGCAAGGAGAAAACATATGTGTGGAGTCAGGGTCTGAAGTGTCTGGTTGTGAAGAAGGAGAAATGTCTGGGTCTGTGTTGAATAGTGCAAAGGTGTTGAGGCTAGACCATAAGTTAGCCATTGAACTGTGTTTAAAATTATTTGTGAAATGAGAATTGATTATAAAATTATATTCTACTGAAGGAAAACTGGTCTGGAGTGATCTGAGCAGTTCTAACCTTTGGATCTGTAGGAAAATGTGTTTGCACAGAACAGACAAAAAGAGCAGTAGAGGAAAATGTTGAAAGTCTACGTTTCAGTTGTTCCCAGGATTCACTCTGATTATTCTCAAGAGTACAGAAAGAAGACAAGCAACTCCCCACAGCCCTGATGCAAACAAATATATACATGAAAAATTTTAGATACCTATGAACAATTTCCTGATGTTATAAACCTGGTATTAGGCAAAACAATTCTTCTGCATATTTTAATAAAATAAAAAAGTCTTTCATGTATTTAATGTCATTAATATACTCCATTCACATTTTAAAATTGTTGCATTTTTGATCCAGTAACAGATTGTCCTTGGAATAGTACTTCAAACCAAAGCTTACCCAGGGTGTATTACTCCTAAGCAGTCTTGTAATCAGATACTCCAACATTTTAAGGGCTTAACAATGGAGATACGATTTACTGCCTAGAGTTTGTTTTTGAATCTTGCATCACTTGAGTGATTTGGAAGTGTGGTTGTCTAAGTCAAATCTGAAACCAGTTCAAATAACTTAACAGTTCTGAGCAAGAAAGATCAACACGTCTCCCCAGCAGACCGCTCCTGCAGAGCACGTCCGTATTAATGCTACGTCGCACTTTCCAGTACAGCTTTGTGCTCCTGTCGGCCATGTCTTCGGCACTCAGACTTTAAAAAGACCTCTTGTCCCCACTTTCTCTGAAGTTGGACAGCAGCCGAAGTAGCAGCTGCCTCTCTAGTCACTTTTCTTCCCCTTGTTTTGATAATTATGAGCAAAGGTCAATCACTTTCCCATCAAGGCAAATCCTGACAACGCCACATGTCAGAGCCCAAGTTATAGATGACATGCTTGTCAACATCAAAAAACTGGGAGTATATCTTGACTTCCTCATGACCAGCTGAAAGTCAGAACCTACAGAAAACCAGAGGCAGGAGGGAATGAAGGAAGGGTGGCTGTGTGCCCTGCCTTTGTCAACTGCAGATATATGGTTCTGGGGAGATTTTGTAATTTTAAGCTCCACAAATGGACAATTACATTCCGCTTGTTAAACATGGACTATGAGTACCCTGACGGAATGCAAATGCTTCTGTTAACAGCATGACCTTGTAGTGCCTTAGATGGAGAGGCTTTCGTTTTATTGTGGCATTTTTTTCTGAACCCAGCTTAGTTTTCTAGAGGGAGATGAAATGTTTTAAAGCTGAGTGGAGAGCAAAGGATGCTCTTTTTTATAACTGGATTCTGGCTGAACGAAAAATTCGGCTAAGACCATTGTAAGGATAAAGACACATGACTCTGTTCACTAAACTCTGAAGGGGTAAGGAGAGAGGTATTTCCTTCATTTAATAAATCTGATATTAAATTTCTACTGCTCCAATTAAGTCAGGGATTCATTTACATTTAATTATACAATACCTCCCAGTCTCCCTGGAATCAGCATTCATAGAAATATGCGTTATTGAGTCCGCTGGGAAGTGACATTGAAAACATAAAGAGAGCAGATCACAAACACACCAGCAACGGAGGGTTTGTGCCAGAATGGTCTTTGGGTATTAGAATTCCCGCACTCCTGTCAACACGTGAGTCTCGCCCAGATTCAGGTGTCCCAGCACTTTAATGTAAGAGAATATGGTGGGAGGTTAAAATGGGGTGCTTTTTGTTATATAATCAGATATTTTCCTAAAATTCTTTGCATCACTTTTTATAAATACTCTAAAGACTTATTGTTGGAAGAAAATCTATAGAAACTTCACTTCTCTTCTTCTTAGATGGTAATAAATCCTGGGGCATCTGGGTGGCTCAGTTGGTTAAGCATCTGCCTTCCACTCAGGTCATGATCCCAGGGTCCCGGGACCAGAGTCCCTGAACTCCAGAGTCCCGGGATCAAGCCCCAAGCTGGGCTCCCTGCTCAGCAGGGAATCCGCTTTTCCCTTTCCCTCTGTCCCTCCCCCCCATTCATGCTCTCTCTCTCCCTCTCAAAATAAATGAATAAAATATTAAAAAAAAAAAAAAAGAAGAAGGTAAGAAATCCTTCCTGCACAGTGAATCATTACTGGCAAGTCACTATGCCATATACTTTAAAGTTACACAGTACCGAATGCCAATTATATCTCAATAAAATGAAAAAAATATTCCATCCTCACTTCTCACTTGCTTAAATCAAAATGTTCATTTACCGCATCCTATGAGTGTTAGGTAGTAAGTTACCTACAAGTATATTGTGATAAATTGTCAGTGGGATATTCGCTTTCAGGATGAAAAAAACCATTACTTTCCCAGAAAGTTATGACCCAATGTAGTAATTTAGAATTAAAAAGAAAGTGTATTGTGTACTTCCTGAAGTTCATAAATCTAACCTAATCTTATAGCAAGTCCTATTTATCTCAGATTCTTAAGAATTAAAGTCTGTATAGAAATGTAATGAGTTGGGGGTATAGATTTCTATGTTCTGGCCAGGCAGCACTTACTCCTTTATCTACTAAAGTGAAATATATAAGTTTCTCATAATAGGTATACTTATTTTATCATCAGCCATTGTTCTTAGACATATATGTCTTCAGACAGAATGATATGGTCTTGCTGACACTCTTGAGGACCATTGCTTTTTCTTCTTTACCTCTCTATGCCCTGTCGCCTACATTGCAGTTGTTCACTTTTCTTGATACCCCCAAGAATGGAGTCAAAGACTGGAAAATACACAGGTGTTTTGTCACTTTTTTTTAATCCCCTCCTCAGTTATTCATTATGGTAATGGCACTTTGTGATGTGCAATTTCTGGATTTATGACCCATTCTCGATAAGCGTGAATCCGGACTGCATGTGCATCTTTGATAAGGTTCTAATTGGATAGCAGTGACCTTTCTGAATGTAATTCAGGGAGGAAGATTAAAAAGCAGTCCAGGAAGTGACAGGTTTGGGACAATAACGTATGAATTCGGCTCTGCTGGCAGGCAAGAGATGTAAGCCGTGATAAATTAGAGGCAGACCAAACAGGCTTACCGAATGATTTTTCATTTCTGCTGCATCCTTGGGTAAAACTCGATTGCAGAAATTGTGCTAACACCACTATATCCCCTACTCTTATGTGATACTACATGTTTACCAATTGGAAAAGCTGGGAAATCATTCAGCTACTGTACTTTTGAAATGACTCAATTACAAGTAGACTCCAGTTAGCACACTTCTGCATTCTTATAAATTGAAAGTTACGGAGTTACTTATAAATTATACTTATACTTATAAATTGAAGTTACTGAAACTTAGAAAAACCTGTCTCTCTCTCTCCTTCATTTCCTCCATTTGCCACATCTGTATCTATAGCCTATTAGAAATATCCATGTACATATACATAGTCAGATCCTGAGATCACCTTTATCTAATTTTAAAGATTTCAGTTTAAATTTAAAATTAAATTTACAGATGGATTCTAAAAGATAATTTTGTCAGGAAACAATTTTATAGTTGATAGTCTTAAACTCTTAATATATCATTCACTTTGAATGTACAGTGGAAATATCCTTGTATATACAAGTTTATTTAATTATATAGTTAAGAGATAAGAACACACACACTCACATGTAAACACATATATGTCTTCAGAGAAAGCTAGATTGAGATTTTTTTTTCTCCAAAGTGATATTTTCCTTGTGGAAGGCCAATATGTGATCATCTGATCTTAAGTATATTACTCTAAGAGAAATGCTAATAAAATAGAATGAACTTTTTTAAAAGGAGAAATGGCAAAGTCAGAAAGGTACCTTTGTCTGATGATTTTGTGATATCTGCTTTGTATGCTGCTGGAGCCTATTTCCTCTACACGTGGAACACAAAATAAGTTGTCCAAGTGGCTGGCAAGTCAGTTCTCGGGCTTCCCTACCAGGATTAATGGAAGGAGAAATTCTGTCCCTTCACTTCCTCCTCACACCTGGGTGCCTTCAAGGAGCACAGGGTCCATCAATTCTCTATTTGCTTGAAAAGGGAGCCTTCTGCAGCTTGCCATCAGAGTAAGGGAAGGCAGCGACCTTTTTCCATGGCTTGAGGTGGGTCACGTTGCAGGCTAAGCCCATGCAGAATTGCGTTCTGGCTCAGGATGGTGTGTTTTTACAGATGAGAAGCGTGTTTCCCTTCTCAGCACAGACCTTGTCCCCTGGCAATCACTGGAAAACAAAAATGAGTTAGGCCAGGAGAAATGAAGGAACTCACCTAAGGTTACATTAATTGAAATCTGGCAAAACCAAATTTGAATCTGGGCTCTGCGTATCTTAACACGAGCAAGCAACAAAAGCAAACTTCTAACTGTAATACTTTACGGCCGTTCTGCCATTCATCTCCCTGAAACCATTTTTTTAAAAACAACTTTTTGAGATACCTGACGTACCACACAATTCATCCACTTAAAGTGCTAGATGTCACTTTATATGTTTTTTATTTTTTAATTTTTTATTAACATATAATGTATTATTTGTTTCGGGGGTACAAGTCCGTGATTCATCAGTGTTACACAATTCACAGCACTCACCACAGCACGTACCCTCTCCAATGTCCATCACCCAGCCACCCCATCCCTCCC
>LNAC01000003.1:10805362-10856731 GCA_002007465.1 Ailurus styani
GAGCAGGGAGCCCGATGCGGGCCTCGATCCCAGGACCCTGAGATCATGACCTGAGCCGAAAGCAGAGGCTTTAACCCACTGAGCCACCCAGGCGCCCAAAAAATTTAAGAATTCTTAAGAATGTGTTTCATGTATGATTTCTTCAGGGAAGCATTCTTCCCAGCATGTTCTACTGAAAAAAATGATACTATATTTTTACTTGTGTATATTATAAATAATATTCATGTACATAACCTTGTTTGAAAAGAAAAAAAAGATTAACACAGTTTATGTAAACTTTGTAAACTTCAATGAAATATTGAATAAAATATAGTAATATTTTCCTCTACAGAGGAAATGTTGACAAGATATATGGCTCTGGAGTTCTAGTATGAAGTTGTATTACTAATTTTTAGGAAGTATAAAACACTAACTGGGGGAAGGAGGTGGAAGTAAGTAGAATTTTGATCAATGAAAGTAAGAATTTTTATCAATTCCAACATGTAAGCTTATGAAAAATTAGATATACTTTGTTCTCAATCAGGGTCAGGCCTCAAATATTGAAGATAGCATGAGCCTGTGAAGTAATTATTTATTAATACCTTGCTAATAGAGTGTGGTGATAAAAATGGGCAGTAGACACTTCTCTGAGCATTTGTTTTATCTTATTTTAATCTATCAAAATGGAAAAATATGGATCATTGTAGGAAGCTGCCAATGTCCCTCACTTATTTATCTTTTGCCGTTTGCTTTTAAACATTAATATTGTAAATAATGAAGTCACTTGGATTCACACTGAAAATGAATAAGGAAAATTTATGGGCTTCAATAGTTTGGAGTCTAGCATGGCCACAGTAGAGCTCTGAAGAGTGACTAGTGCCACTTAGCTGGATAAACATGGGCTCTGTGGACAATGTGGAGACCGCACATCTCTAGGAGCTATGGAAATCAAACATAGAAGTTCTAGAAGTAAAAGGTGTTCATCCTCTCCTGATCTCTTAAAAATTATTAAGATAAAATAGCATGAATATCCATTCAAGGGAGACATGTTATGTAATTGAATATTTTGTCCATAATGATTATGGTTATAAAAAATACGTTGAATTTTCTAAGATACTGCTGTGATTCTGTAGCTAATTTTCTAAAGGGCAAATACTGTGTTGTAGGTTGTATATATTTATAAGGCATAGAAATATATCCAAGTTGCTTTATAAGTTAAGGGAGACACTATTTAAAGATGTTAATAAAACACTGCATAACCTTTATGTGTTTTGAAGTAGTCCCACATGCTTTAAAAGTAGGCAAACTATAGGACCATGATGGATCTTTTAAAATTAAATATAACAAGGTGGCACTTTTCATGACGTAAGGAGGTCATTTTTATGGCTGTACCCCCCCATCATCAATTGAATGTGATAATTGATGAAGAGACCTGAAATAAATATAACATAAACTTATGTGAAAGTATTGATAGAGAAGACAGCTTCTCCATGTACAGTAAACAACCTGACAACAGTCTCGGTTTCTAATTAATACTCGCTCATTGTTAAAAATGATTTAAAAATCTTACAGCATGCTTCTCCATTTGCTCGCCATTGTTGGTGTTCTTTGAAATTTCTGCGGAGTGTCGGGCATGGTTTGGGACTTTGGATGTCTTTAAGTTTCTGAGGTAACACTCAACGTACTGATCTGCTGAAGATCATGATTAGAAAGCACAGGCTGCTGCTGTTCAGGTCATCTAAAATTTTCCTTCCTGCTACTTCAATGTTATAGGGTAGAGCTCTTCTATGAGCTGCAGACTCCCAGCCTGCTGCCCTGTCAGGAAGCCAGAGAAATCAGAGCCACCTACTGACCCTCCCCATTGTCTGGGCTTGTCGTCTTCTATCAGTGCTGTGCCACAATCAGCGAGATACACATGTACCTCCTGCCTGCTCCGGGTTTGGCAGCCCCCTGATCCCTGCACCTGTTTGCTTATACATGAGCTGTGCATGTTTGAATTTAAATAGACGCAGGGGGGTGGAGTGAGGGGGGAAGGGTGAGGCTCTGTCACAAGCGGTTCATTACTGCCTGCAGAAGAGCCCTAACCAGCTTGTAGGGAGATGGGGAGGTATGATCAGACAGTGTTGGTTGATACAAGATGAGTTTTCTCTGTGGGAATAATCCTTTTTTTTATCCCCTTTAAGTTGAATGGGGGAGGGATTCAGTTAAAACCAGGTTAAGACTCATTTTGACGATGTTATCTGTCAATAGTGATATTTTCAATTACATAGAAAATTATAAATATGATGAATCATATTACCTGGGGTCTCTTCTAAACTTACTCTTCCTAAAAAACATCAAATGATGTCATTGCAAAATAATGACTAATCTCATGTATCAAAGAAACAAGAAATTCAGAAATGCATAGTAAATTTATATTCTGTGGGCTCTTATCTAAGATACGGGCAGTACACACCTATTTATATTATGAAGTTATTTACCTAAGAAGAAGCAAGACTATCAGCTTTGTTTTTCAACTTGTTTGCTACAACATGGCTTATTTCAATTTATTTCCGCTCTTGTTTACTAGCTGTGGTATCCTGTTTCAAGTCTTCTAGGTTTTGAATCAGAAGATCTGAGCCGGGTTGCTGCAGTTTGCATTTTGTAGTAGTATTTTGTATTTCTGTGACCTTGGGTGGGTTGTTTATCTGCCTGAGGCCGGTGTTTTCCTCTGTAAAAAGGGGAATACTGGTACCTAAGCAAGAGAGCTACAGAAGGTGGAAATTTAATATGATAATAATTTTTTTACAAACAGTAATGTAATATACAAATTCTGTTATATTAAACAGTGTTACTGTTAATGTTGTAAAGAGTAGTCATGATCTCCATAAAAAGATAAAATACTTAGTTTCATTTCTAAACTTTATCAGGACAAATTACTTTCAAAAACAACTTTGTTACCATAATACTAAAAGTTCCATAGAAATATTTCCTGTGTAAAGCACAGTTTGCATGTTAAAATATTTTTATGTTGAACTTTCCTTTCATATATGGTTTACAAAATAATTCTAGAGAATCAAAATGGACATTTTAATGTAACATTATTGCTAATGCCACACTTTGCCCTAACTCTGTTGTGCCAAGAATTAATGCGAAAGTTACACAGACTGATGTATCTTTTTTTTTTTTCTTTTGGGCGTTCAACATTTGATCTAACAAAAAAAGATGAAATAACTGGGGAGAGGATCTGACATTTATAAACACAGCCACCACCCCCCCCACACACACACTGACATCCCCCAAAGTTATAAAAGATCTGTTGAGTTTGGGGATACCTTGAAAGACTTAAAGCTGTCAGCATTTCTCTACCCCATGTGGTTTGAGCAAATGAGCAGCCTTGAACTTTGCACACAGAGTTCCAGGGCCTGGGCAGAAGGCAGTGCGTCTGCAGGTCCTTGCATGACTAATTTCCTGTCAGCAAGTGATTTTATTATCATTTAAATAAGAATTTATAATAATAGCAGTAAACATGCCAGATGGCTGAATTAGTAAATTTTAAAGAATATAGGTTTAAAACACTTCGACACATCCGCCTCTAATGCTGTCTCCCTCTCCTCACCCCCTTGCAATCAACTATTTTGGTTACCTCTTTTGATTTAGCCACTTCCATCATTTCTATTGATTAAAAGGATTTTAATAACCCAATACTGCATTGCCTGTTTTACAAGAAGACATATTGTGATTCACTGTGAGTTGTTTACATTGGTAATGGGGGAAACCCAAGTGAGTAGGCATTTCTTCCTGTCTTCTGATAATCTCTGCAGGAAAATTTTGTTTCTGTCTCTACTCCTGTAAACATTTAACAGAAAAGAAAAATTACCTAAAACATCTTGTTTTGAATTCCTTGTACAAAGTTAAAATAATACACAAAAAGAACCACTATGCATTTATTTCTCATGTTCTTTGTCCAAGGAAACACATTTTTAGTCATAAATACATTTTTAATGCAGCGTTCAGTGAGGATAATCTTAAGGAGAAGAGATAACTGGTATTGCAGCTTCTACAGTTTTTCCTAGAGACACAAAAATAATTCCTACCAGATGAGATTTTACAAATATTCAATATTGTTTTGTCAAACAAATGCCGTTAAATATGAAACTGAATATCGACACTATTTTGTAATTTAGTTTACTGCTAACAAGCAAATTTAATACAGAATTTTAAACTTCCAAGTTCGCTTAATTAAAAGGTCTCATTTCCTCGAGCCTGATTCAATGAAAGTAAAAGCATGTGCTGTATCCTTTCCCTTTGAGATTTTTTTTTATCGAAATGCTTGAGAAAGTTTGTTGGTGGAATTAGAGTCACACAAGAATGATTCTGCTGATTCCTTTTGATGTAAGGTATTAAGATCGCTACTAACTGAAATACATTAATTAAAAGCTCGGAGACACCACGAATTCTAATGGTATCTTGCAACAACATATGGATGCACATAGGAGTATTTTCTGACTGGAGCATTGGTATCCTTACACGCTCTTGGTAAGCCTTCCTAGTAGCTTTCTCTGTGCTCAGAAACCTCAACTTGCCACTTCTAAGACAGCACATCTGTCAAGAGTTCAGTACTTGACTCAGGGGGTTCATATTCCCATAGGCCAGTAGTGGCTTATAGGAGGAGATTTAGATACTTCTGTTGACATTTGTCCACTTCAAACCTCCCTCTCATCCAACTCACAGCTTGAACTTCCTCACCTACCAATGTGTGTGTTGGCTGCCTGAAAAGCAAACTGTTGAACAACAGCTTTAAGGAGAATAGATTATTGATTTGGCTCCATTCAGTCTTGTCCCAGATGTGATCTGTATTAAATATTTTGGTGATTAGTCCTTATTCCTAGTTTGCTTCCCCCACCTCCTTGCTTTTGAGATTCTGCTATGAATTCGTGCTCTGGTTCCCATTTCCTTTTTTTTTTTTTTCCTTCTCTAAATTCTGCATATCTGCTTCTTAATTGTGCACTGTTTAGGTGTGGTTCTAGCTAATTTGTGAAATAGGAAAATGGGCAAAAAAAAAAAAAAAGCAAAAGAAAATGCTTCCTCAGGAAAATATGACAATTGGATGATTATTTTTTTGTTCCTTTTCTCCCCTTTTCAGTGGATATATAATTATATCATTGTTTTAGTAATGCGAAACAAAAATTAGATGTTGAGGAAAACTCTAAATAGGAAACCATAATGTTCTTTTAAAATGAAGAATTTAACTACACCACTCTAAACTCCCCTGCTGGGCTCAGGCAAGCTGAAATTAATTCAAGACGGCAGATAAAATTTTTAACCAGGCCGAGTGGAGATGACGGATGTGACAGCTCTCAGTTAAAATGTCTTTTAGTGGCAAATGCATGCGTATTCGTCAAGAGATGTGACATAACTGTCCCGAGTGAGAGAAAATGAACCAATGACCATTTGCATTGAGAACAAAAGAAAAATTCTTCGTAGTAAGAGGTGGAGAAGGACAGATGAGTAACTCATTCATGTTTGAGGTCATTTAAAAAATCTTTTTACAGTTAAAAAAAAAAAAGCCTCTGAAAGTTAAGAGGAACGTTTCATCCCAAGTGATGGTTCTTTTCTTTCTCGTCTCTGTATCAGAAAAGAGAGGATTGTTGAATAAAATGGTATCTGTGGCCAAGAAAGAGAGGCTATATCGTTCCTGTCCCCTCGCCCCCCAGCCTTTTCTGTAGAGAACAACAGAAAAGGGTCTGTAGGTCCTCGTATTTCAAAGCTGGGCTGGGGAAGCCTTAGAAATTGTAAATCCAGCTTTGGCTGTATTAATGAAATTCTGAAATGAGAAGTTTGTTGTTGTTGTTTTTTCCATAAGGACACTGGCTCTTCAGTTTTCCATTTCCCAAGGATGGTGTCAGTTTGGTAATTTACTGTAAAGCAATACAAACAAACAAAAATGGATGTGTGTCTGTGGCAGACTGTTAATGGGGAACGAGAATTATTTGGAAACTATGGTTGGCAGGAACTGACCATGTAAAAATCAAGTTTAATTAACTGTAGGAACAGATGCTTTCAAGACGTAGGAGATACCAGGAAGAGCTGCAAGTATAATTGAGTTTTTAATAGTATACAGTTTATTTTCTCCATTAAAATCAAATTGCAGTATCATAATTTTGTTATTAAATGTGACACTCTGTGCTTTAAAAGGGACTCTCAAATAGGAACCTAGAACTTATCCTCTTTTTATGAAAATTGAAAGAATCATCCTAGGCGTATTTTTAGTCTCAAGACAAAAACATATGTGATTTCTAGTGTAGAATTTAGTTATTTCCCTTCGTAATCTATTACCCTTGGTGGAATACATAAGAACATAAGAAATTTATAATACTATCATATGGGCCAAAGTAGAATTTTGTATTCAAATATTCAGTGAAGCTGAGTGGGTTAAGAACATGCCACAGAAATAAAATAATTTACTTAGGCTTCGGGGATAAATAGGAATTCCCCATCAAAAGAAGATTGTTTTTATTCCAGGTGAGGTAAATAGGGAAATGAGTTATTCTCTTACATCTCTGGCTTTTCTTTCTCTTCCTGGTTTGTAAGATTGCTCTTGTATATCAGATTATTAAAACTCTGAATTCCTTAAGCCTTGGTTCCATGTCCTACTCACAGCTTCCTAAACCATTTTGTCCTTACACGTGACTTTACTTGTAACCTGTATGCTAACACCAAATTTATGTCTCTAAGGGGCACCATTCTGCTAAGCTTCTGATCCATATTTCCAGCTGTGCACTTAACAACTGTTCTTAAAGGTCTCAGGAGCACTTCAAGCTTGCAGTGTCCAAAATCTTACTAATGAGGTCTCTCAACCCAAAAGCGTCCTTTTCACATACTGCTTAGTCCAGGTATCTGTTTAATTGTGCCTCCTTGACTCCTGCCTCTCTTAAATCCCATATCCAACCCAGAACTAAGTCCTAGCATGATTTTATGTGGACACCTATCAGTTGGCATTCAGTCTTGTGTCAGCAGACAGCTTTGAGTTGCTGTTCAGGTTGTCCTTATCTAAATCTGTAACAATCCTTAAGTATGTCTATTTTATGCTTAATGATGTAAGTCCCCAACACATCTTTCAATCAGAGAAAAAGACTCATTTACCTTATTTCCCATTTCTAGCTCAACACCAGATAATATTTGTTCCTATGTCTTATATTAAAATTTGCATTTGCAAATGACATCTTTTGCTGAGGTCAGAGGAATTAAGCAATCTTGATTGTACCTTTCCGTAGTGCATATAGGTAAAATTCATACTTTGGCATGAATATACAGTTGGTTTTCATGGCATCTCTCCCATTGGGCTCGATCCTTTAGATTTTTTCCCTGAGTCTATTGCTTTCGCCTTGCTTTAGTATACACTTTCTATAAATGCGGCCCGGCTCGCATTTTTTTTTTTTTTGAAAGGCTGAACGGTTTATTATTTACACATAAAAAGAATGTGAAACAGACCCTAGGGTGAGGCACAGTCAGGAAGATGATTCCAGCTCAGTCGGTGATGATGAGCTCGTCTACCTCCGAGTCTTCATAGCTCCCATCCGGCAGGTAGTGGTGAATGATGATGGGGATCTTTCGGGCCTTGAGCTCTTTCATAGCGATGAGCAAGGGATCTGTCTTCCCCTCCAGCTCCACCATCACAGGGGCACACATCGCGATCTGGAGGGCACGGGTGCCGAGTACACGGGCTCCCTCATACTTGGTCATATACGGTGTGGTGATTCGCTTCTGGTTGACCTGTGGTCGTTCTCCAGAGGGGAGGATCTCAACGTTCTCCTGGCCCTCCTCCTCGGCATTCTCCAAGTCACCTAGCCTTCATCCTCCTCCACACAGAGGGCACAACCCTCTGCTGTGTTACATTATATGAAGATTTACAGTTTTAACAATTTCCTTCTGCTTGTCTTTTGATAGCACTTCTTAGGATCACTATACCCAATATCTTGGGTATAGTACCTTTTAATTTATTTTATTGTATTCATTCAGCAGAGTCCATTTGTGCTACAAACTGTGACCTGTTTACTGCTGATGACAGCTAAGAATGTTCTTGATACTGAAATGTCTTGTCCTATATAGTTTAACAATACAGTTTGCTGATGACTAAGAATATGCGCTAGAAGAACAATGTCTTGGAAAAATAACCTTAACCGACTGAGCCACCCAGGCACCCCTTTATTCCTTTTTTATGACCAAATAGTATTCCAACACATGGATGTACCACGTTTTGTTTATTTCATCACTGAAGGAAGTTTGAGTTGTTTTACCTCTTGACTATCATGCATAATGCTCTATGAACATTTGTGTGCAAGTTCTTGCTGGGATAAATATTTTGAATTCTGTTAGATAAATACTTAGGAGGTGATTTATGTCATATGTTAACTTTATGTTTAATTTTTAAAGGAATCACCAGATTGTATTACAAAGCAGTTACACCACCTTGCAAACCTACCAGCAAAGTATGAGGGTTCCAGTTTCTCCAAATCTTTGCCAACAATCATTGTTCATCTTTCTGATTCTTATCATCCTAATAGATTGAGGGGTATCTCATCTGGTTTTCATTTACATTCCCTGATTATTGATAGTGTTGAACATCTTTTCGTGTGCCTTTTGACCATTTGTATATCTCCTTTGGAGAGACGTCCACTTATATCCTTTGCCAAATTTTTTAAAGATTTTTTTTTAATTTGAAAGAGAGTGAGTGAGGAAGGTGGGAGGGGCAGAGGGAGACAATCTCAAGTAGACTCCCTGTTGAGTGCGGAGCCTGATGCAGGACTTGATTTCATGACCTTGAAACCATGACCTGAGCTGAAATCAAGACTTAAGACGTTTCATCGACTGAGCCACCCAAGCACCCCTGTGAAGTTTTTAATTGAATTATATCGTTAATGTTGAATGATGAGAGTTCTTCATATGTTTCGTATAAAGTTCCTAATAATATGTATGACTTACAAACATTTCTCCCATTCTGTGCACTATCTTTAGATGGAATTGCTTAAATTTGAAGTATTTCCTGTTATCTATCATCTGTTTTCTTATGCTTTTGAAATTATATCTAAGAAAATATTGCTAAATCCAAGGTCAAGAAGATTTACCCATATATTTTCATCTAAGAGTTTTATAGTTTTAGCTCTTATGTTTAGATAGTGATCACATTTGAGTTAATTTTTATATATGGTATGAGGTGGGAATCCAACTTTATTCTTTCCCATGAGGATATCCAATTGTACCAACATTATTCATTTAAAAATTATTTTTTTCTCTCATTGAATTGTTTTTGACCCATTTTCCAATATCAAATAGACATTGATATAGGTGCCTATTTCTGGACTTGATCCACATGTCTATTATTATGCCAGGACCACACTGACTTGATTAGTATAGACTTGTAATAAGTACTGAAATTGGGAAGTTTGAGTCCTCCAAATTTGTTCTTTTTTTTTTTTTTTTTTAAAGATTGTTTTGGTGAGGGTCCCTTACATTTCCATATGAATTTTTAGATTAGCTTGCCAATTTCTGCAAATAAGGCAGCTGGGATTTTCATAGGAATTGTTTTGAATCTGTAGGTCAGTTTGAGAAGTTTTGCCATCTTTAAAATATTGTCTTTCAGTATCCCATGAATATGACATAACTTTCCATTTATTTAGGTATTCTTTTATTTCTTTCAGTGATATTTTGTAGTTTTTCATCTATAAGTCTTACACTTCTTTGCTAAACTTTTTTCTGCATATTTTATTCTTTCTGATGCAATTTTCAAGGAATTGTTTTCTTAATTTTATTTCCTGATTATTCTATTTTACTTGTATTCTGTAACCTTACTAAACTCATTTGTTAGTTCTACTAGTTTCTTTTCTGTATGTGTGGATTCCTTAGGATTTCTTATATACAGGATCGTGCCATTTAAGAATAATAGAGAATATTTTACTCTTTTTTTCTAATCTATATGTTGTTTACTTAATTTTCTTGACTAATTGCCCAGGTTAGAACCTCCAGTACCAAGTTTAATAGCAGAGAGGGGTTCCTGGGTGGCTCAGTCATTTAAGCGTCCAGTTCTTGATTTTGGCTCAGGTCATGATCCTAGGTTCATGAACCCCATGTGGGGCTCTGTGTTCAGCAGGGAGTCTGCTTGAGAGTCTCTCTGTCCCTCTCTGTCTGCCCCTCCCCCCTCAAATAAATAACATAAATCTTCAAAGTTTAATAGAAATGATAAGACCAGACATCATAGGGGGAAGGGACTCAGTTTTTTACTATGAAGTATGACATTAGCTGTGGAATTTTCCTGGATGGACATTATCAGGTTAAGAAGTTCCCTTCTCTTCCTTACTTGTTGAATGTTTTTCAAATGAAGAGTAGTGGGAACTTGTTAATTTTTTTTTAATTTTTGCACCTTTGGAATGATTATGTAGTTATTTTTTTCTTTTATCAATTGCCATACTACATTCATTGCCTTTTATATGTTAAACCAACATCATGTCCTGGACTAAATACCACTTGGTTATAGTATATACTTTTTATATGCTGATGGATTCAGTTTGCTAGTATTTTGTTGGGAGTTTTCGCATCTATATTTATAAGAGAAATTGGCCCACAGTATTCTTTTCTTGTGATATCTTTGTCTAGTTTTGGTATCGTAGTAATACTGGTCTCTAAATAAGTTGGGAAATATTCTCTACTCTTCTAGTTTTTGGAAGAGTTTGTGAAGAATAGGTGTTAAATCTCCTTTAAATATTTGGTAGAATTCTCCAATGAAGCCATCTGGGCCTGGGCTTTTCTGTGTGGGAAGTTTATTTTGGTTATAAATGTATTCTCTTGTTATATGTCTGTTCAGATATTTTATTTCTTCTTGAGTCATGTTCAGTGGATGCGTCTTTCTAAAAATATGTTTCTATCCCATTGCATGAATGAAGTATTAGTGAATTGAGGAAGTCAATACTTTTCTTTCACTACTCTACCATATAATATGCAGCAAACATTATTCCCTATAGTTAAAATTATAACAGTACAGCCAAAATGAATATTTAATACATCTTCATGAATTCTCAAGCAGTGGATGATGGAGCAAGATTTTTTCTTTAGCCACAATTGACTTCCTCCTCCCCCATAATATGCAAAGAACACTTAAATAATGGGGGAAAACTAGACAGAAAAAAAAGACAGTACAAGCAGTAAAATAATGAATGGAAGGAACCTACATCAAAAAAAAAAAAAAAGACATACAACAACACACAAAATATCAGATGTGCATTTTCATAGTAAAGGTCGCATCTAAGTTAAATCATATTCTAAGTATTGGAAGAAACTTGATCATGATTTAATCCAACCTTCTACCCAATATTATTTTTCACATTACTATTTTATAATAGGGTGATAGCCCTTCACCTGTTTCTTGAATACTTCTACCAACAAGGTAACTACCTCTCATAAAGTAATCCATTTTATTATTAGACAAATCTAATATTTAGGAGGACCTCCTTTATTTTAAGCAGAAAACTACCTCCTAACCTATGCACATTTGGTTTTGGTTCTGTCAACATGAGTGTATGGAACAGTTTAATTTATCTTCTATTTGACAATCCTTCAGATATCAGAAGGCGGCAAAGCATTTTCTTCTCAGTAGATTTGTGACAAAAATATAACCGGATCAAACTAAAAACAAATTCTGAGAACATAATCTACACTTTAAATTCCTTAATGTATTTTCTCCTGAAACATAAACATGAAGTATCTCCTACCATTTTCTTTTTTTTTTTTTTAAGATTTTATTTATTTATTTGACACAGAGAGAGAGAGATTACAAGTAGGCAGAGAGGCAGGCAGAGAGACAGGGAGAGGAGGAAGCAGGCTCCCTGCTGAGCAGAGAGCCCGATGCGGGCCTCGATCCCAGGACGCTGAGATCATGACCTGAGCCGAAAGCAGAGGCTTTAACCCACTGAGCCACCCAGGCGCCCTCTCCTACCATTTTCGAATCATTCCTGGGGGAGGTTGAAGTTGCAAGAAGGTTAAGGGTTAAGTCCAGATTTGGTAACATGATTAAGTGATGCCATTTGGGGCCTGGGGTTTTCTCTCTCTCTTTCTTCCTTCCTTCCTTCCTACCTTCCTTCCTTTCTTCCTTTCTTTTTTTGAAGGTAGAGGGGGCCTGGGGTTTTCTTTGTAACAAAGTCTTCTCCTCTTGCTACAGGAAACCTCATCTGCATTGACTGCTTTTATTGCCACTCTTTCTAGATAGCATCCACATTTCTTTTTTCAGGACAGATTACCCTTCTGAGCTCTACCCATATAACTCACTGCCTACTTGAACCCCTTTTTCTTCATCTCAAAGATTCTTCAACTCAACATCTCCCAAACTGAACTCATAGCTTTCCTGTGCACATGACACCATTCTCTTCCTTTTATAGTCAAGGCATTACTTTTTAAATATATCTCCAATTGATCCTCTTTATTCCTGCTCCACCTGTATCACCCTAGCCTAGTTATTATCATTTCTCACCTGGACAACTATGGGAATGACTCACCTGCATCCACTCTGGACTGTGTTCTTTCTATTTTCCACATTTTAGCCACAGGCATTTTTAAAGTGTTAACCTCACCATGTCCTACCTCTAATTGTTTCTCTTGCTTTTGAGATAAAGATAGAACTCTTGAAAGTACCATGCATGATTCCAGTTTCCTAAAATACTTCAGTAACCCTAGTACCAAGTGAAGCACCCCCTCCTCAATATAATTTTTGCACCATGTTAGTCTCAATCACTACTTTTTATTTAAAATTATAAATGATAAAGAATCCTGATCTTGAAATTGATTGATTGAGAAAGTAGCAGGGCAGGCTCTACTTGGGAAGGCGTGAGGGAAGGTTGATGTAGGCTGGAACTTGTGCTGGAAATGGAGTTGAATCTGAATTGACTAGAGATCATGTTAAATACTATAAGATCACAACTTTATACATATAAATAATTTTTCACATTTTCTGCAGTGAAAGTGATGTCAGTTTAACTGGTGGCAATTGATGTCAATTGCCAATTTTATGGAATCCCAGATATCAGCTGGTTTTGCATTCACTGCCTGGTTGAGTTGTTAATGTACTGATGTACCTATGATGTTGGAAAACGATCATTAGTTAAATCCATTGTCACACCTATTAGCCATTAGAAATTTAGTGGAGAGAACATTTTCTTTTCTGTTGCAGTTTGATGTGAGAAATTAGGTTTTTTTCAAAGATTTCAGTGGTGTGTATGTGATAAAAGTTTTCACGATATTAAGTTCCAGTAACATTGTATTATTTTTTATATTGTTATATTTTATAGCAGCTCATCTAATTGTTACAAATTTGTGCTGGTGTTTAAAACTCCTTTTTATCGATTCATTAGAACTTAGAAGGACTAAGCTAACTAGTGTGTAAAAGCCCTAGGATTTGAATATGCTTCTACCTCTAATGTCTGTAATCTTTCTTCAATATCAGTGGTTTCCAAAGTGCGGTTACCACACCAGCAGCATTAACATCACTTGGGAACTTGTTTGAAATGCAAATTATTGAGTCCCACCCCAGACCTACTTAATCAGAAACTCTGGGATGGAGCTCAGCAATAAATGTTTTAATAAGCTGTCCAGATGATTCTGATGCACACTATCTATTGAAAGCCACATTATTATATCCTCATAATCTATAGATAGGACAAACACCTAACAACTTCTTATTATTTTTGACTTACTAATTTATGGCCACTAAAGCAGAATAAGCAAATAATTCAATGTTTTATTCCAACGTACTAAGCAAGAGATACCAGACTTAATAATTAGTGTCCCCAATTATATTTAGGAGAGCATATAATTAAAAGGTTCAAATGTCTAAGAATTAATTGAATGTTCTTATTGTAAACTATATTTAACTTCAGTGTCCTGTGCTAAAAGTTTTATTTCATTATGGAAACTTAATGATTCTCCAATTCCCAGGTTGAATTGCCAAGGGAAGAAACTTATAACAAGTTTATACTTGGAAGAGAATTCTTTTGCATTCTGTGTGGGAACAGAGCAGTTCTTTTTACACATCTGCTCTTCTCAAATTGAAAGGGATAAGGTAACCCTGAAGGCTAATGGAGTCCGTGAGGTGGGGACTGGTTAGCAGTGAGTAACAAGTGAAGGAGCCATGCATTCCTTGGTTTTTGGCGTGCGATCATGAATTAATTTGAACACCGTTGCTTTACTACATTGTAGGTTGAAGAGAACTACTGCGTATGAAGAAATACATTCTGTTTTCTAAAACTAATACTAAGTCGGCCTTTGAGAAACTGTTTCTGTATTAGAGATTAACTATAGTTTATTCTGGGGAATAAGCATTGGTACTTAGATATTAAATTTTAGTCAATACATATTGACTAAAATTTGATGGGAGTTGTAGGAGCGAGGCGATAACAGGGCGCAGAAGAAATGCTGAAACGCAGCCCTGACTGCCCTAACCTTTAGCCAACGCTTCATAATTCAGTCATTGGACTTACAGAAAGGGAAGGGAAACAAATGAATTACAACTCAAAATTCTCATATGAAATTAATCTCATTCAAGATACCTCACCTCTAAATACAGTCACTCAAAGTATACTTAAACCTCCTGTGGGCGGATGCAGGGATGAAAAAGTTTGACAAAACTTTGAAGGAGATCGAAGTTGGCAATGTGTGATGTGTGAGTTGGATGCATGCCAGGACCCAGGAAACCCCTGTTCCAACACAAGGCTGTGCTTGTTGATAATCAAAAGTGGTTCGTAGAACATTTCTCAGTGAGTAATTGGTCTCCCCAGCCTGGATGCTATCAGTGTTTGAAGACTTTTACTTGCCCTTAAATAGCTATGATTTAGAAAGCAACCACTCAGGCTCTAATGTAGTTTGGTATGTGAACAACAGACGGCTCACCGTATGAGGTAAGTTAATACGTGTAATTGGGGGTACAGTAAGTCAAATTCTTTGGAGGAAAAGGAGTTTACACATTGAATACATTAATGAGGAATATCATTACTGGTGTCCTTGTGGCATAAAGAATAGGACCAAAGGATAAAATGCATCTCTAGCTTTTGTAACTCAAGGGATGTTCTCATACCTTTAGATAATAAATGCATGTAGCAGGAATTAGCTCGTACCTGAAGTATGTGCTAAGAGATCTCCCCCTGAAGAGTTTGTCTTCCGACATGCTGAATTGCCCCAGGCTTGGTGGCGGCTTCATAAAATATGGGAGTGTTCAGCGTGGAGCTGTTAAGTTATTTATTCCTCTTTCTGATACCGCATGCATGAACTGCCTCTGTTTGATGAATCACTGAGGAGAATGGGAGCTGACAAACAACTCTTCCTTTAGTGGCTGGTCACACTGACAGCATCAATAGAAAAACACATCATGGGTTCTAAAATGCCACATTTTCACCATTTACCCTGAATAAGACATGAAGCTCTTTAAGGAAAGCAGTAGTACGTTATCATTAAGGGCCAGCTGACAGAGAAGCAAGTGTGCTTTGAACTCTCTCAAGTCATCATTCTTAATTTCTTCTCTCCTTAGATGGAAGGCCCACCCACACGGGTTGTGAGCAAGGCAGGGACTATTGCACCTTTTAAAATCTCCCTGATAGATTGGTCTCATCATCACCCATCCTGGATCCTGCCCATTGGGAGAGGCTCCTGTTCTCATTAGGGTCCTGTAATGTCTGCAGCTAACATTGTTCTCATGCAAATAGAATGGCACAGAAGATAAGTGCCATGAAAATTCAATTTCCCCCGACCATCATTACCCTTTTTCTTTTAGTTATTCCCACTTCAATCTGCAGGAGGTAATGTGTGCAATCTGCTGGTACTTTTGCAAGATGATTACTACATCCTAGTAATGAATTTCCCAGCTATTGCACTAGGGGGTGTTTTAGCAGGTTCCCGAGATTTCTTAGTGCTGCAATCCTTCCACTGTACCTCCACAGGATGAAGAACATCTAACTAATAGAACTTGGATCCAGTGCTTTCCCTTCTTTAGTCCTCAGCGGCCCCTGTGAAGTGGGTGATTTCTCTAACGTTGTCTGGAAAATGAAAATAAAGTGCGGCTATCTGTCCAAATCAAAGGACAAAAACTCCTGTCAGTGGATGCATAGTAATATTTCTCTGTAGTCTGTGACGAACTTGGATAATTTAATAAGAATGTAAAATTTGGGGTACCTGGGTGGCTCAGTGTGTTAAGCGTCTGCCTTCGGCTCAGGTCATGATCTCAGGGTCTTGGGATTGATCCCCGCATCGGACTCCCTGCTTGGTGGGGAGCCTGCTTCCCTGTGTCTCTCTGCTTGCCTCTCTGCCTACTTGTGATTTCTTTCTCTCTCTGTCAAACAAATAAATAAAATCTTTAAAAAAAAAAAGAATGTAAAATTTGCGGGATCTCAAATAAATGTATTTATAGAAGGGTGTGAGTTAAATAAATTATGGTTTAGAACGATGGAGAATTCCTACTTGCGGTCATCTAAAAACTAAGAGAACTGACAGGTACAATTTAAAATATATATACTTAATCCTATCCTTTATATTTGAAGTTCTTCAACAATGGGACTAAATAGGTAAACATTGTCTTGCCAATAATATTTCATGTTATCGTGCTTCTTTTTTTCTTCTAAAATTATCACCCCCACATCTTCATTAGTGTGGAAGTTAATTATAAGTAGAAAAAAAAAGAGGAGAGAATAAAGAGAAAAATGTAGATTTAACCAGAGATAACAGATTTGTATGTGTGTGTCTGTTATAGACACAAATATAGAATGTATATCATACCTTCTCTGACGACTGCTATCTTCATAGAAATTGTGGAGTGCAAAAACACAAGCGTATGTTTTAATATATTTTATGGAAAACTTATTTACTCCTAAGTAAGTAGAGATGTGCTTTCCCAGTGATTAGGAAAGCCCTTTATCTATGATGGCATTTTATGTGTGAAGGGGAATAAAAGTTTTCAAAAATTTTAGCACATTTTTGAAAAAAATGACAGTTATTATTTGTATAATGCTTGGCTTGGAGATTACTTTTTCCTTACAAGCTGTGAAGCTATTTTTGTAGAGCATATGTTATTTATGCTATTCTATTTACATGATCTTGAGATATTTTTAGTGGATTAACATAACGATGCATTAGCCATTTCTTTTACTACTGAAATATACTTATTTAATAATAGATACCCAAAAGTTGAAGATGTTGATAGAACGAAAAGAAAAAAGAAGTTAAATTATTGCTTTACCTGAATTACTTCATTTTACAAACTGATATATATATTATACCGTTCAGTAATTAGGATGAAGCTATTCAGAATATCTCTGGGGCGTACCATGCAGTTTAGATGTAAAGAGTTGCCAACATGTGGTACAGAAAATATATCTGAACTACAGTTGCAATACTGCTACGTCAAGTTACACACCAAGCATATAATTACTGCATTCTTGGTATGTAATTACATAGGAGTTACAGTTTATATTGACCTCAAGAAATACTGATACTGTAATTTTAAACTAAAAAAGAGAACTTGAATGTGAAATTGTGTGTTGATTTTGAATGGCTTGTATTGTAAATTTGGGCTCCCGAAGAATAATTTATTGCTATGATAACTTCCCCAATTTCCTATTAGAATAGGCATTCAGATATGTAAAGTGTTATTAAAGCATCCTTTATGACTGAATGGTTAACTGGTTACACTGATAGGTAAAAGGAGTATTCCAGTGGGTTGGAAGAGGCTGCTAATTACAACCCTCCCTCCCTGTAAGCTTCATGGTTGCACTTCTCCGAAAGATAGAGCCAATGGAGCATGACTGCATTGGGCATCACAGTCCCCAGGGGTTTTCGTTGTTTGTTTAGGTGTTGAGAAACACACATTATGACCGTAATAATAATTATGTATTTGGAATTGGATTTTTGCATCTGCAACCCAAGTTTCCATCTTCCATAAAAATGCAACCTCAGCACTATTCTTATGCTTCTTCATTTGCATATGGAGCCAGAACTATTCAAATACAGGCATTATTTGACTATGGTGCCACTGTTGTTAATTTAACATCATGCTAAACATTCCTAGTGACCACTTTTCAAGCACTATTTCAACTCTTTATTAAGGGCAAGGATGTGTATATCGTCTTTAGTTGATATGGAAAGTAAGGTTAAAGGTTATAAACTATTTTCTATTATCAGAGTAATATCCATCTTCTTGTACTTGTTCATAATATGACAAAGTAAAGTAGTTGAATTTAATTTATTTAGCTAATGATTCCATAGCAATTCTATTTTATTTTCTGAAATATAGCCCAAAGATATTCTATTTTTGGCTCCTCTTAAGAAATCAGATTCAGAAATAAAAAAAGAAATCAATTTGAAAATTATTTAATACTCAAGCTTTCATTCTCTCCATGTATTTTCTAAAAATATGTCTTTTCTTTTTTTCTCTTCTGACAGGCAACAATCATTCGGGGTTGTTTGTTTGTTTGTTTGTTTGTTTTAATTGTCTTCTACCTCCTTCCTTTTATTTCTTGTTCCATTCTCTTCTGTCATGTTTCTTTACTGAAACGTGTCTTTTTTTCTGGACAAGAATATTCCACATATTTTTCAGATTAGTAACTTCATCCAAATTACATACATAGTCATGGTCTTGAATGTAATGCAGGAACAGAACTTCTCTATTGCAAATTCAGTGTTGCCAATAAAAAAAAAATCTCTTTCTAAAGAAGATATAATTCATCTCTTCTCACATTTCAATGTATAAAAACTTGAGAATTAAAATACTAAGTTTTCGGGCGCCTGGGTGGCTCAGTGGGTTAAAGCCTCTGCCTTCGGCTCAGGTCATGATCTCAGGGTCCAGGATCGAGGCCCGCGTCGGGCTCTCTGCTCGGCAGGGAGCCTGCTTCCTCCTCTCTCTGCCTGCCTCTCTGCCTACTTGTGATCTCTCTCTCTCTCTCAAATAAATAAATAAAATCTTTAAAAAATAAATAAATAAATAAAAATAAAATCCTAAGTTTTCACTTAGGGCATTTGCAGACTTACTTAAGTCATAGTTCTCCCATATCACAAAAAGAAGACATATGGCCAGAAGTATGCTCTGTGAAATATAATAGCTAAAAAAACAAAACAAAACAAAACAGTTTCGGAATAAATATTATGTCTGTACCAGTAATAACAAAATATACATTTTTATCAGATTTTTATTGTCATAGTTTAACTTTTGAAATCGTTGGATGCCTTAAGAAGATTTAATTCTGACTGGAAGCTGGATAATATAATCATATATGACTTAACGAAGATCGACCTTACATATTTAGATATCCTACATAAAAGTATCATGTTAGGGAAAAAGCTACCATCGTCTTCTGCATTTAATTAAAATAATTTCAAGCAAATAAACAACAGTGTTTCCACAGGCAAGATCCAAGAAGTACCATCTTCTAGATGCCAAGTTTAATGTCTTAATGAATTCTTGAAATGTTGCTAATGGAAACAGTGTACACCTGCCCGTGTGTCACTCCCTGATTAAAAGTGATGTGGCATAGAACATCAAAAACAATCTCCCTTCTATATGAATCATATAACTTATCTTTTATAAATGGTATGCATTTCCCTTTTTCTCTAGTAAGCTTGCAACGGGTTTAAAGCATCGGGCCAGAAGTGTGGGGGAGGGGTGCATGGGGATGGGCACCAGAGGTGGAAGACACTAAAAATCTTCCAGGTTGGGATTTAAGACTGTTACTTTGGAGATTTCAGTAAAGTTGGTGTTAAAAATTTTGCTTCTAAACATGTACAACATTTTTGCACTTCCTGATGACAACCATGTCCCCTCGCTTTGAAAATGTACACAATAAAAATATTCTTCTTGCCATCTTAATGTGATATCAGAATAAAGAACCCATACATAGATTTTCCAAATGTTATTTTATGCTGTATACATCATCCACAAAAATAAGGAGAGTTCATCATTGCTGTAAGGGAGAGGTCTCGCTGATTCTGACAGTAGTCCTGCAAATCATTACACTGTTAACTTACAGGGATTACAATAAGCCAATGACATATTGTGTCCTGGGCCATTCATTTCACAATGCTCTATTTTATAAAACTCCTTACAACAGTCAGCTATACTTGCTGACTTCTTTTTAGGGTTCTCTGCTATTTTCCTTCATAGGACCCTGTCACTTCATGTTACGATATTTTTTATAATATGAAATTATATCTGCACGTTCACTTGTTTAATATCTGTTTTCTCGACTGGCAGCTCTTTTTTGTTAAACAACTTACATGTGATACTTAGACATGGTCTGGGGCACATGTAAGAGCTCAAGAAAATGATATTGGGGGATTATAATAGTCTAAATGTCTTAGTGTTCCTTTTTTGTTAAATATCTATGTTTTAAATTTATTTTTGGCATAACCAAAATTGGTAACCAGCACCCAAAGAGATGAAGGAAACTCTGTCCTGACTTCTGTCTCCATAGATTGAGTCTTATTTCATCCTTATTTTTCTGTTTTGAAAAATTTAGGTGTATAAAAAGTTTTAATGTTAGTATATAAACTAAATATTAATAATTTAAATAAAATATAATAAAATGTTAACGAAAAAATGTATATAATAAGATATTACAAATAGTGCTAAGGTTTCCTTATGTCTTTGTAGATACACATGCCATTTGAAAGCTACTTGCAGGTAGGGACCGTTCATCAATAAGTACTCCAGCCTGCATCTTGTAGGAGCAAGAACATCCTCCTACATGACCCCAATAAAACTTTTACACTCAGGAAATTAAAATTGATACAACACCATTATTTCATTAAAAAGTTCATATCCAAATATCCCCAGTTACTCTAATTACATCCATTATTACTTTTTGGTACAAGATCCAATTTAGGATCATGCATTGCTTTTTTTTTTTTTTAATGTCCCTTTTCTCTCTCTCTCTCTCTCTCTCTCTCTCTCTCTTTTTGCTTTGAATGTTTTCTAGCACTTTCTGTTTGTTTTTCCCAACACACAAGTTTTTAAGGAGACTAGGTCAGCTATTTTATAGAAAGATGCCTCATATCTACTCATGTCTTAGAGAAAAAGTTACAAAGGTGGTCTCATTAATATTTATGGTCTTTTGAAATGTTTACTTTTAAAAGTGTAGTTTAGCATCTGGGCCCTATTAGGTAATAAATAGGTGATCTGGTGATAAGATCATTGGATTTCCAGGTAGAAAAACCTACGTCCAACTCTGCTATAAACTACGTGAACTCAGGGAAAACTGTTGGTTTCTTTAGACCTTAGATTCTTCATCTTTGAAATGAGTGGATTGGAGTCCCTTCGATTATTAAAATTCTATTGTCTTTATTTAAACATTATGTATGACCGTGGCACCATATTTGAAATTAGTATTACTACCATGGAATAGACAATTATATCAGTACTTTGCCATTGACTGCTTTGGGTAGAATAGCAATCAGTCCTACATTCTTATGAATGTTATGCATGGTATGTTCTGAATTGAATTGCACAACATTCCAAACTGAATTTATAATATAAAAATTCTATACAACTTGTCTAATTTAAATTTCCAAGCTGATAAAACATTTTTTGAAGAGCTGCCTTTCTTCACCACCAAGTATACTCTCTTTGTTGTGTACCTCACAGTCTACCCTAGAACTTTTCTTCTTTCCTTGAGTTTTAAGTGTAAGAGGGCCTACTAGAGTGGCAGTTTAACCTATATATGTATTATTTTGCTCTGTACAGTCGATTCTTGGAAAATGCAGGGGCCAGGGACACCCAGCATCTTGTACAGTTGAAAATCTACGTATAACTTTTGACTTCCTCCCGACTTTACATATAGCCTTCTGAGGATCAGAAGTCCTGCTGATAACATAAACAATTAGCATATATTTTGTATGTTATGTGTATTATATACTGTATTCTTATGATAAAGTAAGCTAGAAAAGAGAAAATGTTATTTAAAAAAGCATAGGGGAGGGGCACCTGGGTGGCTCAGTGGGTTAAGCCTCTGCCTTCGGCTCAGGTCATGATCTCAGGGTCCTGGGATCGAGCCCCGCGTCGGGCTCCCTGCTCGATGGGGAGCCTGCTTCCCCCCTCCCTCTGCCTGCCTCTCTGCCTACTTCTGATCTCTCTCTCTCTCTCTCTGTCAAATAAATGAATAAAGTCTTAAAAAAAAAGCATAGGGGAGAGACAAAGTGCATTTGCAGTACTGTACTGTAAAAAATTCACATATAAATGAACCCATGCAGTTCCAACCTGTATTGTTCAAGGGCTAACTGTATTTTATTTCATAAATATATAAATATTTTTCTGCAATCACTTAATTTTCTGTGCAATGTTTAGACCTTAGGGAAGTATGGCCGCATTAGATAGAACTTAAAAGCACATTTGTGGAGTACTTTAACCTTGTTACAGTGGTGGATACATTTTTAAAAATATATGGTGTATTACCTCTTGGATCTTCTCACTTCACAATTTTGTCATATTTTTATGGAAGATTCTGTGTCACAGAATTATTGCAATATGGAACCTTCTCTCTAATTGTCTCCCAAGAGTGGTGACATGATGTTTCTGTGCTGTGTTAACTTTATTGTTCCTGTAAAACATTAACATGGCCAAACTCTGGGCTTGTAAATGAGAGACTTGTCTTCATTTTGATCAGAGAAATGAAATTTGTAATTCAAATGAGAAAAGGACATGAACTTACGGCTTAGCCTGGAAAAGTGTTGTAATGTGCCAATTTGGTTCTCATAAGGTTGATTCCAAACATCCCCATTAAGGTATTGATTGCATCTCTTTAGTAAAAAGCTGAGGGTGCAGTGAACTCTCCAGTGGCTTGGCATTCCATCATTATACCTGGATCTCCACAACAGTAAACCTTCCAAGATTTTTGCTTGACATACCATCTGTCCCCAGACACAGTCAAGTCAGTGGTACAATGGCCATGTGACCAGTACGGTTCCTAACCTTGATGCTAGTCTTGTCCGTGTACAATTAAAAGAAGTATCACCATGTAATCCTTTTATGGACTCATCTGTCCTCCATGGGGAGTATTTTTCACTCAATTACATTTGTGAATTTGTAGCTTTAAAAACTAGCAGGTAAAACAGAAAACCGCAAGTCTGATTTGAAATTTTGATCTTCCTTTTCTCACTCCTTTCACCATAGAGACCCAGACAGTGGAGCTACTGGACCTGGTTACATTCCACATAGTCTTATAGCAAAGTGCTTATATCATAGTAATGTTGTGTATATATCACTAGAATGTTACATCTCTATAGTAGATAACATCCAATTTTAATTTTTTGCCCCGGCACCTAGTAAGTGCACAACCCATAGCAGGGAATATAAACAGCAAACAAAACAACAACAACAAAACAACAAAAACAAAAAGTCTGCTCAATTGGGGAATGTTTTAATGACTGAATGAAAAACGGTCCCAATTCTCCCTCCCAGCGAGTTCCCTTTGCTTCTTGCCACATGAAGTCCTGCCTGTGTCATCTTGAAGAATTTTAGCCATCTCAGGGAAGGACAAAATTGGCACTGGAGTGTACAGACTTGTCCATTCTCATTTACGCAAATGTTTTCTACCAGGCTTAGGTAACTGTTTTGTGCCAAGTGTGTTTTGTCATTAAGTGCTACCAGAAAATGGAGAGGAACAGTGGTTTCATTTCCAGTGTTCAATGGAGAGGACTGGATGAGTACAGAATAAGGACTCTGTTCTGATTGTACCTACATATATACAAATGGACAACCTTCAGATTTCAGCTTCTAAAAAATGTGACTATATAAAATATGTGTCTGTGCCCATTGAGCTCATGAACAAATCGTTAAGCTATGTTATATGTGAATGGTTAGTTTTAAAACTTCACTTGGATACTTGGATTTTTTCTTTTTTTTTTAGTATTCCTAGTGGGATGTTTTAGATACCATGACTAAAATGGCCTTCTGTTTCATTTTTTGTCTTATAAGCTTTAATGAACCTTTATCATTACCTACTAAATAGGAGTTCTAAATTAAAATAACAAGAGATCATAGGATTTCTGACTTGCCCCTCATTTGTAGATCACTCTTACCAGGTATCAAAATTGGATTTAAACTCTTAAAAAAAGTTTCCATTAATATTAATAAAATTTTCCTATACTAAATAGAATATTAGTCTATACGGTAGGAATTTTGTGAATAGTATTACTGAAAATTACTTTGCCACTCTAAGAAGGTCGTTCGTGAGTTAAAAGTGTTCCAGAAGGGCCGAGATCACAAGGGAGACAGGCCCGGTTCCCCACAAAGGCGACAGGAGTAGAGCGGAAGCCTCCCCATGGCTGTCCTCCCAGAGGCTCCTGGGGGTGGGATGCATCTGACAGTGATGGGCTTCCCTCGACTGGTTCCTTCCTCTATACCTAACTCTGGTGCAGAAATAGAGCAGCACATCATGCTCCCCGACTGACACCAGGGAAGCTTCATAAATCAGCAAGTGAGTGTTCTGGCATGATCCTTTAGCCACTGCCTTCCCTCCAGAGCTGACACCTGTCACCTTTTAAAGAGTGTACATTCTCTGTCAGCTGTAGCTGAATTCTGTCCTTTCTTTATCTCTTCTCCTATTCTGCCTAGGTGGTATTATCTGGGTGGCTGCCCATATATTATTAAATCATTGTCATTATGGACTAGGTTGTCTTTTTATTTGTGTCTAAAATCTTGGAATTTCCTTAAAGTCATTGGGTATATCACCTAAAACAATCCAAAATACATTTCTTTTGTAAAAGATAATGTTCATGTAAGTGTATAAACACAGACCTAATTACATGTATTTGTAATCACGGATAAACTATTGCACATAATGGTCTTGTATGATAACTAAGACTTTAGAGCATTTAATGACAAGAATCCTTAGCTGTGAGTTAGGGATTTGAAGGGCTTTAAACACTAATCAGACTGTAACCATTGCCATCAAGTCAGTAATTATTGGTTATTATTTTATTAAAAAATATGTATCTTCCCTATAAAACACATTTCACTTTACTTGAAAGTCATACCTGAATCAACTGTACTGTTATCTGGTTTCATTTTGTTGTAATATATTTTACAGGTAAATAGCACAATATAGTCCTTTAGCTTTTAGAGATGTAAGGTTATGGAAAATGTTTTAAAAATTTGGCAAGTCACAAATCTACATGAGCAGAAATTTATGTCTCTCCAGTGTTTCCTATTAATGACATTAAAAATAAAATATTTAATACACACTGGGGAATTCTCTACCCCCTCCCAAATTAATGTCTTAAATCTTGCTGTGAATTTTAGTGAAGCAAACAGGGACCCCAAGGTGTTTGTAATTGGGGGGTATTAAGTGTAGAATACATGTAGAGAGTGCTTAAAAGGGACAGAAAAAGTCAGTTGCCTATTGATTGGACTGTGGTGGGATAAATGTGTGGCTTCTGCCCTTAATGGAAGCTGATTGTTCGGGGATGTGCTGGCGAGACTGGTCGATTCTTGAGCTGTTGTTTACTGGGAAGGACAATATCAATTTTCCAGAGGGATGATTGGTGGGATGTCAAGGCTGTCACCCTTTTCTCCTCGTCACTGACAGACAGCGCAGTGACAATTACCAGTGATGGGACCTTGCCTGCATTGACATATACACTAGAGGATGTAACTGGCAAACAAAAAAAACACACACACAAAAAAAACCAAAAAAAAAAAAAAAAAAAAAAAAAAAAAAAAAAAAAGAAGAAGAAGAAGAAAAAAAAAAAAGGAGGAAAGCACTCCTGTAAAAAAGATACAATCGGCAGTTGTCAGGACTGGTTACATATATGATGTCTGAATAACAGGGCCACACCACATTGCCTTTACCTCTGATGTAACATGGACCCTGCCTCATCCTGCTTAGAAAATTAATCATAGAATTTTGGGGGTGGGGTAGCATTAGTTGTTGGCATTATTTGTTGGAGAGTTAATATCAGAACAAAATATATTTTCTTTTTCTAATTAAGATAGGTTTTGGCAAATTCAAATGGGGTAGAAAATAGATATTTTTATTCTTTAGAAATAATCACATTTGTAGCTTATTTCATGAGTGAAGGTAACTTTTATGACTTCTCCTCCTGGTTTCATGTTATTGGCCAAAGTCCAAATGTACAACTTGTGAATTGCATTGATCAGTATCAGAATGAAACCTTAACCTCCATCATTTTGGCAAAAAGGCATCATTTAAATTGTAGAATATGTTCTGGACAGGGTGGGTAGTACATATACGTATCTTCTGGATTATCTATAAACGTTCATCTTTCCATTTCTCTATGTTCTATTGTTTAATAGTTTTAAATAAGTTTAAAGATAAAGAGCAGAATTTCCAATGCCTGCCTTTAGTTGTAGAGAAACTAACACCTAAACTAGTCAGACTACCTGGAGCATGGGAATTGCCACTTGACTATTTTTTTTTCCTCATGAAGAGATTTTTCCTTGTATTAATTCATAAAAGTCGTTTATTTAATTAATTAGATTGAGGCTAATCATTTCATAAAGTTAGTTTATTCTGCTGGAATTTTACTGTTTGTAAAAATTCACAATGAGTATAGTATTACACAGTCAAATTTACAGTATTTGTTTTGTATGAATTACACATTTTTCCCTCTTGCAGATCTCCTTAACATCAAAGTGAAAATACCTGTACATAGATAAACACATTTTTTTCTACCTCCCCACAAGAAGGATAGACTGGGAATACCTTTGAGGCTTATCCTCAGATGTCTCCATGAGAGTTGCTTTCTACAGAATTGGTCACTGTAGAGATGAAAATAATTTGATATATGATGTTGGTTTTTTACAGTCTGTGTGGCATTCATGACATACATCAGGTATATTTTTTTCTTTGTGAGAAATATGTTCTTATTTATATTTTATAATATATATATTATATGTTCTTATTTCTATGATTTTGAAAGAAATGTTTTTATTACAGAACTTGGCAAATATTAACAAGTACAAACTATGAAACAAAAATTACCTACCTTTTACAGGAAAACTTATTAACATTTTCATATTTGTCCATTTTAAAATTTTATGTGTTTATGTGTGTGCATTTTTTTAAGTGCTTTCAGTGATGCTGTTTCAAACTTGGTAAATTTTATCGACAAGTCTATGATTTTGGTGATGTCCTTTTATTTTAAGTAAGTAGGTTACAATACTGTGAAGTAATTGTATATGGAGATTATTTCTGATAGGGCTTGTAAGGTACCATACAATAGTTATCTTAATTTCCTCTCATAAACCACCAGCTAATTGATTTTCCATTGCACTCATTAAAAATAGATACTTAGCTTTTCAGAAGATTGTCTCGGAAAACCAAGGCATCGTACAAGTCCTTGGGGATGCCATCAACTGACCATTCCATCAGGCCTAAAATAGTGACCCTCCTACTTGTCAGAACTGAAGTATTTATCCCATTTCCCAGCAGATAAACATTTGCAAGGCAAATAATAAATTAGCCATTAATCAGAAGAATGTTTGCCTTCAATGAACTCTGAATGGAGTGGAGATGTCAGGTAGATAGACAAGGTAAATCAACAAGGCAGAATCAATCCCTAGGAAGAGCCACCCATAATTTAGAAAGTGTGGCCCATATGTTTAAAGACTTTGGAAGTTAAGAACATTTTGTGAAGGAAGAAAGCTATGGAGAGGAAGAGCAGGTAGATTTTAAGAATTGACAGCATGTTAACAATTTTTGTATATGTAAGCCTCTGATATAATGATATGTCATGTGGAAGTTTGGTTTTAAAAATGTCTAGTATTTATTTTTAAAATCTTTATGTACTGTAATATATTTTTTCAACCTCGGGAGTGTTCATGTTTCATGAAAAGTTTTCATGCCATTATTTTTTTTAAGTTAACAATTTGGCAAATATATTGCTTTGAAAATAAGAAATGACCTTGATAGTTTAGGACTATTTTTTTTTCCTCATTGTGTTTGTCTTTTCACATGTTTGATACAAAGACTCAGATTTGGAATCTGAGGGGCTTTGCTCAGCCTCATAAAAACACCTCAGCTTGGGTAACTTACTTGACCTTTTATGACCCTCAATTTCCTTATTCGTAAAATAGGGATAATAATCTCCATCTCAAAGAGTTTTCATAAGAAACTAAATAATGAAACAAATGAAATATGTATATAATCTTCTAACAGATTTGACATTGTTATTTTTTTAACATAGAAGACATGTGTGTTATATCAATTTATTCTAAAGCATTATTAATATTTAATCATTTCAAAAACATTTCTGTAATCAGTTGGCAATGCATATTTTATTTCTGCGGATATTATATCTGAAGGGTTTTAGAAGGCCCAGTGGTTATAAAGAGGGAATATTATCTCCCTCAATTCTCTTGAGGTTCAAAACTACAACCTTTGTTGTCTTAGAATTGACCATAAGGGAAATTGCTCTTGATTCCAAACACCTACCATCTGGCATGTTCTATCTCCTCATCATGATATACAATGCCTCGGGCATTCTAAAAGTTAAATGTGTGATATAGCCCCAACTTTCCATGTATGTGTTATTTATTTACCAAAAGGATAGGAAAGAATGAAAGTAAATGGAATAATCATAATCCTCAGCACTGTGTTCCAAACTCTTCATTTATCACTCATTTTTTTTTTCTCATGAGTAGAATTCTAGCCACAAGCTAGGTTTCCTGAACTAGGTAGTTTATAAAGCAATGATACCTTTTAACCAAGACATTAACTGGGTCTTTTATATACCAACCCTGTAGCTTTGACTAAGAAAATCCTTCTAATCATGAATTTTAAATAAGACTTGCAATGGTAATTAGCATTGCCTCAAGCATAGAGAACAATTAAAATGTTTTGAAATTTTAAAATATATAAATTACTCTTGTAAAGGTGAAGAGGTTTCTTTATACAACCCAGAAAGTGATATATTAACCTCACTTTATAGAGTTTCAATTGGAAAGCATTTAGGCCAAAAACATTTCAACTCAGCCTTTATTGTTACCTGCTATTTTTTTTTAATTTCTTTTTAAAAAATTTATTCATTCCTGTGTTTCTCCCCTCCTCCCATACCACCTTTGTCTTTCACTCTTAGAAAATAACTTCAACCTATATTTCACAAAGAAATATGGAGTTATTGTATGTGAATTTTTTCAGTTTTTTCCTGTTTATTTCAAGGTTCCTCCAAATTGTCATTTATCCTTTTCTCTTTGGTTCTGTTCTGATACTCTTGTCTAAGGCTATCCTGCCTAGTTATGTTTATGGTTTTCATTTACTCCCATTTTGTACTTGACACAATCCATTCTTTCTGGAATTTCACTCTTTATTGAACACCCTTAAAACAGAAACATACCCACTTCTCTTCCATGCTGAACATAGAACGATATAGGTAAATTTAAAAAAAAAATTCTAAAGGACTTCCTAAAGAACAAAAATACATTTGGTGTTAGAAAATAAAAAAGCTTCATAGGACAGTGACATTTTGAAGATATTCTTTAATGTTTTAAAGCCTGTCATAACATAAATATGACTAATGGTTATCATGAAATATTTTTTAAAATATAACTCACTTTTAATCCCTAAAGCATATAATGAGTCACATAATCTTAATGGTTTCAATTAACAATACATATATTTTTCACACCTTGTGAAAAGTTCTATTACTGTTTCCTTTCTATAGATGTGGAAAGTGAATAAAAAGAGATTAAAAACTTGCCTGAAGTCATACATCTAGTAGTAAGTAACTGTTAGAGCCAAAGCTTATACTTAGTTGACTCTATAGAGTGTTTACCTGACCACAATACTCACTACCTCTCCACACAGTACTTGCATGCATTGTTGACTATAAAGCTGATGGGTCTCTAAGCTTAGCTTTTCAAATTTATTTGCAGAATTAGTTTTTTATTTGTACATGGAACATCTAAAAGGAAGAAACATGAGACCGGAACAGAAATGTAGGTTGGAACTATATCATAGAGATTCTTAAATTGTAGACTCAAAAATTCTGACTTAATTAGTGTGTAATGAGGAGTCACCAGAAGTTTTGAACCCCAAGTGACAGTTCTGGGGCTTACATGTTAGCAAATGTAGGCTAAGTTGAAACAGAAAACATTGATAAAATGGATAATCATTGGAAGTTGTTATAGTAGTGTGGGTGAGAAACCTAAATCAGGAAGGTGAGAGTGTAATGGAAAGGACATAAATATGTCAGAGTAGCTTAGGTAGAAGTCATTGGATTTTCAGGCTGGGATAGTCATAGACCATAGGATCCAAGGCAAGGGTGGAAAGAGATAATGCCAAGATTTTAAATTCATGACTGAGAAGATGGAGGAGCCATTATTGCAAACTGGAATATTGGGAAGACAATCTGATTTGAGTAATATCTGGCTTGCTACATATAAGGTTTGATACATTCATGGAAAAACCAGATCAAGATTTGGAAATGTCATTTTAAAAGTAGAGAGAGGAGTCAGAGGCAGAAAATAGTTTTTGGAATCATCTAGTTAAAGGAATTTGATGCTATTTGAGTAGACAGAATCATTAAAGAATAAAGTACAGAAAAAATAAGAGAGACAGGCTGAGAATTAGTCTGCAGCAGCACTTAACATTTAAGTAGCAAGGAGCAGGAGCAGGAGGAGTAGGATGGATACCTCCAAAAGGTTGAATGAATCTGCAGGGTCATAAACAACAAAAGAGGGGTACCTGGGTGGCTCGTTGGTTAAGCATCAGGTCATGATCCCAGGGTCCTTGGATGGAGCCTCGCGTCGGGTTCTCTGCTCAGTGGGGAGTGTGTTTCTCCCTCTCCCTCTGTTCTCTCTTTCTCTCAAGTAAATAAATAAGATCTTTTAAAAAAATGTGAAAACCCAGATATATATATGATATTTATGTGGACAGGTTGTCCATTTGAGCACTTTCAGGGTTTGTGTACCTTTTAGATTATTTGTTCATAAACACATAATCTCTAAAGTAAATTTTAGGGTTTGTAATTATTTTTTTTATTGTTTCAAACATCTTTAAAATTATAATGCAAGCCAATAGGGAAATATGAGTTAGTATACACTATTTATCTTACACATAGCATTTCAGAAACATATATTATAATAAAGACCATAATGCACTTTGTGTTTTTTTCTATTTTATGAATTTATTATTCTTTATCTCTGCTGCCAAAAATTTGCCAGAAATCTTACTAGATCCACACATGCTTAAACTTAAAAAAAAATATTTTAGATTAATAAAAATAAGTTGTTTTATTTTCTTAGGAGTAAATAGCAATATGTTAAAGCTATCAGAATGAATTTTGGTCCAGAAGTATGTGACATCTTATTTTGGTTAACTATGGTTCACTTTGATTATGTAAAACTTCCACACTGAAGAATCTGACCAAAACCAGGAAGCAAAAATACAAACTTGACACTCTCCACATCAAAAACAACAAAATGTTAGACTTCTTATTTACAAAGCATATCTTTGTATAATATATTGGTAATTTGACTTGTGAATGCATAAAATACACGAACGTGGTTCAAACAAGTGTTGGTTTTAGCTACTGGCTATTTACCTCCACTTCACTTTGTTTTAAGATTTTGGATAGATCTCATTAGTTAGAATGGAAGATAATAAAAACACAGCTGAAGCACTTTTGCATTTTCACAAAATTTTAAGTTCAAAACCTCTGAAGATTTTTTTTTAATCTTGACAGTTGAGTATGAAATATGCTCTTCATCCTGTCCTTTGGTTCTAAGAAACTATCTGCTTTAAACACCAAATAATATTTTCCTATTTCATATTCTCTTTTTGTATAATAGTAGGATCATTTCATTTTGTTGGTGATAGTTTTCAGTGTACCCTTCCATTTTCCTGATTAATCATATATATTGAAAATTAGATTTGTAATCAGTAGGAAAGAGGATAGAAAAGTCACATATCCTACAAAGATTGTGGGTGAATTGATTTACGTAAATTTTTTGCCTTCATGCTTTCCAGTTAATCAACGTAGATTTCCCTTTCTTTCATAAATATGTATGTGTGTGTGCAAGAGAAGTGTTGCATTTATCATCCCATACTTTTGCAACTCCTCTAATATATTCAACTAAATGTGTATTGAGCACCTACTATGTCAGAGACAAAACAGCAGATGATAGAGACAAAGATTTGTCCTTACAGAGCTTCCATGTGAAAGAGGTAGACAGAAGATAAATGTATAAATGATACTAAATTTAACAACAGGAAGAGAATAGAAACAACAGAAGAGAAGGCAAGAAAATAGCAACTGTTGTTGGGGATGGAGGGACCACAGAAGGTAGCACAGATAGAGACGGCGATGGAACAAGGCAGGCCTCGAAGATATCAGATGCATACTCTCTCAAAAATGTATAATCCATATTTCTCTTTCCCACTCACTCATCGTTTTGTCTTGTAGAACTGGAGTTGCCAACACACAGATTAGGATGTGATTTCAGAATACCTCAAAGCTCTATCATGTAGAATTACAGGTTAATGACTCAGTTGTAGATTTTGATATGTTCTTCTTCAGTGTGTTTGCCCTCAACCCATGCTTGAAGCCTTGATTTGAAATCTCCAAAACCTACTTGACACAAAAGGTATACTCACAAATTGATTTCAGTGCTTCAGGTTAATGAAAGACATCCGGCTTTATTAAACAGTTGAGAATGTACGCTCAGGAGAACCTGCAAAGGGAAAATTTTAAAAAATCTGAGCAACTAATTGGTGTTTCAAATAAGCACCATTTTAGTTCATTGAAATAATTTTTAACCTTCAATGTACATACAATTATTTGTTGCAGTGTATATATAAAAATTCTCAAATTACATAAGAATTTTTGGCTCCTGATTACACTTAAATATTTTTACTAATATTTTTCAAGGTATAACTGTTCTTTTTTTTTCTTTAGTACGTTGCAGAAATATCTTGAAAATAGAAAGTCTGTGCATAGTAAAAGCAAATTTAATCTTTTTTTCTTTCAAAATGTTAAGTTTGAGTCTGAGTTGGGACAAAAATATTATCTTGTTCTCTCTCTTCTTGCTGTTGTTTAGACACCACAGTGATGCCGTATGTGCTTGAATACTGTTATTACTGTGGATGACTTGGGTATCTGCCAGTAGTTCCAAAGGAATTCATCACGAAGGACTTTGTATCTTAGGTATGCAGTGACAAATTAGTCGTTCTCTGGGCACCTGGGTGGCTCCACCATGGAGCATCTGCCTTCAGCTCAGGTCATGAACCCGGAGTCCCTGGATCAAGCCCTGCATCAGGCTCCCTGCTCAGCAGGGAGTCTGCTTCTCCCTCTGCCCCTCACCCCACTAATGCTCTCTCTCTTTCAGATAAATAAATAAATGAAATATTAAAAAAAATTTACTCTCATTATTACTAGCCACAGAATATTCCTTAGAAACACTGAATATGAAAGACTTTTTTTAAAAACTGTCTTTAGCATAATGAAAATTCAGAGAGCTTTAATATTTAGTAACTGCCTTTAGGTATAGTTAGTTTATCAGTGTCCTTTCCATCCTTGACAATAGGCTTCAAAACTCCTGGTCACTTGCTAATAACTCTTCACTTCTCAAGAGATTGAATTGCTTTAGGCAAGTTTACTTCATAAATTTACAAAGAAAAAAATTAAATTGAAGACTCATGTACATATTTGCTTTTCATATGTTGCCATGCAAATATATTTTATTCTTTCACCTAATGTATGAATGTGTATAAACACACATTTCTAACAAGATTTATGTTTTGAAAAAATAATTTGTTTATTTAAAAAATCGTAAATATTTTATGTGAAGATGATAGGACCAGGAGAAATATCAAAAGTAGGAGGCAGAAAAAAAGTCATATTTTAAATTTGTGCAGCAGTAAGGTAAGAAGAATGAATAGCATTGAAAAGAATGGATTGATATCTTTTCTGTTGCTTTCCAGTCTTTTTTTTTTAATTTTATACATCAATACATAATCTTAAATCTCCCATTGATTATGTTGCTTTCCATAAAGACACAAATGAACAGAAGTAACAAATAAAACAGAGAAGAGCTTGCTGTTATGAAGGAAATACATGAGACTACAAGAAGAGGTCTGAAACAATGAGTAAAGCTGTGGTTAAATTGTCTCTTAACAAGTTGCAGTCCTGGGTTAAGGAGACACTTTCGTGAACAGGAGCCCATTTGTAATTAGATAAGGAAGACTGACAGCAACAGTGAGTTAGTGGCTCCCATGGAATGACAAGTATTGACTGAATACCGGGCTGGGTTTGAGATGGTGAGGAAGTCGATAAAAGCATCAGTGCTTGTTTGGAGTACCTCTGCCAGCGATGCATTAATTTGTCGCCTGGAAGAGAGCCACAGACGTTCTTCCTTCCCCATGTTTAGCGTTGATGAGGTCTAACACTTACATTTAATCTTCTGTTTACCGCTATGAACACTTGTAACTGGTACATGGCACCACAAAGAGGAAATAAAACAGGGAGCATGTTTTGCTTGAGCTCCATGGTACAGAGCAGGTCCAGAAAAATAAACCTCATTTGAATCATCAAACCAAATGTAGAAGAAGAAGTTTAACTAACTAACACTAACTAATCAATTGAGAACAAAAGCATTAAATGAGTTGGGGGAAGAGATAAAGAGTAGAAAGTGTTTGTAAACTATCTATAGGAATCCTTTATACATTTTTCTATATACCATTTCCATTGAATGAAGGAAAATGAATGTAAAAGGAAATGCCATGGGGCGCCAGGGTTGCCCAGTCATTAAGTGTCTGTCTTCAGTTCTGGTCATGATCACAGGGTCCTGGGATCAAGCCCTGCATCAGGCTCCTTGCTCAGCGGGAAGCCAGCTTCTCCCTCTCCCACTCCACTTGCTTGTGTTCCCTCTCTTGCTGTCTCTCTCTGTCAAATAAATAAAATCTTAAAAAAACAGAAAGAAATGCCATGAAGTTCATGAACACATTAGGAATGTATTATCTCTGTATAATTAAAGATCTCATCTCATACTTCTGTTTAAAAGCAATTTTTTCTTAAATGCTTCCCAGATATTTTAAAACTTGTTACATATACATGTACATATATATACATATATATCCTCTTATATATATATATATATATTGGAGAAATTAAAGAGGACGGGGATAAGACTTAACCAAGTTACTCTGAACATAAAATGTGTAGATTGAAAATGCATTATTGACTACAAACCTAAGAAGAATGATGCATAAACATGTTGTCTTTTTGTGTCTTTCAGAATGTATTAATATTCTTATTTTTTTAGTATATACAATTTGTCAAATATGTAATTATCTTGAAAATATTTTGAAATGCAAATCACATGTAAATTGTTAAACAGAGTTTTGAGGTAAGCACAAGAAAGTTGATTAAGTCAAGCATGTCTTGGGTAGAACTATTAACATTTCTCTTATTTGTACAGTGATCGATTTTAGTTAAGATAACCTTGAGTCCTTTGTGAGCTACAAATATCAGTATAGTTTTAGCCATATGTATCCAGCTGTTATGAAAATTGTCAGTCACCTTCTGATCCTTTGTAAATGGTTATTTCATGCATTGAGGCTTATTTTATTACTTTGAAAATGACATATTTGGCAACTTTTAAACCAATCTTAACAAGGCCAATTGAGATTAAACTACTGCCTATCAAGAAATTTCCAACAGCTGAGACCAAATAAGTGCAGAACTCATATTGGTAGTCTCTATAGTACTAACAGTTTATATTTATGGTGGTGGGATCAGCCACATTACTTATTTCATTCATTCATTCATTCATTCATTCATTCATTCAACAAATACTGTTTAAGGAGTAACACAGTAAAGTTCTTGTGCTTCGGGTTGGGACAACAAAGATACTCCTAGCCCTCATGTTGAAGGAGTCTTTAGTCTAGAAGAGGAAAAAGACATGCAAATAAATTATTGTAAGGCTGTAGTGTGATCAGCACCATAATAGAGGTATGTACAAGCTAGAACAGTAATTCTGAAGGAGGGAATGATTAATTCTGTCTGAGGTGGGACGGGGAGGGATTGAATTTGAGCCCATTCTATTGAATAATACATGAGAGAGCAACAGTCCATCCTCCTAAATTGAGTAGTTTAGCCAAAGAGAGCTGCCAACCTATTGATCAGCTGATGAGAAGACAGACCGTAGATGGAGCAGGCCTAAATGAATAGAAAGCTGACAGAAGCAGGGCCTGGTGCCATTTGTAGCTTTATCCGAAAGTACAATGAGTTGGTGAGTTGCATGGCCTCTCGCTGAAGAGAAGGCAGTCCCACAGCTGAAGAAATTTTTAAAAACAAAGGTCTTAATGAAGAACGTCTAGAGATGTAACCAGGCCAAAAATGATATCGTTTGAGACCTCCTGAATACAAGCACTTTTCGTAAAATACAAGTCACCAAACTTGTCTTTGAATGACAATGTTCCTTAAGCATTTCTGAGTGTCCTCCAAGTTATGCTTGGATAAACAAATAGAGGGATAAACAAATAAAACAAACAAAATGTTTCCCTGCTCTTGCTCCCTCCCCTAAGCTTTGATCCTGTGTCTAATCAGATTCCAGACCATCTTTGCAATTCTGTGTTTCACCCATGCCAACTCATGTTTTATGGTTACGAACCCACTCAATGTTCTCCAAAGCAAAAACAAACATAAATATACAACACAAACAAAAAAACCTTGCTTGTTCTCACCTTCAAAGCTTTAATGCTTTTCTCTTCGTGCTCTTTTATGATCTTTGGAAATTCCAGGGACCAAGAGTTATTTCTTCTCCAGTGTTGCCATAGCAATTACTTCCTCCACTAGATACATGACCAGGTAGTCATAGTTGTTACCGGATGAATGTGTCTCTCAAATTTCACAGGGTGAGGTCATAACTCCTAGTATCTCAGAGGGTAACTGTATTTGGAGATGGAATCTTTAAAGAGGTGATTGAGCTAAAATGAAATTGGTAGAGTGGGCCTTAACGCTCTAGGACTGATGTCCTTATAAACAGGAGATGAGGGCACATACACAGAGGAAAGATCATGTGAGGCTGTAGGGAGAAGACGGCCATCCTGCAAGCCGAGGATAGAGGCCTGAGAAGGAAGCATCTCTGCCAAAACCTTGATTTCAGATCATTTCTGGTGTTCAAGTTCCCCAGAGTGTGGGATCTTGTTACGGCCGCCCTACAAACTAACGTGATAGTGATGACAGCTATTGTTTGTGCATTTTGTCATTTCAATTGCCTTGATATTTCATAAAGACTGGAACCTCTCAATCACCTCTAGAACATGGTGCGGATCTCTGTTCACATAATAAACGCTTCATAAATAAGTCACTGTTGAATTGATTAACTTTCTTATTTTCAAGTGATATGCTGTGATTCATAAAAATCTCCTCTCCCTGTTGATTTGTGCTATGCTGTCTATCACACGAGCACACAGCGCCAATTTCTCTGCGGTCTTTAATCATCGTGTATTTCACATGAGGTTGCATCTGAGGTTTATTATCTATTCCCTCATGGCCCTGGACATCATTAGATCCCATTAAACACCAACCAAACCTCCAGGATAAAAATATTTATAGATATGTTTGCTGAATGATTAGAAGCATGTTTATAAGATTGGTGTAATAAATAAGGACTCTGGAGGTTTTCTTACTGCTGGACAACATAACCTAAACCTCCAGAGCTGATGTGGACTAATTATGAGGTACATGCGTTTCATCTTTACAAATCTTACTTCATTTTTAAATTCTGAGATTCATGAAATATTTGGCCTCTTGAACATAATTCAAAACTACTACGGCAGCCATTCAACTGATGGCAATTTTTGAAGCCTTCTCGATGCCTGAGGCTCTGTGGGAGATAGGCAGATGAATTAGATGTAGATTTTGCCATTAGTGATCTTACATTCTAATAAAGAGGATGGTATGTGAAGGTAAGGAACTACGAGAGGTGAAAATATGAGACCTCAAAGTGATACAGATGGAAGGTTGAAAGTTCAAAGGATTACTTCTGTCTATGGGAGCCAAGTAGTGATGGATAGAAAGTTGGCAATTTTGTTGTGTGTAAAATGGGTGGTGGGGTTGGGTTTGTGCGTCAAGGAGATGGAAGAGATCAAGCACTTCTAGCTGGTGGGACAATGTGAGTGAAAGCAGGTAGAAAAATACATGTGTTTTCTTAAATACATGTAAAATACATTTATAAGGACTGAAAGAAAATATTGAAATAGGTTTGCTTCTCATTAGGGAATCCTTCCAGCTTCAAGAAATTATATTATTGTACAGAAAGTAAAAATATGTCTACTATTTCTGAGTATGGGTTTCACATGAAAATATTCTGCTTCTGCTCCCTATAGAATGAACTGGGGGAGATAAGCTTTAGAGGATATTCTGGGATCTGCAATTGAGCAAGTAAGATTGAGATAATATAATGCTTATTTTTACATGCTCAGATTCTAACATAATGCCCGGCACTCAGTGGCTTATAGAACTTGTTGATGAATTTAATTGTAATCAATAGACTGGAATAGCTAAGTAACCATAGAAATAGAGAATAATGGATGGTGGGGATACTTGAAAACAGATCCCGCAAAATTTGGCAAGTTTTGTGTAGGTTCATGCAAGGCTGCCATAGAAATAGGTCCCATCAAAAAGAGCAAGAGTGGAGATGTGTTTATGTTGCAAGAAAGTATGTTCATTTGGGGATATACCATTGGATATATATCATAAGCAGCTTAGATTTAGATACACATAAAGTGAAAGTTATCTGTTGAGGATTGTAGTCAAGGACCAATTACTAAAGAAGAAATTATATGAAGACATAGATGATGCTGAAGAACAGGTTTTTGAGGAAAGAGTATTTTTGGAAGAGAGACAAAATCAAACCACAGAAGGAAACAAGGGAGTGGTCAGACTAGTAGAAGGGATACAAAATGTCAACATCACAGAGATTAAGGAGATTAGAAGTGGGCAAGATATTTGATGCCATGGGGGAACTGAAATGAAGTAAATCAGGGGGAAAAGCCCCCCAATTTTTCCAAGTTCAGAAAGTTCAGTGATGGTCTTATAAAGAGCAGATTTCATACAGTTACAGCTTTCTATTCTAAATGGCAAGGGAGTAAAAAAAAAAAAAAAACAATTAACATGAGCATAGGAGGTGACAGTTCGAAGGACCAGCAGGATGAAAGGACCCTGCAGGAGAGAAAAATGATCCAGGCAACAGCAAAATCTGAATTCTAACAGAAAGCAACTGATGGAGACCAGACCTTAATCCCATGCAGTTTCTCCAGAACACAGAGGGCTGCAAAGGACTTTTGGAAAGACACAGAGAAGTTTTGTTTGGTTGGTTGATTGGTTTTGTTTTCTGTAATGAGAACATAGTTTTTAATGATTATTGCTTTACACCCGATAACAATTCTTGAAGTAGATAGAGTGATCCCATTACACAGACCTGGGCCCTGTGGTTCCATGGGATTGTAGAATGTGACTCAGGTCATGTAACTATTTGTGCCACGTTAGAATTCTAACCCTGTCCATTTGGCTTCAAGCTTTCAGCCTTTCTGTTATTGTTCCTGTGGATTTTAATGCTTTTCCTTGCTGATTAGTTTATAAAAAGTTGCTTTAACTTTCTTTTGACTAGGCACTATTATTTACAGATCTAACTGTTCTGTCGAACTATTACATATATGTCATGTAATATGTACCACATCCACATCAGCTGGTTGTCAACTTGTACTCCTAATATTCTGGATGCAGCAAATAAAAGCTATACATTTTCTGTAATCATTGTCACAAATGCAATCATAGCTACTGTTTCTCCTGCAAAATTCTCACTGAAGTAAATGAAAATGAAGACAATAAGACTGACCTTTATTATAAAAATAAAAATAAAACTGCATCTAGGACTCTATAAGCCATCTGTATTAAAATATTTCTTTTATGGAGTGGTTAGGTTAGAAGAAGCATCTAAAATGAGTATTTGATCTTGTTAAGATAACTCATCTATCTAGATTAGCTTGAAACTTACGCCATTGAGGGAAGTAAAACTAATTCTTTCACTTTAAAATGTAACGTGCATAGGTTTGGTTTAGCCATTCTTGGGAATCTGAGAGTTCTGTTTGGTGTCCAATGGGCCCATTTATCCAACACCCAGATTGCACCTGAAGTTATTGAATGCCAATTTAAAATAAATATACTTAAAACTAGCCAAATCAATTTGAAATATTTAGTTGAAATCTTTATGATGAGGACTTTTATCTTCATAGTTGTCTTTGGTCTTGTTTTGACAGGCGGAGGAATATAAATGACTCGTTGCATTTATAAAATACTTCAGTGCCACTGCCGAATCTGTAGATTACTTTACATTGGATGTTTTGTGAACAATTCTACACATTAGTACCTTTTTTTTAATTTTAAAAATCCTAGACAGTCTCTCCAATTCTATTTATTTCTGCAGTCTCCACAGTAAATTATAGGAAAAGCAATTATGAAATTCTTTTATGTTCCAAATCTTAGTTGTTTTAAGAACAAAAACTAAAGTGTATTATGTTTGAAATGAATTTATAAATTTATAATTGGTACATATGTGTGGATTTTCTTTCATCATAAACCATTGAAATAAGTTTCAGAGAATGACTTTACCTCATTTTAAAACTGAGTAAGGAATGGGGCACCCAGATGGTGTAGTTGCTTGGGTGTCCAACTCTTGGTTTCAGCTCAGGTCATGATCTCAGGGTCGTCAGACAGAGCCCCACATTAAGCTCTGAGCTCAACACGGAGTCTGCTTGAGTTTCTCTCTCCGTCTGCCTCTCCCCCCTGTGCATGAACACCCTCTCTCTCTCTCTCTCAAATAAATAAATAAATCTTTAAAAATATAAAATTGAGTAAAGGATAAAGCCAGTAAATTATGAAACATGTTAGATATAATTGCTCTGATCCAACTACAAGAACACTGACTGTATCACATGGATGCCAAAAAAGAACCAGTTTCCAATCTCTAAATTACCATAAAATACAGGAATAATATTTTCAAATAGGGTAAATAAGTAAAAGCATAATTTTTATAATGTTAAGCATGAGGGTTTCAGGTCTCTTTTGCCTTGCTTACAATTTAATTCCCTTTGACACGTGAATTCTTCCTTTGAATTAGCATGTTACCAAAAAAGAAAGAAAGAAAGAATCAAGAAAAGGAAGAAAAAAAAAAGGTTTGAGATCAAGTAGGCTTATTCACTTATAATTTACTCTGAAGGGAAAAGCCAACTGAATGGACTTACAAACATATGGGGAAGTTAGTGTATATTACATGTTTTTTTTTCCCCTCAACTAAAGGATGAAGAAGGAAAGCACTAATATTTGTCAAAATAGAACAACCTTTACCCTAGAGGGTTATTAAAGTCTAGATGTGTTTTATATGCAAAATGACCTGTCAGGATTATGGAAAAAAAATTCTGACACCTCCTCATCAGTGCCTTAGAAACAAAGGTGAAGAGATAGGTTTCTGGGCATATGATTACATCGGGGGCTTACTGGCTTTGTCTGAGAATATGTATCTTTTATGTGGCATTTTCATACTTATCTCTGAGTTCATGATTAGTTGAAGGAAGAAAAATTACCACTAAAAGTATAATGTATAGTGTTAAAGCAAAATGTACTCTGTTCAGGATAAAGCTAGCAATAACATTTTATTATGCTGTAAGGGAACATTTTTATTATGTTCTTTATAGTCTAGCATTCCTCTGTCTACATTTTATATTCATCAAAAATTAAAACATATATTAGTCTGAAATTATGAAAATCAGCCACAGGGATATTTGATTAAAGTGTTTTTAGATCTGTAGCCTTGACAGAACCCAATAGTAGTCTAGAAGAAAAGGATTCTTTTGATGTATTTTTAAGCAATGCATTGTGGGAAATAATAGCATTTCTAGTTTAAGAACAAATATTTTCAACTTGAAGCCAGATTATTTGTATAACTTTGGGTTTGTGTATGTGTGTGAGAGAGAGATGGGGAGATAGAGACAGAGACAGAGAGAGAAGGCAGAGAGGGAGAGACTTGGCTTTCTAGTTCAAAATACTAGACTTAAAGTCTAGATGTGTTTTATATGCAATTTTCCTTATATAAAACACACTTTAAAGTAAAAATATTGAATCAGATTCTTTGTAAAAATTGACTCGTGTTATTCTCGATGAATTAGAATCTTCTCATAGTTTCTCTCATTCATTTGATCTCCTAATGAAATCTCTGAGAATTTTATTTTCCTGGTGTGACACATTTTGTAAATGCTTATTGTACTAATTTACTTTGGTTTGACACTGTAAACTCTTGTAAATAGAGCTAATAGAATTAATATGTGGAACATCTTAAAGATTTTATGGAAACCATAGGAATTCGGAGTTTGCTGAGACAAGAACACTGAAGATAAGATTTGTAACAAACCCTCTTAGAAGTGACCATGGAAAGATGATAAACGATATTTACCTCATGTGTCATGATAACTGTTTTTTAAAGAAGATATCTGTGCCCTCTTTTATCGGGGGTATGGGAAAATGTATCACTTACAAGCACTCAATCACTGTGACAAAGAAATAGCAAACCTTGAACATGTCAAAACAGTGCTATTTCCACTTCTTTTCTTGAATACTGACTTTATTCTCAATATTATATCCCTGACATAGTCTTTCAAATAGGATGTTTATTTTATGGTGAGATTATATAAAACACATATGTAGGTATGTGAACATGCAGAATATTTAATAATTTGATAAAAAAAATAATTTCGCGTAAAAGAAGATATTTGGATCAGACAACAGTGTGTCATTGTATCTTAAGCGGAATATAAAGGCATTAGTTTTAAACAAGTTAGTTAAGTTCTGTGATACTGTAATCAGTTTCAGTTACTGATGTTAGCACTCTTGTCCACGTTCTCTCTCTCTCCATGAAAAAAGTACAGCAGGCTGATTTAGCATTGGATTTGAAGCTACGTATCTGTTTCATGAAATATTTTTTCTGTGGGAAATTTGAACCTTTTTTCTGAAGAATGCATGCAGTTTTTGCAAGGAAGATCCATAGTTCCATTAGCCCCTGTTATAGTCCAGATGTTCATGAGAGACTAGACTACAATTAAAACTGAACGATTAACTTAAAATTATCGGAAAATTCTGGCTGTGCTAGAAAGTCCTCTGGTAATCATTCACGATTTTTTCAGGGTGGCTTTCTCTATGGGCAAAATAGGAAACGTGGATTCTGATCTTAACTGCTCTGCCAGATGTTTCTTAAAATAAAAGATGCTGTCTCTTGAAAGCTCTTTAAGCAAATCTTCACCTGAATGCCTCCTTTAATATTCCTCCCAATTTATCAGGTAAAAATGAACTCTATTTTCTTCTCAGACAAAACCTATGTAACTTCTTTTTAGAGAGAACAGAGAAGCAGCATTATCATGTGTGAAATAAACCCAGGATCTTGGCAGGCAGCATCTAGCAAGGAAGCACTGTATTTTGGCTGAACATACTTTATACTTTTATCTTGGCTAAAGCCTTTTTAAAAAGAAATTGCCTTAAAAGAATTTGTTTCTGCTGCTCTATACTAGAATTGAAAAGAAGAGCTTTATTCATTAGTTATACTCTTAGTCTCCAAGAAATGTGAGGTGTGTACACAAAATCATTATACTGATGTCACTTGAAGGAACTTCTCAGATAGGAATATCTGTTTTCTTTCTATAATTTTTAGCATTGTACGAAAGTGCTAAGGTTGTTTATCTTAAACGTAAATAGTCCTGTTGGCAAGAACCTCAGGGGAAAAAAAAATGTTTGCATCTCAGAAGTACATTTTGTATAAATGCTGCTAGAAATATTTCAAACATTGTACACAAGCAAACAAACATCTAAACAAAAACACGGAACTTTAGGAAGATGAAAATAAATTAGTAACTTTGCCTTTCGGGCGCCTGGGTGGCTCAGTGGGTTAAAGCCTCTGCCTTCGGCCCAGGTCATGATCTCAGGGTCCTGGGATCGAGGCCTGCATCGGGCTCCCTGCTCGGCGGGGAGCCTGCTTCCTCCTCCCTCTCTGCCTGCCTCTCTGCCTACTTCTGACCTCTCTCTGTCAAATAAATAAATAAAATCTTTAAAAAAAAATAACCTTGCCTTTCAAATATAGACTCTTATTTAATGCTAAATAAACAGGTATATACGTGTCTGGAGTATTAGTTTAAGTTCTTCTGGTTAGTTAAGTGGTATTAGAAAGTGAAAAAAAAGTAATAGAAAGTACTATGATATGAGCTACCTGATATTTATGACTTACTAGGTGACAGGTATTATGCCTTGAGCATATTATTTTCTTTAGTCCTAAAATAACCCTAATGAGCTATGTAAGTTTACTGCGAGAACAAATTATTGTGAGCACCTTGATTTTTGACCTGTTGTGCCTTCAGTTAGTCCAGTTGAGAGCCATAAATTGAGCAGAGAGTCTTAATTGTTCAGGGACTCAGTGATAGGGCTAAATACTCAGGAGGGATTTCTCTAGATCATTCAACTCTTTAAAAGTGCGACCTAAGGCAGATAGGAACCGTGATCCCTAGGGAGAAGAGGCTAATGCATTAAACTTGCCCACTATCTTGGCTTTGGTATTTACCATTTGCCCTTGCTTTTCCTTTTTACCTGATAAAATTCAGAGCAGTAGGAATGTCTTAACGCAAATATTGCTGAGCGCTTAATCCAATTGGGCAAAGACTACAATTTATGATTTGGTTGTTAATTAGACTTAAAGAACAAAGCTAATGCTGTTCCATTTAGTGAGAAAAGCCTCTGAGGACGGGAGGACTGACCAATATCGGTTCTCCTGCTGGGCAAACACTGTGCATAAACAAGTCCCCAGGGCTTCATTACTGAGCCTTTTAGACAAACACGAAATGCATTTTAGTTTATTTGAAAATCCTTACAATGAAGCTTTATTGTACATCTATAAATTTTTCACGTTGACATGTCAAGGACTTGTAAAAGTATACTGGCAAGAGGGATAAACATTATAAATAGCACTTTTCTGTTAAATGTAAGATGATTGTGGATAGTACACAGCATGGTCATAAAATGAATACAATTCTGTTTGGAGAAGCAATTGTGGAAATGAGTGGTAATATCTAAACAGAGTGGTAAACTATACATTGAAAAAAACAAGCAATTTCACATTGTTTAGGAAAATTGGGTATGCAGTTTTTGATGCTTAGCAGAGAAGATGTGTCATTTCTTTTTTCTTCTACAAGACTGTTTAAAAATAAAATTTAAATGCTGATACACCCTTAATGCAGTTATCTTACCTTCATAATTTTATAAAAAATATTTTCTGCTTTATGAGTATGTTTAATATATTGGCCTTGCATTTTTTTTTATGGAAAGTGTACTTTCCTAAGAATTTGAAATGCATGTTTTCCAATTTGTAAAGTCACTGAGTTTGCACGATCACAGATTTCTCTACTTTGCTGGATTGTCCTTACACATTTTGGAACCGATTCTTATGGAGTAAGGATAACTTTATTTTCTATTCTTTTATTATTTTTTATCTTATTTTATTTAAATTCAATTAATTAACATATAATATATCATTAGTTTCAGAGGTAGAGTTTAGTGATTCATCAGTTGCATTTAACACCCAGTGCTAATTGTGGCATGTGCCCTCCTTAACGCCCATCACCCTCTTACCCCATCCTCCTAACCCCTCCCCTCCAGCAACCCTCAGTTTGTTTCCTATAGTTGAGTCGTTTATGGTTTGTCTCCCTCTCTGGTTTCATCTTACTTTATTATTTTATTTTTTTAAAAGATTTTATTTTTAAATCTCTATACCCAACATGGGGCTTGAACTCACAACCCCAAGATCAAGAGTCACATGCTCTACTGACTGAGCTAGCCAGGCGCCCCTAGAATAAGTATAACTTTAACTTTCCACTGCAGCTCTTCAGGTTTAGTCATAATTGCAATGTGAGCAAAACAAGTTATCTGACAATTGATTTGAACCATGAGCTAACTTTTCTTAGCCAGTAATTTTTTAAAATGTTTTCTACTGGCCTTAGAAATAACAATGCGGTACTTTAAGTCATTTATTATTAAATTTGAAAGATCTTTTTCTCCTTGATGAGAGAGCACATTTTTATTTTGACATGTACTCTGCTTTACAAATATTGGAGTATGTTTTTATAGTATGTTCACAGAAGTGCCTGATTTATAAGTGGCATGCCAACTTTAAAAGGTAGACGTTCTTTCAGTATGGTTTGAGTTTTCACTCTGGTAGGATAATCAAAACTGGAAGGAGTAGAAAATGGCTTTTAGAACAAAATTCGTGATGTTATAGTTACTTCTTGGCTTCAGAGGAGATGCCAGTTTCCAGGGCAGAGTCCTACTTAGCTCTTTAAGAAATTACACAAAAAGGACTCTTCCTGGCATCTGGATTTACTAAGATAACCAGCAAGGAAATTTTGAAGAATCTGTCGACCTTTGGAATCTTCATGTATCTAAGTCAACAAAATAATTTAATAGACAAATTTCCTTCATTGTGCTAATTGGATCATGACCTTGGATTAGCAGAAGGTGAGAATAGGCTATGCCCTTATCAGCAAGGGTAAATAAAATTATATCGTCACCCTAGTAGTCACCCTGGTAGTCAGACCTTTGAAGGATTTCTCATTTTAAACCCCATATAGTTCTTAAAATTTATAAAATTACATAAAACTGAAAAAATACAAGAATGAAAGTGAAATGCTCTCCTTTTTTTGAAGCTCTGGTTGTCCAATATAGTCATACTAAGTATTATTTATTTCACTCATGTGTATGTGTCTGGTTTTTGTTTTTGTTTTGTTTTTGTTTTTGTTCTTTTAATTTGGAAATCAGGAAACTACCCGGTCAGATATTAGCTGAGTTTTGTATTCTGTTTTGTTATCCCCAAATAGCTGTCAAAATCAAAAGCAAAAACAACAACAACCCTTTGTGGGGTTTTTCCCCACAAAGCCTAATTTATGTTATGTGAGATGACAGCTTATGCAAACACCAATGGGTATGGGATACTGATTCAAAGACTTGAATTTTATTTCTTCACAACCTGCCAGAAAAAATTCCTCCATCTTATAGCTAGTTCTTATAGTTGCAATTAATAGTAAGATCAGTGGCAGCTTAATCCAGTAGATCAATTTGCAGCCTTCCTCCAAATCCTCTAGGGGACTCTCCAGTTAAGCTCCTTCTTGTCATTGGCCCCATTCACGGCTAATATCTAATTGGCCCATGTCTCTTTCATGTAAGTTCACTTGTGTCAAACTTAACATGGTTATTTGCTACTTTTAGTAACTCCCTTTTCTGAATGTTACTTAGTCTCTCCTTCATATTCTTTGGTCACTCCAGATTCCATACTCTTTCATATGTTAATATTTTATTACTGGATATAATAGGTTTATATTTAATATTTCTGTCACTGACTGCAGAATATTGAGTTTGTTTATTTAGTTCAGTAAGTGTTTACTGAGAACTCATTAATTGCCAAAATGATATGGTCATAGGGTGAATCTTGTTTACAAATATTTGTTACTAATCTGATAAAAAATATTCTCAAGTTTTCTGGAATCAACATTAGGTTAACCGCCATTGTTAACTTACAGTGTCTTTGACTTGTGTTTTTTAGTACTTCCCATGAAATCTTAGATTCTTGTTCTTCAGGCAAAAATTGAAAAAGTAAGACTATATTAATGACTTGTGAGAAACATAGCATTGGACGAGAGAGTAACTGTAATGTAAAGCTTGATTTGTAATATTTTATTTATGTCAAAGGTCATTTTTCATAGTAACCGTTATAACTACTTAGAAATTGAACATCAGATGGGTCACTAGATTCAAATCAACAAGATACTATACAAACTACACATGAAATCTCTTTTTTTTCCTTATTCCATTTGTCAAAGCAGCAATTTGTTATTGAAGCTTTCAATTTATACTTGACTTGTTTACAAAATATAAAATAATTTTTTAACTTTAATTTCTACATATCCATTACTTTGGTGAGCTGGAGAACTACAAGAATTGATCAATGAAATGTTAAGTGAATACAGACTGAATGTAAACTTTTAAAACTTTTTAAAAAAGTGCTTCTCTATAGTTTTTCTATCTTCCAAATGAAAGTAAATGCACTAGTGATCAAGTTCAAGAAAATAACTCTAAACTGACAGTAAAATTATAAATAAACTTAAGGAAACAAAGAGTAGATAGGATGAAATAGTTTTAAGGTTACATTACTTCATTTTGAGAATTAATTAGGCTTTACGTTTTTTTAGAAATATCATAGTTAACAGCAAATATTTTAAATCTGTCACATCTATATTAAGAAAATTTTCCAGCTTTATTTTATAAGAAAAAAACTTTAGAACAAAACGCCAGCAATTATAGACTTCCAGATACAGCATGTACTTGCCTTGCAAATTTCAAAAGGAAACACACTTGTTATGGAAGTACTGAAATGTAAAGAACCTAAATTTATCAAGTTAACTGTCAACCGAACTGTCTTCTATGTTCTCTCCACCTACCAGGCCTCATTAAATTAATCTGAAAAGAGCACTATCTCTTTAATGCTCGAATAGTATTGTGCTGATGAGCCAGGGGCAGCCCACCAATTGGCAGACCCATTGGGTGATAAATGTCCAAGGACCTCTAGGCTGACGACACATTTTTCATCATTAATCCAGCCCATTGTAACCAGGGCCACTCACATTGATTCGAACTAGGGGGCATCATCTGCTGTTAAGAGGGTGATGACTCGCTAAAAATGAAGGCCTGAAACTAATCAAATATATTTAGAGCCTTCCCTGGCACCTTGCTGGAGGGCAGCAGTCGAGAGCTAATAGAGGAGCAAGAGACAGGTAGTGTGATGCTCTGCTAGCTCTGTATGAGAACGTGAGAAATCCATTAGAAAACCTGTTACGTGATTTTAGCTATTAGAAACTGTAGGACGACTGTGTGTGTGAATTAGTCCAGCGCTATCTGTACCTGCGTGTTTCATTAAAAATGTAATTTTGAATCATCATGCTTTTAGTTGGAAAATGCTAAGGAATTCAGTTATAAAGAATTGGAATTCTCAAAGCGAGATTTCTTTGGAATTCCTAAATAGTTTTTGTAAGTTTGTAATAAATTGTTTGAGAAAGAGGCTAGTGTTTATGTTACTGAATTAACAAAATTTGATGGGGAGGAGAGCATCTCTTTTCCCCTGGCAGAATTCAGCAAATTCCATTAAAGTTGGTTCTCTTCTACTTTTATTATTGTTTCTTTACCTAATAATTTAATATGTATTTTATCAGAATATACTTAAATACATTTTGGTAGTTCACGGGTATATATGCATATATTATACACAGACATTTTATAATTTATGTATGCAAATATTCATTTTAAGTCAGTCTTTCGTTATTTTAATTTGTAAGAGTAAAAAAGTGGCCCTGGTTAAGTCATAGCCAGAGATTCAAGCAATAATGGTTAAGCAAACTTTTGAGCCTTATACAAACACAGAAAAATACATGTTCTTTATTTGCTGCTCGTTCCTGATTAAGCAAAATCAAGACTGACTAGGAAATAAATTTCAATGCTCAAATTTCACATGTACCATGCTTGCAAGTTTAAAGAGGACTTTACATGTAGTTATCAACCACTTCTAGTATTGACTGAATTTATGTGGAAAGCTTCATTACTGAGCAACAGATGACCTGACTACCTACCTAGTGATGAATAATCACAGTCTGAATATTCTTAACTGGGACTGTATGACACAGTGCCAAAAAGCAGCTGGTTAGTAAGCATCATGAAGGAACAGAATAGAGACTGGCTAAATAATTATTTCTTTAAAAAACAAGTCTCACTGGGGAGGCTGTTGGTTCCAGTGAAACACAAGTGGGAACTACTCAGAAAATGGCTAGAAAAAAAATGGTCCAAACACTGCTGACTTATATATTTTTGCCATTCAAATGGAAGCAAAAGTAAATCAAACATCCAGAGATCCAAATATAAAGGAAGATGAGAAATAATTCATTTAGCTACCTGGGTTAGCAAAATAATAGACCTCCAAGGATGTCCACATCCTAATCTCAGACCTGTGACTATGTTGTCTTACAGGGCAAAAGGGATTTTACAGGTGTAATCCAGTTAGGGCCTTGAGATAGGGAGAATATTCTGCATTATCTAGGTGGGGCTAATACAACCACGCAAGTTTTTTAGAGCTGAGAACCTTCCCCAGCTGTCCTCTGAAGGAGATGTGTCTGTGGAAAGTGGGTTGGAAACACGCAACCTTGCTAGCTTTGAAGGTGGAGAAAGGGACCACCAGCCAAGTCTCTCTATTTGGTTTGCTTATCTTTTGACTCCCCAGATACAATGTAAGCTTCACAGGGGCCAGCAGGTGGTCCTGTTTACAGTTGTATCCCTAGCACATAGCAGGTGCTCAATAAATACTTGATTGAATGACTAAGCTGGTGAACAAATGAACCAATGCCACAGAATATCGCTTTTCAAATTTTGTAACCCACAAACATAAAAAAAAAAACTTAGGCTCTCCTAGTTACATTAATTAGTTGTGAATAATGTATATTCATTGAACATTAAAGCCATGGCAAAAGCATTTTATTCTAAGCATATATATTTCTCCAAACCAGTCAAGAAGAATGCCCTCATTAAAAAAAAAAAGGAAAAAAGAAAAAGAAAAAAATAATTCCCTTTTGAATGTGACCTGCAAGCATCTGCCATCTTGTTTTGCTCAGAAGTTCAGCTAGAGGAAAAAGAGAAACAGAGTAAGGCAGATAGAATGCCATGCATTTAGAGATCTAGTACTTTATCCTTAGGTTGAGTTAAGACCTCAAAGTTGGCTGTGTCTCATATAATCCTGCCACTAAGGTCCATTCCGTCATGGAACTTGCTTCTTCTGGGGAAGACAGTAAACAAGAACCATCCCTCTTCAAAATGATTAGAGGTTAAGATACGTGCTGGGGAAAAAAATTAACAGCATGCAGTGATAGAAAAATAGCACAGACACTTGGTCAGAGTGGTCAGCACTGAGGAGTTCATCTGAAACTTGAAGATGAGAAGGAATTGGTCTCATGAAGAGCCAGGAGAAGAGAATTCTAGGAAGAGGATACCACCTGATGAAAGGTTCTGAGCCAGAAAAGCAGTTGGCTGATTTAAGAATTGAAAGAAGACTCATTGGGCGCCTGGGTGGCTCAGTGGGTTAAAGCCGCTGCCTTCGGCTCAGGTCATGATCCCAGGGTCCTGGGATTGAGGCCCACATCGGGCTCTCTGCTCGGCGGGGAGCCTGCTTCCCCCTCTCTCTCTGCCTGCCTCTCTGCCTAGCTGTGATCTGATCTCTCTCTCTCTGTGTCAAATAAATAAATAAAATCTTTAAAA
>LNAC01000003.1:10856765-11032139 GCA_002007465.1 Ailurus styani
CGATCTAAAAAAAAAAAAAAAAAAAAAAAAAAAAAAGAAGACTCATAGTTGGGGAGGAGTGATCAGGGGCCAGAGTTATCTAACGGGAGTGTGGAAGGCCACAGTAGCCTGACAATGGGCTTTTGTGGACCAAGGCAAAGAGTTCCAATTGCACATGACCTCTTTCGGTCAGACTCTAAGATCTTTCTTTGAATGGCATTTCATTTCAAGAAGTATTTTATAAAGTATATACTCTGTGTCTGAGTGCTTGTTCTTCAATGATAAACTTTAAATGGTCCTTACTCTCAAAGACCCCAGACTCCAGGGAGACAGATGTGTAAACAGATAATTAAAATACAGTGTGATACATATAAATGACATAGCAATCAATAGTAATGATTCCCACAAGGACAATATTCAGTAGTGGATAAAGTGAAGTGTTAGCCCCTCTGGTGAAATAGATCTTATAATCTCTTGCAGGATTCCTTACTGGGTTTACATCTCCTTGGGTTAGTGCTCCCTGTTTTTTTAGAACTATTTTTTTTAAAAGATTTTATTTATTTATTTGACACAGAGAGAGATCAGATCACAAGTAGGCAGAGAGAGGAGGAAGCAGGCTCCCCGCTGAGCAGGGAGCCCGATGCGGGCCTCGATCCCAGGACCCTGAGATCATGACCTGAGCCAAAGGCAGAGGCTTTAACCCACTGAGCCACCCAGGCGCCCTCCCTGACTGTTTTTTGATGCAAGTGTTTTCTCTCTTATTTTGCTGTGTATTGGAGGTTTTATCTAAGGTGGCTTGAATCATAAGCTCTTTGCCCATCTCCTTTGGCAACTGAAGTAGAGAACCTGGTTGATCACTATTCAGGGAGCCAGAGGTATCAAATGAGTTGCTGAAAGTTTGAGTGAGTACAGTGGGTCACTGCTCTCTAAGTGGTGACATCCAGGTGATATCCAGGGTGCAAACACAAGGGTATTGAGAAAAAAAAATCACACATGGTAATTCAGCTGCTTTCGTTATAGGTTGAAAGTCAGTGATTCCTTCGTCACAAGGGTTGACCTTTTGTCCCTCAGCTGATGCATCTCTCTATACAGTAGGTGGGCAGTGATGCGGGCTATTCTTACTCCGATCGTCTCTGCATCCTAAAAAAGACTGTACTCATAGACATTTATGAGTCGATATGGAAATGTCCCCTTATACATTGTCGAATGTAAAGAATAAATGGAAAAAGAGTGTGATTTTATTTGCATAAAACATTTTTAAAAAGTTTTTGTTTATTTGGGGGAAAGGGAGAGAAAGAGAACGAGTGTAGGGGAGGAGAAGAGCAGAGGCAAAGGGAGAAGCAGGCTCCCGCTGATCAGGGATGCCTACGTGGAGCTCGATCCCAGAACCCTGAGATCAAGACCCGAGCCAGAGGCAGAGGCTTAACTGACTGAGCCACCCAGGCCCTCCTGTGTAAACATTTTAGATTTCTATGTTTGTATATGTATGGGTAAGAAATGGTGTGGAAGGACTCGCCAAAGGGATTTACTCTTGGAAGGGGGATTGCATTTAGAAGGTATTATGGACCACTTTCATTTTTGTTTCGTTTTTTGGACTGATTTTATTTTAACAATTTTATTGGAATGATTTATAAGGAGACGGTAGTAATGAAATATATATCAATAGTGTGTATATATGTGTGTGTGTGTGTGTTGATAACCTGTGTAATTGATCATATAGGCCAATCATTACAGGCAAAAGACATAATAAAATGGAAAACATTTCAAAGATTCCAGACATGGTTACTTTTGGTAGCTGTCCTTGGTATTAGATAAATTTCAGAGCCACAAAGAGCTACACAAGAAATACAGCTTAAAAAAAGAAAAATTGAATCTGTATTACCACCAATTGGTCATAGAAGTTTTTGAAGAACAATGTTTACTTTGTGTTATGTGTTATTTGAGGTCTCATTCATTGGTCTCTTTGTGGTCAGTGCAGATGGCCCTCTTCATCTAATGTGCAGATCAGATATTCCTTCAGTTGTGAGATTTTATCAGAAGAGCCGTAATTCAGTTCCTTTCTTAGTCTTGACCTGACTGTGGAATAAGAAGAAAAAGACAGTCACAGTAAGATTGTTCTTAAAAGCCCAAGTCCCTGAAAGGCAGTTAATTTTCTAAAAACATATATGCATATAGATATAAATATAGAGATATATATTTGTTTGATATGTATGGGAGGAAAAATCTTTCAACATCTTAGGATCTTGTCTGAGGCTAACAAAAAATAGATTAAAAAGAGAAAAGCATACAAATTTATATGAACAGGAGCCTTTTATAAAGAAATGAAGACCCAAGGATGTGGCAAAACCTAAGTGCTTATGTATATGAGGTTGAACAAAGAGAGGCAGTTGTGGAAAAGTCACTAAACATATGGAGAGACTAAAGCAAGGTAAAGATACGTATTTTTTAAAGATTTCATTTATTGAGAGAGAGAAAGGTGGAGGAAGTGGGTGGGGAGGGGCAGAGGGAGAGGGAGAGAGGGTCTTAAGCAGACTCTGCGCTCAGCGTGGAATCAGACAAGGGCTTGATCTCACAACCCTGAGATCAGGACCTGAGTTGAAACCAAGAGTGGGGCACTTAACCAACTGCCAGTTGCCCCACGATAAAACATATTTTAACATGTTTAACAGTATTCTCTCCACCTGGCCTCCTCACCTCTCATGATAAGAACGTTTCTTTCCTTCTGGTGTAGGGAGGCCGTCGTTTACATGGGAGTTTTGTCTCCTGCCTTCAGGAAGAAGAAGGGAGATCAGCATACCCCTTCTGTACCTGCTGTTTCCCAAGTACCTTTAGCTCAAAGTAATCTTTATGCCAAAGTGGCGCATTTTAGGGTGCCATATTCTGTCATCCTTCAGATATCAGTGACTGGAGAGCACATAGTATTTACACACATTCTCTCTCAATGACAGGCCACTGGCCAACAAGGATCGTTTCAGACACTATGGGCCAAGCACTTCCTTCCGCCACGGAAGCCCCCAGACTTCAGGCCATCCGTAATTGTACAGCTGCAGGTCTGCTATTGCTGTAATGAGTATCTGGGATTTAACTATAATTAGCATACACGCTGCCTTTGTCATTGCTTCTGATTTCTCAAGCACCTACTAGGTGCTGGTCATTATTAGTGCTGTATCACTTACCTAGTTATTTTAACAACCTTAAAAGGTAAGATAGTCTTATCCCCATTGTGCAAAATATGGAAAATGAGAGCTATAGACATTTTAAGTAACTTGGTCAAGGTCACACCTTTCATAACATGGGATGACCTGGAGTTGAGCGCAGGTTTTTTGGATTCTGTGCTGTTTCTACAACTTCACACTCCCTTCCTTAGATACCTCACTCATTCACTGTTAAAAGTTTTATGAAAGTTATAGAATAAGGTAAGAGGAAAATCCTCCCAAAAAGTAACAAACTCCATTGCAACCATCTGTGATTAACTTGAAATTTGAGCACAGGAGTCAATTACAATTTATTTTTTCTTATTTTAAAATAATATTTATTGTGCTGCTCTTTGTGCCTCTGAAATTGATTTAATAATAAGACCTCTGAACTTTGAATAGATTCAGGAAAAAAGATAAAAGTATTTTGGAAACTCACATATATTTTTATAGCTGAGGATGTAATCCCAAATTTTCCATCTTTAAATTCTATATAAAAGTGATTTTTGTTGCCTTGTATCACCTGTACATGGCATCAGAACAGAAAATTTCTGTATGTCTTGGAGTGTTTATAGGGAATTGAGCTTAGAAATATCTATTGCATTTGTTGCCTAAAAAGTATTTTTGTTTTTTGGTTTTTTTTTTAAGATTTTATTTATTTATTTGACAGAGAGAGAGAGATCACAAGTAGGCTGAGAGGCAGGCAGAGAGACAGGAGGAAGCAGGCTCCTTGCCAAGCAGGGAGCCCGATGTAAGGCTCAATCTCAGGGCCCTGAGTTCATGACCCGAGCCGAAGGCAGAGGCTTTAACCCACTGAGCTGCCCAGGCGCCCCTAAAAAGTATTTTGGGACCTTATGCTTGACTGTAGCCATAACTGGACAGTATGTTAGGGCAAACATACCCAAGCTTAGAGTATAAGAATTACTGAAGGATGTGTTAAAAATCTACATTCATGGACCCACCGCCAGAGATTCTGATTTATGAGTATGGGGCAGAGACTAGGAACCTTCAGTTTTAAAAAGCATACAGTGTACTTGGGGGACACATATTTAGACTTTGAGGGAAGTGGTTGGGTTATAAGAAGAACTTTCCAGTTCTAAATGTAATAAAACTACAGTATAGGTACTCACCACAGAGTCATACCTAAAGGTTGTGAAAAGAAAAAGGAAAAAAGAAAAAAAAAGCAAGCCGAACTACAGAAAATGAGTAGACCCAGAAAGTAATCATGAGTGGGGATAGTGTACAAAGAAAATAAATATTTTTCTCCTGGCTTTTCATTGAAGATCTCTGCTATACTTCTATTTTTATAATAAATAATAAAATAGAATACAGTTTTTATAATAGCTGGATCTTTGTTTTAATGGCAGTGGTATTACTTCTGTAACGGAAGACATATTCTAAAATTTATATTAAGATACAGTGTTGTGTAACTGCCATAGCCAACTTCCTAAATATTGTTTATTTGAAGATTATACCTTGATCTTCACAGACAAACAAATTACGGATGGCCGTCTGGGTTGACTAACTTAACAATTACACATGTGGTTTGCTCACAGATTCCTAAGATTTAAACAAATTACACATACACGCTATTTAGACATAATTGGTGGGTGTGTATGATTCCCACTTAATCTACATTTTGATTAAAATAGTGGCTTTAATTTTGGTATGCTCAGGTAGGTATGCACCTACTTAAAAGCCAAAGAAAGAGTGAAGAATAATATCGACGATCAGAGAGAAGCTAGCCAACTGTGAAATTACTGGTTGCTGGGCTTTTTCTCTGAGTTTTGACCATATGTTTCCAACTACCACAGACACATTTTCTCAAGTGTGGAACACTTCTACCTCATGGTACTTTATTCTAATTTGCTCCATCTGATTACCTGTCTTCTAGAGTAAGAGAGAAATGCTGAATGGTTTGAAGAAAAACATTTTAGTGCCAGTTCAGGAGGGATGACACAGTAACAACTTCTAGGGTCTCCATGTGTGCTTGTCCTGTCATACCTACTATTACAACATGGGGAAATGGCCTGCATAGGGCTTGTGTTCTGAAATGTACTTACTCCTGTCCGTCCAACTCCATTATTGCTTTAAAATTTACTCTTCATAGGCAATTTGATTTTCCTTAGCTTGAGTAATGGAGTCATTATGTAAGAAAGCTCTCAACTTAATACTTGATTTCTTTCCTTCCTTCCTTCCTTCCTGCTTTCCTTCCTTCCTTCCTGTCTGCCTGCCTGCCTTCCTGCCTTCCTTCCTTCCTCCCTGCCTTCCTTCCCTCCTTCTTTCTTGCCTGCCTTCCTGCCTTCCTCTCTTGATCTTCAGCACCCACTGTCGAACCCCACTCCCTCTCTCTCTTTCCGTTTATATATCTCCTTCTCTTTCTCTCTCCGTTTCTTTCAAATATTTATTTATTTTTTTGCCTATCAGGTATCTCTTTGGATGATCGTAGCAGCCCCGTGAAATCAGACAGTTCAACCCCGAATTACATGACTGAATTTTACTGAAAAGCCTTTTGACAGGAGATACTCAGCAAGGATGGTTTCTAGCAGAGCTCTCATTCAGAACTTTCCCACAAGATACATTTTCACCCACAGTGCCTTTTAGCATACAGGAACACAGATGCTCAGCCATTCATAAAATGCAGCAGGACTGGTTGGCTGCAGAGAATTTTGAATGCCCGCTCAGGCTGTAAAGTCAGTTGGGATCTGGAGGAAGACCTATCTCTCTTGACGTTGCAAAAGTAGATTGTTGTGTCCTACTGTGCTTCTAAAGAATCCAATAAAGCAAGTAATGTGTTTTTCCAGTTCTACATATGCTGAAAGACAAAGCATTGCATATAAAGATCCTACCCTGTGTGAAGGGATTATGCAATTGGTAGAAGATTTTTGGCTCAGAGGTCACCTCACCCATGTTTTATGATTTTTTGGATCAACGGTATTAAGTAATTCTTGTTGCAAATATATCATGGAATAATTGATTGCACTCACTTCTCGGGAGTGGAATTCAAACTGTTTATGGCATTTTGGAAGTTTGCAAATCATCTTAAGAATCTGTTGTTTTTTTTCCTGGAACAAACACTTCTAATATAAAAATAAATTAGGTTCCACATTTCCTTGGGAGGGAAAGCTAGTGTAAGTGAGATTGCTGTGTAATTAAGGCATCAGAATCCAATGATGGTGCTGACATTTAAAGTGGTAGGTTTAAAGTGTTTGGCTGTACTTACTGGGTAAAAATTCCTGAGTCAAACTTGTCTCTTTTTTCCAAAAAACCCAATGCCAGTTTATTATTTACATATATTTGATTTTTTTCCCTTTATTACTGCTTCGTGTTTTTACTAAATGAGGCTCTGCAGCTTTTCTACAAATATTTTGCTGGTGATTGTGTGTGGCTAAAATTGACACTGTTGAAATTGACTTAATTGGATTTCTTCATTCAGTCCTGATTGCAACTCTGTCGGATAGGAATAGAATCATCCCGATTTCGGAGATGAGTGCGCTAAAGTACAAATGACTTTGGAACGTCTTCAGGACCATGAAGACTGTAGGTGAAGGAGCAAGGTTCCAAAGCCTGTGCTCTTCAAACCACAAGGCAAAACCACTTCTGCATGAAAACTTTGATGACAGTAGGGTCTCTCTCTCTTTTGCTACTTTCTTTCTTAGGACAGAATATGATCCCCAATCTGACCTGGATTTATCCTCATCACCCCCCCAAAAAGTAGAAAGTTAATCCACTTTACAGTAGAAAGTAAATATAAGTGATTTACCTATACATATTATTTTAAAATTTGGGGGGTGGGTCTATTTTAAGTTAGCGCTCCCATCCAAACCTGGCTTAAGTTTGCAGGGTCCCAAAGAAGTGGCTAGCGTTGTAGGACCAACAGCCAAACTCAGTGGTTACTCAGTGGTACTCAGTGGTACCATCAGATACTCTGTTCTGTATTTCTATACGTGCTACATAACCATTATGTAATATTGGATAACATCCAATGGATGCAATGAAAACATATCACTTTTTTTGTTAGCCTACTCTTCCTTTGTATTACCCCAAATTTTTACATCAAATAAATGATATTTGATGGTAACCTGCACAGTAACTTAGAATTAAGGAAACATTCCCCTCTCTGAAAAAAAAAAATATAAGAAACAATTTTAGAAGGTATCTATGACAAATTGCTTTATACCTTTAAGTGTCATGTTTTCTGTTACAGAATTTATAATTTAAAAAATCCATATGTTTAAATCTGTATTTTGAACATGTTTAAACTGCTAGACTTCACTTTAGTTCTATAAAAATAGAAAAATGTTTCTATTATCCCTAGAATATGCAGTTTTCTTTTTCTTTATTGAAGTTTGACTAACCAACGTTCGACCTGGCAGCACTTTTTATACTTTATAGTATTTTCTCTCTGTATATGTGTAAAGGAAGAAACAAAATACGCTCTAAGAGAGATTATCTTTATTTTTCTTCCTTAAGAACCATCTCATAGTGGCCCATCTAATTAACCAGATCTTAGAGAGGAAGGAATATGTCAAGGCTCATACCAGGAGTTCAGTTGTATGTATTCTTAAAGTAGCTTAATATGTTGTGCTGTTGGAGGAACTATTATGATTTTTAATATATAAACAAACAAACAAAAAAGAATCACAACTGATTTTGTTTCAAAGGTGGGATTTAAGGAATAATAAGCTTGCTTTGATGAGAGGGAAAATATTGAAATAAATCATATGGAAACCTTCTCCTCAGATCGGGGTTTTAGGGAGCAAGAGTAGATTCCTGGAGCTACTGCAACAAATGACTACAATTTGGGTGGCTAAAAGCAACAAGAACTGTCTTTACTTCTTACGTTTCTGGAAGCTAGAAGTTTGGAATCAAAGACCATGCTGTTGGCTGGTCTTTCTGTTGTCTAAGACAGATACTTTCTGTTGTCTTCCAGCTTCTGGTAGCCCCAGCCACTCCTTGGTGCCTGCCTATGCCTGCCCATAACTCCCACCACCTCTGACTCTGTCTCCGTGTGGCTGTCCTCCCTGGGCCTGTGTCTCTATGTGATGTTTTCCTTCCTGGATCCCTCTCTCTCTCTTATCCTTTATAAAGACACCAGCCACATTGGGTTAAAGGCCCACCCTACTCTAGCATGACCTCATCTTAACTTACGCACATCTGTGAAGACCCTACTCCATGTAAGGTCGTATGTGTAGGTACTAGGGTTTACAGTGTCAGTATATCTTTTGGGGGGACATAAATCAACCTGTATTGATGAGGATATGCTTTTTTTTAATTTTGATATTATTTCACTTTTGGAATAAGATAATTCTAGTGCTGGGCCTCCTTTGCATGACCGTAAATGCTGTAACAGTACTCTCCTATAAGAAAATATAGTGTTTAGCATTTTTAAAAATTTTTTCATGGACATTCCAAATACACTGCAAAATTCTTGAATTACTACATGATTGCATACTGTTCACTGACTGGACCTACACAAAGCATGGCACTTGGTTGGGCTATTTATTTTTTTCTTTTTATCACTGGACTGATGATTTGAGGTAATCTAGCCTCAAGATAGCATTTTATACCCATAAACTATAAATACAGAATTTGTTTAAATAACTTTACCTAAATATGGACATTATATCAATTGAACTGACTTATTTGGTAACACAAATTATGTTTATAGAGCACGTGAGGAGTAAGTATCATTATCTGCGTGTGATGTTAAGTCCAGTTTCTCCCATCAGAAGTTTAAGATTTAGAAGGGGTTTGGAGTATGAGAGGAAGTAGTGAGAGAGTTATTATTTTATGTCTGTTTTCATTAGTAAGGGTCATTCTAAAGTATACACTTTATATGATACATAAAACCCATTCTGGCAGTCCTCCTCTGTCCATCAAGAATCAATTTTCACCCCAATTTTATATGAAATAAGTCAGAATTATAGTTTTGATCTGAATTTTATATTTAGGTATTTAAGTAAAACACCCAGTCATGAATTTATAGTTCTGCTCCTGTTAACTTCAGCCATCATTTTAATTTGAAAACATGCTTAGGAATGTACATTAGCAGAACGTGATCTCAACATCATTTTTGGATAAAGGGGTGGTTAAAAAGGAGAGTGTAATTCCTATTGACATTTTTGTGTATGTCGTGACTAGGTGAAATTCAAAATCATTTCTACTGTTCCATAAACACTGTTCACTGTTCCTTTATTTTCTCTATTTCTTATGCACTATGCACTGGGCACGTATAGCTCTTAATACAGGATTAGAGGTGAAGTTCCAGTGATCACAAAAAGACAGTCACGGGCTCTTAGTGTGTAGCAGTTTTCAAAGTATCCTTGGTTAATGTGAAGCAATTGCAGATTCATCGGCTCTGTGTTTAAAGCTCTAAATACTTGGAGTGAAGTCTATTAATGAAATGCCTTACATGCCGCTGACATTTTAAGATCCTTGCTGCTTTTCAAAAAGTGTGGGCACTAAAAATGTTCTTACTCCTGAGAATTGATTTCATACTCAACAGGACCTTATGATGATTCTTTCCTACTGTGGGAATTGTCCGTGGACAGCAATTGGCTCAGATAAAGAATCTATCATGAGCTCTCTCCAGTAAAGAGTAAGATTTGTGCATTAGAACTAGCTGATGCTGAGTTTAATTCCTAGTCTCTTTTGTGATTCTAAACCATTTGTCAAAGCCCTACCTAGTGTGAACAGACTGATTAGGAAATGTATTTATCCCATGACCTTGTCCACTCATTTATATCCCTTTAAAAAGTATCTCACCTGGAACTCAAAGCTCCGTAAGAATTCATAGGTTGTGACTGTATTGTTCTCTTAGTCTATAGAATTACGTTTTTCTTTGGATGAAATGTGGTATTGGGGGAGACTTTTTTTTGATATGGTTGATCAAACTTAACATTGTATCAGTTACTCTTATCATAAATTCATATTTCTTTTGTTTTAAAGAACATGGAGATTTAATTGAAACTGATATATACAGTTTTCTCAAGTTGGCATAACAGGCAACATTCTGTTGGCTGATAGTGAACAGCTAATTCTTAGTATGTTCTCATTGACTCTAACCTGTTAACACTTAGCTCCTGAGAACCCATTAAGCTGAACAAAGTCAATACTTAATAGGCAGACACTATTATTACTATACAATCATAAATGAGATATCAGTCTCATGTTTGTTTGAAGATAGACAATGAACTTCTGGCCATATGGCTTGTGATACAATGACTCTCTGAATTATTGGTATAATCTGAAATTTTGGTTTTGTGTAAGAAAACATGTTTTCATATTTCTTGTGATACTGAGATATCTTGAATTTCTCACAGTCACACATTAAATTAACAAGATATCTCACTGTCACGTATTCAAATAACAAATTTATTTCACATAATGAAAAGAATTTTTACAAATGAAACATTGGCAAAAAAATGGAAACATTGGCTATAATACTTAGATACCTATTATATGAATTTGTTCACTCATTCATTCATTCATTCATTCATTCATTAATTCTTCCCAACACTGTTCCAACTGTGAATAAGAGAGACATAGCTCCTGCTCCTCTGGGGATTATATTCTGGGGGGTGAGGGGAGCAAGATAAATTTTTAAAAATAAGCAAGCAGATATATAAACAAGCAAATGTTAAGTAATCAGAACTGTTGTAGAGAATTAAAATCTGCTGCAGTAGATTTTGTTGGTGTCATTTTAGATGTGACTATTAGGCATGGCGTCCCTGAAGAAGAGGCGTTTGTTTGAGGGAACGCTGTAGACCTCTAGAATGAAAGCATGGTATTCCAGAAGGTACTGCTGCTTTCAGGACCCAAATGTATGAGAGCGTGGCAGACTTGAAGGGAAAGAAGGCCAATATGATTGGCCATAGCAGGTGAGCAGAAAAACAGCAGAAAGTGAGTTCGGAGAGAAAGGCATGTTCAGAAGCACATTGGGCTGTATAAGTTAAAATTAGTCACTTGGACTTAATTTTAATGAATAAAGAAGCCATTGGACTGTTTTGAATAATGGACTGATACTGTGTATTTTTGAGAGAACAGTATGTTCTCTATTTTATAAATAGTTCCCCATTTTTCAGGGAATTTTTCAAGATTCTAAGAAATAGATCTCAAATCTGATTCTTTGAGAAGTAGGCACGGTCTTATAGAGTAAAGGTTTTCAGAAAGATATTAACCTACTATTAATGACTTTATTTTAGAATTAATGCAGTAATGTTAGTTTTATGCTACAAATATGAATAGTAACAAAAAATAGAATTCAACATTTTTGTCTCATGGCCTATAAATCTAAGACTATATAGTTAGTAGAAAAAACAATTAAATATTTATTTGCCCTGGACGACCTGAAGAACATTCGCTATTGCTGATTATCAAAATGTCCATACCTTAGTGGATTGATGTCACATAAAGACATCTTAACTGAAGGCAAAATCGTGTAAAAGTGGTTCATTTTGATAGTTTCATCTAATTTTCAATAAATTCAAGGTTAAAAAAAGAAATGAGATCCAAATAGCAATAAACAGGATTCATAAGGCATGGGCTCCACTTTGTGAGATCATGCAATGAATATCATTAAATAATCCATTTCTTTCCTGATTGCTCGTTTAATGGTAGAACCAGTGGGCTGATTATCACATGGGAATGCCATATTGACAACAATTGAAGCAAATTAATACAGTGGAAAGAACACTGGTGTAAGATTTAGAGGTCTCTATCTGCCTGTTTAACTAGAGAGTTGGGCAAACAATATAATGTGTGTGGAGTCAGTTTCCTGATCTACAAAATGAAAGGATTAGAGTAGGCAGTTTGATCCAAAGTGTTGGTCCAAGGACAAATGTCAGGCTGGCCACATCAAAGTCATTTCAGAAACTTTAAAATACCACTAATTCCCAGATCCACACTCTGAAATAATTATTTATTATGTCTAGAGTGGGGCTCAGGGACAGGTTTTTTTAAAAGCAATCCAGGTGATTCCGATGTGTAACTATGTTTTAGCACAGTTGAAATACAGGACTCCTAAGAGATTCTCCTTTTTAAAAGAAAAAAAAAAGGAAAGAAAAGAAAAGAAAACAACAAACCTTTAAATTCTGTATTTCTCTAAGTTGTTTCTAAATATCTTTTTATTATAAATTCGGCCACATTTATGGATTCAGTGCTCAGGCTCTTAGAGCTTTACTTTGGAAGTAAGCATATGTTCCTGTGGCTTAGTACCATGCTATGAAGATATTTAAAAAATATCTCATAAGATCACCTTTCCCCTCCCCTGTTTGGTAAATGACCTTAAAATTTGCATGTGCTCTAGCCTAGCAGCTTCTTTCAAGGGATTGATCTTAAATTGTGTTCAAGGATTTATGCATAATACTCTTCCCAATATATTTTGTTATAGAAATTAATTTAAAATATCACAGATACCCCAAACCAAGAAGTTGGTTAAAAGAATTTTGCTATAACAATACAGTATTATACTCTGCAGAGATTAAAAATTCTGCTCTAGAATTATATTTACTTTATTGACGTAGAAAATATTCACTATATATTGTTTAGTAAAAGAAGCAAATTACCTAATGATTATTAACCTATGTTTGTAAACAAACAAAACACCAAAATAAAATCTCACATGTGCAAGGGGGGAAAAAAAGCCTTTAATGCAAAATATCCCTCTATTGAGTTGTTATTTCTATCTCTGAAGGGATGGAATTCTGGAAAATTATTTTGTGTTTTGTTTTGCTTAGACAAAGATTTTTCTTCAAAATATGTTTGTTACTTCGTATTCTTTTAAACTCATAGAGAGTGTGCAAGATTATATGGGGGACCAGAAGCATGGAGACAATTTTTATTTTTAGCCTAAAAATGTACAGATCCATTTTAAGATACTGTGCAGCTAATGTTGGAACTTCAAAGTACAGGAGATAATTTTGTCAACGGAAAACTAGAGGATGTAAAGCTCACAATCAGAAATTCATATGTGCATAGGTCTTTTACTTTTCTATTGTCGACTTGGAGTGATATACATACTTATTAGTCAGTTTGGACCTGAGTAAGCCATGCATGACTGCATGATGAATCTTTTTCATTCCCAGTCATCTTTTGTCAATAATTCTTTATTTAGCCCCAGTTTCATGATGTGATTTTAATGGAATTATACTTGAACAGCTCAAAATTAAATGCTTAATTATGTTCAGCTTCAATTACAGTTATTAATTGATCCAAGCTTATTAACATGGCACCTGAAGGGAACCAGTTACATAAAAATTGTAGGAGGTACTACTTTGGGTATTACACTCATGTGAGCTAGCAATCTAGATGAATATTCTTTTATTAATTTTATTAAGTTTCACACCTTTTGAATTCATATGGAAACCTGGAGTCTAGGCTTAACCTTTATTTCATGTAGAAGGACAGTAGAACACAAAAAAGTAAATTAATGTTACAGGCTGGAGTAGTTTTCCATCTAAATTAATTAATATCTAATTATTTTGAAATTAGCTTATCTTTTTTTCCATTTTGGATACATTATCACAAGCTCCTGGCTCTCCATGCCAAAGATCTCTTTGAATCTTAAGAAAGACATTTTATAATAAATAAATATATCTTCTACAGATTCCAAGAAAATTATGAGCCAGATTTAAGACGATCCATATCTCTTTTTAAAATTGATAATTTGTAGGGTCCAGTCATCATGTCTAAATATGTTAAGCCCCCCTTGCCCAGTGTGGTTTCCCACTGGACTGGCTATTCAACAAGGTCCTTTGTGATGTCATCCATACCTCCACCAACCTCCCCTCACCCTACTCTTTCCATCTGCCAAGTTCCTTCTCACACAAATCTCCCTTTAGCTTACAATTCTCTATATCCACAGTCTCTACTTGTTTAGTACCTACTTCCCTCTCAGAGTTCACCTGAAATTCTCCCTTACAGAATTCTCCTTACAGAAATTCTTTTGTTATCATTATCACCCGATTCTGTTCCTTTATAATTTTCCTGTAATTTGTAGTGAGATATTTATTTGATTAATATCTGACCTTCCCTTTAGATTATAAATTCTATGAAATCAAGAGCCATAAATTTTCATGTAATACTCTATACATAAAATGTAACACAGAACATGGCGGATTGAAAGTGTCTTTTTGTACTTTTTAATTTTTAAATGTTTTCTGAAAGTGTTAATTAAATGTTCATGAATGAATGACGTTCTCCTCTTTCCAATGTCTTTATTTAGTATTATGTTTTATCACCTTCTTTTTGGCTACCTGGACCATTATTATTCCTTTTCATTTATCTTGCACACAGATCCCTGCCCCCACCTACCACCGTTGGTTAAACAACCAAATTCATTAGTCTTTATTTTACAAGTAAAATTTTGAAGTCAAAATATAGACTACCTAAGTATACATATCACATTGGGTGCTTTCCCTTGGAGTATAATAGATTTAGGTAGGAAATTAAAGATTTGAATTGTAGTCCTGTAATTTGACCACGGACCTTGAGGAAGACATTTAGCTTCCATGCACATTAGTTTTCTGATTTATAAAATGGTTAAACAGTAGCAATTTTACCTCATTAAATCACAGTAGTAAATTAGATATACAATTTTAAAAATGCTTTATAAATTTCACTTCATAGTAAAAGTCCAAATTGTATAGGAATTTTTTAGGTCTCTAACTAAATATATTTATGATGTGGTAAAGAGTTGTAGATATCAGTTACCTTAAGGCAAGTTCTTCAGTAACATAGGAACAAAGACATATCTAAAAAGAAACTTAGATGACAATAGAAAATATTCAGAACAGGGCTTCAGAAAACACACCTGTATTTCTTCACAAACCCAGCAACATCTTCATACACACAAAAATTGCATTCAGACATCAAGTAAAATATAGATACACTTTCTCTTGGAAATAAGTGTGCCACAATACTACTACTGAGTTCAAATTACTCATTTTAACTCCGTGGTTTACATTATTAAAAAGTGTCTGTTTCTATTTGTCATTTCCCCATAAATTCTCAAATATGAGACTATTATTGTCTCTGCTATTTTAATGCAGTTCAGTTAGAATTCTTTGTAGAAATTATAAATGATTCTTTAAAAAAATAAAGGCATGGATCTGTCAAGATGATTAAATGGACATTTTTCCTAATGCTGTAGTTGAACCATAGAATCTTCCATTGATGTATACTTAATATCATGTAAGTTGTGAATACACTCTCATAGTAGGTGTAACTAGCTTCACCTGACTAATGAAGAGAGATTAGTATCTCTTTTATCATTTAGACATTAATGAACTTTCAGTCTTATACAACACAGTTACCCATTCATCTTTTTGAAAAAGATTAATTATTGTTCAACTTGCATCCTCAGTATTATTATGTTGTATAACAGGAGAAATCACACCTTTTCTGTTACAAAAATAAATAAGTGAACTAGGCTCATAGAAAATAGGACCACAAAGATGGAATCACAGGTTGCATTTAGCATTAAGTACAATTTTTCGGTGACCTCTGTGTATGCGATGATAAAGCCTTCCTATGCTCCTTGGGTCTTATGTGATCTAAATATTTTTGGCAAGGAAGACATCAATTACCTGAGCACTGCAGCCCCCAGTATGACTGGTGCACAGCTTTGTCTTCCTGTGGTTCTCATGGTTCACACCTCTGGGTGCACTTGTTCATTGTTTGGCTCCCTGTGCAGCGCCGAGCGTGCTCCCCAGTGCTCTGCTGCTCCACGCGGTGGGGCTCTATAAGCTCAGGTCCCATCCCTCAGATCAGTTTCAAGGTAGATAGAAGGTTATTTGCTCTTTTAAAGTGTGTTTTATAGGATTACGTTGTACTACTTGGTGGTCTCTTGTTAAATATAACAGAAATACAACTTCTACCAATTTAAACCTAAAAGGGCTTTCATTGTAAAAGTGTTTTTGTTCGAAGGGAGTGTCAGTGATCCAATGCACAGAGAGGAAGCTGAGCCTCCCACCAGCATTCAGACCCTTACGCAATCTCTTTGTATCGCTCACATCTACCTTCTGGTGTCTGTCTCTTTCCATAGCTGACCTTCTCAGGCATCTTCTTCGAATTCATCCCACAGTGTGTCCCTTGGATAAAAAGGACTCACCGCCCAGTTTAGCTCCAGTGCCCATCCACGCACCAGTCTACTGGGACGTGTAAAACATAGGCATTTGGACAGGAATTATAGAATGGGAGTTCCCAAAGGAAGGAGATTTCTGTGAAGATAGATAGTAGTTGCTCAACAAATGAATTATATATATTTGTTTGAAATAATTGATATTCCAGTGAAATATTAATATACTATCTTTCTTTATCCTCCTATATAAAAATCTTTAATTAGAAAAGATAATTTAGAAATATATATAATATCTTAGCCAAAAACTGCTATAGAAATTTTGTCAATATGAAGAATTAAGTATAGAGAAACAGTATCTGCTTAAGATCCTCGAATCTCACCAATTTGGTGTTATCTTTTTCCAGTCGGTTATATATTAGCAATAGTCTCCTGTCAAGAATTTGAACATCACAAAGGATTTTCAAAGTGGGAATCTCTGAGTGAAAAAGAAATGAAAGATTTCTAGAAGGTTTTTAAAAAAATATATTGTAACATTTTCCAGCATGAAAGGATGTAAGAACTTCCAACTGAGAGAAATTTAGTTTTCAATTAGAGTGGGTTTTTCCTCTCAGGTGTTATTTATTGGTTTTTCTCTCCTCAAATTTGCTTTAGGTCATCGGAAACAACTGATGTTCAGGAAAAGTATCTTTCTATACATGCATTTGCAAAGAAAACTTTTTTTTAAAAGCATTTCTTTCCCACTTAAAGTTTTTTTTTTCTTTATTTTAAGCTGATGATGAGACAACGTGGTGATATGTCCATTTGCTCCATGTGACACACACATTTGTTCTGTGGGAAAATATGGTCTACTCCTAATTTCATTTTCATTTCCTAAATAAGAAGACCCATTAAAAAGGAGACATCTGCTGTAGAAAGCACTTAAAGCTGTAGCTCCCAAGGAGTGCTTTCCTTCCTCTTTAAATATGTATGAACTGTTGTTTTGGTAATCCACTTCACCCTGTCAAAATAGAATCAAATAGAATGTATGTGTGACCTCTTCTCCTTCTACCTTGGGAAAATGATTTCCAAGATCATTGAGGTATACAAGACACAGAAACCTTCACTTGCTGTTTTATGCACCTTCAAAGGTCTTATGTTACACAAGCTGGAAGTTTAGGTGAATTTCCTTCATTAATAGCTGTACTGTTTTACTAAAATGATGGGTCTGTGAGCTTTTAAAAGTTCAACTATGAAGAATAAATTTTCAACTTTCAAACAAATAGTTCTTGAAAAGAATTTCAGAATATTTCTACCTTTGTTGCTATTTTATATTGGAAAAGCTTCCCGTTTTTAAAAACTGTTACAACAGTTCTAGGTACAAAGTATTTGTATTTAACAGGTACCGAGGCTAAATGTTAACTTGCTTTCCTAAGAGAAGGGAACAACAAAGCCAGGAGTGTGAGTTAGCATTTTTTTTCATGTGATGCATAGTTGGTGTCGTTTCCTTCCTTGAGGTTTAGACCCACATTCTCCAAAATTGTGCCCCGCAGAATATTGATTGCCCATACCTGCCTATGCTGTTCTCTGTTCCATGGCAAAACAGTTATACAGTCACATGCTATCTACTCTGTCTTCTGTAGATTCGTGATTGAGCTTTGTCCATTCCATTCCTCGCAAAGTTGTAGTAAAGGTATCTATGCTATCTTGGCTCAGCTGAATTGCCCAGGTGTATTTAACTTTGGAATATTAAAAACAAACAAACAGAAAAATCACTTTGGGGAACTGTGATGTAGACTATGTTTATTTGCAGATCCTATCAGAAGTTAGTGCAATGCTTTATGAAGGCTGTTGAAGAGAGAAAACCTCTTTTTATTTTCCTACTAGTTTTGTTGGTCAGCTTCAGTGTGATTGTATCAAGCAGATGTGGTTCGCTTGGAATTTTATTTTGTTAATGTTCTGTGAATTGCTGGGTTTCCCATGGCAGTGACATCCTCACCGCTCTTCAAATGTTTTAAAGTAGTTAAATATATACTTTTGCTATTAGAATTAATTTACAAGTTATGTCCTTCTAAATTTGTGTAAATGAGGCCGTGCCACTTCTGTGTTTTAAAATGATCTGTTGTAATCACAATACTTCCTTTTTTTTTAAACATGAGTGAACATTTTATTTTATTTTTTATTTTATTATGGTATTATGTTCAGTTAGCCACTGTATAGTACGTAATCTGAGTACTTCTAACCTATGATCTTAAAAGTAGCAGTATCTGTTTGACTCCCAGTTGTAAGTCATGTTCTCTAACACTGTTTACCAACATGCTTTCAACCGTTGTGAAGACAGCTCTTTCACTAGAGGAAAGCCAAAGGAGTTTAGAACCCTGGCACAAATTTTTGAATTTACTTATCATATCACCCAAATCCAAGGATAATATACAATGTTTTTTTACAAACCACCAAAGCTCAAAGACTAGAGTTGGAAAAATTGCTTAATTAAATAAAGTAGGGTATCTACAGACTGGCTTAGGGAAAAGATATCTGGCTAATTTAAGATTATACAAAATGGTGTCTTGGCTTACCCATTTGCAAAGAAATTCTTATTGCCTTAAAAAACGCATTCATAAAATACAGAAAACAACATTTGATATTCTTGGGACTTACGGTCTTACAATGCTTCATTGGTATCATTACGGATATTAATAATCATTGTACCTACTGGAATAGTTGATTTAAATCTATGTTAATTCTAGAACTTTTCCTAAAGTTTGTTTTACTGTTTAACCACTTTGGGGGGGAGTTTATTTTTTAAACGAAACTCACAAGTTTATTTATTAATTATACTTTTCTCTAAAATAATAGAAAGGATCATAGTCTGAGAAAAGATAGGAGAATCCATTTGAAATTCTTGATTACAAAGGATCTAGGTAAGACACACTTTATTAGATATTTATTTCTACCCAGAGGAGATTGCTGATAGTGGCCTACAATATTAATAAATACCATTTGGTTGGTAAGTATCCATCAAATATAGAAAAGGTTTGAACTTAGGTACAGATTTAACATAAATGGACTAATCTATCATTATAGGGGTTTTTTTGCCTTTTATTACAAAAATTTTCAAACATATACAAAATTATAGAAAATATCATAATGATTTAATGATATATAACCATGATCTAGGTACTACTATAACTAATATTTTGCTGTAATTTTTATCTATTCTGAAGTATATTAAAGCATTTCACTTCACTACTAGATATTTCAGTAGGTATTTCACAAAATATATATATAGACTTTCCTCACAAGCTTAATGAAATTTATTGTCAGTATTTTTTATTGAAAGATATAGAATAAATTGACCTCTAGGCTCATATTATTTCCTTCTATTGAAAACAAAGAGTGGATTTTTTCAAGGATATTTCCTCCTGTTTTTTTTCATTAATGGATTCTAATTCAGTCAGTTTTGCATAATATATAATCATGAAAAAGCCCCTTTTCATTCTTTCTGAGAGCCTTCGGATTCTATTGCTTAGAGGAAACTCATCTTCAACAATATACTCAGGCTGGGTGAAGTCCTGTTATTTTTTTTTCCCCCTTTTGTTCTTCAAAGTGCAATTTCTTTAATATACTTGCAGCCATGCATTACCAGGCAACCTTTTTTTTTAAATAAATTCCATAATAAATTAAATAAAGCTCTGTATGGGTCATTTTTGATTAACCTGATTTTTAAAAAACGATATACTAAAAAGATAGAGAGCAGAATACTATGTGCAGCTAAAATCAATTATGAGCGTATTCACCATCAAGTGATTGTGTGGAATAGTGTATTAAAATGCACTTAATAGAATAAAAAAATGACTCTTTCATTGAAGCTGAGTTCACACTTGTAAGCTTATAATAGTGTTTAAAAAGCTGTACATTTAAACAAACTTTCACTTTCAGCCAGAAATAGAATTTCTATATGAGATTTGATGCAATGCAAGTTTCAGTATCACAGAAAGATATTCATGATATTTAATTTAGGACAGTATTTCTTGTTAAGTTGAGATTTTAGGGAGAAATATTTTAATTAGAGTGGAGTTATGTATCGTGAGACTCAGTTAATCATTGTCCTTATCATCTGGAGAGTTACTGAAACTTCGGAAATACAGTTCTACTCTATTATTTGCAAGGAATAATATAACATGAATCTTTTTTTTTTACTTTAGGAATGTTATACTCATAAAAATATTGAGCTATGTCAAAACAACGCTAACAACAAAGAGGTTCAATTAAAGCTCTTTTGACTGAAATAATATAATTTATTTTTGTTGTTGTTAAGAAACAAACAGTGAGAAATTATTATCCTAGGAAAACAAGATGACCCTCTTAGGACTACACAAACATGTTCTTTCTTTTTTTTTTTTAACCAGTTTAATATTTTTTCTTTAATTTTTACCTGAGATTACAGTGTTGATTTTCATTTGGTGACAGTTTTTCTCATTCCTTATTTCCTTACTCTATCCCCCATTACCTTCTCCTTTCTGTTCTCTGCCCACTTTCTGTCACACTGACACTGCTCAGACCTTCTGTGGATCTTCTTACCTGCACTAAAATGCTCACAAAGGGAAGAATATAAGTATCAGCTGAGGTAAATCAGCCTTATTTTGACTCCTCCTATTGTCTCTATTGACAAGGACCAGGTCACTCAGTTCTAAATGAGTGGTCCTGACAAAGTTGATTTTTCTTAGAAGCTTGAATTGCGATGCCAATGCAAATGTAATTTTATTTAATGATTTCTTGACCTTTTATAGAATGAAAAAAGTTGCACCTTTTTTTCAAAACAAAAAGCAAATTTGTTTTTTATGGAAAGGTTTTAGGATTATAATTTCATGTTTGCATTAGTGGAAAACACAGGTTCTGTATTTCTTTTTTGTAGTGTACCAAAGTAATCTTTCTTAATGAAGTATTTTAATTATCCCAAAATATAAAAAAGAGAATTAAAAGATCTCAGCTAAAGGGCGCCTGGGTGGCTCAGTGGGTTAAAGCCTCTGCCTTCGGCTCAGGTCATGATCTCAGGGATCGAGGCCCACATTGGGCTCCCTGCTCAGCAGGGAGCCTGCTTCCTCCTCTCTCTCTCTCTCTGCCTGCCTCTCAGCCTACTTGTGATCTGATGTCTCTGTGTCAAATAAATAAATAAATAAACCTTTAAAAAAAAAGAAATCTCAGCTAAAAACGGCATCTAAAGTATCATGATTATGTTAACAAAACCAAACAAATATGTCTTTTAAAATATTTATATAAAATTCTGACATAAGAACTTTGCCAAATTGCCTTATATCCCTGATTCCATTTAAGGCAGTCAAGAAAAATACTTAAAATATATTATTTTTCTGTTAATGGGTTTGAACAAGATTTTTCAAAAGGTTATTATTAGGAAGAGTTTACTATGATACATTTTGACTTCTAAAATAGGATTCTGGTAGAATCATTAGAAATTTGATTCCTTTGTATTGCTATTGGACAGGTAACTCCAGCACAGCCCATTTCTAAGGAGAGAATAAGTTAAGGTAACATGTAACAGCTGAATTTTTAAGAAGATAGTTCTCTTCTTTAGAATAGCACTTAGTAACTCTTCCCAAGCTAATGTCTACATGTACAAACTAGTTTGTATGTGATGGGTTTGACTGACAGGCTGGATCTGGTTGAGGTGGTGTATTGGGATGGACGGGGGAGAGGAAACAGGTTATACTATCTGCTCAAATCAATCAAATAACCTGATTGTTCTTTCAACTGCCTTACCTTGTCATTGTCTCTGTCAAGTCAGTCAAAATAGTGGAACTAGGTTTTGCATGTATGCAGAGCTTTATTTTATGAACTCTATTGCCTCACTCTTGCAAACACAGACATAACAAATATGTCAGTCCACGTGTTGAAAAAACTATACACAAATGTTACAGGGTGTGGATGCGTGTAGGAGAGAAACGAGGCTGAAGTTAAATCCAACACTGTATTTTCCTAATATTTGACTTATCATTTGACAGACTCAAATAATCTATTAAACAGACAATTAAAATGCTTTTTTTACAGAACGATTTGATATTTTCTCTGCATTTTTGGAGGCAAACTAGGAAAAATTCCAGGATTTTGTCGAGGGTTTGCATTAAATAGTTAGGAGAGTAGATACTATAATTCACACACACACACACAAACATATGCATACACAAACACATTTTTAAAATTTTACCTGCAAGATTAAAGACAAAATCTTAATGAAATCACCAGAAACACTGAACTGATCCAGTGAAAGACCTAACTGGTTCTGATCTCTTGAAGAGGTCACTCTGTTGAAATGCTCTAGTCCAGGTTAAGCTCATTAAGTCAACAAACTAGGGGATAGGACACAAACTTAAAAAAGTTGTACTACTCAGTTGTAGTCCTCATGCAATTTATCTATGTCGCTCAACATAAATTTAGTCAGCTAGGTTCACCTGGCATGTTTTTTTGATAAGATAGCTTGCTAACCCAAAGAAATGAATCACTAAGAAACTATTTTTACATTTAGAATTGTAGTAATTTCTAAGCCTTTAGCATGGTTTCTGTAACATATTTCTCTCAAATGACCCATCATGACTTAAACACACCTATTGGTTATTGGCGTTTGTGTGTGTGTGTTTCCGTTTGTGTGTATATGTGTATGTATGATTCAATACTGAACTTTATATTGTAGCTGTATATAGTTTGAGATTGCTTTATATATATTTCTAATTTGCTTTTCAGAAACACCCCTAGAGATAAGCATCATATGTGTTATTAAAGCTTATTGATAAATAAACTAAGGCTTGGGAAAGTTATAGTGAGCGGGCCCAGTCGGATGAGCTCATGAGTGGTAGTACATGTGGGGAGTCCATTGCTTGTAGGGTACGCCATGTTTCCCTACTGCTGCTTATCTTTGTTTCCTTTGGTGCTGGAGATTTCAACCCACCGGAATCAGAAAGTTATTATTTTTCCTAACAATTTATATTCAGAATTCCCTCTGTGATAAAAGTTAGCTCAATTTCTTACTTCAGAGTTTTGTCCAGTAATTGTTTAATCTAGTTTTCTTAGGTTAGATGGTAAAAAGTATATGGTGATTTATGTAAAAGTAAAATTACTTTTTTAAAAAAGTAAAACTATTATATTATCTGGTTTATAAAAGCCTTGAGCTTTATGAAGTGGTTTTCCCTTGGTACTGGGAAGTACATGTTTTGTCAGTGTCAGAGGATACTTAGGGTTTTTACTAGTGTTAGTCTACTTTTTAAAATATAACAGCAACTGTAATATTATGAACAGAAGTTACTCTACAAATATAATGTTAACATAGATTTTCTTTGAAGGCAAAAGTGAATCCAATGGGTTCTGTTAAAGAAAATGGGAAAAGAAAATTAAATGTATAGTAAGAGATATCCACTAGACATCCACTAGAATTGGATGTGTGTGGCTGTATCAAGCAGAGACCTAGTTATTAGAGTACATTAATTTTACATTAGTTTACTTTTCTGGTAGGAACCTTCAAGTAAATTTTTAAGTTGTTATCTGAAAACTGGTTTCTTTTTCAGATTATCTTAATGAAATAACTGGAAGGTTGGATGCTTCCTAAAGTATAGAGAAACTCAAGTTTCTCTAAAACACAGGTCATTTTTTAAATCAAGAAAAAAACTAAGTAGTTGATTGGTAGAGAATATTTCAAACAACAGTTTCTGGTTTTCCTTAAAATTAGGCTTTTTTTTAATGCAAAATTGTTCTTCCATTAACTTTTTGGTGAAAATCATTAACATAGGTGAGCCTTTAGGTTCTCTATTTTGATTTAATGTTTTATTTTAAGCATGTTTCTAAAATGTTTACTCAGAATGTAGTTTAAATATCAGTTAATAAAAGAAAAGAATTTGTGTAATTGAACATGTGTTTGGAAGGTTTGATAAAAAAAAATTGCTTTATTTAAAATGGTGAGTTGTTATCTCACTAGTTCAGAATAATCCTGTTCAGTTAGATCACAAGATTTTGTTGGTGGTATGGGCCTTAGCATAAAACAAAAGCCTTGCATTTAAAAGGAGGATGTGGCGGGGCGCCTGGGTGGCTCAGTGGGTTAAGCCTCTGCCTTCGGCTCAGGTCATGATCTCAGGGTCCTGGGATCGAGTCCCGCATCAGGCTCTCTGCTCAGTGGGGAGCCTGCTTCCCCACACCCCCGCCTGCCTCTCTGTCTACTTGTGATCTCGCTCTGTGTGTCAAATAAATAAATAAATAAAATCTTAAAAAAAAAAAAAGGAGGATGTGGTATAGGACGTGTGCTGTAGGACTCTTGATCAGGTTCTCCTACTCTTTATTACGTGTTTTAATGCTATGACCAACTCTGTTGTTTGAGTTTTTAAAAATCTTACCTCCTGCTTTCCAAAGAATATGGAGGTAGCCATACTAGAATCTTTTATCTCTTTTTACCTATAAATTCTTAATATGTTATTTAAAATTTTTCACTTTGCTTATGGTTTCAAAGATAGACACTTCCACTCTTGCCCAATCTGACCCCCTGAACTGGTGTTTTATTTCTTAGATTGTTTCTCTTTTCTGGAATGTTATTTTGTCCCTTGCAGCTCTCTTATAATTCTATTTGTTTTTCTCCAGTGATTCTTTGTCCCCACTCTTATCTGTTAAGCACCACTTGTAGAAGTGGATTATCCCAGTTCTCTCTCCTACAGTCTAGTCTCTATCCTCAAGGCTCTGCTGAAACCATTCTTTCCGAAGTCTTTTAATGCTTTACCTGGTCCTTGTTCTCTGTAGTCTTCACAGTATTGACCATTTGATCACCTTGAATATGTCTTTCCCTGAATTCGGTCATATTTTGTTAATCATTGCCTTGATTAGCTTTCTATCTTCAGTCTTGCTGTGTTGTTCATTCTTTTTTCAAACTCATTGATTTTTCTTTTAGTCACTATCTATTGCATACATACTAGGAGTCATGGGATGTTAGAGAAACTGGAGACACACAAGTTGGTAAGAAAGAAAATGTTCTTGGAGCTGCATGCTTGTGGAAAGAGAGGAAGGAAATGAATTTAGGAACATTGAAATAATATAATTAAAAATGGTGATTAAATTCTATGGGAAAACATAATAAACCAATGGTGTATAGAGTAACTGGATCAGAGGCAGATATTTACCTGTCATGGTCAAGACTGAACTCTCAAGACTGAACTCTTTAAACTGAGACTCAAAGAGAGGCTGTTTGGGGCATCTGGGTGGCTCAGTCAGTTAAACATCTGCCTTTGACTCAGGTCATGATCTCGGGGTCTTGGGATGGAGCCCAGCATAGGGCTCCCTGCTCAGCAGGGAGTCTGCTTCTCTTTCTCTCTCTTCCCTCTCCCCACTCATGCTTGCTGTCTCTCAAATAAACAAATAAAATTTAAAAAAAAATTAAAAGAGAGGCTGTGCTACAGAAACCAAAGTAGGAAGAATTCTGGAAGAGGAAGGAATAAGTGTAAAGGTTCAAATACAAGAATGATGAATCTGATAAGAATAATTCCCAAGTTGCATTGTTAAGTGGATTAGGGGAGTGGAAAATGAAAAGATGCAGACAATGAGTATCATTTATTTCCAAAAGTTGGCTCTGAAGGATAATGGACATATAAAGCTTGTTAAAATGGGGATGTGATGGCACACTTGTATGCTACAGGGAATGATCTAGGACTGATGGAGAAATTGATGGTGTGGGAGGTCGTATCCATGGTAGGAGAATATATCTGCTTCCAACTGGCAAGCTTGTCCAGCTTCTACAGCCTTACAGTTAGCTCTTTCTGTTAAGTTACTACACATCGTGCTTTCTCCCTAAACATTTGTACTGGATTCTTTTTCATATTAGTGGGACCACCATTCTCATGTTTTTTGTTTGTTTTTTGGTTTTTGGTTCTTTTTGATCCAATTTCTGTAAGGATAGTATTTGTTTATTCCCTTCATTCAATATTCGGTCAAGATCCCTTTTCTTTGCTACCTACAAATACACAGTAGCCTAGGCCTTTGTCATTTAAGTCATATCTATCTCCTTTTCCTATTAGTACTGTCACTTACTTGATTCAAGCTGTCATTACCCCTGGCCTGGGCTATCGTACAAATGGTCCTGTCTTTTTGTGGACTTCATTCCTCCAGTCCATTTATATACTGATTGCAGATCTCTTAATCAAAAGGCTTCACCAAATTCAAGTTAGCTGGAGACTCATTTCCTTTGAATCACTTGCTGCATTTGATTGATTCTCTTTTTGACAAGTTTCTGGGATCACTCTTTTCTCTGTCTTCTTCTCTACCATTGTCCAAGTTTAGGACTCACAAGACAGTCAAAGTTTCATCACATAGCATTCACACTCTTCCATAAGTTTCCCTGTAACCAGCTTTTCCAGCCTGGTCTCTGCGTTTCGCTTTCTCCATTGTAAGTCCATTCACATGGAATCCCTGCTCTTTCCTCCAGCTATTTCTTGTACTTATCATTGTCCTAGTCTTTGTACTTACTCTCCACTTCTTTTCCCATCAAAACACCTCTTTCGGCACTCAGATATTTTCAGTCCTTATTGACTTTACAAATTTTTAATTTTTTTCTCAATCATATGAATGTGGACTGCAAATTCAGTAGACTGCAAACTCAAGGTATTTCTTATTATTCTTTATTTGGCCCATGAGCCCCCTTTCCAGCATTTAGTGCAATACTCAAGTGTCTGTTGATTTCAATTGCCTCACCATTTTCAAAATGCTTCTGGGTTTATGCCACTGTAATATATAATTTTCAAATTATGTGTTGTTCTTTTAACATAAGCAATTATCTTTTTTTATTTACTGGCCCCAGTTGCTTCTGACACATATTATACACCTTCTAAATTCAAGTTACTGTGTTGGAAGCTTGTAATATCAGAAACCAACCAAATATAAAGAAGTAGAATATATTTTCTCTATGTGGGAAATCTAAAAGAAAGAGAAGTCTACAACAGGGTCATATAATAGTTTTACTTATCTTCATGGTCAATTTTGATCTCTGCATATCTAATCTGATTGATTGCTGCCTCATCAACTAATACATCTGAAAATTCCAAGTCAATAATATCGTGAACAGTTCAGTAATGTCAATGGGATGAAACCTATGTGTACTGTATTTGGAAGGTGATTTAAATAACATGAAAGAGTAATTCTTGCTGTATTTTCTTTGGGAGTTCTGTGGGTTATAGGTAACTTATGTGAAGCAGTTGTGCATTGGTAAAGGCAGTGTGATTTACAAGAGCACACCATTCGGCCCTGGTGTCAGAGGACAAAGGCAACATCTGCTTCGTGGGCCTTCTGTGTTACAGAAGGAAGGAAACACTGCTTGTCATTATATGTAAAAGAGCATGATCCAGTGCATGGAATGGCTATATTAGGGTCTAGGAGTTGATGGGAATTTAACTGTATTCCAAAGTTTAATATAATATTGGCATAACACTTTTGCAGTGCTGTTCCATATTATGTATAAACTTTGCTATTTTAAATACTATTTCAGAACTGTAGCCAAATTGTAAATAAGTATTTATATAGGCTTTTATGTTTTAAATTAGTATTATATATAATCTGATGCTTATATTAAATTTAGAAAAGAAAATGTGAGCAAATTAATTCTCATTATTTAATTTAAATCTGTTTATTTTCTCAAGAAAAATAATACTTAAAGGAAACTAAAACTCACTGGGCTCTTAACATCTATATACAAGACAAGATACATGTTAGTGAATCCTCTTAGTGTATACATACAGGTATGAGTTAATATTTGTGCAATTTAAAAATATGGAGACTGTATTTGTGTTTCTGTTTTTAAAAAAATTAAAAGAAACTTGGGTTTTATAAATATTCCTGAAGAAAGTCCTTGTAGATTATAGTCAAATTCGTTCTGAGTTTGGCATTTGCTCCTTATAGCCTAACTAGGGAGAGGACCATTAGCTTTCTTGGAGCTTTGGGACCTTGGGCTTTTGCCTTTGGAAATTAAATATTTAATATTGCTTTGTCTAGGCTGGCTTTGAACAGGATCCTTCCTTCATTCCAAGGCAATGTCAAAATTCATAGAAGAGCAACAACTCATATTGTCTACTGAAATCAAACCTGACTCCTACCCCCTCCCTTCTCCCACTTCTGCCCTTGGGATTGTGACATCATTACCATCTCAGAAACCCTGGGGTGGTTGTTCATGTTAAAATGAAGTGAGATTAGGGTTCTAGGAGAGAGCAGTCAAATATTTGAGTACTAATCATGCCTGGATGTCTGTTATTACTTTTCCAACAGTGGAATTCTTTTGGCTTCAAGATGATATTGCAGTCATTTCATGTGAATGTGGACAGAGAATAATACAATTAGGTGAATCACAGAGACAATCTGCTTTTTAGAGCATTCTTTGAAATGAAAGATGCATCTATTTAAAGGTTATCTAGCATATGAAAGGGACATTTATCCCCCAAGGAGGGAAGGAAACTACTTAAAGGGAATAGACTTTTATTAATATTTTTCAATTAAATGTTACAATCTCTTTATCATTTTTTCTTTTGTAATTTTCATGTTGACCTATGTAAGTGCTTTGTCCGTGTAACACTCGCTCTTCTGGGCAAGTCATCAGATGGGATGAGTTTATTGAAAAAGAAACAGAATTAAAAATTCAATGACAAAGGTTCAAATAGTGTCTGTTTAGAGCTTATCTTCTCAATGTCAGGGCTTTCATGGTTATTGGTTAGGGACTTTTGGGATTGGTTCCTTGATGCTCAGGAGGATGATGTCAACATCAAGGGAAGAAGTGACCTTACTTCAATTCTGGGGGTTTCTGATGATTGCTTGTATTTAAGTATGACGGCTATATATTTTTTCCACTGTAACATTTAAAAGTTATGCATTTTTGTGATTGAAGTATTACAATTAGAAAAGACAGAATAGCTCAATCAGACAAAATGGAAAGAGCTGTTATTATGACTTCTCCCCCCCAAAAAAAATGACCACTGGAGAAACAATGAATGACTTTATATCACATTTGGGTAGATTTTATAATCTATTAAGATAATATGTAAATAAATTTCACTAAAATATACAATATATTTAGGAGAAAAGATGTAATATGTAGAAGTGATGATTAGATATGAAAAATAAAATAGTGTAAATACTAATTTTTAATCTAAAAATGAAAAAATGTTCTATGACCAGAAAGGTTTTGTATAGCTCAAATCTTGTAAATTCAGTAATATGAAAGAAAATGCCAGTAATGGTGTGAGTAGAATTTATCTATAAAATATGAACTTGAACTAATAATTCTTTTATATATTCTTTTTTAAATGTAGTACTCAAATTGTGATAATTCTGTATCAGCAAAATCATTCAATTATATATTAAACAGAAAGTTCCAGAGATTTAAGAATATTTTTAAAAGCATTTCTATCATGCTTTCTGCCAAAATTAAGATGTGATTCAAAAGCATTCATTTGGATAGTTAACCTTCTTTCTGCTAGACAAATCTGGTACTAGCATTCAGTGCCTTTTTGATACCACTTGCCCCTGAGAACAAAGTCTGTATCACTATTACTACTTTCCATTTGGTTATTTTTATTGAGAATACTTAGGGCTTAAGAATGTCTTTCAGTAATCTTTTAAAATTAAAATAAATTTGAATAAAAATATTATTCCAGTGAAGAACATGTACTGTATTTCTAAAAAAATTATTTTAATTCTAATTTCAGCCATATATTTTATTCAGTTTTCTTTTTCAGAAACATATTTCATTTAGTAGACTAAAGATACTATTACTCATTATCATATTTTTTCATCTTTTTCTAAGACAAGAACTTGTTAAATTTGGACCTTTTTAGGCAAATAGGGCTCCTTCGCCATCAACAAGTACTTTTTGCTGCAATGTATTCAATATCTACTGTGTATAATGTGGAAGTAGCCTAGTGACATAAACCTTTTACACTGGAATAATCTCGTTTTCTCTTCTAGTGCAGATAGAAGAGGTAGCAGATATCTTGAAAAGTATATAGTGTTTTGATTAAAATTTTATATTTTTTGCAGACTTCAGGAAATATTCATATTTCTAGTGAAGATGGGAATACTACTCTACTCAGAACAGGGATATGAGAACAAAAGAGATGTGTTTAAGGAAACTGTAGACTATACATAGCAGCCCAGACCTCACATAAAATTGTAAACAAACACACAGAACACAAATAAAAATGAACATCAGATTCTAGTACTTCTAAATTTCAGCTACAACTCTATTTAGAAATTTTCTTTGATTTTTCTTTGTGTCTGATGATTAGCCGAGAGATCAGGGATGATTGGCAGGTATAACAATTCAAATGAAAATATCTCACAAACTCTACATAAGCATCTCTTGATAAATAGTTTTGACAAATGAATAAATAAACGGCTTCTAGCTTTATGCAGAAATCTCTGTACTCTGTACATATTTGAGCTTTTGTGTATCAACTGGCCTCTTGCAGACAGATTCACTAGATGTTTCACTGGTTGTCATAAAACAGTAATAGTCAAATATCAAAGACCGGATGAGGTGAATTATTTACAAAGTTCTATGCACTTTTAAGTCAGATTTGAACTCTGCGACGCCCTCTCAGTCTGGTGGAATAGAAGCACTTGTGAAAAATTACACTTTTTTTTTTTTTTGGAGTGGTACAAACAGAATAATGATCTCATCTTCCTATTTCTAACTTTGACTCACCCCATAAAGTGCACAAATCAAAAAGTAAAATGATTATCGTAAGGAAACAAATTTTATTTCAGTTTTCTTGTTTCCTGCCAATTCAGCTTCTGCTATGGAAAGAGAACATTATTTTCAATAAAACTTTCTATTTTAGATGTCTTTCTGTAATTCCTCTACCTGACGGGAATGATGCGAATAAACAAAAACAGTAAGCCCTCTCCATTTGACTTTCATAAGATTAGAGGTAAATCGTTATGGATCCCAATCGACAGAGGAGAAAATTGGGGTACAGACAAGTTAAGTCAGGTGGCAGGCTCACACAGGAAATAAATAGTGGCTCTGCTCATATAAAAACATCCATCTTCTGACCTCTAATTCAGGGCTCTCCACAACTGCAGTGTGATTAATCAATACCAGGAAGCAAACTAAGTATCAAGCAAAGATCATCCATTTGTATCAGTCTTCCCTTTATGTGATTAGAATCTAAAATAACAAGTGCATAAGGAATCAAAAGTTGAAAGCTTTGCCTATTTCAGGGACTGGTGAGCAGATTTGACAATAAACAGACATGTACCACGCCCAAGTCGGTGAACTCTTTTGTAGATATTTTGCTAACGTGTGGAAAATAAACTCTTTTAGCAACTTCTTTTGATTTCCTTGTATTTTATACTAAGAGAACACTCAAATACATGCTGAAATATGTATTGCCTTATGGATTGCAGTTGGCAGGGGCTGTTAGTGTTAAAGATTCACACATTGCAAGTAAGATTGGATACATTTATATTTATGTCAGAGGGGGAAAAAGAAAGAAAGAAACAAAACGGTTACTTAAAATGTAACCAAAAGGCAAAATCTTGGCATTTGGCCAGAGAGATGGCCACTTCCTTCCTTGTGAGGTTCCTTTTTCTTGAGCTCCATTTTCTAATGAAAGTTTGCAAGCAAAAATTCTTTCTTTCTTTCTTTCTTTCTTTCTTTCTTTCTTTCTTTCTTTCTTTCTTTCTTTCTTTCTTTCTTTCTTTCTTTCTTTTGTGAGATACATTCTGCTTTACCATCTTTGCCTGAAAGGAAAAGATAATTATTTAGACAAAGCAATTTAAATCTAAGGTGTGGTAAGTTTTTTTAGTAGGGAAGCAAACACTTCCTCGATGCTGTTGTTATCCTGAATATATTCTCTTTTGCAGTTTACTGAAGTAATTTCTCCAGTGTGTGGGAAGTTCCCATGCATCCAGCTTTGCTATAGATATGACATTATATCAACAGTGACACGACTTGTTTACAAGAGGGTGGTATAAACAGCAAATGTTCTTCCTTAAAACAGCTTTCTTGTTGAATTTCAACAGAAAAGTAGAATAAATGTAGAAGGAAGAACAGAAGGGGATAATCTTTAACATGTAGAGTAAATTCTAAGGCAGAGGAGAGAGCAGCTGATGGTATCCTTATGTGTTTGCCTTTAAAAAATATATTATTACCAAGTCTACTGCCTTCTTTTTCATTTTTAATGAAGGACGTTCAAATTGTATGCAGTTTTCAATGTAGAAGGTAATATATGGCTTATTGTAGTGGGCCTTAATATTGCAAGATATGGCCTGGCTTCAAATTAATTGGATGAAAGTAGAAACATCAAATGGGGTTGGGGGGCTATGTAGAGAGAGAGAGAGAGAGAAAGAAGGAGTGCCCCAACACCTCCTCCAACCTGGCCTAACCAACTTTCTGATGTGGGATGTTGCAGTAGACACTCTCTGAAGGAATTCTAGCTATAACAAAAGCCCTTCTCATCTTTTTGACCTTGGTTTAACCTTATTTCTTTTCCTAGAAATAAAAATGATTTGCAGAGCACATTTCAGATCCTACCTTATCATATTGCAAAATATTAATTTATTTCTCACACGAGAAGTATTATTTAGCACAATAGAACCAGATACAAATAAAATAAGCTACATTTTAGTCCATTCAGTCATCATTGGGATTATCATTGCTAGCTGGTACCCTGGTACTGACCTACATGATTATAATTCCTAGCACTTGGGGAGCCTTAAGAGAAGCTGTAGGAACACCCTGATCTGGAGGGAAAGTACTCTGCCAGAGTTCTCTGGAGCTGGGCGTGAAGGCTGTTGCAAGTCGCTCAGATGTTAGTCCACAAGAGAGCATCATCAGGGTAAAATGGAATAAATATTCTGTATACAATATCTTGGCTTTGCTAGTCTGTTACTGCCAGGTTCCTTGGGAGATGCCTTTGTGCTTCATGAAACTATGGAGTAATTACAGGTGTATAGTACATGGCTTTTGACATTAACATACTTGAGCTTGAACTCCAGCTCTGAATCTCTATTTTCTGATTTATAACACGGGTTAATATTGCCTCCTCTAAGAATGTTTTAATATTAATGCATTAGAAAATACAAATCAAAACTGTGAGATATCACCTCACACCTGTCAGAATGGTTAAAATGAACAATACAAGAAACAACAGGTGTTGGCAAGGATGTGGAGAAAGGGGAACCCTCTTGCACTGTTGGTAGGAATGCAAACTGGTACAGCCACTGTGGAAAGCAGTATGGAGGGTCCTCCAAAAGATAAAAATAGAACTACATTACAATCTAGTAATTTTACTACTAGGTTTTTACCCAAGGACTACAAAAATACTATTTCAGGGATACATGTACTCTGATGTTTATAGTGGTATTATCCCTAAGAGCCAAATTATGGAAACAGACCAAGGTCCCCTCCACTGATGAATGGATAAAGAAGAGGTGGTATGTATGTATATACAATGAAATATTACTCAGCCATAAAAAAGAATAAAATCTTGCTATTTGCAATGACATGGATGGAGTTTTATGCTAATTAAAATAAGTTAGTCAAAAACAAATACTGTATAATCTCACTCATGTGGAAATTAAGAAACAAAACAAACAAACGGGGTGGGGGAGAGAGAGGAGGACAAACCAAGAAACAGACTAAGTATAAAGAACAAACTGATGGTTACTGGAGGGGAGGTGGGTGGGGGATTGGGTAACTGATGGTTACCAGGGGTGGGGGAGATGGGGATGAGGGAGGGCACTTGTTGTCATGAGCACCAGGTGTTGTATGGAAGTGCTGAATCACTATATTGTACACCTGAAACTAACATTACATTGTATGCTAACTCACTGGAATATAAATTAAAAAAAAAATTTATAGTACTTTCAATACTTTTAATCCCAAGGCAAATGCCAGTTGTCATTGTTACGGGAGATGAGTCAGTGGTTTCCCCAGCAATTTCTTCAAAGCCTGGTCTCTACACTCCAGCTGAAAACTCCTTGAAGCAAAGAAACACATTCTGAAATGTAGTTGTGTTTTTTATCGTACCCAACATACACATGTTGGGACTTCAAAATTGGATTGCTTCCTGGTATTCAAGTATCCAAATTCCTTGGAGCCACAGTAGTAAATTAGTGACAAAACAATAGTGGTTGTATCATTGTGATATGTGTAATTGCTCGTGTTTTTTTCTTTTTAACATTTATTAAGTCCCTGATATGTATAAGGCCTCAGGCTAAATGCCTTAGGTTATGTAAGAATAAATAAGGTCTCTTTCCCCCCAATAAAGGCAGCTAGTAGACAAAGTAGATATCCCTAGTGGAGAAAATTAGTTAACATATGAAGCAGAATAAATAAATTAATTAAGTGCTAATTAATAGATGAACAAGACACATATTGTAAAAAATCAGAAAGAAAAATAATTCCTTATGATGGTGTGGGCGAAAGACGGTGAAAATCAACTTTTTGGACATAGGTAGGATTGGAATAGTTTGTGAGACAAAAACGCAGATAAGAAGCTGTATAACCTGAAGAAAAGCAGGGATCCATAAATATCACTGGGTTTGTCTAAGGGATTATTAGTAGGATGGATGGAGATGCTAAAATGCAGAGTGAGGCCTCTTCCACAAATCTTTTTATTTTTTTCTTAGCTTTATTTCCAGACACTGATGGAGATGTTTTTGGGAAATCCAGCTTAAGTACTTGTGAACAAATGAGTAAAAACTTGTTTTTATATGAAATATAAAAATTTAAATTTAATAAAACCTTTGGACTAATTTTACCTCATTTGTGGTTACAGATATATTTCTGTTTTGATTTAAAATGATGAGGATGATGGCTAAAAATAAAATGAACCAAGTTTTATGCATATTGCATTTTAACAAGTTGGATGTCTCATTGGAATGCACTGCCTTCTTGCTCCACATTTATTTTTGGAATTTAATAAGGCGCCTGTCATATCTGCCTCAAGGCTAAAAAACATCATGGGGGAGAAATCCAAAGTACTGTCATGTTTGAGTGACATGGAGCCAATTTTATTTTATTTCCTTTTCATGGGAGGGTGGCTGAAATTAGTGGGCTCACTTCGGAAAGGCACCGCTATACCATCTGTTCTAAAGGCCTTGTGCTGGTTAACTGGTAATGACATTGACCAGTGACATTTGTCAGGTGGATTTGACTCAGAATACCGGTAGAGGACTTTCATTAAAAAATTAATTCTGTGCATTGTGCTGCAAAGCTCATTCTCATGATAGATTCTGGTAGAGTGCCACATATTTCCAGAAGTGGGTCTCATTACCTGAGAAACTTGGGAAGGTAATAACTTCTTTATTTCTTCTTTGTGCTCCCAGAGCACATAATTAACATGCTGACTCATTTAGCTCAGCTCTCCTTAGGATGAAGCCGTGTGAATACGATGGAGATTTCAGAGAAACTGTGGCAAACAACCACAGGTTCTGATTGTCATAAAGGCTGAGGGGAAAACTCAGCCATTTGCTGCTGCCTTTCTCTTTAGCTGATGTTTTGTACGATGTGGCTTTTAAAAATAGAACCATAATATGTTAGGATTGAAATGGGACCATGATATCTTAAAGAATTTTAAGTTAGACCTGGTATCACAGAAGGATCTTGCTATTTCTGAGTTATTTATAAAGTTGGGAATCATAGTTAGCTGAACGATCTGGCTGAGGCATAAAATAAATTATGTACCATTCAGTAGGTATGCTGTTGTAATAACTGGGATACGTACTGGGTTTTGCTAATTAAATCAGAGTTAAGGTTCATTTTTTTGGTAGTCGCTATGGGCAAGTAAGTCAAATGATGTGAACTTAAAACTTATGAACATAGTACTATTAAGTCAAATGGTATGTACTGTGAACAAAGTCAATTATTTGTAACTAGTAAGCCCTGCTTACCTTCATTATTTGGAATTTCCTGTCTCTTGGGTAAACAGAAAAGGAATAGTGAATCTAAATGACTTTTTAATGAGTTTGCACCTTCCTGGGCACAAAGAGAGATCTATGAGTTTTTCCCTGAATCCCAGGAGATCCCTGAGGTAGGACTAAAAATTGAGTTTGGCTTCGAATTACTGAGTATATATATTGATGTGTGTTGGATGGGTAGGTAAGAAGGGGAGAGGGGTGCTCTGTAGGCAAGTTTAACCCTGAGATTGTGTGGTTACCCTACCCCAACTCTGTGGGTTGGATCAATCCTTAGTTATACAGAAGATAATTTAGTGGGAAAGCCATATCTAAACTGTTCGATATTGAACCACCATGTAAGAATAAATGTGAAATGAGGTAGCAAAATAAGCTTAGCCCCATGGCACAGGTACTGCCCACTGCAGCATTCTCAAAGAAACATGAATCATGAGGCGCCAGTTGTCTTTTGACTCACTGGCACTCAGCATTTTATTTTTCTTTCCGATGGAACTCCAAGGCAATATTGTGTAGATTCCCGAAAACATTCTGAAAGCTATCAGGAAAGCAATTTAGCACTTTTTTGGTAAACAATGAATTCAATTTAAGTACATGCCATTCCTCAGAGAGACTATGCCTCTTGATTATAGCTGGGCCTCATCTTGTTATACACAAGGTATCTCTTGGGGGCATAATTTTTCATTCAGGGAAACAGGAAGATATATTGGTGGTTTGATTTAAATGTTTATTTGCTTCCCCAAACACTTGATTGCTTAACTGGTCATTGACAACTGGTGCTGAAAGTCAAAGAGGGGTAGGGTGAATTATATTCAATTTAATAAAAGGTTTAAGGTAAATTCTCATGAAAAAAAATGGCGGCAACCTTTAAAATATTTCACTCCTAGTCAACAATGGCATTTATTATCTGGGTGGTTATCTACCAAGAGATGAATCATTCTAAATAGATTGAAGTCTTTAGTCTGTGTCACTAAAGATCCTATGGTTGGAAATGCTTTATTTAACTTAAATGTATCACTAATGATGTTGCTGTGGAATTGTGTAATGCTATTCCCATGAGCAGCTCAGAATAGCTCTTAGGCTGTGAGTCTAGTCTGTATTCCTGGAGCTGGCAAGAGTAGGTTGTCATGGAGCTAGGGGAGAAATCAACAGACTCTATTTATGTTCTAGGTGAGAGGATACTGTCTTTTGGAAAATTTCAGACTTTGGTTGTGCTTCAAGGGTTTCAATTTGAGTGCTTAACAGAGAATACTATGCACATGGGGGCGTGATGATGTTTGTGGATGGTGATGAGAGTGATTGAATACTCACATCTCAAATATGAGGCCAGTTGCCATCCTTTGATGACTTTCTCACACATACCTGGGCTCCTCTTTTTCTCTTCAGTAAGAGTAATTATGTTACTTATAGAATATTTCCTCTACGACCAGAAATTCTGAGGTGATAGAATCATTTTCCTTGATAGGACTTTGGAGATGTTATGTGCTCTTTTTCCTTCGGATTTTAGTGGGTTTTTTTCACCATTTCTGTAGCTTTTCAAGGGATCCAACTGACCTAGATTTGAATTTCAGATCTGCCCCTTACTGTTTGGTGTTAAACAACTAAATTTACTTTGTTAAATTAGTAATAACACTGTGAAAGAAAATTACTCAGTAAGATGAGTTTGGGAGATTATTTGATAGAAGTGTTTCTGATACTTCTATCCACCAATTTTATTCTCATAACTGTAAAGTATCTTTACCATTTTTTCTTTTTTTTCTTTTTTAAAGATTTTATTTATTTATTTGACACAGAGAGAGAGATTACAAGTAGGCAGAGAGGCAGGCAGAGAGAGAGGAGAGTGGAGGAAGCAGGCTCCCTGCCAAGCAGAGAGCCCGATGCGGGCCTCGATCCCAGGACCCTGGGATCATGACCTGAGCCGAAGGCAGAGGCTTTAACCCACTGAGCCACCCAGGTGCCCTTTACCATTTTTTCTAATTTGGTTTTTATTTCATTGAAATAAAATGTAAAGCAAAACAAAACAACAAAATAGCTTTTTTTGGGATACCTGGAAAGCAGCTATGACAAAGGATTCTTCTGTGATTTCTGTGTCTTTTGTTTCTTATAGTTGTTTTTGTACCAGATACTTCTAGAGAGAAATAATCAACGCTTCACACACAGATGAGATATTAGTGAAAAGCAGTGACTTTAAAGCACCATACTATGTTGAGAGACCTGGCAGTCAGCCTTCTCTTCATATTGCAAGGGATACTTAGTTTCAGCTGGATAATATCACCTATCAAATTAAAATGATGTTGTTAATCTAAATTTTAGAAATTGCATAGTTTTATATTTAAAATTTTGTGGGTGTAAACATATGGAACTTAAACCTATTTTGTATTGTATAATATAAAACAAGTATTAATAGTAGGAGTCAGAATGTTTCTCTTTAAAAAATTTTTCTTATTCTAATAAAATTTGAGGATAGCTACTCTAGATGATGATGATGATGATGATGACAATGACGATGGTGATATCTAGGACCTGCATCTCTAAGCACAGAAAACTGATAGCTGGCTGTAAATTTATCAAGTGTTAGATTTAGTGTCTTTTCCCGATTTTCCGTATGTAGGTTTTACTCGAGGAACTCTGCTTTTAAAGAACCATTACAAAGAAAAGTTTTTTCCATATAAATACAGAACTCTGTTATATCATACACACCAATACCATACATCCAAGAAGTCAGAATTATAGCCCTCAGATATTGTTATCATATAGTCGTAAGTAAAATGACTAGCCTACTTCAAAACCACTACAATTCATAGAAGCATATTCACTTTATTTTTTTTTTAAAGATTTATTTATTTGAAAGAGAGAGAGAGATCACAAGTATGCTGAGAGACAGGCAGAGAGAGAGGAGGAAGCAGGCTCCCTGCTGAGCAGAGAGCCCGATGCGGGCCCCGATCCCAGGACCCTGAGATCATGACCTGAGCCGAAGGCAGAGGCTTTAACCCACTGAGCCACCCAGGCGCCCGCGTATTCACTTTAGATCTGGAAAGGTCTAGAAGTGAATTCTCTCTTGGCTTTTGATTAATTCACTTTGTAATCTTGATCCTTATTTAACTTGGGGCCATTTTAAGTCTTCTCCTCTGAAAAATGGAGGCCTTCAGGCTACTTTGGAAGATCACTTTGAGGATTCTGTCTGGTAATTATCAAAGATGCCTGGACCGGGCTGTCCACATTGGGCTATCAACAAATATTCTGTCTCCTTCCGGTGTGTCTCTATCATTCCACTGGTGGAAATGCCTTCCCCCTTTTCCTTCAATATCCAGTCTTCCTTACCTCTCGTGCTGGAGGCAAGGCAGAGCTGGGGCCATATGCCTAGATGCAGTGTATCTCAGAGAGAAATCTCACGTCACCTGAGCAGATGGTTGGTTTTTTCAGGGTTGAACATCTTCCTAATCCTTTCTTAAAAGTAAATTCCTCAAACTAGACAAAGTACGTATGGTCTTTGTGCACCATGACTGGGCTGTGTACATAAAGTAGCAGTAGCAGACACAAGTCTTTGACTTCAGAATCAGACATTCTAGTGTTAACTGACTGAAATAGGCATTCCCTTCTGTGTTGTCCACTTTGCTGTCCTTGCGCTTACTTTGGAATATACCCGGATTGGGACTTCATGACCACTGAGGGGTGGCGCTTTTCAGTGTTTGCTTTTCTGCAGCTGTAATTCATGAGCAAGGAGAGACTACCCTTCTTTTAAAAAACTGAGGAAAAAAATATGGTGACAGAGAGTGACAAATGTGTGCATGGCTTATTCACAAATCACTCCATTCATTTATGGCATTTGGTTCTTTCTAAAGAAGAAACATTTTACATCTTATTTTTAAATTATGAGTAAACACAAAGTTTTGGTAAATGAATTCTAATGGATCACCTGTTTAGAAAAGGTGGATTACTCTATTTGACAAAATAACATGAACTTCATTTATATGGCTAGTTATATTAACCTTCAATTTATGTTGTTTTGAAAAATGTTTGGGTGTACCAAAGTTGGCATTACAGATGTGTGTGGAGCATTTTAAAATCCAAATCAAAGAAAACTAGGAAGTATTGCAAACAAATTTTTGAGAAGGAAGCACAGATTAGGAGTGCTCAAGCCAACATATCTCTGTTTCTCCAGATGGCCAACAGATGCTTATATTTGATTCTGTAAAAAGTGGACTGCCTCTGAAGTACACAATTTCAACACTAAATTTTGACTTGATTTAGGATGTTAGAAAGATAATGTGGTTCCTAGGAAACTTCTTCAAAAGGTGAAGTTAGAAATTAGTTGTAAAACTTCATACGAGGCAAGGAAGTATTTCTGTATATTATTTAAATATACTCGTATGGAAGGGGAATTTAAAATTAAATCAAGTGGAGAAAAAAATGATTTATCTAGAATTTATTCACATAAAGAGCTATGTGACATAAACTACAGAAATAAATTCAATATTCATTGAATAGCTCTATTGCAAAAAAAAAAATCTTTAATTTTGTCTTTTTATCCCAGGACCCTGAGATCATGACCTGAGCTTAAGGCAGAGGCTTTAAGCCACTGAGCCACCCAGGCACCCCTAACTTTGTCTTTTTAAAAATTAAATCTAGTATTACCAAAGTATTGTGAAATGTGAATCCTGACATGAAAAGAAGTTTTCCCTGGTAGGAAGAATCCAAATCTAGTTGGGCAATGAAAATCATCACACAATGTGCTAATAAGTAGGCCTGCGGGATTTTAAAATAATGGAAACTCAGATAAATCAGATTTTTTTTTTCTTTTGCCACTGAGAAATGACATGTCAGCAGTGGGTCAATGGTGTTTTCTTCCATTCTAAGTATATGAGTTATTTCTATGAGAAGATTGTGGTTTTCTTAGAGAGAGGCATGGATTCTAATCTGTTGATTCCAAGAAGGTAAACCAGAAATAAGTGGTAAAGAAATGACCTAGAACCATAAGTATAAATCGACATTTAAAAACTCCTAATATATAGGGGCACCTGGCTGGCTCAGTTGGTATAGCGTGTGACTCTTGATCTCAAGGTTGTGAGTTTGAACCCCACATGGGGTATAGAGATTACTTAAAAATAAAATCTTTAAAAAATCCTAATACATAATATTTGATATATTTTGTTCAAAATAATATTTAAAAAGACACACGGACATAATTTTTCTTTTGTTCTATTTTATATTTTGCTTAATCACTATATTTAAGGACAGTTTAGCTGAACAGTTAATTTTGGTTTTGTTTGAGACGATCAGGAAAATGCTGCCTTGTTTTTTCTTTAAAAACATAATTTTCGGCTACCGAACAGCGATTGCTATATTAAGTCAACCTATTCATATTTTAATTGGATCAATACAAAGCTCAATTTGTCTAATGCGGTAGTTATTTTCTAGGGAGTAAAAATTGGACTAAACCTTAGAAGTAGCTTTACCATGTAGTAAGTAATTAATACAGTTCTTTCTTGCAGAATGATGGTTTTGGCTCCTTTCTCTAAGCTGAAAACATAAAATCTGATTAAACTACCAGAGGTGCTTCCTTGTAGCCTTATGTGATCTTGAACTTGAACACCTTTCAGAACTGTTAGAAGAAAGGGGAGAAATTGTTTTACTTCTTGAGTTTGTTTTTATTGTAACCTGTTTTTATTCTCAATAATCTTTTTGTGTTAATTGTTTTAGTGATTAAAGCACTTTCTGGCATAGCATTTGTTAAAGACCTACTCTGTTCTAGGCATTTATTTCATTTACTTTTATTTAATCCTTATTTCCTTATTGAGCCAGCATTTCCCTTTGACAGAAGAGGAAACCAAGGGTCAAAGGGGTTAAGTGTCTTGCTCAACGTCACCCAGCAAAACGTGGCAGAATAAGGACAGGGTCCCAGATCTTCTGACCCAAGGTCTAATGACCTTTCCATTAAACTTCAATTGCCAATTTTATGCATAATAGGAACAGGCTACTGTATCTTTTCTTAGAGAGAAAAACCCACTGAAATACGAAGTTTCAACTGTATTGTCCAAGGAAGAAGTAAGTAGACTTGAGACTTTTCACTAAGATCCCAGATATCTAAGAAGGTAGAATTTAGGTTCGTATTGGAGAGATTGAATTTTCTTTTGGTAGAGGAAACATGTAAATGTGATATCATTCAGTGAAATACAGATTAAGGGGAACCTAAATATTTTTTGAGCTTATGAAATCAAATTAGATATATGAGTCTGAAAATAGAGAAAGCCTTCCTTAAAGGCACCTGTTAAAGAAAAGTGTTGGCAAAGTGAAATTTTGTAAGAATTAGTAAAATGAGCTTAGAATAAAGTCTTCAATGTTTTAAAAACAATTCAACCAGTAAGCAGTAAATGTAGTATAGGCCATGAATCTATTTAATCCCATTCTTTGAGGTTCCTAACCATGTGACCACAAATCTCTACTGCCACCTTGTGGTAGTATGTATATTTCAGAGACTGGCTCCAGCCAGGAAATTAACCTCTGAGGTGCTGAGAAGTAGCACAAGTCCAGTGGTAGCTAAACTTAGTTTCTCAATTTAGGAACTAAACAGTTTGGGGTTAACACAGTATACTTCTAGAGTTACTACCCAAGCTCTTACTATAGAATTTCAGGAGTCCTGTAGATTTGGAGAGCAAAGCTATTTTATAGATATCACGGGATGAAAACCATGAATGAGAATAGGAGCTAAATCTCATTTCAGATTCTTTTGTAGTCACAGTGGAAGAAGACATGTTTTTAAGTGGATCCCAAGCGCCAACACAATTTTTTTCTGGAAAGTACATTTCAATTTATTCTTTAGAAAGCCATGAGCAGACAGTCTTGCCAACAGGAAGCCTATGGATCTGTAAGAACAGAAGGTTTCCAGTTACTTCTAGACATTTAGCTGCATTCATAAAACTGACCAATGGTGTTTCTGTCTGGAGGTTGAGTAGTTACTGCAGGTTGTAAGCCAGCTTTGTTGTCAGTCCTAAGCATGTGTTTCAATTATCACATCAAAAAATATCTTTGATTCCAAAATGATCAATTATTGAAGCTCTGTATGTGATAGCTAATGTGTCTATAAACTCATTAACCCAGTGGAGCCACCTAATTGTCAACAGTTGATCAAAATTTTGTTTGCCTTTAGATAATTTGTCTTCAGGTGCCAGTGATCCTCCCGTTTTACTGTCATTTGCAGAAATGGGATTAATAGATCAAAACACAGATGACAACAAAAGACACATCTTAAATTCTTGGTATTTTTATCATCCTAGAAATATTTTTTAAAATCTTCAATACTTAAGTCATCACTTATTTAACATTTCATAATGTTTAAGATGTTTGTAATATATCTTAGTGTTAAAAGCAAGTCTCTACCGAATATGAGTTATGTGATTTGGGAAAATTATTTAATCTCTTTTGTTATGCACATGATAAGGATAACATCAGCACCATAAAATACAAAGAGAAGTCAAAGGTGTAAAATATTCAGTGTGCTTCTCAATAAGTGTGCGTGCGTGCATGTGTGTGTGTGTGTGTGTATGAACAATAACCCCTCTCAAAAAATAATCTCTACTCGGCATAAACATCTTGATGGCTTCTTATATCTTATTTAACATAAAGATGATGGGAGGCTTAAGTATTCGTATAAAAAATTTGTACAAAAAAGCTTCAAAAATTGATCAGTTAGTACTATCTAGCACTTTATTTGCGGAGAATACTGATGGAGAAAGGGGTGAAGAGGAGTAAGCTTGACCCAAGAGAGCCTTTTGTAAAGAGGAGAGTATAAAACCAAGGCTTCACAAGGAATGCCCAAACACACACACCCTGGCAACGTTTGAGGAAGCCAGCCTGCTTGGCTCTGTAATTTCTGTTGTGCACCACTGATTTCTCAGGCCATTTTTAGAGCCTTTTTGAAAATGGTCTCCGAATTATGCACTAATACAGCACCGCTAATGAAAGCTCTCCTAGAACACAGCCTCATTAGCTCTCACTTTTTTTGCTAATCCACAAATTCTATCCTTCTTGGTGGACACCTGGTGGTCCCCCTCCCCTCCCCATATCTCAGCAGAGATGTAATTGCCAAGGAGAGGAGCGAGGTTTCATATTACCTAGACGCGTGGCTTATGCAGACTCTTCCATGAGCCTGTCTGTTGTCAATAATTAAGAGCTATCAAAACACTTGGCTAATTTACACTTGATAATCTGAAATGAGGGTCCCTGTGATCACCAGCTTCTGTTTTATTATTTAAATATACATGGTGCACAAAGCGGACAGGGCCCTCAGCAAGCCTTATCAGGCAAAAGATTGGCTTTTCAGCAAACAGGATGTAGCCCAAAGGTTATGACAAGGCAGAACAAACACAGCCCTGTGAATGGTCTTTATTGCTGGGGAGCTTTCACAGAGCAGGTGGGATTTTAGAAGCTCTTTTGAATGCTGAAATGACGAGACCTGGCAAGATTTAATTGGCAAGCTGTTGTAGTCAAAGGCAGGGACCATGAAAACGGGCATGCGTTTTGGACTTGAGTAGGCAACTAGACCACTATTTCAAAAGGAGTGATTGCTAGAAATAACAGGAAGTCACGATATATTGACTGAAAAAAAATGAAAAGCCTTAATTTTTAGAAATGCAAACTCTCTGTAAAAATAAAGAAGGACAATGTAGTCTGTGTGTAAACAGTGAAAAACCCTTGGTAAAAATGGCCTAACTTATGTTTTCAGCAACATTAGCTTAGCATACGATTGATTAATCTGATTACTTGAAGGTACGGGGTCTTTATGATTTTCTAATTCCTGTTTATGAGATAAGAGATGAATGGTTTAACTGAAGATATTGTTACCAGTAGTGTTTTCAAATTATATTAATGGTTAAGACACAATACACGTTGACAAAAAATAATCTGTAATAAGGAATGATGCCATAAAAATCTTTTGATAATAATATGTTAGGGCATGTGATTTGAATCTATCTCATAAATAAAATGCTTTGCTATGAGGCCATTTAAACAGTTCTTTAGCTAAAATGTCTTGAGTGGAATCTGGGGCAAAATAACTTGTATCAAATTCCGCTAGGCAGGAAGTGGATGACAAAAGGTATTGGTTTTATAACCTGTCAATGAGATACTTCTGTAAGTTCGGAAGTATGTGCCAGCATGTCAGAGGGAGGCCAGCTTGCCATGGAAAGTATGTATAGGAAAATAGAAAGGTAGATATAGTCTAAATCCACTTGGATGGATTTGAGGTGAAAGGATATCTGGAAATTTTAGATGACCTTAAAGTTGGAAGCAAGATTAGTGCTGGTTTAAGTAATAACCAAAATAATTTAAAAATCCACTAAATCCCTTGGTGAGAGGGGAGAACATGGCTATTACAGAAGTTCATGTCTGGGTTACTTTTTACCTAATCACATGTTCTTCCTCATTTTTTTTTTAAACTTTACTAACTCAAAAACTATACTCATTTTCCTCAGAGAAGCACATCATTTTAAAAGTCCAAGTAAGAATTTTAAATATTTCAAGAATATCATTTTTTGCCAAATTACGCACAGGCATCTTCTCTAAAATCTTACGTCTCCTTCAAAATCCAGCTTATATACTTTCTCAGGAGTCTTCTGGCTGAACACAAGCCAGATCTTTCTTCTCCACTTCCAAAATATCTTTCTCTGGGACTTTATCTCTTTTATCTATGTACCTATGAATCTCCCCACTTCGGTTGCCTCGAATACAAAATATCCTTTAATTCATGGGTGCTTTGCAAAAGCCCTTCAAGACTGCCCACAACTGCCCACCATACCTTTAGTTCCTTCCATATTTTCTTCCTGTCTGCTAAACCATGTCTGCTCAACCACTGGCTGAGCTCCGAGCACTCTATTCTCTTTTCTTGGGTTGTTCATTTCCTGAACGTTCCCCTGGCTAATTCCTTCCAAACGTCCCATTCTCGGCTGAGGTCGCTCTTCCTTTGCAAAGCCCTCCCTAATACCTTTGCCATATTCATATCCAATTTAAAGACCCTTCTCTGTGTTCTCAGGAAATTATCTTCTGCAGTTACACTTAGTATTTCACACACATACTATTACTGTTTTCTTGTCTGTTCCCTCGAACAAAATTTCTTCTCTCTTTGAGATGAGAAATCTATGGTGTGTGGTCAGTGCTTACTAAATACTGAGGAGTGAGTGTATAAATTAGCATGAGTAGAACGTATGCGTCATGAGAGTTGGGACTTTGTTTTGTATATCCCTGTCCCTTTGATGCTTGGCCCATAGTAAATAATCAATAAAATAACTGTTGAGTGAATAAACAAATACATGAATACAAATATTATGCATCTGAGAAAGAAAACAATAGCTTAGTAAGAGGTTGTGTCATAAGTGATAAATTATAGCTAAACACAAGTACTAAGAATTTAAAGGATGACAAAACAACAGATGAGAGTAAGTAGAGCTTAATATTTGGAAGTGAGCAAAAGAACAGCAGGGACAAAACACGATTGCATCCTTGCTGCTGATCTTTGACAAATAAACTCTTATTCCCTAAAAGTTTACCTTAGCATTTCAGTCAATTTTTGACCATAAAAAAAGGCATAAGAGGTATGAGAAAGTGCATGCCATCTCACAATCACTTCTGGGCTTTGTCTGTGTGCTCCATTGTGATGGTTCAGATGGTTCCGTTTGACCCTAACCTCTAGCCGTTCCAACCTCAGAACCAATATTTATTGCTGCATATGGGCTGTGCGTGGCAGCTGCAAAATCCAGATGCCAAGCCTTGGAATGTGTTTTTACGGCGGCACCATCTGGGGTTCTGGCCAGCCTTCTTTATTGTCTCTTGAATGTTTACACTAATAGCTTTGCTGGGCCATGGCACTACCTGTGGGACATGCTGAGGGTCAGGCCGTTTATGAGATCCTCTTGTCATTCTGGTTAGAATTTCCTTTTAAATGACTCTCACATGGTATCAACTTATTCCTCTTAATGTATCTGCAATGCCCTACAGAAGTAATAAAACAGGTGGTCAGCGAAATTAGGAGAGGGGGGCCAGCCCTGGGATAGGATGTTTGTCACAGACCCTCGGCAGCCCGTTGGTGGATTTGGGGGAACATAGGAATACTCTTACGATTTGTTGAATATATTATTTAACCCATTGGGCCTGGAAGTCAAATCTATTATAGCCCCTTATCCAACTTACTGAAATAGCATAATGTTCTCTAGTTGAGGCGATGATACTTCACAGCATAACTGAACAGCATTTTAATTCCTGTGAAATTGAAAAAAAAAAAAAGAGGTGGGTGTTATTTCTCAGCAGTCAGTAGCCTGAAGATTTACTTGCAACTCTGGATGGATAATAGGACTTTTTTGTGGTCCTTAGAACAGCGATTTGAGAAATTTCTCTGAGGTGAACTGAGGTGATTCACTGTTTTGAATTGCAATAAACCCATCAGTTTAAATGAAGCGATACAGCACAAAGAAGACTCAGCTCAAACAGTAATTTAGTGTGTTCTCTCTGGCAAGAGGAATTGACTCCGGGCATTTAAATGACTTATCCAAGGTCACACAGGCCATAGATCCAGAGTGGAAGTGAAGATGAGGTTGGTACAATTATTTGATGATGGTGGGACTGACAGGAGAGTCAATCACGATAATCGAGTCCCTGAAATGATGAAATGACCTAATAATTGTACAACATCCCCTTCACTCCAATGCTCTGACACTTGTGCTGCCCCAGTGGGTAACCTCACCTTTCGGTGGTGGCTTCGGGGATAGAGAATACGGAGCAGGCTCCAGCCAGGCAGGAAATGTGAGGGAAATGGCATTTGTTTGACCTCTTGGAAATCTCTTCCTGGGAGCTGGGCTTCATGGGAATTTCACAGGGAGCCTGCCACCCCAGAATTAGTGATGAAATGAGGCACTCCCAGGCTCTTGGTTTCTAATCGGCCTGTCACATACCTGAGGAAGTATCTCAGGGCAAAGGAAGAGAGTGTATGGGAAAGCAATTTAGCTGGAGACCTGCCTCTGTTCTCTAGGCCTGCCATAGAAACGAGGTGCTTCATTGTAAATAAATCCAGGAAGGGAGAGAGAGGGACAGGACTCTCGTGAGTGCCTGTGGCCAAATGGCAAACGTGTTCTTGGAGAAAGCAGGGGAGGTTTACAGAAGCAACCTTACAAGTCATGTAGCCACTTAACAAAACAGCGACAATTAGAACCAAGGGAAGGATGATATTCGCTCCAAAGACGCTTTAAATAGGAATGAGCTGTTAAGGCTTTTCTGTAGACTGAGAATAGACCTTTTTAGATGGTGTTTAGTCTTGGAAAGAACAAGACATATTACTACACTGTGTTGTCAGTCCTCTAAGGAAATAGAATAAAAGGGAGCTTTATTGTGGCTTCATCCTTTGTTCTGGAGAATCTGTGCTTTTATATACAAGAATATATTTTAGTCCAAAATCATAATAATATTACTCTTCACATATCAGCAGTAAAATGCTAAGATATGCAGACATACATGCTCAGAGATACATGTCTGTGTGCTATATATATATATTTTAAATCGGTTCATTGCCTCAGTTGGAAGAAAGTCAGTACCATTATGGAAAAAGCCTCTGGCTGCTCTGTTGCCAAAAGAATGCATTTCCAATTTCGTCGTTTGTGTGAATGAGATGGGAGAACCATTGATGATACTCTAAAATATCCTTACACTGACTGATACATCCTCACACCTGAAAAACAGCAGCTTAAAGCAACCCACCCATAATTTTTACCACTTCAATTTTGTACATTCACAAAACTGTAGGGTTGGGAACAAATGCATCACCAACAACTTTGTTTCATATAACAGCGGGAGGGTATCTTTGAGATGAAGCTCAAATAGATATTCCCAAGTGACACAATAGGTTGGATGGGGCAGATAATGTTTAGGGATTGAAAAACACATCCTACTATTTTGTCTTCGTCTTGAAACCTAGGTTTTGTAAATTAAAAAATGGCAGCATCGTGGTACTTAAATTGCTAAAGATGTGCAAGGGGTGAAAAAAGTATTGAGTTAAATGATTGATTGGAACTGGGTTTTTATTGCACAAAGTACTCACAGAAGTGTACTTGTGCCAATAAGTGTACTGGGAGTTGTGCAGTTCACAATGAGAGAACATTCTCTCCATAAAAGTCTTTGGATGGACCTTGCCTATGCATCCTTGTAAGTAATAGATGACTATTGAAGAAACGCGTGGGGATATGTGTAATGTATATATGTTTAGATTTTATTTATTAGAGAGACAGAGGAGGGGAGCACAAGTGGGGGAAGGGGCAGAGGGAGAGGGAAGCAGAGCTGAGCATGGAGCCCAACACAGGGCTCAATCACACAACCCATGAGATCTGAAGCTGAAATCAAGAGTCAGATGCTCAACCTACTGTGCCAACCAGGTGCCTCCATTTTTAATTTTTTTTAAAGATTTTATTTATTTATTTGACACACAGAGAGAGATCAGATCACAAGTAGGCAGAGAGGCAGGCAGAGAGAGAGGAGGAAGCAGGCTCCCCGCGGAGCAGAGAGCCCGATGCGGGCCTCGATCCCAGGACCCTGAGATCATGACCTGAGCCGAAGGCAGAGGCTTTAACCCACTGAGCCACCCAGGCGCCCTTTAATTTTTTTTAATTAGTGTTTTTGTTTTCTTTGGGTAAATTCCAATAGTGGAGTGACTAGGTCAAATGGCATTTCTATTTTTAATTTTTTGAAGAACCTCTGTACTGTTCTCCTTAGTGGTTGCACCAATTTGCATTCCCTCACCAATACTTGTTATTTCTTATCTTTTTGATTCTAGCCATTCTGATTGGTGTCTTAATTGTAGTCTTTGTAGTCATTATAGTCTTAATTTGCATTTCCCTGATGATTAGTGATTTTTGACCCTCTTTTCATGTGTCTATTGTCCATCTCTGTATCTTCTTTGGAAAGAATTCTATTCAGTACCTTCCCATTTTTTAATTGGATTGCTTGTATTTGATGTTGAGCTACATACGTTTTTATATGTCTTGGATATTAATCCCTTTTTGGATATGTTCTTTGCAAATATATTCTCATTCAGTAAGTTGCCTTTTAGTTTTGGCAATGATTTTTTTCTAATATATGTGTATATATATTTTTACATAAGTAGTTATAGTAACAGAATGTTTGTTTCTAGGTCCTGGTCTAGTTTTTTGTGTTTTTTTTTTAAGATTTTATTTTTATTTATTTATTTGACAGAGAAGAGAGGGAACACAAGCAGGGGGAGTGGGAGAGGGAGAAACAGGCTTCCCGTTGAACAGGGAGCAGGATGCAGGGCTTGATCCCAGGATCCCAGGATCAAGACCTGAGCCAAAAGTCGATGCTTAATGACTGAGCCACCCAGGCACCCCAGACCTGGTCTAGTTCTTAACTGGAAGTCAAAACATCCAGGGACAAATGTTTTCGGCTTTATTAGTAAATGTCTTACATGGACTCTTTGCTCATTGTTGATCTCATCTACCCTCAGCTTCTCTTCACACCAAAGTAATTTTGTAGCAACTGCCATTTCACATGAACATCTAGATTTTTTTTTTCTTTTCTACTTGTATACATTTGGACAAAGTTTGTAATTTCCATCCAGATTTATTCTGTATTATTCAGATTTATCTTCCGCCAACATGAGAGTGTTAACTTTACATTTTTATGATTTTCCCCCCATTTTGAAAAAGGCCTCTGCTGAGAAAATTATCCTTCAGTTTCTGTACTTGATCCTTCTCAAGAATTCAACGCCTTTTTGTTTTTGCCACGATCTTCCATCAGCATTCAGAATCTGCTAGAACCACAGCTTTACACTCTGGTGATTTCTAGTATATAGTTGCACATATAGTAAGATGAAGGCTTTTCTCTCTTTGTCCCTTTAACACTTTCTGTTTCTTTGATAGTTTTATTAGTCATTGTAGTGCTTCTAACAAGTCTGAATAGAGAGCCGCCTTCCCACTTAACTGTTCAAATAAATGGGGAGTATAGTTAAGATACTGTATTTTAACATTTTAAAAATTAAAATGGCATATAAGACTATTGCTTCAGGGATACCACTGCATAAAAATCTCTTTTTCCTCTTCCTTCAGAAATACCTTGAATAACGTGAAAACCATCTGGATTGATGACTGGCCATTTTACTACTTAAATACTGAATTTAGTCAATCTGATGGAACTGGAATAAGACATCATTAAATAGTTACTGTAATTCAAAAACCAATGTCTTCTAATGTGCTCCAAATGCTTCATTTCTATTATCTGATTCATCCTCACATCCCATGACATAAAAGAAAGGCAGGCATCACGTTATCCCCCTTTTCCAATTGAAGAAGTGAGAGAGGGAGATACAGTCATTTGCCTATGGTTGCACAGTATGTCAGAGGCAGGAGTAGCTGAATATGTTATGTTTGCTCACTGCCAATCCTCCCCTCTTTCCATTAGTCCCTATTCTCCTTATTCCCTGAGGTGTAGGCCATTAGGGAATTGATCTTGTTGGGGGAGAAGCATCTGTTTTAAAATTGGATGCCTTTTACAAGTTTATGTGCTTTGATATAATTTTAACAAGTATATCATTGCCTACTTTTTTATGAGAAATGATATAAAAGTGAAAAAATACACTTACAGAAATGAAATGAAAATAATAAATAAAGCCCTTTTCCATTTCCATTATTCTAAGTCATGCTCTTTGAGACTTCAATCTCAATATGATGTTAATAGAACCATTAGATATGATTCATACCGTACATAAGACACTTCTATTGACAATTCCATCTTGACCAGGGGTCAATGGATCCATTACAATGCAAATCTTACTGTATACTTTCCATCTAAATCAAAAGACTTTGGTCTTGTGTCCACTTTAATATGTTTCATGAACTAGAGTCCAATCTCAGATGTGAAGTACACATCTGTGTTTCTCATAGTAAATCATGTCTGTGTCTATTTGCTCTCAATTTAAAAGGTAATTAATTAAGTTTTGCATTGTTAGACTACTTTGGAGTATTTAAAGAATTACATAGGGTTTAGAGGAATCCAGGTTTGCCCTTTTAACACATACCAACCCATAAGAAAAAAATCATGGACACGTATCTCCATATTTTTATACATATAAAGGCATTCTACATATTCTGTAAGATGTCCAAGATCACAATATTTTCCAGAAGGATATCCAGATCCAGTCTTATAAAGTATAAGAGCAAACTGATATTTCAACCAGCTTTTCAGATAAGTTTAAGAATATTTTATCAGGCACAGGTATTTCTTTAAGCTTCCTCTTTTCCTCATGCTACTTATTTCTAAGGTGTTCCATCTTTGTCTCTTTTTCCCATTGATCTTAGGCATCACTCAGAACCCTGCTCTACTCAGTGCTCCAGACAGCTTATAAGCTGAAACCTATCCATGTTATGCAAAATCATTGAGCCTATTTCTGGACACATTAGAGCTTCAGAGATGTACTGATCTCCAGTTACTCCTTCTCTTTTCTTTTTTCTTAAAAAAAGGAAAATTATAATTAATTATTTTTCATTGAGGTAAAATTGACATATAGCATTACATTAGTAGAAATGTACTCTCTTAGCAGCTTTCATCTATATAATACAGTACTAGTAAATATAATCACCATGTTCATTGTTTCTCCAAGATTTATTTACATTATAACTGGGAATCTGTACTTTTTGACCACCTTCACCCATTATCCATCCCCTACCCCTGCCTCCAACAACCATAATCTGTTCTCTGTATCTATGAAGTTGTTTAGTTTGTTTGTTTAATTCCATATATAAGCAAGATCATACAGTGTTTGTCTTTCTCTGACTTATTTCACTTAGTATAATCACCTGAGGTCCATTCTTTTCCCTTCATTTTTATGACTGAATAATATTCCATTGTGTGTATGTATATATGTACATACATATATGTACATACATATCTTCATTCATCCAGTGATGGACCCTGAGGCTGTTTTCTTATCTTGGCCATCGTAAATAATGCTACAATAAAGTAGAGGTGCATATATTTATTTTTTGAGTTAGTGTTTTTGTTTTCTTCAGATAAATATCTAGAAGTGGTGTTGCTGGATGACATGGTAATTCTATTTTTGATTTTGGGGGGAACCTCCATACTGTTTTCCTTAGTGGTTGCACCAATTTATACTCCCACTCCCCGTGCATCTCTTTTCTTATCTGTATTACTTTTCTTCCTGAACCAAACTGCTGCTTCTCCCCCATTTCTGCTACCCATGAGTACTCCTGCTACCCATGAGTTATAGATGAAGTCAAAGTACTAGGGAATTGGTTGAATAATATTGCAGATATGGGCCTTCTTTGCCCTAGGTGTCCATGACTCCACAGTTCCTCTAGGGATCTCACAGTTCCCTTCCATCTTCCTTTCTTTTTTCTTAGGAGATTGGGTGGTGGTGAATTTTGGATCAGCCAGAGTTATCCCTGTTTTAACTCTTGTCACTGTGTGGCAAATCCCTTAATTTTGCCTAACCCTCAATTTTGTCATCTATAAAATCATGACAATAATTACTCACATCAGAGGGTTGTTGCAAGAATTAAATGAAATGATTTATGAAAGAGTCACAGTGCCTACCTCAAAGGAAACACCTTTTCCTCTTCTTCTCCATTTTTTCCTCCCCAAATATCCTGCTTTTGTGAAAACAGGTTGGCTTTTTAAATGTACCACCAGTCAATCACATGGCTATAAACTGACGGACTTTTCCAATGTTTGTACTTCTTCAGAAGTGTTTGCTTCTTCCTAAACACTAAGTACCATATATTTTTTCATCTTTCAGATATAAAAGTTATTCTCAGACCCACAAAACTTTAACTTTTTGGGCAAAAGCACTGAAACCAAAGCAATTAAGAGATTAGGTAATCAAACTAATAACTGAATTTATACAAAAAACATCTTAGGTGAGATCTGCTTTGAATGTGGATTCATATGTGCCCAGAATGACCAGTTTCAAAGGTTCTCTCCACATCTAAGTGGTAGTCAAAAGAACTAGTTGCTTTCAGGCCGACAGTCTCAATTTGTAAATGAACAACATCTAAGCAAACTACGCCATTCCTGGAAGTTCCCCTGCAAGCCAGCTCTTGGGCATCCCAGGGAATCTCAGCGGAAAGAAATAAGATAAATTAACATGTTGAAGTTTCATCCTCGCAGGTTCAGTTTCTCATCGGCATTCTGACCTGCTTCCCCTGCACCTTAGTTACTCTTTAGGACATATCTAATCACTCTGGACAAGACAAATGTACATTTTTAAAGAACTAAGGTGTTTGTTAGTGGGTTGGAGTGACCATGGGAAAAAATTCTACTCTGGAAAGATACGTAACACCGTGGGGCCAAAATGAACAAGAATAAATAAAACAGTTTATTTGTAAGTGGGACTGATCCCTCTTGCTCATGCATTAGTGCCTGGCTACAGAAGAGTAGTAATTTATTGATGCAGATGGCTATGTAAAGTGCATGCAATTTGTGAGGGGGCTTGACCCTTGACTGATGGGCCATATGTTGTAAAGCCCCAGGGATGTCATTTGCCTCGCCTCTCTTCCTCTCCCCGTCTCTGCACCTATGGTCCTTGTTCAATCACCACATATCGAACTATAGACTCACTAACTCCCCCAATAAATCTCCAACTAATGGCTCACAAAGGCCATAACTTAACCCTTTCTACACAACAGAGCACATTATTTTGTATCATGATCACACTCAGTGAAATAAAAGATAAATATTATATGACCTGCATAGAACAGGAAAGCAAGTTGTTGTAAAATGCCATTCCCTGCTGGGTATTCATTGTATTTGGACGTAGTAGAACTGCTTTGAGCTTGCTAAATTATATCATTATTATGCCGCGTTATAATTACAGCTTACTGTTATAACATAATTCTTAAAGGGCTGTTAATACACTACACTAGAGAAACATTTAGTGTTTTTTAATTAGCTTCTTTTGTCTGGGTTTTCTTTTTTTTTTTTTCCCTAATAAAATATGGAACTTATGCTCAATGGAAAATGCATATATTTTAATTCACACCTAGAAGCAAGTTTTTAAAAAAATGTTAGGACATTTATATGAAATAATGGGGGAAAACTACAGTTTATGTTTTAAATACTGAGTGTGTTCCAGATTTTTATCTGAGTCAATTCCTGCAGAGAGCTTCACACCATCATAATGTTCATTCTCAACCTCAGCACTGGAATCTTCTCATATGTATAACGTGAGGCCTATCATATGGCACCAGGGAGAAAACCATTGACACAAATACTAGAAAAAGTTCCAGTTTATATCTTGTGTGAATGTCATATTTTCCCACCAACCAGAGTCACACCTAAGAAAGAGTGTCCGATGCCATGCTTACGAGTATGACTTACCTTGTTTTGGGAAAGCCAGTCAGTAAACTGACACATACTTGTGCCCATCTGGTGGATCAGGTAGGAAAAAGAAAGTGTCTTCCCTAGAATTCTGAAAGAACATCATTGAGGGCCACAAGGACCCATCCTAAGCTAATTCAGAGTCTTAAGTAACATTTTGATACTCACTCTCTTTCTCTTCTGAGCACAGTTCTTGGAGGATTTGGCAACAACTGAAAAGAAGCCAGAAGTGTGTAGGAACAATGAAAAGAACCATACTTCCTTAGCTGGACTCTAGGTTTCCCCAGGGCATCACCCATCCATACCGATAGCAAGACATATCTGGCTATTTTTGTGTTTAGAATAATAAGCTTCCCAAAAAACAATTTGTCCTCGACATAGCTTGCTACTACAGTGTTCAGGGTGGGTGCAAGAGATATTTTATATAATAGTTCTATCAACTATTAGGTATATAACATTTTCATTGTTACCCTATTTGACTGCATTTCCTTTATTGGTATAAAAATATCTTTTCATACCTTCTTTATCAAATGACTGCTTTTCTCACACTGCAGTGAAAATCCAGATCTCTGAGTCAATTAAAGGACAGATGAAAATAAAGTTGACTTACACATATGCTACATGAACATTTTTTCACTTTTGAGTCACTAGTCTCATCAACATGGACAAGTGATGTAGAAAAAATATTAAAATATACAGAAAAGAAGTCATTGTCTTCTGTCCTAAACCCAGTAGACTTAGAGCATAAAATGCTGCCAGAAAGAAAATCAGCATAAATAAGCCATGCATCCACAATTGAATTTCAATAATTTAAACATAAATCCTTTAGGCTTTGATACATCTTTTTTCCACATGGGCTATTCTTTTGGATTTTGGCACTTCTAGAATTCATTTAGAATTCGTTTGCAAGTCACAAGTATATAGGGTGCCTAGAAAACTCTAATAAACAATCCCCTTTGAGGTTATTGTTCCATAATTTAAGGAATTCTAATGAAAACATGGTTAGCAAGGGGTTTTCCAAGATAAGGGGTCAATATATCTGCCTATAAAAGAGAACTACATTTTAAAGCAAAAATTTCCAACTTTTGTACATCTAGCAATGCACAAGGGATGATCATCTATAGTATATATTTCTGAGATTAATAATTAGCACAGATGACTCACTGATAGCATGGTTCCCACATATTAGAAAAAGTCTTGTTGGTTTTCAGAAATTGTGTTGGCAGAAAAGCTCTTCTCTGGCCTGGTGTGATTTCTTCTCAATTATAGTTTGGCAGTTAGAATTCATTGTGTGTTTTAAAAATAAGTGAAAACTCTTTTGCACATGATATTAATTTTCATTTTTAAAGCCTTCTAATTAAAATTTAGACATAGCAACAAATGGCATATGAAACATTTCAAAATACAGAAATACAAAATTATGTTTTAAATTTAATGTCAAGCTTTAGGAAGTTGAACTGTGTCAACAAAAGTTGGTACAAATGAGGAGTAAGTAGTTACCTTCATTTATTCCATGTTTTATATCACTTTTCTTTCCCAAGTTCTTCCTTAGTTAAATGATGTAGCTGTAATATTTGTACTCCTTTAGAAACAACCAAAAATTAAGAACATTCTAGAATGTGTTTTTAAGAGCATTCTTTTCTTTAAGAACATTCTAGAATGTGTTTTTAAGAGCATTCTTTTCTTTAAGAACATTGTAGAATGCTCAAGTTAATATCATTTCCTAAATTAAACTTTCTTGTCTCACGTTATTATTATTATTATTAGTAGTAGTAGTAGTAGTTTGTCTCATGTTAAAAAGACTTGCAGCTTTTGACCTACTTTTCATGGTGGCCCACAAAATGCCAAGTAATCTTATTATCTACCAGAGTTGGACTCAGCCACATTTTGACATAGTCAGTAAGAAAATGGAGTCATTCAGATATAATTTGCTTCTTAGAATTATATGATTATCTGGTATTACATTGTTATACCATTGAACATGTTAATTAGAATGCCTCAATATTGAACTCAGTTTTTCAAAATATTATAATAATATACATCATCATCCCTAATCATTGATGTTTGAGGACTACTGCTGAAGTATTCACCAGTAATGCAAAAATGACATAAAATATTTAAATAGTTACTTATGGGACACCTGGGTGGCTCAGTTGGTTAAGTTCCTGCCTTTGGCTCCGGTCATGGCTCCAGTATCCTGGGATGGAGCCCCACATTGAGCTCCCTGCTCTGCGGGGAGCCTGCTTCTCCCTCTGACCCTCTCACCCCGCTCTTGCTCTCCCTGTCTCAAATAAATAAAATCTTAAAAAAAAAAAAAGAAAAAGAATAGTTACTTATGTTTGAGGGTCGCCTGAGTGGCTTAGTCTGTTGGGTGTCTGACTCTTGAACTCAGCTCAGGTCTCTAATCCAAGGGTTATAAGATTGAGCCCCATACTTAAAAAAAAAAAAGTTACTTATGCTTGAAATGACCTACAAAATATTTAAGGAGAATTTAGAGTTGTTTGTTTTTTTTAATAGATCTTTTATATCATAGTTGATATGATTTTTATTTTGTACTCTACAGAAGAATTGTCATTTTGTCAATGTACATATAGATTTTTACATGTTCAGTCTTCAGAAATTTTGCATTCTTTGTGTAAAAAATATGCATTATAGCAGTTATTTTATATCTTCTATTTAGCATCTAGAATAAATCAATGGATATTTATTGAGGAGCTGCTTTGTGTGAGATGTTGGGAAGATAATATTAAATAAGATTACCTTCTCTACCTATTAAAGCTTACAATTAAACTATAGTGATACTTACATCAATATTTTCCATATTTCTCTAAGAATTCCTAAAAAAAAGTATGCAATAGTTGGAGGCCTTCCAGAAGCAGAAGGAAATGTACTGGTAAAATTACAACAGTAAGATGTAGTAAATTATGAATGGTTGTTTGTTTTATTGTATACTTTAAAAACATGGCACCTTTCCTAACAGAAGTGAATATGTCAAGCGTTAACCTCGAGAGTATTTGGAAGCAACAGCTGAAGGATTAAGGAAATATCAGCATTGAGTAAGGAAGTGAGTATCAACTGTGATTAGATTCTCTGAAGTGTGCTATTATTAGTCTTTTGCTATAAAATCAAATCAATAATTCTTTAGTGACATTTTTTCTGCCCCTGTGCAAAACGCAATGAAGTCAAAGATAGAATCACAAGGGAAAAAAAATCCACTGCTCAGATGTAGGCTAGTGTTCTTGTGCTGTTGGTTTTAGGGGCCTTTAATTACATAGTAACAAAGAACTTCCTTGTAGCGAAATGAGATGCTCCCGTGGGTCCTGACTTTACCTTTTTCTTGTCGTTTCATCATTTGGAGAATTTTTCTTTATGGTTAACCAACAGCCTTTTCATCTTCCGAGCAAGTTCCTGCAGCCAGAGGGTCCCGCGCTATTTTTAGCATGCCTGTGTGAGTGGGGAAGTGTGGCTCCTTTGCCCGCTCCGTGATACACTTCCCTGCAGAGTGCAGAAGGAAGTACTTCATTCTAAGCTTTTCATTTGGGTTGGTAACACTGCAAACATAATGCAGTGGCTATAATTTTACACAGTGTGAGTGAAAATGTTCTTTTGCTTTTCCTCTCGACCTTCTTGATTTGCCATCTTAAACCCATAGATGGAGAATTAGTGCAGCTGATGTTTTACATGGAACTAGTTTGAAAAATCTTCAAAAAAGGAATCCAAGCTTTCTAATCAAAATGAAAAATTGTTAGTGATGGGGAGAGATTTATAAATGTAGGGTTCAAGTTAATATAAAAGTGGTAACATTAACCATTAAGTACTCTGTTACAAGAATATCTTTATCGTAGATTATCAAAGTTTCATTACTGTAAATGTGGCTTCTCTTTGATAAAAAAAACTTTCATAGTTATTTATGAAATAAAGTATTGTTACTTGGCAATTTTTAAGCTAGAGTCTTCTTTTAAATTCAATTAATTAATATGTTGTATTATTAGTTTCAGAGGCAGAATTTAATGATTCATCAGTTGCACAGAACACTGGTGCTCATTACGTCATGTGCCCTCCTTAATGTTCATCACCCGTTATCCCGTCCCACACCTACCTTCCCTCCCCTCCGTTTGTTCTCTGTAGTGAAGAGTCTCTTATGGTTTGTCTTACTCTCTGATTTTGTCTTATTTTGCTTTTCCCTCTCTTCCCCTATGATCCTGTGTTTTGTTTCTTAAATCCCACGTATGAGTGAAATCATATGCTAATTGTCTTTCTCTGATTGACTAATTGCTAAGCCAGGGTCTTTTCTTGAAGGGTAGGAGATATCTGTAAGTACTCTTGTCAGACAGACTTGAGCATGGATAATCCTTGTTGAAGTGCCAGAATTATGGCTGGATAATTTCAGCAATAGCTGAAGAAGAATATGCATGAATCCGAGTCTTAATGTAAAGAAAAACAAAAAATCTAACAGTTTTACAAAGCTGTTACCAAAGTTTAGGTGATATATTATATACAACTATAGCAATAATAAAATTTTCTCTAGGTTAATTCCAGGCCCTTCCTCCTTATGGTTTCTATTCTTTCTGAGATTTTTCTCTTAGGTTCTCATCTGCCCTAATGGTCCTTTTCTCTACTCTTGTTTTGTTTCAAGTATTCAAACATCATTGTGCCTTAATTCATACTGTTATTCGGTGTGTCTTCTTCTTCTTTTTTTTTTAGATCTTCAACATGGCCACAAACGGTACTTTTTTGTAGGGCAGGATGTTTAATTTTTTTTCCTTCCAGACGTAAGGCATGCTGGAAAAGAATAAATACATGCTTGATAAGAAGCAAAATAAATCACATTAAAAAGTAGTAGTAAGCACAAGTTATGAGATACACTTCTTAAATATTGAGAAAGAATAATAATTCTTTATAAAAATAACTGTTAGGAAGCAAAACTGATAAATAAAGTGATCTAATTATTTAATATACACAAGGTATCACTATCACTGATGCTATATGAAAATTAATTTTACCGGTTATGATAGAATAATGCTTCAAATTTATCTTCCCACCCTACACAACTAGAAAACCAGACAAAATATACAAAACAGTGTTTTTTAAGTGTTGGGTAGCAGGCAGTTCCAAGCAGTGATATGTGAGGAAAGGGAAACAAAAAGTCTCATAGTTTCTCTAGCTTTCTTCTTGGAGGTACTCTCTATACTACTATAAAGAAGGGGAACCCAACTGAGCTTGTTGGTCTCATTGAGATTAAACAAAGAGTTCACAATTTGGACAATCTGATGTATCTAGCATTTGTAAGGTAAAGGACTGAAGAAGAAGAAGTTTTGGAGTGGAGGATAAAAGAGTGAACTCTGGAGAAGTGTGGTACGGTCCTCTCAAATCTTTGGCTTAGTGTTGATCATTTTATAAATGAAAGGAAATTACCTGGTGCCAGAACTGTTGTTACTCACATAGAGTTAGGAAGAGTTTATGTTCCCAACAACGAATGGAATCCTTGAAAGACTATCACCTTAGTAATGGAAATAAATTAGCTCTATACTAAAACTGCTTAGAATTTGATGTAACAGAGAAGCAAAACTCAAAAGGATTCAACTGATTCCCTGTAACTTAACTGCACACCACAATAAAATCCAACATTATTTAAAAGACTATAATAAAAATCCAGCAGGAAATAATTTAAAACTGGGTAGGTTCATCATTCAATCATAAATTACCTGGCATGCAAAAAAGCAGGAAATATGAGACATATCCAGGATGAATATCAATTTTTCGGAGCAATTCTAGTCATACCAGAGATGATAGAACTAGTAGCCAGTGAAATTGAAACAGTTATAAACAGGTTCCATATGTTCTAGAAAGTAGAGAAAACATGAGCATGATAAGGAGGGACATGAAGATATAAAAAGATACATCTCTTAGAAATGAAAAATATGATGGCTGAAATGAAAAATACACTGAATTAGATTAACAGCAGATCAGATGAAGCAAAGAAATCATCAGCAAACTTGAATTATTACATGAAATTATTCAGAATTAAGCATAGAAAGAAGAAACTGGATGAGAAATGAACAGAGTATTATTTGATAGTGGGACAATACCAAGCTATCTAGTATATATACAATTAGAGTTATGCAAGTAGAGAAGTATAAGAAGGATGGAACAAATAGCTGAGAAAATAGTAGTTGGAAATTTTTCTAATTTAATGAAAACTATGAGCTGACAGAATTAAAGGAGCAACAAAACTGAAGGAGTATAACTCTAAAGAAAACCATGTCAAGGCACATTTTAATCAAATTATTGAAAATGTATCAAGAGAAGAAACTTAAAGGAATCCAGAGGTAGACACAATCCTTAAAAAGGAACAATGATAAGAATTAGAGTAATTGCTGTCCATAAACTATAAAAGCTATGTGACAGTGAGATGACTTTTTAAGTTACTGAAATAAATAAATAAATAAATAACATATTTTTTACCCAAACAATTATTGAAAAGAACAAAGATGGAGGACTTACATATCTGATTTCTAGTCTTACTATAAAGCTACAATGAGCAAGATTGTGTAATGGTGATATGATAGAAATAAAGACAAATGGAATAGAATAGAATCCAGAAATATGTCCATATACATATGGTTAATTGATTTTTGACAAATGTGTAAAGGTTATTTAATGTAGGAAAGAATAGTCTTTTCAACAAATAGTTCTGCCATATAAAAATAAAATTAGCTGATTTATTAATTTTTAAAAACAAATTTAAAAACCTTTACTGTTACACCATCACACCATGACCCTATATACATGTTAACTCAAAATGGATCCTGGTTAAATGAAAGAGCTTTAAACTATAGCATTAAAAGAGAAAGAGAGAGAGAGAGAAAATCAAGTGATCTTGGGGTAAACAAAGATTGCTTATAAATTGTTAATAATAAGATGGGTTAGAATTCAGAAAAATTAAACACTTGCTGTTCAAAGGACTATTTTTAAAATATATATCTACTCTTACATCTCAATAAGAAAACATTCAACTCAATTAACTTTTTTTACATTTGTATAGGCACTTTACCAAAGAATACCTATGAATAGCAAACAAGTACGTGAAAAGGTACTCACTCTTGTTACTAGTGATGATTAAACCACAATGAAATATTCTACACACCCACTAAATTAGCTAAAATTAATAACACTGACAATATCAAGTGTTGTTGAGGATTTGGAGCAACCGGAACTCTGATACATTGTTGATGGGAGTGCAAAACAGTACAGCTTAGATATTTGGCAGTTTCTCCTACAGCACAGATTTACCATATGATCCAGCATTTCCACTTGTAGATATTTATGCATGAGAAATGTTGATTATGTCTATGCATATGCTTTTTTCTGAGTGTTATAATAACAGCTTTAATCATCATGGCCAGGAACTAGAAATAACCCAACTATCCATAAATGGGTACATAAACAAATTGCAGTGTACCCATGCAATGGGATACTACACAGCAATAAAAAGAATGAATTGGTGATTCAGAATGATAACAGATGACTATTAAAAATAGTGTATTAAATAAAAGAGTCCAGATTCAAGCAAGTACATGCTTTATGTTTATATAAACTTTTGGAAGAGGTAAAACTGTACTGATGGAAAGCTGATCAGTGGTTTTCAGGAGCTGAGTTTCAGGGAAAGGAATAACTACAAAGGTCAAAGGGGGACTTCGTGGTGTTGATGGAAATGTTCTTTATTGCAACTGTATCATGAATATTGTGGTGATTACATCATACTATAGAAACTTCAAGACCCATCCAATTCTTTATTAAAATTGGTTAATTTTATTGGATGAAAATTATATCCAAATAGGGTTTTGAAAACTTTTATTTCACTCTCATGTCAATCTTCTCTAAGTAATTTGACAATATTTTTCTGATTTTTTCCAATAAGTTAAAGCTATACAAAAATTATATTAATGAAGTTATTAATGGCATAATTTATGGCCCTACTATATGCCTTTGGTTTCTATGTGAGCATTTGAGTGGACTAAATTGAAGTATAGGTTTTTAACCAAACTAAACACTTTTTTTCCAAGAAAAATTTATCACACAAGGGCATATAAAATACATGCATTCATATCGAAATTTGCATATAAAGTGTTGTGGGAAAATTAGGAAGCATATGGTCTTTTTTTCTTTTTTATTGTCTAAGAAGCACTAAAGCCAAATAACTTGGCATGATTCTTGTAGTTTCACTCTTTTAAATGGCTTTATTGTCAGGCAGATGGGGAGTGCTAGCCACTTATTAAAATTACACTTGTATATATTATAAGAATGTTTTATATTTATTCATGAAAATAAAATTTTTAGAATTGGCCTTTAAAACTAGCAAAACCTATCTGTCATAGGGTTGAGTAACAACTGTACCTGTCACTTCCCAACCACTTTGAAATATGTTGCAGCATGGATGGCTGCCTAATGAATATTCTGAGATCCAGGTTCATTTTAATGATGTTTTTAAAAGCTCTCCATCTTGGAAAATAAAAGAAAATCACAGGCTAAGGATTGAAATAGATACAGAGAATGAATTTTAAGGTGTAAAATCTCTTTCAGATTGTTTCGGTAAACATCATCACATTTCTCTTAATAAGTACATTTTTCCCTTCTATAAATAATTTAAAAATTAGTGCTTAGAATGGATAGTCATACAGCATCATTTTGTGGACAAATAAACTGAGTCAAAGAGATGGATTTAAAGTCATATGTGACACAGCAGACAAAATATTACTCTGTTTCAGCTTAGAATGAAACGAAAAATTGATTTAAAAATAAAAGTTGCATATACATATTTATGCATCAGGATTTGGTACTAAGAATTTGAAAAAGTCAAGGGTGGCATTATTTTATATATCTAAAAAATGTATTGAGTCATGGACGTTTTTCTTTTTTTTTTTTTAAGATTATTTATTTATTTATTTGTCAGAGAGAGCAGAAGCACGGAGAGCAGCAGGCAGAGCAGGCAGAGGGAGAAGCAGGCTCCCTGCTGAGCAAGCAGCCTAATGTGGGACTCAATCCCAGGACCCTGGGATCATGACCTGAGCCGAAGGCAGACGCTTAACTGACTGAACCACCCAGGCATCCCAAGACATGGACATTTTTCAATTAACTGTCTGAATTACTGATAGCTGTCTTGGATTCACATTGCAGTTAGAGAAGTAACTGAATGACTTGATAAAGAACATTTTGAAAATATAGAATTCCTATGTGAGACATGAAATACATCTCATAATTCGATAGAAAGATGGACAAACACACACACAGACACACGCACAGAGCAACCAACCAACATACATAATTGATTCTGAAAACTTGTTTTTTATCTTTTTTAAAGATTTTATTTATTTTTTTGTCAGAGAGAGAGAGCAAGTGAGAGAGCACAAGTAGAGGGATTGGCAGGCAGAGAAGCAGGCTCTCCTCTGAGCAAGGAGCCCAATATAGAACTTGATTCCAGGACCTCGGGTTCATGACCTGAGCCAAAGACAGACACTTAACTGAGCCACCCAGGCATCCCACTTGGTTTGCTTTGAAGATAAAATTCTATCTATCTATCTATCTATCTATCTATCTATCTATCTATCTATCTATCTATCTTTACTTATTTATTTTAGAGAAAGCGTGCAAACATGAGTGGGGGAGGGGCATAGGGAGAGAGTGAGAATCTCAAGTGGACTCCCCCATTGAGTGTGGAGCCCTCCCCAGGGCTCAGTGCCAAGACCCTGAAATCATGACCTGAACCAAATTCAAGAGTCAGATGCTTAACCAACTAAGCCTCCTAGGCGCCCCTGAAGACAAAGTTTTAGACACAGCTGTGAGGAGACATTGTGTGAGATGAGGGAATTTTGTTAAACTTGAAGTCAAAACTAAATTTTCTGCCATTCACATCTATCATATGTCAGAACCTTTTCCGGTAAAACTTGAGGCAGAATGTTAGCCTCTCATAATGCCAGATCACTGAGGAATTTGAGTGTATGCAGAGAACCTGCCAAAGTATAAAAAGCATGTTGTCTGCATCATCATTGATATTGTGTCTAAAGGTTCGTGTTTCCCTGTTTCTCTCCCCAGCAGAGTTGCTCTGCTCTTGCAGTTTTAAGAGCCATTAGTGAAGAAACAGAACACTTGGAAAAAAAATTAACTGGTATATAAAAGCAAATATCTTCAGGGTTTTTTTTTTATGCATCTATTCTTATCTTAGTTTACCCCTGTTTTATTAAATCTTACCTCCCATACTTACAGTATTGAAATTATGATCCTTAGCCACATAACACCATAATAAAGTTTTAGAGTATAAGTTGTCCCCCCAAAAATTGGTGCAAGAGTTTGCCAGGGCCACAGTTTGGTATACAATATGATATAAAATATGTCCTAAAAACGATTTTCTCCTAATTTATCTCTAGATGAAACACCAGAAGTGAGGTAGTATTTGAAAGGGTTGTTTTAAATTGCTCTTGTTCTTTGGGACTTTCTCCTTTGTCTCCAGGAAGCTATTAAAGCAAACTGAAGCATGCGTTTCCTAAATGATAGTATCCAGTTGTTTTTTCCTTTATGTATGGTGCAGTGGAGATACTGTATGAGTTGTGCAAAATACCCCTGCACTACTGATGCATTTAATAATGTGAATCACTTCACAGTCTATGGAGAGGTTGTGAAATCCCTAAACATTCTGTATAAAACTTGTGTATGCTCCCCTTCACTCTCTCCATACATTTTAATTGTATCCATGCTTTTTGAGGTATGTTCCTTTGTGTCAATTGTTAACAGATTGCAAAACAAAAACGCAAACAAAAACAAAAAGCAAAACTCTGGTATCCTTAGCATAGCATTTCTCCCCCCACCTTTTTTTTTTCATTACTACCCCTGAAAGGTTTTTTCAACAATTTTTCCTAGTTGCTATCCCTATAAAATTTTAGTACTACAGATAACCTGCTTATGTACCGTATGTATAGCTGTGCTATTATATGTAAAAAACAAAACAAAACAAAACAAAACAAAACAAAACAAACACCTTCCGATTTTTGCCTCCTCCCACTCTGAAAATCTCTGTTTGCCTGTTGGGGTTGATATCTTCCCCATTCAGAATGCTGTTTCAGCTATAGTTAGGACATTCTCACGTATAGAGTTTTTTTTGTTTTTGTTTTTGTTTTTTTGTCATTCTGTATTATCTCTCATGACCTCCACCTGGAAATGCTTCAGTAATTATACAATTCAAGGAAATGCAGTTTTCTTTGTTCATTTCAGAAAGAACATGGAGGATAAGAAGAGATGAGAAAAAATTAGTCTCTTGTAGGCAAAGAGCTTAGGTTTTGGTTCTCATAGTTGACATATTTAGAGTTAATATTTTTCCATGAGTGAAGGGCTATATAAATCCATAGAAAAGGCTGTGCTAATGGACTGAGTTTGCCCATCATAATCAACTCCAGTAGCTCAGGTAGGCTCCCAATATGTTAATGGCTATTAACCATTGAGCATCCTGCATCCAAACTCAACTCTAGCCTTCCTAGTACCATGTAACTGATGTCTCTCCAAACCCTATAAATAAACATGTGTCTAGGGGTTATATCCTGGGCTGAAGAATAGTTTTACTAGGAAATAAATGTAATGTAAAAACACACATACTGATTTTATAAATTATGCTAATTTATGTTAAGATTATTGATATGTGAATGATTAGTTTATGAATTATTATTATAGATGTTAAATATTTTCAAAAAGCCAAGTACAATGCTATGAACCTTACGTAGGTTTTCTAGTTTTATCCTCACAAGCCTGTAGAATAGATTCTCGTATTATTCCAATTTCATATGTAAGTAAAATAATATCCAAACTGGATTTTAAAGACTGGTTTTAATCATTAATTTTATCATTGGCTATATTGAGAGATTATAAAGAGTTGACTAATTTGTGTCTTACTTTTTTTAAATTTTTAATGCTTTTGGTGGTGATTTCTTTCCACCTTTACTCTTGTGGAGATGTTAGCAATAAGTACAAGAAAAAACAGCCACCAGAACTAAAAAAGACAAACAAGAAACATGACTTAAACTCAGAACTTCAGAATGGGCTGTTTTGAAACTAACAACTGTCATAATCATATTGTGATAACAGCTGGCTTTAGTTAACTACTTACTAAATCATCATCACCTTCACAGCAGCACTTTTATTTTACTGAGGAGGAGACAGAAGGTCTGAGATGCTAATCATATTTCTGAGACTCTAGACCCCAATATTTTTATTAGTGATGTTCTTGATTATTTGTTGGTGTGAGAGGTATGAAGGATAGTTAAATAGTGCTCTATGAAAACTGGAAATGTCTTACACAGTTATCACAATATAAAATGAGTAGTGCTTTATTTATTTTAAACTGCTAAAATTTTCAGAGCTGTGTGTATTTTCTGAATATAACTGCCCTGAACAACAAACTTAATTCTTCAAGGTTTAATAAAATGTACCTTTTCATTTGAAAAATTTCAGTAACTTAATGATGGCATTGCCTATACTGGAAACATTATGCAAATGTATTGCAATGAAGTCTATGAGTTTAGTTAAGCTTGAGAAAAAGTTTGTAATTAACAAATTAGCATTTGAAAAAGACGTTTTGAATATGTATAGTAGGAAATTCTGCTTAACTTGTGGGGTGTGTTCATAATGATTACTTCAAAATTCATGCATATGCATTTTTAACATGCAAATATTTGAAACCTTAGTGGACTAGTCCAGATCCAGCTAGTTTGTTTTTTTCAGTTAAATGACTAAAATTATAAGTAAGGCATCATGAATACACATACTAACATGTGGAGTCTCCTTTACTCCTCTTTTTGATATGGTATTTTCTTAAATATTAAGAACACAAAATTAAATACATTCCATTTATTATGACTTCAAAGTAGAAGAAAATAATCATATTAAGAATAAACAGTTTTGGTATCTGTCTTTTCCTCCCAAATATATGTTATGAACTAGAACATTATGGTTAGGGCTTAATTTATTTTATATGTTTAATTGTGCTTTGGGGGATTGTTTGGGTTTTGGTGTCTCACACACAAACACACACAGATATCCAATTATTAGTGGAGAGTGAAAAAATGCCCTATGGCCACTTAAAAAAAAACTTCTCTATATATTTGCTTCACTGTAAATTAAAGGACATTTTTTTTAAACTATTTCTTTAAATTGCTTATGCCCTTCCTCTGTTTAAGGAACTCACCAATTCTTGGTTAACTATCAGCTATGATCTTAAATCTCTAGCACTGAAGACTGTTCTACAATACAAAGCATCTCTCTCACTGCTCATCAGATGTTCCATTCTCATCTGGTCTCTAGACTAATTTTATGTTTCCAATAAATGCAAGGTCATTAAACTTTTCCCTGCCATCATCCAGAAGTTTGTATGAACAACCCTTCTGCCAAGAAATTCTACATAACTTGCTTAAGTCACCATGGTATTTTCCATTGATGAAGGTTACAATATTTGTAGTAGGTTCATTACATATCCTACAAAACAGATATGTAACCAGTAATATAGCTAATTTAAACCTATGGTAGATAAATATGTGAATGCCTTTCCAGCTTGAGAAGAGAAATCATGTTTTCTGTTGGCTTGATCGATCCCTAACCTCCAATAGGCAGCTAAGAGCAGATCTGGCTTGACTTGGCTACCGAGAGAATGGACACGTTTTTCTAATGAACTCTTTCACTTTTTGCTCCATCTTATAATGAAAAAGGAATGATTTGAGCTATAAATCCATAAAATGAATCAAATATTTTTTCCACACTAGTTTGATCATAGTCCTACACTAGAAAATAAGATAATTAAGTGGTCTCAGGAAGCGTCTACAAATAATATACTTCCATGTGTTTTAAGTTCTATTTGCTTTATAAGTTTATTGTGACTCTCTGGTAATATTTGATGTTTAATTCTGACTATAAAAAAATTTATGTGGTTTCAGTGTTTTCATCTCTTTTTCATTTTATTGATAATATTTATCTAACCTCAGATACTCTTTTGTACAGTGATGACATAAAAGCAATCAAAATCTACATTGAGAAAACATAACTAAAAATTAAAGTAAAGCAGTGCTTGACACTAGGTCCAAGGACTAGGCGAGTGACATTTGAGCAGAGTAGAAACAGAGGAATGAAAAGTATTCCAGGCATAGAGAACAGAATAGGCAAAGACATAAGATAACAAAAGCCTCTGTTGAAATCAAGTGGAATATAAAGGTGGCTGGATTATCGGGTGTCAGGTTAGAAAGGGCATTACACTTTCCAGTGTAACCTACTAGAAAAAGCATCCATTCAATGGTTGCATATTCAACCCTAGCAAAAGATGCTTCCATTTTCCATTTTCTTATGAACATGACAACTGACAGTGAATGAGTTCCAAACCTGCACTCTATCTTGAGTTGTCCAGATAAAGTTTGCTGTTTACTTAAGTTTTATTTTCTGAGAAATTTTCAGTATTCCTTTGTTCTGTTAAAACCAGACTTTGACTTTCTAAAAAATTGTATTTTTATAAAAACAAAAAAGCAAAAGTTAAGATTTTACAATGTATTAAAAAGAAGTAAAAAGAAAGAAAAAGAGTACTAGAATTATCCTTAAAAGTGAATATATTTTACAAGCTTTTAAAATCAACCATTGTATAGTTCATTAGTGTAGTGTTTCTCCCTTCTTTTTATGGCTGAATTTCTTTTTTAATAATTGAATTAAAATTTGAAAGTATAATTTTTATATAATTTATAAGTATGTGTAAACTATAGTATAGTGTCGGATGACATTAGAGATACCATTTGCACAGGTCCCCAGAACAACAAGACTTATTGCCTGGGTTGCTTCCTTCAGAAACTTTATTCTTTGGTCTTCAGCATTTACTGTGCGTCCTTAATTATTACTATAAATGACATATATTCTAATATATAAATTCAATTTTAATGATGATGACATATTTCTCTCTATGAAGTAGTAGCACAGATTTTGTATTCAAGATTAAAGCAAACAGATATGCTCTTCACAAAGTTATCCACACCATCCGTGCCTTATGAAATGTAAGTTCAATGTCAGACAACTTAATTCTCAATGTACTTAGAAAAATACAATACGTATATCTACACAAAAAAGGTCACAAATTAAACAAGCTCTAATACATTTTATTTTAAGAATAGTTTGGTCTGAGTCGCCATTAGGCTCAAAGCATAATGGGCTAATCAGAAAAATTGGGAGTCTAATCAATTATTTTATAAATTTGCTACTGAATTATTATTTAACTAGAATGAATGTGGTACTAACACAAGAAGAGAAGTTTTGCATCTGAAATGAAACATAATAAATATCTGATTTGGAGACTTTTCCATTAAAAAATTGATGTTATTTTAAAAAGCTTTTTTTTTTTTTAACTTTAGTTGCCCTTACAATCTTGAGGATACAAATGACAGTTGTGGCTGATTGAAATATTTTCTTTATAACATTTTTTCTTTTCAAAGCATTATTAATGTAACCAATAGTATATGTTAATATTTTCCTGATTCTTCAGTGAGTTTATTTGGTCTGCATCTAGAACTATCCAGAAAACGTGTATAATATATGTATCTAAAAGGGAAATAAAAAGGCATGAAAATATCTAATTGTGTATACTGTTAAGCGAGAGAATGAAAGATGATGACCCCTTTTTACCATCCAGCCGAGCGTGAAAGAGCAAAAGAGATTTAAAACTTCATTAATTGCTCTCACACAACGTTACAGGCCACCTGCACTTGAAAGAATTTATATTGGAGCAGATGGATTGCTGAATGTGATATCAAAGATTTTCAGAATGTTTGTTTTAAAAATAAACTGGATTCTAAGACAAGGGCAAGCAAAGCATACAATTTATAAAAGTAGGAGAGCTTTTATTATTCATACTTTTTTAGATGAGGAAGGCACATTTTTATCACTCAAATAAAAATATACTCACCAACTACTTCTTAAAATGATGAAAGTTGCATAATTCAATTGACATGATGATATATTCATACATTTTAATTTTGTTCTATTTATTTGGGTCTTTTGAACCTACCTGACAGGTTTTCTTTACTAACTCCTAGACCAATGACATCCAGCCTTTGCCCGATAGAACAGTTTTCGTAACTCTTGATTATTCAAACCCTACAGTAAAGATTGTTCCATATATAAGATAAGTAAGGAAAGGTTAAGGTTAACTTTTTGTTGAGGAAGTTCATTTTCGCTTGCCCTTTGATTCCAGCTTGTGCTGTGCTCTTGAATTGATGGTCTCAAACTAGCCACTATGGAATAGCTAGTTAGGATGGAAGCGAGCTAACTAGATGCTTCTGCATTCAGATATATTCTGCTTTATTTTCGCAACATGTTTTGATATTTATGTTTGGCAAGTGTTTCTCCGGCTTCACCCACAAATTAAGTTTTACTCAGAATTTGCATTGCGGTGTTTTCAAGGATTCTGTGCGCATTAATAGACTGAATCAGTGAACTATAGCCAGTGGGGTGAATTTGACCCAGTGGCTGTTTTTGGAAATAGGACCTTACTGTAACACAGTCATGCCCATTAATTTCCTTACTGTCTGTGGCTGCTTTTGTGCTAAAGCGAGAGAAATAAATAAGCACAGCAAAGACCGTGTGGCCCACAAAACTTAAAATATTTACTATCTAGCTCTTTACCAGAGTTTACCATCCTAGACAGAGTAGCTTGCTGTGACCTTAGGCAAGTTTCCTTAACCTCTCTGAGGGTTACTTTTCTCAACTATATACTAAGGCGAGTACCTTCTTCCTAATGATTTGTATGATTTTTTAAATGGGAGAATATATGCATTTAGAAAAAGGTCTGACCTGTGGTAGGTGCGGTATAAATGTTACCCAGACTGACTTCGCATTTTCTGAGGAGTAATGATAGGTCATCGAAGCTGAGAAATGGGTTTTTCCATTTTCTTTATTCAAATAATAATGTAGACAATGTGGTTTTGTATTACAGCCACATGTCCTTTGAAGGTGGAAGCCTAGGTGTGAATGACAATTAACCCCTTACTTGCTGTTTAAATAAAACCTTCAGTAAGTAAACCGAACTCTCTAACCTTATCTGTAAAATAATAATGCTAATAATAGTAATAATAATAATAATATCTCCCAATAGTCAGTATTATTGTATAGGGCAAATGAAATGAGAAATATGTAGCAAGGTGAATTGTAAAGTGCAATACAAATCAAAGATTTTAATGCCTAATTAACCTTTTCTCACTTCCATGCTTTACACTTGGGGTAATGAATATGTGTAACTATTTAGCCAAAAGGACTAAAAAGATTAACCCTTTTGTGTCAAGTGTTGCCATATGCATCAACGTGCATGAATCTGATAGACTTAATGAGTAAAAGAGGCCAGACCCAGGAGAGCCTGTATGATATGATTCCCTTTATTTAACGTTCTGCAACTAGAAAACTAATCTTTGGGGATAGAGAAGAATATTAGCAAACTTGCGTGTGTGTGTATGCGGGAAGGGTATCCATGATAAAGACTTCTGGGAGACTGGTAATGTTATAGATCTTCATCTAGGGACAAGTCACATGGATATGTTCACTTTTTACAGTTTCATTGATCTGAACAGTAATGATTTGGGCACTTCACTGTAGGTATTTATACTTGAGTTTAAAAAACAGTTACAAGAAGTTTTAAAAAAGAAAGAAAAAGAAAATCAAATAAGTAAAATTGTTTGTTCTGCTCTCAACAATCGTGAAAAAAATTAGCTTCTGCCATCAGATCCATTCACCTCATTTCAGCACTTACGCACTTACATGGACATTACTCTCCACAGCTCAATGCAGTCCTTCCAAGATACGCGCATTCATGCGTGCGCACACACACGCACTACTGTAATCAAATGGGACTCTGCTTTGGTCAAACTTATCTCCATATTGTGCTCTGAATATATGATTTTTGACAGAATTGGTCTTTTATTTTTCCTTCTCGATACGTCTACAATCTCTAATTTCACTTAAAGTTTTTTGTTTTGTTTTTAAAAGATTTTACTTATTTATTAGAGAGAGAGAGAGAGATGGAGACAGAGCATGAGCAATGGGAAGGAGGCCGAGGGAGAGGGAGAAGCAGATTCTCTGCTGACTGGCGAACCTGATGCAGGGCTTGATCCCAGGACCCTGAGATCATGACCTGAGCAGAAGGCAGATTAACCGACTGAGCCACCCAGGCGCCAGTTGAGGTTTTTTCTTAAGTATTTAAGACACTGTGACTTCTGTGGGACTCATAGATCCCATTTACTCCATATCATATCCTCATTGTTGTGCTACTTTCCAAACTTTTGTTTTTTACTTTATTTATGTACATATCTCTCATTTTCCCAAAATACATGCATGTTCCATGAAAACAAGACCAAAAATGTCTTAATCAAGAGCTAGGTTTACAGTAGTGATCAAATAGATTTTTAACATTAAATTTTATTTATCTTTAAAAAGAGAATGCTTTATTAGTACAAAACCAAAAAAAAGCTATGAAAAAAATATATATAAAAGCTACATAAGGAAAATTAAGTCTCTTTCCCAACGTAACCCCTAAGCATCCCATTTCCTTCCTCGAAGTAACAAATGTTATTTTTCTTCTACAGATCTATCTCCATTAACATCTGTGAATCATCTGTGCATATGCAGTTAGCTTTGTGTTTTATAAATTGGTACCTTACTGTAGACGTTATTTTATACCATGTTTCATTAAGTGAATCATGTGTCTTGAAGATCCTCCACATTGATAAATAAAGCGAATTAAAAATATCCAAAGAACCTGTGGAAGCATGGAGACTTGAAATTATGAGACAGTGTCACTTTTGCAAATATTCTGAAATCGCCTTCTTGACATCATCACTGTAGACTATTCTTGCACTCATTTTGTCACTTTGGGAGGAATTTAAAAAGCAGTGTTTATGTATTGAATAGGCTGAAATTTTTTTTTTTCCATTTTGTCCATGTGGTTTTCCCTTATCCTTCACATGAGTGCACTGAATAAATATTTAGTCTATTGTTCTTGAAGTGCACTCTGAAAACTATGTGAAACTTTCCTAATTTTTTTTATTTGTTTGTTGCATTTTAGCCAGGAGTTTGTTTAAATTATATTTCAGAACTTTGGACCTTACAAGATGTTGAGTAATACGCCGCTGAGATACAAGTGCAAATGGTTTCCCTCTTGATTCCTCTGTACCAATGAAAGACAAGTTGGAATTCTAAACAGATTAAAAATAGAGGTTGATGTTCATTTGGGCTCTCTTAGAAAAGAAAGCTCTCTTTGACAAATCCCTCCGCTTATTAGACAAAGTGCAAAAGCATTACATCTGGAGTTCATAAGCCATTGTTTTATGGAACTGATTCATCATGCAATCCATTCTACTCTTGAAATAAACCCATGAGTATTTGTTAAGATGCTATATGCTCACTAACATAAACACATAAACGCCCACAAACCCCTTTCTGAGCACATGCTCCCTATAGAGTTATGCCCTTAAAAAAATCTTATAAAATGGAATTGCAGCACGGTTTTCAAATTGGCAGATACTGTTTTAACATTATCTTGTAATGGATTTCTGAATTCAGCTGCAGAAATTATTCTTATCCCTTCAAACCAGTAACCCCTCATTTTTTTAAAGTTCAAAATGTTTTTTATGATATATTTCCTTTTGATTGAAAAGAAAAAAAGAAACAAAACTGGGATTATTTTTGAAACATACAATCCCCAGATACTTCAGAATTTATTTTCCTTCCTCAAATCTTGAAGCACATTATTTTTTTTTTCCACATCTTTAGACTGTCAGAATCTAAACTATTGATTTGGCAAGAATAAAATTTAAGGAAACATACGGTAAAAGGCTATTTATGTGAGACAGGGATTTTTAGAGGATTTCAGATATTTGAGAGGAGCCACTCATAGCTTCTGCTGCTCTTAAAATTCCTTAAGACAATATTCTGAAAGATGACTGCAATTCAGATCCCTGAAATGCTTTGATGTCTTGGTTTTTCTTTTGCAGATTGTAATCCACATGTTCCCAAAGCCTTTCCCTAGAGTATAATTTAATGTAATTGACAGTCATTGTTCCTTGAAAAGTTTGAATTAGATTAACATAAGCATGAATGAAACTGACCAAATAACCACATACAGATTTTATTATTTTTTTTCCTTTAGGATCAGGGACAATATTATGTATAAAATGAGCATTTGGCTATTAGATCCTTATTGAATCACTCCAAATTTGATTAAAAGTAGATATCTCGGTGTGTAGTAATTTAGGTTCATGAAAAACTGTTAGGTTTCCCATTTAGTTCTTGGGTTTATTGAAGAACAGGGTTATTTTATGTGTGTAGTGATGAATTTTGTTCTTTTTCTTTTTTACACTAAGATCAAATACAGACTGAAAAACTGACCGAGCATGAAATTGTTTTTAGAAATTGTGGGAGCTAGTTTAGATGGCAAGAATCAGATGAACAGTTGTTAGTAAAAATGTGGGTGTGGAAAGGATGATGGTAATGGATAGCAAAGGATAAAAGTAGAGAGATAATAGTATAGAGAAAAAAACGTGCAAGTGACAAACATCTCTATAGAGTATTTGCATGTTAAGCCAGCATGCTTAAAAGCATCCAAGTATCAGGGAGGAAAAAATTCTCATTGCTTTGACTTTTCTTCACAGAAGACCAGTGAGGGTTTGGGGTCTTACGGTAACCGCCACTGCAGAGCAATTAGACTTCATTATGGTTGTGCTTATGCAATACTAATTAACATGCCTGTTGTGCGGTTTTCCTTATTTGATCATGTGACAGCCCACAGGTCTGACACCCTCTGTGAACCAACAGCTGAGGAGAATTTCAACGTGGCAGATTTTGTACAAAATACACCCAAACAAAAATGTAATCACACTTTTCCTGAACAACTGCATTAACAGAATGTGTTACAGTGGATCTACAATTAGTGGGTTGCATTCATTTGTACTGGAGAAAAAATAAAGGAGAGTAGGCATGATTCAAGCCTATGCATACAAATGATTATACCTTAGGTCCAGAAGTGAAAAGTGTAGTAACACTGTATTATATTATTGTGGAGAGTAAGATTTTGCCAGTAAAACCAGATCTAGGAATGTTATCATTAAAAGTTAGAAATGAAGTGGTCGATGTATAAATGGCACAATTACGAATCTGTATGAAGACCAGATAGCTTATTAAACCTGTTTATGTGACGAATTTAAGAGCCCGGATATGGGCAAATTTTGTTTTTTATTGTTTGTTCTTGTGGAACTGGCGATACTTGGGTTAACAAAATCAGATATAGTCACTGGCTACATAGATTGTACAGTCTAATCTTGAGGTTGGGATAGAGACTATATCTTCAGTAATAGATATGAAATTAACACCGTGATGTAAGGAAAAGGGGGTTGATGCTGTGAGATTTTACATAGAGGTATTAACCAGCTTGTGAATTAAGGAAGTTTTCCTTAGGAAATGAAAATTTGCGGAGACCCAAGGTCCAGTTGGAGATCAAGCAGGTGAACGGAGGACATTAGGACACTGGGTCACAGACTTTGCTGCACATTAGAAAGAACTTGGAATTTTGAGTTTATGTAACGTACTGATGACTAGGTCTCATCTCTAGAAAATCTGATTTAATTGTTCAGAGTATGTCCTGGGCATTGAGAGTTTTTGAATATCCTCAGGTGATTTTAATGCACAGAAACATTTAAGAACCGTAGGGGAGATGTGCCAGGCAGATGGAAAAGGCCTGTGGTAAGATGAAGCGCGGCCAAACCTTAAAAAGGCTGAAAGGTCAGCTACTGTTTCTGGAAGGCAAAGAGAGGAGGGCATGGGGTGAGGCATGTGCGGCTTGAGACTGAAGAGCTAGGAAAGAAGCCTGGCTGTGTGGGGCCTCGTAGGCCAAGACACAGAGCGAGTTACGTCTTTGCTCAGTAATAATTGGAAGCCATTCAACTCATTCAGGAGAGATGTTACCCACCTCCCACCTTTTTTTCCAGGAAAAACGTGAATGAGGTCGACTTTGCTTTACTCTCATATTTTGACTTCTTGACTTGCCTGTACTTTTAAATGGACAGGAGTAATTTTTTGAGATCATTGGTCACTGGAGAAACATAAAGCTTTTCCTTTTTCTTTAGTCTTAAGTTATCACAAAGCTGGAAAATCTATAAAAGATCGAGATGGTTCTTAAACGGTCACTAAATAAATTCCCAACCCTTCTGGTCTCCCAGCCACCAGAGGTGGCTCTACACCAGACTGAGTTTTCAACTTCAGTTGCACATGGCAATTAATTACTTAGGATAGATATGTGTATTACTTAGAGCAGTTTTAGGTTCACAACAAAATTAAAAGGGAGTTACGGAGATTTCCCGTATACCTCCTGCCTCCATAGCCTTCCCCATTGTCAACATCCCCCATTAGCATGTTATATTTGTTACGATTGATCAACCTCACCCAGGGTCCAGAGTTTACATTATGGTTTACTCTTGTTATACAGTCTGTGGGTTTGAGCAAATGTAGAATGACATGTATCCATCAATATGTTATCATACAGAATATTTTTACTGCCTTAAAAAGGCTCTGTGTTCTACAATTCACCATCTCCCCATTCCCAGGCAATCTCTGGCAACCACTGATCTTTTCATTGTCTCCCTAATTTTGCCTTTTTCAAAATATCATATAGTTGGAATCTTACAGTATGTAGCCTTTTCAGATCGGCTGTTTTGTTTAGTTATATGCAATTAAATTTCCTCCATGTCTTTTCATGGCTTGATAGTTCATTTCTTTTTAATGTTGAATAGTATTCCATTATCTAGATGTACCACAGTTCATTTGTCCTTTATCTATGAAGGACATCTTGGTTGCTCCTAAGTTTTGGCAATTATGAATAAAGTTGCTATAAATATCCATATTCAGGTTTTTGTTTGGATATAAGTTTTTTTTTAAGATTTTATTTATTTATTTCACAGAGGGAGAGAGATCACAAGGAGGCAGAGAGAGCAGGCGGTGGGGGAGGGGGAAGCAGGCTCCCCACCAAGCAGGGAGCCTGATGTGGGCCTCGATCTCAGGACCCTGAGATCATGACCTGAGCTGAAAGCAGAGGCTTTAACCCACTGAGCCACCCAGGTGCCCTGGATATAAGTTTTTAACTGTTTTAGGTAAATACCAAAGGGCATGATTCATGATGGCTAGAGGGAAATTTTTGCAAATACTGATGTCTAGACCCAAATCAGTGAACCTAGGTGTGATAAGCATACTTTCTGAGATTCCATAGATGGCTCTAACGTTCAGTTAAAGTTCATAATTATGATCTACCGGATAAATCTTTTTGAATATAGCTGAACTTTGGGCACATTGATCTTCAAAATGAATAAGACTCTCTTGGTTTTTAGAAATGAGAGGAAGTTAAAATGAACACCCCAAGGTGTTTGTCTAAGTGCACTCTTTTCACAGGACAGAGATGATTTCCTTCAAGGCAGATCCAGTTAAAAGAAACAGCTTCCAGAATGCTTGTGATGAGATGACATATTCCCTGCCTCCTCTGGAAGTTTGCCATAGACTGTATCACATTTACCATATTGTATTTTCACTAGTCTGTCATCTAGGATCTAACTTTAAACACTTGTACTTCTATCACTTGGTTCTGATTATTTTCCCACATTTATGTCAAGTCCACACCATTTTATCAATGCCTCTGCTCTTCTAGACCCCAGTGAACACTCAGGGTCTGTACATTTAAGGGAGGACAAAGAAATTGGCAAACAAAAGAAGTTTGTACAGGATAGAAAGGGAAGGAAACAGACCTTGAACATGGGTAGAAAGGAGAAAAACAGACCATGTCTGGGATAGAAGGCACATTGACATGAAGAGGCATACTTACGAAGGTTAGAAAGAGTAAGAAGAGTCACTGGACAAGTGCCAAGAAGGTTGAAAAACCAGGCAGCAGATGCATGGGTCTGTCAATGGATGGCTACCCAAGGAGGCAGGGCATTAAGCTTGTGGGTTATTCAGCAAAGCCTCCTCAACCAAATAATGAATGGCATTAAACCATCAAAGGATTCAGTGATAGGGAAATGAAGCCTTTTGGGTGAAGAGTTCCAGGGAAATTCTGAGGGCTGAGACACAGATGTAGGGAAATTCTCAGCATAAACTAAACAATATTCAAATAAAGTTTGAATGTGAGATCTCAGAATGCATATTAGAACCTTATCAACTAGCACCAGGGAAGAAAAGAGTCATTTAGTAATAATTCTTAGGAACTCAGGCATGTAAAATGATTTTCAAAAGGTCAAGACTAGCAGATTATGCCTTTCACCTCCACTGAATTTCAGAGCTGGAAAGGAACTGCAAAATCAGCCCACCCAAACAAACAAGGAAACTGAGGCTAACTGATTTGCCAAGCTTCCTGGCTTGGGAGAGTTGGGCCCAGAATCCAGGCTGCTAAACTCGACGGGCCTTCCATCTTCTTACTCTGTCATGTTGCCTTCAGACCAGGGGAAAATATAAGGAGACTGAGTTGCCGTGGGGCAAGGTTTACATCAGTCATGGAAAATCGTAATGAGGGTTATTTGATACTGTGAAAGTATAGTGTTGACGGTGGTGCGCCATAACAGGCACAGCTGACCAAATGGCAAGTTACCATCAGCAGAGGAGTGAACAGAACACCTCGGTGGGGATTCAGGAGACTCGAGTTCAAATTCTTTTCCGTTATGGATAAATTCATTCATGCATTCATTCATGCTTCATTTGTACATTCATCTCTGCCTCCTGTGTACATGTCAGCATGCTTGGCACTGTAGAGTAAAATAGATGATGCCCTTAAGGTACTTAGAATTGGTGTGGAAGATAAGACAAATGTGAACATAATTATAATAAAACACTGATTTTGGAAAATCTGTTCTAATGTCTAGAATAGATCAGAAGCCAGGAAATCTGAGAAGATGGAGGTGTTATTTTCATCTCTCATGGTGAATAGAATTATGGGAGCCAAGGAAATTTCATAGACAAAAAAAGTAGAATTTGAACTAGATTTTGAATGATAAGTGGGATGTGGATGGTGAGGAAGAAGGAGGAAATGTTTTCGAAAGAGGGAAAAGAGAGGCATGTGTGCATAAAATCAGTGGTGTTTCACTGAATGCGAAACACTTTGAAAATAAAGTTAGGGAAGTGAATTGAAATTACATCCAGGCAAACCTAAAATATTAGGCTAAGTGTCGTATAAATTCACATTGAAATGGAGGGTGGGGCACTGGAATAGGGAGCTGGCATGGGTGGTGTTGGGATGTGTTTTAGAGCGAGCCAAGGGTGATTTGGAGAGAACAAAGAGTCAGCGTCTAGAAGTGCGTTAAGTCACGGCTGCAAAATCTTCGTTCAGACTAATTGAGAGTGGGACTTCGAGAGGCAGCTGTAAGAATAAAGACTATGACACAGATGAAAGAGCAGAGGAATGACAGGCAAAGTCTGCCAATTAGATGGAACTAAAAGAAGGGAACTCAAAGATTTTGAGCCTGGGTGACACAGAAAAAGAGTCGCGAAAATAAATATGGAATGCAGATATTTCCATAACACTCATCATATTCTCAGACTTTGAGAAAATAACTCATTCTTTCACCCATNGTCGCGAAAATAAATATGGAATGCAAATATTTCCATAACACTCATCATATTCTCAGACTTTGAGAAAATAACTCATTCTTTCACCCATAAACATATAAATCTGCCATACATGTTATATATTGTGTATACACAACATGGGTAGCAATGCATATGCTGTAACTTTAATCACTTTTTCAGATTAGCATAGATTCAGAGCCAAAGAGAAATTGATACTGAATTTAATATACAGTGCAGTAGGGAAATCACATGTTTGTTTATTGCTCTCGTTCAAGCTAGTGACTCTGCCTCAAGTTTTATCATTTGCAAAACTGTCTTACATATTCCAGAATATATTCTAAGAAAGAGTTATTTAGGCAGTTAATTTAGTCTCTAGAACAGCCACTCGGAATTGAGGATAATCAATAGTAGCTTAAGAGTCAGGCTCTAACTAGATCTTTAGGCAGGGACCCCAAGAGATGATTATTCCTTCTAACTCAATTTAGTACAATGTAGGAAGCATGAATGTAGCAGCCCAACCCATCTGTTCTTTTTTCTGATTTTAAAGAGGTTATTTTTGTATCGGTCTTTGGAGTTTTTAATTCTGTCTCTGCTATGCTACCCAAGACACTGATGCTAACAGGCTGAAAGAAAAAAAAAATTGTTGGTAAGAGGAAGAACAAAGTGTGGTACATTAAACCTTGTCCTTTTGCCATTTGGTATTCTCCCTCCCCCCCACTTTTTTGGGAGGCTTCACACCCAACTTGGTGCTTGAACTCGCAACACTGAGATCAACAGTCACATACTCTACCAACTGAGCCAGCCATGTGCCCTTGGTATGCTTTACTTTTAAATAAACCATGTCACCTTCTACTTCTCTGCTCTCTCTCTTTCTCTCCATCTAGTTTGTTGTTGTTTCCTTTTCATTAAAACCTCAACATTTTAGAGAATGAGTAGCTCCAGAATTTGTTTATAGAAAAGGTTCAGGGGCTACAATCTGACTGAAATAGAGGCTTTTGGGGACTTACACTACATTGGAAGAAGAGATGCATGTTAAACATTTAAATTATATGTTACTGATTCAAAGGATAAAACATTTTCCGAAGATATTTTTATTCATACTTTCCATAAGGTTTTTGGAGTCTGATTCCCCAGCATGTTGTTTTTATTAGGAGTAATATTGTCGTCAGGATAATTACTAATGGTGACTGGGAGAGATGCTAAGCAGATGCCGTCGTTGCTGATAATATCATTAATTGCATTAGCAAAATGCAGTTTACGAAATGATACTCAGTAGTGGCTTCTTACTGTTTGGAGCCTTTATAACGATGAATGACATAGATATATTTTATACAGAGACCCATATATTTATTCGTTTATCAATTTATCCACTCATCAGAGGTTTAATGAGTTCTTCTCATATACTTGTGAATATCTAAATTCACATGTGAACAAAAATAAAAATGAGTTTTTATATCTCATTTATTTATAAAGCAGTCATAAATAGTCAAATGAAAAATTCCTTTCTCTAACCTGCTTGTACTCCTAATAATGGCTAAAATGAGACTTTCCTTGTAGTTTAGAAACTAGTTGTCGAATATTATAACTTCCAAAATTACTGGAGGCACAGTGTGGTTGCTAAACACATGACTAGCTAAACTGCTCAGTTTTGGCACATACTTGACCTCTCTGAACCACAGTTTTCTCTAATAAGATGAAGATAATAATAGTACCGACCCCAAAAGGTGGTTGTAAAGATTGAACTAACATATGTAAATTACTGAGAATAGGGCCTTGTTCATAATGAGCACCTAATTTAAGTATAGCTATTATCACTCTAAAGCCTCACTTCTCTTCATACAAACATAAGTATTAGGCTAATTCTCCTTCACTTTACACAATCACTCCTAAATAATTGTGAGCTGTAATAGCTAAGCAAATAAAACCAATGAGTCAATAAGTGTACCTGTGTATATTGCTATATTTTTAATGTAAATTCTTGGGGTAGAAATTCTTTAAAGTTTTGGTGATTGTGTTGGGGCGCCTGGGTGGCTCAGTTGTTGAGCGTCTTCGGCTCAGGTCATGATCCCAGGGTCCTGGGATTGAGCCCTGCACCGGGCTCCCTGCTCAGTGGGAAGCCTGCTTCTCCCTCTCCCAGTCCCCCTGCTTGTGTTCCCTTTCGCTGTGTCTCTTTCTGTCAAATAAACAAATAAAATCTTAAAAAAAAAAAAAAAGGTTTTGGTGATTGTGGACCCCAAATCTAGGTGTTATTGCCAAATTTCCAAATCTCTTCTACCATGGTCCATCTCACTCTATTATTCTGAAAGGTTTAAAATCAACTGTGATTTCAAGTGCTTATTGGAAAATATGCTAAATATCCTTTAAGTAATAAATAAAAGTATACATTAATATAGCTGAAATATGTACTTGGAAGGCAACAGCAGCTGCTAGCTATGACCTTTATATTGAGAAAGTGACCCAGAAAATGGCCGAGGAAATTTCATCATTTATTTCCCACTTCCAAACCAAAGTCTCAGATGCCTTTACATCCCAATCGGATAAAGTCAGCTTTAGATTGTGTATAAAATACAAGTCGAGTGAGAGAATGTTTTATCTTTCCTGTTCAGATTTTTTATCAGCATCTGATAGAAAACAGCACTGATACTTCTCTCCTTAAAATGAACAAATAAACTTTCTTTTTTTTTTTTAAATCTTTTTTGTTTCAAGATTTTATTTATTTATTTGACAGAGAGAGACACAGCGAGAGGGAACACAAGCAGGGGGAGTGGGAGAGGGAGAAGCAGGCTTTCCGCTGAGCAGGGAGCCCAATGTGCGACTTGATCCCAGGACCCTGGGTTCATGACCTGAGCCAAAGGCAGATGCTTAACCACCCAGCCACCCCTAAACTTTCATTTTAATCCCTCCATACCTGAAATTCATGGGACTTAATGTGCTACCACATTGAATGATAGAAATTATTAATTCCCTCAGAATACACATGCAACAGTGCCCCCATGCCTCGGTCTTTCTATATTGCTACAAAGCACTACAGGTCTATACTGACAACCCAGGACCATGGCCAACACCAACTAAGCTAAGCTCCCTGAGTGGGTCAAGTTGGACGCCACTCTTCTAGCTCCAGTCAGTCCTTAAAATGACTGCCACAATGGCTGAAATCTGTCTGCAGCTTGTGAAATGCTTTGAGCGACAAGTACCCTGCTCCTCTGTTTCTGAACTGGGTCACAGGAACTGTGAAATTATATATGTTAATTGTTGTTTAAACCCCACCCCCAAAGCACAATAGGTTAAACTATATGTAGAGAGTGCCATGTTAATTTGAAAATTTGAATTGTTGGGGCTTGTGGGTGGCTCAGTGGGTTAAGCCTCTGCCTTCAGCTCAGGTCATGATCTCAGGGTCCTGGGATCGAGCCCCACATCAGGCTCCCTGCTTCCTCCTCTCTCTCTGCCTGCCTCTCTGCCTACTTGTGATCTCTCTCTCTCTGTCAAATAAATGAATAAAAATCTTAAAAAAAAAAAAGAAAAATTGAATTCCTAGAGTATTTCTCAGGTACAAATATAGATTGCACATGATGAACACTCAATGAGAATTGCTTAATGAGTAACGAAGGACAAGATAAACGAAATTCTTTGATAAACCGTGGAAGGCAAAAATAACCAACCCATATGTTTGATTTGGAGATAAGTTAGAAGGATTATTTTGACATCATGTTTATTCCTATAATATAAATATTCCATGTTTATCACAGACTGGCAATGTCTCCATGTATCTATGTGACTTATATTAGAAAGTTTCTACTGTGTAGATGTATGAAATAATCTACATTTCTTGCCTTCACAATGCTTACAGTTGAATGGGAAAGACAGATAAATGAGACAGCAAGAAAAATATAAGGGCAGGAACTAAGGATAAACTAAATTTCCTCTGGAAACACCAAAGATCATGGAATGTTTTCAGAAGACTTAAATCTCCACTTCACATTTGTAAGGAGATAAATTGCTGGGCTTCCTTCTAAATGAGAAGTGGAGTGATATAAAATGGACCCATGTAGTTCTCTTTAGTGGAAAAGCTTTCCTTCTCAAGACCAAGTAACATGTCTTATAGGTGTCCTGGAAGTTAAAACCTATAAATATTCTACCTCATTAAGCATAAGGACCAGCCACAGGCATATGCCACTAGTGTCCACTTTCCTTCAGAGATTTAGGGTGATGGGAAGAGAAAGGGTCTGCTTACCAGATGGAGCTTGTCAGATTAGCAGTTGGAGCAGAGTAAATATCACTGTCATATTGTTTTTTGTCCATTAATATTGTTTTTTGAAGCACAAAGAACCCCCTTTGTATAACGCATGTGCATATTTAATCGTTTAAAACAAAACAGCTCAGCAGAAGGTTGGCTGATGGTTGTACCTCGAGCAGAGTGGCCATTGCCTGAAGGCACGTTTCTGCTTTCCTCATAATAAGGAACATTAGCAACCAGTGGCTCGAGAAAGGCAGAGTCAAATAAGTCTCTTGGGGCCCAGCCGGCCACATGAAGTGAGAGCCGTTAGACACAGCAATGAGATTACTGCTCCAGAAAGGGTTTACCACATATATTACCACATAGGCTTTCCAGGGCTGCCAGCTCACTCAACTTACAAATGTCAAACATGATTTAAAAGGTTATTATACTATCGAGAGGGAAGGAGGATGATTTTCCATCACTGAAATTTCTATTTCATTCTGGTGCACCCATAGTGCGTCTCACAAACTCCAATATTGCTAAATAACCTGCTTTTATCTTTAATAAGTGTTTTATGGACCTTAGATTGGAAGAACCATTTCCACTTTATTTGTATGAGAAAATTTGATATTTTCTAGTCCAATAACAGTGCGATAAATTTGGTATGGGCATCTATGTATTGTGCTTAGAAGAGTGTTCTTACGAGAGGAGTCAATTTATTTGTAATTTGTCAGTTAGGGAGAGGATACGTAGGTAAATGTAGTTTTTGGCAAATGCATCTGTAAGTCTGCAGTATTTCACACTAAAATGATCAGATGCAGTTCTCGATATTGCATTATTTATATCTCTCTAGGTTTTGTTATAACTGGTCTTTAAAGAGTCTACTTTCCCAGCTCTTTGAGTCCCCTGGGAATGTTTATCGCTCATAAGGACTCTATTAGTTGTCTTCACTAATGAGTTAATTTAAGCAGTTATGTTTAAAAAGTTGCTCAATAAAAGTAGACGGCTGTTTTGCTTTGATTTTTACGGAGATTCTGACCCTTGTTTTGCAACATTTGAAAAATAAATACTCCTTGAGTGTAGCTGTTAAAATATACAATAAACATCAATTGTCATGGTGGAATTTTTAAACACTGCGTTCCTACAAAAGGTGCAAACCAAGGAATTTCAGCTGCCCTTGTGGAAGCATGCCTCATTTGATTTCCTAGCAGATCACCCTGATTGCTTTTCTTAGTGTTAGGCTATAAAACTGAAGGTTGCCTACCTATCCAAGTCCCGGAATGGGCCACGCACAGCAGTACGTCAGCGCTATACGCTGACACATTGTGGGACGTTGTTCTCCAATGGAACGTAAAAAGGATGGAAGAATATAGTCTGTGGTGTTGAGATATTGTTGTTTTCTCCCTTTATCTGTGATTCTGAAACATTACATTTAAATCTATGAATTCACCCATGTTCACATGGGCATTGTCAAAATGGAATTAAAACCTCTGGTAAAAAGCAAAACAAAACAAAATATAAACATCCTCAGCTTGAAGGATAACATCTTTGAGCCAAGTTCAGTACCTATTTTCAAGGGATCATTTGCCTAAGTACAAAAAAAGCCACAAAAAAAAAAAGGAAGAAAAAGAAAACAAACAAAAAGCTACTTTGAATTTTGAAACATTGTCAGACTTCCATGTAAAAATAATACTAAAAAGTTTAAATTTTTCCAGTTTTTCAGATGGAGTATTAAGTTAGTTTTATAATATTTAAATGAGAATGAGCCTGAATATTTACCTAAATATTTGTGTGTGTATGTATCCTTTACACTTTTTGTAGGGAAAAAAATTTTTTTTGAGGAATTTATGTTGTATGTATTTATTTCAGGTAATTTCTTTATTGTTATAAAAATAAATCAGTAATACCCGGAAACATTTTGGGTTGAGGAAATAATGAGAGCATCCTATTTTCCTTCCTCTTTCACATAATCACATGTCACATAGAAACAGAAGAAAAATTTAAGTATTAAATGAAAATGAATGTACTTTCCATTTTAGTTTTCAAGTTTGCTCAAATAACAAATAGTGTAATAATGTATCCATTTATTCATTAACCAATGATATATTTATGTAAGTATTGGATTTTAAAAGAATCCTGTTTAAATAAATTTCAAAATGTTACTTTATTCTAATTGGGTAAAAACTTCCTTTCACGAAATCTCACATTTGTTTGTTTGTTTGATTGGGAGCTCTTTTGGTACCTATGGAACACAATTTGATTAATAAAATGTAAATCCATCTACATCTTTTTAAAGCATTCAGTTATTTGGGCAAAGCAGTATATAGGTACACATTCAAGTTTATAAAATATGGTTATTAATATGATGAACTACATCTCACATTAAATTGCAATGTGTTCCTTCTATAACAAAATCTTAGCATCTGTTAAACGTACGTTCAAAAATGCAATGTGACACTATTTCAAGAGATAAGTTCACTAATAGATCAATAAACTATTTTCTGAAAGCCAAGTTGAGTTTTGAAAATAAATCATTCTTTGAAAAAGATGGAGATATAAACCACCCAACATAAAACTTGTTTATGTCAGTATGTGTGCAGGAGAAATTTATCTTCCTGCTATGGTTCTATAATAACAAAAATTTTTAATTCAGATCTCACAGTACAGTACAAGAATTAGAGGAATGTGCTCCCCTTTGTCCTAGAAACCTTGTTTTCAGAAGTCATTATAGCATTTATTTAGAAACCTTAGCTTGAAAATCAAATGTCATACCGATGTTTTGCTCCCATCAAGAGCAAAGGGATTATGTGAGAAAGACATTATCTGCAATTGACAATATAGAATATCACTTTTCACTCTAGTTATCCTTGAAAAATGTTCAATAATGTATCCTCATTACCTCCTCCTCAACCTCAAAATGTGTACATTATCATCTTAAATATCTTATTTTACAAAACAATAGCAGCTTTGTACATACATAACATAGCTCTAGCAGGAGCAGAAAGAATTTCTGTTCATTGGCTAGTGTGCCTAGTGGCTCATGCTTCTGGAAAGATTCCTTCATCTGCACTCTCCTGGAAGAAGCCGCTGGATGATGATGATGAAAGACTCATAAAAAGGATTGCCAGATTTAACAAATAAAAATATTTGTATTAAATTTAATTATCTGGCAACTCTACCCCTCATAGCTTGGCTCTCAAACTAATCTCCAGACCAGTATTTTTGGTTTCCTTCCCAGATGAGTGAAAGCAACTGCTCTGTCTGCAAAAGACAAAATGTAAAATATTTTCATCTCTAGAGAGTGTGACCCAGAAGAAACATCCCTCTGGACAATCCCAGGAAGAATCAAACATTTATATCAACAAGAACTACATTTGTGTCTGCTCGGGGATGACGCTGATAATTAAAGAAGTAGTAAAACTTGAAAAACGGCAAGAGTAAATCGTAGAAGATTTTAATGCTAAAAGTGATTTCCTTCATTCCCTCATATAAACTCTCCTTCTACAGACATTTCACAATAAAAGAAAATGAGGGAAAAGTAGTAGTTAGACATTTGCTCTTTCTTGTATTCAAAAAGGTTTGAAAACGTCAAGTTCATTTTCTATGGAGGATGGCCATCCAGAAATTCATCATTCAGAATAAGATGGCCTCTCCTATGCTTCCAATGGTTTAGAAAAGACCTTTTCCTCTTATTTTACATTTCTCTCATTGGATCACAAACCAGATTTTAAGTACATATACACTCAAATCTATACCCCATTTATGGCAAAATTAAGTGATTTGTTAGGAAGCTAAATCAAAACATGGAAATTAAGTCCCTATATATATTCTGATAGTCTCTGAAAAAAAAAGTTTTGGATTTAATTATATTCCCTACATGTCTAATAAAGCATTGCAACCAGTTGAAAATCTATGAGAAACTAAATTGAGAAAGATATTTTTGGAGTTCCCTTTAGGAGAAATTAACTTCTTTTTTATGTACCAAGAATACTAAAACAGATAAGGAAGCAAGACAATGGCTCCAGTTCTGTTTGGAGTATCAGATCTCTACAATTGAGGATATATGAGAAGAAAAGATTTGTCTGCATCTACTTATCTTGCTGTTCAGATCAAATCTGGTTCTAGAAAAAAGAAAAAAAAATCCAGAGGGAGTTAGTGCATTCTTGAGAAAAACTGTGCATTTCTTTCCACTTGAGATGTCTCAAAATTAAGTGGTATTACAAAAATTTATATAATCTTGTTTCACTGAAGACTCAAGCTCTGTTTTCAGAACAATTATTCAATATTCCAATAGATAAAAATAATTTAGAACAATTCTATATTATATAGCAAGATTTACAAATTCAATGTCTTACATTTAAATATAGAATTTAATATGGGGAGTAGTGATGAGCTTTAAGTGGAAAGAAAAAAAAAAAGCCCATAATGGATTAGTCCTGATACAGCCTTTTGTCATGAGTAAAGAGGCTAATGTAATATAAGCACTCATGAGTAATCAGATGTCTTCTGATGAGTGAATTGAAATGTCATAGCAGAAGTAATCCACCATACATTTTATTATGAATTTTTGTGGGTAGATTTAAATTCATTTTCTGACTCATTTAATTTATTGAATCAAAACAAAATCTAAGATGCATGAAAAAATCGATTTTGGTGATAAAAGATTTACCCCAATGTATGTATTCATTTCTAATTTTTCTTCTTTTCCTCATCAGCTAACTAGGCTGTAATTTGTGTAGTCATTTCTTTGCAGCTTTGTTTCTCGTTTTTGCCAAAGGTCACACAACTATATACAGTTAACATTTCCAACAGTGTTGTATGGTTGTATGTACGCTAGAAATGTCTTAGTGTTTTCAGTAGCTCTGAGCAAGTGCGTCTTTGATATATGATTTCTTAGACCATAGGTAAGTGATTTTTTTCCCATTTTTTTTAATTTGAGAATAGTTGTCACACACGTTATATTAATTTCAGGTGTACAACATAGTGATTCAATAACATATATTATGCTGTGCTCACCACAATGTAACTACCGTCTGTCACCATATGGTATTCTAGTACCATTGACTGTATTCCCTATGCTGTACCTTTTACTCCCATGACTAATTCATTCCATAACTGGAAGCCTGTATCTCTCCCCTTCCCCCATTTTGCCCATCCCCCTACCTTTATCTCCCTTTCCCCTCCCAACCATCAGTTGGTTCTCTATATTTATAGCTCTGATCCTACTTTTTATTTGTTTGTTTATCCACTTGTTTTATTTTCTAGGTTCCACATATAAGTGAAATCATATGATATTTGTCTTTCTCTGTCTGACTTATTTCACTTAGCGTAATACCCTCTAGGTCTATTCATGTTGGCGTAAATGGCAAGAGCTCATCCTTTTACATGGCTGAGTAATATTTGTGTGTGTGTGTGTGTGTGTGTGTGTGTGTGTGTGTGTGTGTGTACACCACACCTTTTTATCCATTCATCTATTAATGAATACTTGGGTTGTTTCCACATCTTGGATATTATAAATAATGCTGCAATAAAGCTAGGGATGCACATATCTTTTTGAATTAGTGTCTTTGTTTTCTTTGGTTAAAAATTGAGTAGTGGAATTACTAGATTATATGGTATTTATATTTTTAATTTTTTGAGGCATCTCCATACTGTTTGCCACAGTAGCTCTACTAATTTATATTTCCACCATCAGTGCATGAGAAGGTTCCTTCTTTTCCACCTCTTCACCAACATTTGTTATTTCTAGTCTTTCTGATTCTGGCCATTTTGACAGGTATAAGGTGATACCTCACTGTGGTTTTGACTTGCATTTCCTTGATAATTAGTGATGTGGAACATCTTTTCATGTGTGTTGGCCATCGTTTATATACCATCTTTGGAAAATGGCCTCTCCTTTTTTAATTGGATTTTTTGGGTATTTTTTTTTGGGGGGGGTTGTATTATATAAGTTCTTTATGTATTTGAATATTAACCCCTTATTAGATAAATCATTTATAAATATCTTCTCCTGTTCAGTAGTTTGCCTTTTTATTTTGCTGATGGTTTCCTTTCCTACATAAAAGCTTTTGATTTTGATGTAGTCTGAATAGTTTATTTTTTGCTTTTGTTTCCCTTGCCTTAAGAGACATATCTAGAAAAATGTTGCCATAGCCAACATCAAAGAAGATGAGCCATATTCTTGCTCAACAGCATTTTCCAACATACAGTCAATTAGAAATATATATTACTATTTAATTGATTTTTACTGTTTCCTCTTAAATCATCTGGCAAAGGTCATCAACATCTTTGATGTGAATATAGTTGCTAAAATTATTTTGAAGCCACTGGGTCAATGATTAAGAACAAAAAGTAAGTCAGTATTTAATAAAAGTCCTTACATAGCAGTCATCATGGCATTCATTATTCCCTGCAGGACATTAGAATTCAACTGGATTCACCTGAATAAAACAAAACTACTTAATTTCTTAAGGTATTTATCTTTGTTTGATAGGATATACCTTAGTTTTGATCACTAACTCTTTTCCATAACCAATTGTTCTCTACAAACAACTATCTCACTTTCTCATCATCCTCTCAAAACAAATAATTCAGAAAACTTACAGTTTTCAAAAATTTTACCTCCTTTATTAGTTATTCATATATGTGAAAGGCAGTTGAACTCCAGCTTTTTTCAGATTATTTTTATAACATTTGATACTACATGAATAAAAATAATTACGGAAATGATTTGTTTATTGAGTAGTTTTGTCATTATATACCTAGAGTATGTTTTAAATTCTTTTCATTTTTATTGAGATATAATTGACATACAACATAACATTAATTTCATGTGTACGACATAATGGTTCAATATTTGCATACACTGAGAAATGATTACCACAAATAAGTCTAGTTAACATTGGTCACCATATGTAATTACAATTTATATTTTCCTGTGATAAAGACTGACTGTTAAGATCAACTTCCTTTTTTCATTTTTTTGTTTTGTTTTGTTTTGTTTTGTTTTGAAGACTTTGAGAAAGAAAGAGAGTAAGATAGAGCACAAGTAGGATGAAGGGCAGAGAGAGAAGTAGACTCCCCTCTGAGCAGGGAGCCCTAAGTGGGACTCAATCCCAGGACTCCAGGACCATGACCTGAGCTGAATGCAGATGCTTAACTGACTGAGCNCTTCCTTTTTTCATTTTTTTGTTTTGTTTTGTTTTGTTTTGAAGACTTTATTTGAGAAAGAAAGAGAGTAAGATAGAGCACAAGTAGGATGAAGGGCAGAGAGAGAAGTAGACTCCCCTCTGAGCAGGGAGCCCTAAGTGGGACTCAATCCCAGGACTCCAGGACCATGACCTGAGCTGAATGCAGATGCTTAACTGACTGAGCTACACAAGTGCCCTCTTAGCAACTTTCAAACATACGATACAGTATTAGTAACTGTAGTCAATCAGTAATACATTTGATCTCTATGACTTATTTATTTTATAACTGGAAGTTTGTGTGTTTTGATTCCCTTTACCCAACTCCCCCCAATCCCTGAGCTATTTTTAAAACAACCTGGGGACACCTGGATGACTCTTGATTTCAGGGTCATGTGTTCAAGCCCCATATTGGGTGTGGAGCTTACTTAAGAAAAAAAACCAAAAAAACATTGGTGGCCTCAGGTATATTTTAATCCCTATTATGTCTCATATCATCCATGTATTGTTTCCAAATGATAAACTTTATCTGTATTATCTGGAAGTATTTTATGAAGCCAGGTTTATAAATGCCTTTAAAAGAATAGAAAAACTGGGGCGCCTGGATGGCTCGGTCGGTTAAGCATCTGCCTTCAGCTCAGGTCATGATGCCAGGGTCCTGGGATCCAGCTCCACATCAGACTCCCTGCTCAGCTTCTCACTCTCCCTCTGTCTGATGCTCACCCTGCTTGTGTGCTCTCTCTCGCTCTCTCTCTCTGTCAAATAAATAAAATCTTAAAAAAAGAAGGAAAAAAAGTAGAAAAACTCACATTCCTGCATTTAACCCAGAACACAAGACAAAGTGAAAGAGTCCTTTCTGTCTTACCTTTCAGTTCACATATAAACCGTTATTGAAGTCGTAAGACAGTAAAATAGAAACCCGTATCTCTTTTAAGAGTTTCGAGTGAGTGGGCCTATAAAAGTCAGATAATCAACATTTTGGTCCTCTGGCCATATGGTATAAAAGATAGATTCCTCATACATGCTGAAGAGTTTGATGACTGTATGTTTTCTTATGTGAAACTTTAACTATCTTAAGTGAGAAGTACACATAGTTCGTATTATTGGTGAGTGAAAATTGTCTACCTGAGCAAAGAGAGGAAACAGTCCTTCTTCTGTCATGAGAGTGAAATAGAAAACCCCACTTCAGAGTTCAGTATGTCAGGTCTTCATGGAAATGATTCAACACACACATTTTTTAAAAATTCAGAAATCTTAATTATCACCAAAATCTATAAATCTACGACCTTTATCTGTCTTGACTGATAGCTTTTAGAGTCATGCTTAATTTCACAGCTGACAGTATGAAGCTTATCTTCATTTTCAAAAATGTCTAATTGGAACCTAGCAGCTGTTTTCAATAAAAGAAAAAACCTCTTACGTGAAAATGTTGTAACCTACTCCACCCTCCGTTAAGGAAAGATTAAAGGAACAAGATAAAGGATATGTGTATATCCATTATTTCAAGTACCAATTTTTATTTTATCAGTCAAGATGGGTTAGGGGTCCTGTGGTAACAAACAGTCTGAAAATTTCAGTGATTTTAAGCCCAAAAATTTTTTTGTTACTCCCTCAGGTTAAATACTAATGGCAAGCTGACTGGGTCCTTGACTTTCCGTCACTGATGAGGGTGAAGGAATGTTGACCATGACAATGGCAGAGGGAAAGGAGAGTTCCAGAGGCTGTTGCATCAGCATAATGCTTTAGTCTGCAGTAACACATGCCATATTCTCTCATAACTCATAGGCTGCAGCAAGTCATATGGCCACAAAACCACAAGGAAATCGGAAGGCAGTCTAGTCATATGGAAGGAGGTTACAACAACAGCCATTTGGCATGCTATGATAATGATTATACAGATATTAACTACCAGTCTCCAACCCCAGTATAGACCCATTTCTACCCACTTTATCTAGTCTAGATGCTGATTTGACTCCATATTTAGTTTATTGAGCTTTTACAATCTGCACCTTGCCTTGGCCTCATTTTCTTTTATAGGTTTCTATTATTGATGTGTCTGTTCATTTGTTTGTTTTGGGGGCAGGGGGTTATATTGTTTTATTTTAAGGTGTTCTGTCTTCGGTGATTAAAAAAATTAGTCAATGTGTCATTAGTAACTAAGCCCAATAATTATGACATTGATTTAACAGGATTAAGATTTACACATGAGATTCTGCTATCAAAGAGTTCAGTGATCTTTCCTGACCATTTCCTGAGACTTAGAATTTCTGTGTTTTGCATGTCATCTTGCAAGTATTAGAGACACTAGACCGTGAATTGTAGAATACTAACCTCACAGGGCTGACAAGGAAATGTTAAAAGTATGTCATCTATTTTTTATATTTCAATAAGATTGTACACAAAGCAACATATATCAGTCCACTTTGGGTGGGGGGGCTGACAGAGAAATTGTTATCACGTAGTTGTTTTATTCAATTCATTGGAAAGAAACACTTAACACATAACACTGCCATATGGAATATAGTTGCAGGTTATTTACTAAAAATAAGCTTTTCTTTTGATCTTTTTGACTAAATGTCAGTAGTAGATTTCTTTTTTTTACACTAATTTTCAAATCCTTCCATTTGGCCATTTTATATTTATCTGCGTAGTTAAATCCTTACCATTATTTTGTAAGGGCAGGGACAGTCTAAATAATAATAGTAAGAATAGTAATAATAATAAAATGTGGTATAGGAAGAAGAGTACTAGTCCACGTTACTGTGACTTATAAAGTTACTTCATGTCTCCAATCCTCGGTTTCCTTTTTTTGGAAGATGAAAACACCAAAATCAACCTTTACAAATGAATGCTATGAACTTGGAATTGCATGAAGATCTTGTTTGTGGACCAGTCTTAGTTTAACTACATAAATAGAAGCATAGTAAGCGTGACGGTATATAAATAGGCACACAATTTTAAATGGAAATTAAATTTCATTATTCAGACCACATTGATTTTATCTGATCAAACTGCTCTCACATATTTGAGTTACAAGGTCCAAGGGTGAATGGCATTCTGTGATGAATTCCAACAAGTCTGGGCTTTACTTAATCAAATTTTACAGTGTTGGACCAAACAGTGAATGCCTGTGAAGTTGACTTGTTTGTCTCTCTTTATCTTTGTGATGCCTAATCTAATAAAATCATAAAATTTAAGGGCTAGAAGTGACTTTGAGTTTATATCTTCTACTTCCTTACATTTAGGAAAACCAGGCTGTTATCAGTTAGGGATTTTATTTCAACTGCTAGTAAAAGATAACCAAGAGTTCATGTCATAAAGAAAATTTGGATTAATGCACCCAAGGTGTTTGGAAAGTCTTTTTCTTTTTCCTTTCCTTTCTTTTTTTTTTTTGGACTTCCTCTCCTAATTGTCTGCATAGTTTGCAAGAAGCTCTGCACAGCCTCTTATTTACAGAATAAGAATGACAAAAAGCTAAAGGCTAAGTGGACAGTGAGTCTGTCTCCTTTGAAAAAGAGTCAGTATTTTTGCCTAAATTCTTTATCCAGCATTTATTACCAGGCCTCACATTGCAAGGAAGGCTGAGCAGAATAGTTTTGTCATGCTTATTATGTCTGCCCCCTAAACTAGGGTTTTATTAATAAAAAAGAAAAGGAAAATGAAAGTATTACGCCAAAAACTGGTGGTCTCTGCCAAAGAGGTCTATTTTATCATAATGGATAATAATGGTATAATATTTCTATTACTTATAATTGCTATTTCACTGGGCTGGAATCTCACCAAACCAGAGTTATAATTAACAAGAAACAGTGTAAACTGAGATTATAGGTTCTAAAGTGAAACTGACTTAAGTTCACACCAGGTCCCCACCATTTGTGCAAATTACTTCACATCTCTACCCTCAGTTTTTTGTATAATAAGATGGCATGTTCTTTACAAGTTCAAGTCATAAATACAATACACGTGTAGTCGAATGACTAAACACAATGCCTAGAATATGGTAATCTCTCTGTAAGTAGTGGGTGCTGCCACCAACCAGTGAATGTTTTTTCTATGTTTTATGATTGAGAAGTTAAAGATTATTGATGTTTTATTGAAATTAATGTCAAGGTAATAATATTTATCAATTACTGTACTTCAAGTCATCATAATGACTTTGGTGCCTTCAAGTTCTTCTCTAAGATGAGAGTAGTTATCATTCATCTTCTATCAATCTATATATATTTTCCATTTATATCTGTGGATCCGTCTTCTAGGGACATGACTAAGTCAATGATCTTGATTAGCCGGTGCTCCTTGTCCAATAATATAATACCTGGAAAGTAATTATGTTTCTATTTTTCATTTTAATTTGGTCGTACTTCATTGATAATATGGGTATCGGCCAAGTCCATTATGAGCTTAATTGCTCACATATCAGGTGTTCGGAAATCCATCCTTTGAATCTGAAGAAAGCAAAAGATGAATCCACAGAATTCTGATACATTTTATTCATACATTAATCTAATTATGGGCAGGAAATAATTTTTTATATTCTGTATTTAATACTTCTTCTATGCCTGGAAATATAAATTCTTATTATAATGACTTCAGTCATTGATCAGATGTACCTATAGAAATCTGATCTAAGTAAGAGGAGGATTTATTCTTGGACCTGCCTAGACTTGCTGCAAACAGATACCTAATTGCCCATGCTGACAGAACAAGTTTCGATTATCTATACAGCCTAAGCCTTTGTTTGGTCATTGAGATTTATCCACTGGACATCTGTCCATTGGCTGAGAAGTCTGTACTACAACGGACTCTTCTGTTGGTAAGAAGACAACATTAGCTGAAACCTCTGAAGAGTGTAGGGAAACAGAAAAACAAAACCAAAACCAAAAACTGTCTAATATCTCCGCCCCCGCCCCCCACCCCCGCATCACCAATGCCTGGGGGTGGCCTTGGTGGTGAATGGCAATACCGAATATGGCTTTTTTTTCCTGTAAAATTTCAATATGAAATTATTCAAATGATACTCCGGCTGGGTCAGAATGTCTTCGTTCGCCAGTTGTATGTCAAATAGAGTCAAATGGAAGTGAAGTGGCTTCCATTCACCCATTTGTATTTTAAATAGCACTTATAGAATCTGTTGAGAATGTTGCTTATCCTCCTTTTCCTGATTCTGTTTAGTCTGCGCCCATGTGGTGGAGATCTGAGAACCTGGAAAGATAGTGTGGTCAGTTCCTGACTTAGCGCTTGCTGCATTTGTGTGCCGGAGGGATTTTTGTTGGGATGTAACAGCTGAACAATTAGAAATTTATTACATGTAATATGAATTCATCTGTTCAAATCATAGCAGTGTAGTAATTCTTGAAAGTATGTCTGTGCATTTTAATTCATTACACTAAGTAAATAAATTTCAAGACATACAGTTATGCTCTTTGAAATACATAGTTCTAAAGGTTTTATTTTGGGCTCATTCTCTTCTTCCTTCCCTACTTGTTTTACAACCCTGCTCCTCACTATGGTCTTATACTGGAAGACATTTTTCTTCTTGATTTCTAGCAGCTTCTAGCTGGTATTGTTGAATTTTAATACTCAGTTTGATTCAGAACTCTTGCCTTTTTCAAGTTCTTAGGAGCTCCCTTTTGTCTCATTTTTAAAGATGGCCTTTGGGGAATGGCAGTGATTGTGACAGATGGTAAAGGAATAAGACTGCACTTTGGTGCTGCTTCTGTCTTTTGCCTCTGATCTCTTTCCACTTTCTCAAGGCAAATTATAGATTTCCCTCTGCCTCTAGAGGGACGCAAACAGTAGTTGCCAGTTATATGGTTCTTTGTTTCTAGCTCTTAGAAAATAGGGCTCTTATTTGATTAAACATTGTAATCATGTTTATTGTTAATAAAGGATACTGATTAGTATGTTGACCAAATACCTGACTAGACAAGGAGGGTGACTTGTTGAATCACAAGGGGGAAAAATAATTCTTCTTTGTGAGTTTGAAAGTAGCTTCCCTCTGGTGGTCAAGTGTGGTATTTCACGCATAGACGATGATCCAGACAATTTTTGAAAACTTCCTTTCATTATCTTTTTAAAAACTTTATCTTATATATATAGTTTATTTATTAAATATATTAAAGAATGTGGCTTACAACTAAAATTGAGCTCCTTAAAACTTAGGAGTCTTTTCAATTATTAAACTCAATTTTAGAAATGAAAAAATAGACAAAAGTACTTTACTACACATTTGTTCTCCAGTAACCCACAAATATAACATAATTCCAAATGAAAGGATTCTAATTGACTAACAATATAGTTAGTAAAGTGGGTCTGGATTTTTTCCCATTTGTAAGATGTGTTTAAAGTAATTAAAAAGTATAGATGTGAAGTTGTGTGACAGATATATTTGCAGTGCTTCCCTATGTATTTGAAACATTTCAGAATGATAAAAATTTCATAGAGAGGTGGTATAATCAGTAGATAGTTAAAATTTAAGCATTAGAATTTAGATGGCACTTGAAATGATACAGAGTTATAATTATAACTACAGTTTGTTTACATTCACTTATCCAGTTGGAAAGTATTCAAGCAATACCAAGAATGTGCTATACCCTATACAATATGGAGGAAGTAAGACAAGACGAACAAGAGGCCAGTGAACGGATGACAATGAGCAATGAGACAGGATCGGTAGAATTACCTATAAAGGACTACAGGAGCACACCAGAGATGGAGCGGCCACTGTCCTGAGTGCCAGGGAGGACAGTGAAACACAGAAGAGTAGGTGAATTGATCAAGAGATTGGGCACAGTGCACAGGTGTTACCCAAGCAGAGAAAGCTTCAGGGAGTAGTTGTGAGCAATCAGGGAGAATGGGGCTTCAAGTACGGAGGACTAATCTGACTTATCTGGGCAGAGCTGAATGGAACACATGCTTTTATAACTGTCCTAAAGCAAAGGTTTCGTAACATAGTAAATTATCAAATGGGAGATGAGGTTTTTGACCCCTAGGTGATACATACATATGAACAGGAACAATCTTACAAAATTACAGATTCATTCTCACAATGTCAGGTAGTCAAGACTTACCTGGTATAATGGCATTTTTGTGTTTAAGCTTGATTTCTTAATTTAGTGTTTCTTGGAAGAAGTTTCATTTTCACTCTACTGTAGGACTTAAAGGAGACATAGAATGAGGAGGTACTCAAATTTGAAAGTATTGCTGAGAAAATTTGCCTCCGCAGAGGTCATGGTGGTGGGAGAGGTAGGATGATCAAAGCTTTGGTTGTTCTGAAGTCAGTTAGAAGTTATCAGTTCTAATTGCAAGTGTTGTTTACCTAACATACTGCTTAAGAAAGTTTTTGTGGCAAAGTTGCACATTGATGTGAAGGAATATAAAACTCTGAAGATAATATCAGAAACAAATTTGCATATAGATGACCAAGAGTTTGGTGACCGTAAGTAAAGAAATGGTAATGTAAAGAGATATATGAACACTTATTTAGATAATATCCTTAATTGGCTTAACTGGCTATATTGTAGCATATTCTATAGATATTTTCTTTTTTTTTTTTAAGATTTTATTTATTTATTTGATAGAGAGAGAGATCACAAGTAGGCAGAGAGGCAGACAGAGAGAGAGGAGGAAGCAGGCTCCCTGATGAGCAGAGAGCCCGATGTGGGGCTCGATCCCAGGACCCTGAGATCATGACCTGAGCTGAAGGCAGAGGCTTTAACCCACTGAGCCACCCAGGTGCCCCTCTATAGATATTTTCAAGCTGGAATATTACAATCTCTCAGATTTTCATTAGGAGACTATATATGTGTATATATATATATTTTACTCTTATACCAACTTTGCATATATATGTTATATATAGTATGAATATATACACATAATGTACATTACGTATTTGAAGTATGTATAATGTATTTGTGTATATATATATATATATATGTATATAATACTGACAGGTATGAAAAATAGGCATAATTACTTGCANATATTTGAAGTATGTATAATGTATTTGTGTATATATATATATATATGTATATAATACTGACAGGTATGAAAAATAGGCATAATTACTTGCATCAAATAAAGTTTTATCACCCATGTCCATAAACACATTCTCTATGCTAGACAGCACCCATGCTTACCCTCACTTTCTTTCTTTTTTTTTTTTTTTTTAAGATTTTTTATTTATTTATTTGACAGAGAGAGATTACAAGTAGGCAGAGAGAGAGGAGAAAGCAGGCTCCCCACTGAGCAGAGAGCCCGATGCGGGCCTTGATCCCAGGACCCTGAGATCACGACCTGAGCCGAAGGCAGAGGCTTTAACCCACTGAGCCACCCAGGCGCCCTACCCTCACTTTCACTACCCAAAGATCTCCAACGCCCATGACTATCATATCAACCCTTCCTTGAAAAAGCTCTCATGCTCTTGGCTTTTCTCATCTGCTTTCTGGATTTGAGACTTAATTGTCTCTTACAGATGTTATTTCAAGCCCCTGATATCAAGTATATGATGAGATCAAGTATGTGATCTGAGGAGCTACTCCATGCTAATAGGGTAATACATTTGCATTTTAACCTCTGAGTTCTCCCCAAATTAGCTGAAAGGGATCTTTTTTTTTTTTCCTGAAGAAAATGTGCCATTTGATTAAGAAAATTCAGGTCAAATAATTTTGGCATTACTTAATCACACCAAGTACCTACCTTTGGAGTCTACTTGTGTGTAGAGCTGAACTTGTACTTGATAAATATTTGCAATACTGATAACAATTTTTTAAGAAAAATTCTTTAGTTTGCTCTTATAGATGAAACTCCTGAAGATGGTTATAAAGCCCATTGTTTCATTCTCTCTCTCTCAATCATACACACACACACACATGAACACACACACATACACATTTTCATACTTTGAAAGACTTGTGTTAGACAAAGGATATTGTAAGTAGACTTGGAAATCACTTGGCATTTTTGAGATTTGCCAAACAGCTTGAGATATTTTAAAATATTTTTGTTCAATCAAATCCCAAACATGTTTTTCCAAGTCCTTTTTTTAGGTCAATTTTTATAACCATGTGTAATTTCAGGGAAATTTAACCCATATGTTTGTTTCTGTTACCATATATTCAAATTGATTTATAGCACAGATGTAAGTTTTTCCTTTGACACTGGTATATGAAGAAGGTGAGGGAGACTTGCAATTTGCTGCACAGGAAAGTCCACGGTGAGACTTTAGATTAATGATCATAGACTATAACCCAGTTCTAACCCCAACACACTCTTCATGATAAAAGTCACAGGGGACTGTCTGTAAGTGTCAGCAAAGGATGAGATCCAGGTACTGCAGTATGGTGATGAATGTAGTCTCCTAGCATGGGCTCAAAAGATGGAACTCTGATTGGCCATTGTACAGCACTATGGGATTGAAGCCCTTAAATGGTACTAAAGGTCTTCGCCAAGTGTAATGAAAAACTGGATCTATGAGCAGCGATATTTACTGGCAAAACAGGACTGAGAACAGCCAACACATTCTATTATTTTTTGTGGCATAGAGCCTAGATATGGGCTTGTTGATGGGAAAGTTGAAGCATAGTCAGAATTTCACCATACTTTATAGGCATAACAAAAAAAAAAAAAAAAAAGGATTTTTTAAATGAGCATATGTATTACCTGGAAAATATTCTTAAAATTAAATAAAAAGAGAAAAATCTCTAATAAGACCCTTGGATTCGACCACTATGTCACCTTAGAGGTAAGTGATACTTGCCATTACGAAGATGCTGCAGGTGAGAATGGATAATAGCAGGATATCAGGGTCAGTGCCAAGTGGAAGGAAATTAAAGTGCAGTTACAATATAAGGGGATACATAAGTAAATCTGAAAGCCAAAGCATTTAAGAAGTAAATAAGAAATGATTCATAAGCATTGCAAACCATAGTCAGTAATCATCTGTGTCCTGATGTCTGAATCTATACAAATTCTGATGATGTTTGCAGGGAGAAAATATGCTCTCCGATCCTAAATCTTGGGCCTGTACACAGAGAAAATGAACCTGTCTAGTTGAGCGAGGAATTCCAGTGATGGAAGAAGTCAAACAACTTCCTTAAACTCCGAGAGCCACCTTGGCTATTCTGCCTCAGGGTTTTGAGCAACATTACAGCATCTTTATGAATGTTACCTTATAGAATGTTAGTTATACCAGGGCAGCCCCAACCAGGAATTTGACAACCGCACCACACTTTGACTGGACTGACATTTCCTTAGCAGTAACAAGCTGACACTGTCTGGTGCCATGGGGGCCCTTGGGCTTGATTTAAGACCACTGATGTTGACTGCTTGTTATTTCATATCTTAGAGCTGTCAAGAGGTAACTGATGTCAGCATAAAATTATTTGATAGCTCTACATCTTGGGCAAAATGCGAACCTATTGATGTCCATAAAGTAGCCATCAAAGTCTTAGAATTGGGGGTGGTGATAATTGAGAATAAAAATGCACCTGGCTTATTGTTAGGTACTCCTTTGTTTTAAATTTGGTTCACATAAATATGAATTGTAACCATCTACCGGGCTCTTAGTGGTTGCACTTATTAAGCTACCTGCTCATGGAATCCTCACAACAATCTTACAAGATAAATAGTATTATTTTGATCTTCATTTGACAGGACAGATTATACTCCTTGAAAGCAGTAGAACCAGGATTCAAATGCAAAGACTCTAGTTCCAGGGTCCATGCTTTCATCTTGAGTTATACTGCTTCTCTCATGGAACTGAAGATTCTAGGTTGATGGAATTCTTTCCTTGAGCCTCAATTTATTTGTTTTTAGGTTTTTTTTTAGTTTTAATGCAAGAAAATAATTGTTCATTTCCTCAAAGGAAAGTAGCAATTAACAGTTTGTATTGTCTGACAAATACTCACTGAAAGAAAGTTAGGATTTTTACCATCCTCATAGCTTTTCTGGAGCAAGCTTGTATCTGATAGGATGATTCTAACCGTAAGTGGAACTGGTCAGTGATCGGTTCTCTGATCACAGCACATAGATTAACACATTCTGTGAGAACATTAAAAATTGGTAGAGTAGTAAATAAATGTGTGAGGATTTTTGTGGCTAATACAGAATCTCAGTAATGGGCAAAGTAAGCAAGAAATAATTTCTCATCATAAATTGTAGCTTACTTTGCCATTCTGTTTTTCAGATTAGTTATTTTTAACCATATTGACCATCTGCAAATGCAGCCATTTTCTAAAGAATGTATTTGACCATTTCTTAAAATCACCTCTAAACTCTAAAGCATTTCCATGTATAATGTTTTTGCATATGCATGGATCTTGTTTTGTGTTCTTTAAAAATACAACCTTTTTATATTTCCTGATTAAGGAGAACAATGGAAGGTGACGATTTAATTTTGAGAATGCATTTATGTGTATGTGTGTGTGAGTGTGTGTATTTCTTTTTTTCAACCAAATCACAGAGATCTAGCGGAATTCTGATTCTCTAATTCTAGCTCAGTATATAGCAATTGAAAGCATTTAGTTGTGATTAAAACAGATTGAAGGAGATAATCCCTCTGAGAAAGCAGCTTCAAATAGCTTAGCTGTGCTTCTTCAGGGATAAGAACTAACACAACACAAGCTAATTCCTGCAAAGTCTCCCTGGTGGTGCGAGAGGTACCCCTCATTTGCTGTTTTTCCTCCTTGTTGGGTTTTATTCTAATGCCTCTTCAGGTGGAAATTCTGCTTTGAAGACTGGTTTACTCGTTCTGTGTTCCAAGAGCCGACAAACAGCTTTTTGCTTTAACCGATGCTGTGAAAAGTACTTCATATCAAAAAGGAACAGAGTGCAGACATTTCCCAATTTACAACTGAAACATATTTAAAAGTCCATGGGTAAGTCATAGACAACTTGGAACTTGGGAGGTCATTTACCATAACAACATTGTTCTGTAAGAATGGGTTTTCTATAAGAACTGGGTTTCCTGAACAGCCCTCCAAAGCCTGTTTAACCTATAATGTAGCTGAATATACTTATAACCGGTACTGTCAATGTCTAACCCTGTTTGTATAATAATAGTTCTATAAGAATACTTCTAGCCCATGTTGTGGATCCAGTATTGGAGGGGAAATACCTTTTTTCCTTGGCAATACCCTCAGAGGTCTTATCCAGTGTATTGTTCCTAGGAGGCCAGTCTATACCTTCTGGGAGTAGTATGTTGGACCTCGGAGAAACACAGAGAGCTGCATTGAGGATAATTTATAGATTGAGGTTTTCTTATTTCCTTATCCCTTCTCCATTGTTGCAACCTCATTTTGTAGATTGAGACCATGCCCTTGAGAATAGGAACCATATGTGGGGAAGAGAAGAGCGAGGTGTATGCAGGGACCCCACTTGTCAAAGTCTGACAACATGTTTCGGATCTTGGCGGCACATGGGGCAATATTTCTGAAATTATGTTTAGTAGCTACCTTTACATGTCATATCAAACAGTAAAAGATTGGAAATGTTCCTGTTATACCACCTCATTCTGCTTCTCCCTCTAGCCTTTCTACGTGCCCCCCACTCCCCCACCTGCCCTCCCCTGCTGAAATTGCCATAAGCCTTTTCCTCTCTGGTACACCCATAACCTGTGATGATGAGACACATAGGAGCCTACCATAAGGACTCAGTGAATTGAGTAATTAACCACATGCTGCCCTTGAGTTTATGAATAAAGTTTAGGCCACATTGTGAAGCAAATTAATATTTTAAAACATGGAACCAGCTTGCTCTGTCAGTTTTTTTATGAGCTGGAACAATACACCATCTCATATCCTATAGGGTCACACTATAAAGCCAGAATTTATTGACTGACAGCATCTAACCAAATCTAAAGTTTTAATCTAGCTTTTTAAAAATATGAATCACCTGCCAGCATTTCATCATTTTTCTATATACCCTTTGCTATGCTATTATGTGGCAATTGATCTGCTGTTTAATTTACAGTAATGATGATGGGCCAGCATTAATAATAATGGCATATGTTAAAAATGTAACAGGGCACTTCAACGCAATAAAAGAGATAGATATATAGTTTAAAACCTTTTAACACTGCGTTGCCCCTGCTAATGTTTCACAACACTTTATACTCTGGGAAAAAAAAAAGTGGCATAAAAATAGCATGTAAAGTGTTATTCCCACATGCTGTTCTTGGTCTTTGGCATGCCTGTTTTCTCCACATTTTCCAAAAATGACAAGAATGCATCCCATCTGATACATCCTGTGAAAAATTTAAGAGCATATTTGAAAACACAAAATACTGTTTTCATAAACTGCTGAAATCTGTGATAGTTTGGCAGTAATCTCAGGAACAATGCTGGGACTCGGCTCTTTATTTTTTCCTTGACTTGCATTCTTTTGTCAAAGCCACTGAACTTCTCTATGCTGTATTGCTTTCTGATGTGTTGATCCGACTTTCCCTAAAACACACATGTTAGTGACTAAACAGTGTTTGGCAGTTGGATTTTCCCCCCACTAATTAATGATCTAATGTTGATATTGATATAGTCTTTCTTTTAAGGATAAAAATAAATAATCTGAAGCTAATTTGGCATGGAGTAAATCAGCATTGAAGCTTTTAATAAGGAGAAAAATGATGGAATGTGAAATACCAGATGTAAGACTTGCTAGACAGATACATGTGGATAAAATTTGATTGAGGCGAGAGCAGGCGGATTTCTGGAAACTTCTGTTTCTATTTTTATTCTCCTTCTGCTTGAGAATTTAAGATTCACTTCTTGCCCACATGGCCAACTATAACAAATACTACTGATTCTTATGTTCAGACTAATGGAACAACACAAACTCTTGTTTACGTAGGGTCCCTTTACATTTAGCATGATCCGTATCATTTATGAAACCTAAACATCCTCCAGGCTGCTCTTTGCCCATAAAGAGAGTAAACAGCAATTCCAAAAGAGAGTTCGGTTTGGTGAAAGTGAGTTCTTTGGCCTTGTCTCCAGAGTATTTTATCGTAGTTCCAATTCTCCACTGCCCTGTGCTTTTTGCTGGGTCTATACTTGCCACAAAGCTTAAAAGATGGGTATTCACCCAATTTGTCCAGCCCATTTAAGTAGTTAAGTAGACCCCCTAATTTCATTAATATACACTGACTGTGTTTAGACCATAATGTGCATCTACTTTTAGTGTCATGTGAAGGGAAGCCCAATGATACAAGCAATAGGAGCTCATGGTAATGTGTACTGTGCTTGACATATATTATCTTATTTAATTCTCATAACTCTGAAGCTTAGGGGTTGAAGGAAGGATTCATAGAAATAATGGAAGTTCAGTTAAGCTAAAGTGCATGGACTTCAACATTAGACAAATTCAAACAGACTTCCTTGTCTACCGCTTAGTAATTTTGTTACTTTCACACACACACACGTGGTAACCTCTCTCTCTATAAATTAAACCACTGATTCCCCCCCTTCACGTCAAAGTTCAAATGTAAGGCATATCACAAGGTACCACTTATTTGGTGATTTGGTGTTCATGCTGTGACAGAGAATGGCCTAAAACTGGACACGCTTTATGTCTAGTAATAATTACACAGCATGTTGTGAAGGTGTACGTGTAGATTTGAGTGGCAGTCACTTATGACTGAACCAGGGCAGTGGTAAAGAAGCACATGTAGATACATGAATAGAGGTAGACATTCATGGAGTGTGTTGAAGAGGTTATTAGAAGATCATTTGGAAGGACAGGGCTTAGGCCCAAGAGTAAAGAATGAAAAGATCGGTGGGTGGTCACAAAAGCCTCGAAAGGCAACCAAAGAAATTTCAATTTTGGGCGCCTGGGCGGCTCAGTGGGTTAAAGCCTCTGCCTTTGGCTCAGGTCATGATCTCAGGGTCCTGGAAGCGAGTCCTGCGTTGGGCTCTCTGCTCAGAAGGGAGCCTGCTTCCCCCTCTCTCTGCCTGCCTCTCTGCCTACTTGTGATCTCTCTCTCTCTCTGTTAAATAAATAAAATCTTAAAAAAAAATAGAAATTTCAACTTTGATCTGATGAAAGCTTGTGAAAATGTGAATGTACTGAGCATTGTCTTGTCCCTGTTCGGTAATATTCTTTGTTTATTTGATAAAGTAGTAGTGTTTTTTTGTTAGTGATTCTAAATTCCAACACGAAGTAAGTTAGCCATGTGACATTGTTTCTCAATATTTGATTGACTTGTTTCATCCATTTTTAAAGAAAAGATATATCCTGTCTAATATGCTATCTGATGTAGATCTTTGTCACTCAGTGTGAAAAAATTAGATGTGTCTTCTGTCATCAGAGGGGGCACTGTTGAATCTGACCAAAAAAAAAAAAAAAGAGCCGCAGGGCATCAGAAATACACATTCTCCAATCTCGATTTCGAAGTGTACACTAGATGTTTGGGAGTTGACAGAAATATATTAAATCCATTAATATGATAATTATCTAGAGTGATTTTTTTTTTTGCTTCTATGTACTCTGCACTGATTGCTACATAAATAAGATTCAAAATATAAACTTTTGTGTTTAGCGAAAGTGCCAATGTCTATGTCTGAATTCATAAGCCCCATCTTCGGAATCAGGCAATTTCTGTTTACAGCCTAGTGCCTTAGGGAGACTGTTTAATGAGGAGATGTGAAGCCTTTTGCAGTTTATTGTTGATGACATTTTGAGGACACTTGCAGTTGCAGTTGGGTAGTCTGAAAAACAATAAAGCTGGGTATTTTCTTAGATGTGGTTTATATGCCCCCGAGCGTTGTATCAAATTTTATCAGTAATCAAATTTCTACTTGATAGCAATAAAAAAATCCCTTTTAGCAGCTAAATTCAAATATTTAAGGCAAAGGAAAAAAAAAGCCACTATTGCAAATCTGATATCTAGATTTTCTGTGATTCAAAGAATCCCAATTTTACTAACTATTCAGTTTAACTAAAAGTTACAGCCACTGTTTTTACAAACTTGAAATGGCTACCTTTCTGGTTAGATGTGGTATTGGTTGATATTCTTTGTTCTCTGTACTTAAAACATCTGAAATAGCTTGAGGTATTCCTACACTAAAAATTAAATTAACCTTGTTATTCAGATAACAACTTTGGTGGTGAATAAAACCCTTTATTTAATATTCATAGGCATAATGTATATTCACATCTATTGCCAGATACTTTTAAAATGAAAAAAGAAGCCGGTGATGTTTTTGCTTTTGCCTTTGTTTCCATCTGAAATTTTTGTGACTCCCCCCCCTTCCTTGTTATAATTATAAGGACAATGATACAAAGATACGGTAGAAAATGAGCAAATAAGTCAATGCAGTTAGCACAGTAGTGTTGTGACTTCATCATCTAGGCTGGTCCTCAACTTTGTGGGTGGCTTTTTCAGAGGTGCTGTGAATGGAGTGTTGTGGTTTAAAGTTCTGGAATTGAACTCTGTAGCCTTGAATCCTGACCCCATCCATTTCTTATTATGTAACCTTGACCTAGTTAACATGGCCTCACTAGGCCTTTACTATAAAATGAGCAGTTCCTGTTCATATCTTCTTAGATTATCGTAATGATGAAAAGAAATAATGCATGATTAAATCAACAAATCTAAAGGCATTTACATTGTAAATACCTTAGCTCTCGGGTGTGGCCCAAAATTAATAATCAGTATTAAGGGCTATTATTAATATTAGTGTTAGTACAGTTCCATTATCAGAAAGTGCTTGTTGAATTCTAGATTAAAACAGAGGGAAATGGAGAGTTTTAATGCAAATTTCACCCAGGCCATGGAAAGGTTCCTTGCTTTAATCAGGGAGTGTGTCTGATGATTTGCTCCTCCCCATTTCTAGTTGGTGTTGAATTAAATCTAAATTCGTGCTCCTAGACTCCTCTTTTCCATACTCTGTGCAGACTCCTTTCTTTCCCGAAAAAGAATTACTTGACAGGATACAATGCACATGATTACAGTTCTGCTAGTTTAAGCCAGTTTATTATAATGGATTCAGTGGAGGCTTGGTTATATGCCAGTATTAGCCATTTTATTAACTGTGAAGAGGTTACAGCTTTAGATTTGTTGATTCAATCATGCCTTCTGAAGATGGTATCTGAAACACCTTAATTAAACCTGGCTGTTCCTAAATTTCCTTGGCCACTTCTACTCTATTTCTAATTTTACTATGAGAAGGGAAGCAGTCTGCTTCTATACAATTGAAAACATAAAGAATCCTAGGTTTTAGTGTGATTAGATTGATTATTATGAACAGAATGCAAGTATTGAGGCTTCTCTTCCTATATTTCTGTCATGAACTGGTGATTTGAATTTAGCACATCTGTTTGTGAGGAGATGTAGATTTGTTATTGTAATAAATAGTGACAAATCATTGCCCACATGACTCTTGAAAACAAGAGTTTTCAAAAACTGGCAATGAGTTTTATCTCATGTGTTTAAAACTCACCATCACATATGCCTAAATTTTTACAAATGTTGGTAGACTAGGTTTTATAACCATCTGCAGTCAAATATGGTATGCAAAACAAAAGACTGATTTATGTAACTATTTCCTTGCTTCAATACTGAAAATCATCACGTTATTTTTTTTCACGTAATTACGCATAGTTCGGTATGAGGTGGACACTTTTCAGAAGTGAATACTTTGGGGCCACTTTCTTCTAAAATGTGTTTGAAAAGAGAATTAATCCAGCAGAGGCAAGAGAAACAACCAAGCCTCTGATTAGAGGCTTTTTTTTTTCCCCTTACTTTTTTTTTAAGAGTTTATTTATTTTTTTAAATTTTTTTTAAGAGAGAGACAGAGTGAGCACGAGTCAGGGGCGGGGCAGATGGAGGGGGACAAGCAGCCTCCTAGCTGGGCAGGGAGCCAGATGCTGCCTGGATTGCCCGGATCCCAGGACCCTGAGATTATGACCTGAGCCAGAATCAGACGCTTGACCAAACCGACTGAGCCATCCGGGCCGCCCCCCCCCCCCCCCGCCTTTTTAAGGCAGAATCTAAGATCCATTCTCCTGCCCACACCTATACCTTACAGTGAATTATCTTGATAAAAACTACAGGTACTTTTCTCCAAATGCCTAGCTGAAGTCAGCTACCGTAAAAGACTGAACGTTTTAATTGGTAGGTAGGAAGTGATAATTTCAGAACTTTCAGTTGTACTTAGATTCGGCAGGCAGCCAAAGAGAAAAATAAGAACATTGGGATCAAGGGTTGAAAGAAGTATGACTGAAGATCTTGGGAGGACAGAGGCAGAAAAGAAAAGTGAGAGGAGACCAAAGAAACACTTGAGCTGTGGAATGCTGCCTTGGGCACTGTTGACCGGTACGAAGCTGAACATCATCTCTGGTGACATCTTCGGTGGACCTGTCCCAGATTGCCTGCGCTTAGCTTCAGGCACTAATTTTCTTTCCTCATACAAACCAATCTATTAAATGTCTGCTATAGTTTTTCTGGCTTGAAGAGGGATTTCTTTCTTTCTTTTTTTTTTTTTTTTTTTTTTTTTTTTTTTGGCGGGGTTGGGGGAGGGCCAGGCTTGGAATAAGAGGAAGCATTAACTGCTTCATTCATTCATACATCACAAATAGGCTTCTCTCCCACCTCCCCTTCCTCATTTCCTAATACACAGAGGCACTTCTAAAGCTCTCTGATATTCCTTACAATGTAATAGACTTTCTGGCATAAGAAGAGGGAATAGCTCTTTGGTTGTGCTCAGAGGAGTGACAGATACTTTTAAGCCTGGCGGGAAAAAATTGACACAAGTTATTTTTCAGGAATTGTTTTTTGATGGCGTATGCCCTAGTGAGACACAAACCTGCAGAAAGGTGGCAATTATTAAGCCCTATAACTCAAGTTTACTTGAGGTCCTGAAAACTCTACACAGCCCATAAGAGAATTCCCCATAGGACAGTATGAGCAAGACACGTATCTATTTTGTAAGGTTATCTCTTTCATTATATTTGACATTTTCAAGTCTATGGCAATAGGCAAAAAAGATGGATCTTCACAAAGACACAGATCACACAAACGAAAAGGAGTTAAAACTTGAAGAGACAAACAACCTTCTCTCCAAAGTTTGTTTAAGTACGCATATGACTAATACGAATTTCCTTATGTGTTTGAATGTAGCAGATAGTTGATCATACTTTACACCTGGAAAAATCATAAAGATAGAGACCAAAAAAGTCTATTCTTTCATTTCTAGCTCTTTCTCTCTCTCTCTCTTTTTTTAAATTTTATTTATTTATAGACAGAGAGCACAAGCAGGGGAGTGGCAAGCAGAGGGAGCAGGAGAAGCAGGCTCCCCACTGAGCATGGAGCCTGATGTGGGGCTCAATCCCAGGGATCATGACCTGAGCTGAAGGCAGTTGCTTAACTAACTGACAGCTCCCCCTCATCTTTGTATCTTTCATCTCTATGTCTATGTTCTTTAACTCAATTACAAAATGAACATGATGGTATTGTTTTACACTGGAATATAAAGATTTTCTACCTTTATTCATTCATCTAGATTAGCTTCTTTACTATACACCCCAAGCCCACTCATAACTCACCTGCTACCTAGTTGGGCTACTCATGAGCATAGTGGTCATAATTACTGAGGGATCATTGGCTATAACAGATACTAAGTACTAGGTCATTTTCTGACTTAGGGTAGACGTCAAAAAGAAAAAAGAAACCAACAAAGCACAATCACTTATTGAATGACAGCTGAGCTAACGTATATGCTAGATAAGGCAACTTGGGCTTTGAAGTGCTGACACTTAAAAAAAATTGCTGGCACTCTAATAGGGGAGAAATGTGCCATAACTAATACTAATACAAAGATAGTGCCATATTGTAAGTACTAACTAATATTCACTTAATGAACACTCATGATTTGATGGGAAAAACAACCTTATAAACTAAATATGTGGAAATTGTCATCATTGTGCTATATACAAGGCACTGTGGAATCACAACAGAGAAGCTCTGTTAATAGCCTATTAAGGGTGGGGTGGAATACAAAGCATGGGGTTTCCAGTGACTGCTTGGTAAAGGCGAGAATGGCCTCAGAGTAATGGCATTTGAGAGGGGTTAATGAATGAGCAGGAATATGCCTGATGGAAAAAAGAGGGTTAGACCGAGGGATCCTACTTGCACAAATGTGGTTTTTTTGAAGGGTCCCATTGGTAGGTGACAGAGAGACACTGTGTCAGGAGCACGTTGGGCAGAGTATAGCATTATGGGAGGTAACTAAATAGTTTGAAGGCAGAGGGCAAAAGACCTCTTTGGTTAAGCTAAAAAGCTGTGGGTTTTGTCCTGTGGGCAGCAAGAGGTCATGAGGGACCTGTTTGTCGGCTTTTATTCTCTATATCTTCGCATCTCTGCCTTTTCCTTCCAATCTTCCTTGTTTCCTTTTCTCCTTCCTCCTTCCTTCCTTTTTTTCCTTTCTCTTCCTCATCTTTTTCTTTTGTTTCTAATTCAAGGATAATTCTTCTAGTAGCGGTGTGGTAGATATACTAGGATTGGGGGTGGTGGGGGAGTGTTGATATGTGAAACAAAATTTAGCAGTAGTCCAGCAGGAAACTAATGAATGCCTTCTACAGGAAGTAGCTGATGGAAGGAATGGGGCATTTCCTCCACAACCTTGGAGAGCAAGGGCAAGGAAAGTTCTCACATTGCCTCCCTCAGGCGGGTATATTGTGCCACTGCCTGGCACAATATAAGCAGTCTGTGAAGATTTATTGCTGGTGAATAGTAATGGTGAATAAAAGCGTGCTTTCTATTTTGTGAAACTGAATCAATTGGTGAAGCCTTTTACGAAGGTCAAAAATAAAGGATGTGGAAAATATTTGTGAGGGAAAAGGGAGAGACAAGTTCCATGTTTGTTTTGCTAAGTTTAGCATGTCTCCAGGAAAAGGTGATGTCTTTGTCCAACAAATGTTTGGAAATACAAGTTCTTGAAAAAGGGAAAGGAGGAGAGATGGTCCCCAAGAGATGAAGTTTCATCATATGTTTGTATAGTACAATTTAAAGTGCTGATTTTACCTCAGGAAGTAATTGTTCATTTTCAGAGGGAACATCACCAATTTCTAGCTATTGAAGTGTCAACTACTGTTTCTAAAGAGGCATTGCCACAGAGATAAATTTGGAGCCTTAAAGTGTCTCTCTTTTTCCTTTCAAACATGAGCACTTTGCCTTTTCCATCTATACGGCAGACACAATTATTAGAAGATATATTACTTTCTTCCTTGGAAGGAAGACTTTGAGAAATATGACATCTCTTTCCCAAGATTAGCCCACAAAATGTTAGGCTAAGAGGGAGGCAGCCAATTCTCTTCATGCTTATGACCAAAAGGGAAATTAGGTTTTTTTGAATAAAGGCTACTCATGTTCAAAAATTTGTGAGTTTGAACCGCAAAATTCATTTTTATGTTGAAATATACTACATTACCTCAGCTTAAATTGAGTTCATAGTACTTTTAAAAAGTACTTAAAAAAAATACTATTATATGGGCTGCCTGGCTGGCTCAGTTGGAAGAACATGTAATTCTTGATCTTGGGGTCGAGTGTTTGAGCCCCACATTGGATATAGAGATTACTTAAAAAATGAATAAATATTTTTAGAGTATCTCTGAGAATAAGTCTTTTAAAAAGATACTATAATACGTAGCATAAAATATAGAACTGTTGAGTGTTGTACACATGTAATATTGTGTGTCAGCTATACTCCAAAAGAACAATAATATAACAGCAAAATACCTTATATGTATTGATTATGTTTCTTGAATTTTTACTTTTAACCTAATGATTAACGTGCAAATTACATATCCTGTCCAAATAAGCTATTACTTTAGGTCCACATAAAACATTAAATAAGACCATTACAAAGTAGATTGATTCTGGATCACATAAGTGTTTGCTCATCTTGGTACTGAATTCATTTCTTTTAGGAACATGTTGCAAAAGCTAGGGGGAGAAAAAGCCTTTGTATTACTTTCTATTGTGAAATGGTAGAGCCTTTTAAATGTATGCATAAGCAGTTTGAGGTGTTTATCCTAAATAATTTTGTTAGTTAAGTTGCTGTTTCATTGCTAGAAAATCCTCAAACTTGCCTCCACAAACCAATACAATCAAATTAGTTTTACTGAATAATAAATCTGTAAGTATTGGTTGAAGTTTAATCCCAGTGTCCTTGAAACATTCTACTGAACTTTCAAATTTCTCATAAACAACTATGGTTGGGAATAATATGCTTGGGTAGAACAAAGAAAATGTGGTTATCTCCAATTCTAAAGCTAAGTTTTAGAAAACAGGCATCAGGGAAGAGGGACCACAGATCTACTTTTAATGTATAAACAAGCTGGAGCCCATATTTTATTTTGATCAAGGAAATTAAGAAAAATCTTTGTTTGGAGGTAATATTTAACTTCAGAGTTTCCAACATTGGGTTTCTTCTAGTTCTTGTTATTTGAGATATTTTTATGGAAATGCACTTTGTTTTTTAGATACCATCTGCTCCTCCCTTGTTTTGGTCAGCCCCCCACATCTGGTTGTTCTGGAATTGTTCATGAAATCTCAGACAGGATCATCATGACCTCACTACTAGAGTGGTTGAAAAAGGAGCAGATGAACATCAAGAAAACTCAGCCCATGTTTTTCAGATAAATAACTCTAAAGAGAAAACACAGAAATCAAACACATGAACATAGTTGATACAGAGCAGTGAGGCAATGTTGTGGTGATTATTTTTGAAGAATTTATTAATCTTTGTAAAATGAAAAGGATAAAAAAACAGATGGCGGTCTTTAAGGAACCACAGAAATAATCATTAAACTAAAACCTTGGTTTAAACATGTGTCAGGGGCCCCTGGTGGCTCAGTGGTTCAAGCCTCTGCCTTCAGCTCAGGTTGCGATCTCAGGGTCCTGGGATCGAGTCCTGCATTGGACTCTCTGCTCAGCAGGGAGCCTGCTTCCTCCTCTCTCTCTGCCTGCCTCTCTGTCTACTTGTGATCTCTCTCTGAGTCAAATAAATAAATAAATAATCTTAAAAAAAAAAAATAAAGGGCGCCTGGGCGGCTCAGTGGGTTAAAGCCTCTGCTTTCGGCTCAGGTCATGATCTCAGCATCCTGGGATCGAGGCCCGCATCGGGCTCTCTGCTCAGCAGGGAGCTTGCTTCCTCCTCTCCCTGTCTCTCTGCCCGCCTCTCTGCCTACTTGTAATCTCTCTCTCTGTGTCAAATAAATAAATAAAAAATCTTTAAGAAAAAATAAATAAAAATAAACATGTTTCAAATCCTAAGTATATGAAAATATGAGTATTCAGTATTTTAAACATATTCTAATATATTTGGTCATATTTCAAGAAAATTCCCAAAATTAGGTGTTTGAGATTAGAAAACAATACCGTGTTTCTCCTTAACTGTTGCATTTCTATTGAGTAAGTTGTTTAAATGATTTTTGGATTCCGTATTTTAAGGGAGGCTGGGATAATAGAGCTAGTATATTTAAGTAATTTATTTGTTTTTGAATGGCCTATCTAGTAATAGAACAGCTCTTGGGCGAGTCCTCAGTACCATTTCAAAATGCTTATTTAATTTTCCATTTTGCGGGAGTATCTTGATAAAAGAATATCAGATTACTTAATCACTTATAATATATTTAATCATTGATTGGTTACTTAATCATTTATAAAGTATTCACTTTTTCCTGTGGGGGAAGATGGGGACACAGAGACAGTTTTTCTTATCTTTAGTTCTTTGGGCAAATGATAAACACACAAAAAAGTTCATTCCTTTATAAAGTCATACTTTAAAAACATGGGTGTGTTTGAAGTAGGGGTATCCAGGACTAGGTTATAGTTAGAATGTACCTACAGTTAACCTAGTAAATGTTGACCATGTCTAAATGAATGAAGAGAATTTGAGCAGGAGTCCATTAGCTGGATAAATTGGTTACATGGATAATTTCAACCAAAAAGATGTTGAAACATCCAGATAATGAAAGAAAGTGTGATGAGATTGAAAGTTCCAAATCTGTTTCACTGTATTTCTCATGTGGAAATCTCAACCTTCTCAGAAATATAACTTTGTAAATGTTGATGTTCTGCATAGGAAATCTTAGCGAAACCTACATCGGTAGATAAAATCAGAACCTCAAAATGCAAGAAATAATCCTTGTTAGTATAGCATTAAAGCAGTCCATTGAAATGAAAGAGGAGCTGCTTCTCAGTTTTCCAGTATGTTTGGGTAATCTTTTAAAATCGATGTCATTTTTAGGTCTGCAGGCGGAAAGCATTATTATGGCCTTTACGTAGAATGAAAAGATATGGGGAATGATGACCTACTCATGAATTGCTGGCTGTAGGCATCATAATATATATTAAAGAAAGAGTTGAAGAGGCTAGCAAACATCATGCAAACATTTTATAGGTTTATTTTTTTTTCTTTCCCCTCTAATGCATTTATTTGAAAACTGCTTATTTGCCTGAATTTGCCCTGTTGGCAAAATTTTTATACCAGACAGCTACTTTTTATTGTTGCTGCACATCATGAATAACAGCTTTATTTGATGGCAAATGAGATGCCCCAAGTTGCAAGCTTTCCATAAACATATCTGAATTGTTCAATTTCCTTCTCATTGTATAAATTCCACCTTGGCCCTTTGCCTGCTGATATTCAGATAAAGATTTCATTCAAGTCGTTTTCAAAACTGGGCTATGGTGCTTGCTATCATAAGTGGTAAGATTGTTCAATTCATATTAGCTATACAAGTATTATACAGGTTTTTATCAGATATTTCTAAAATCATTTCTTCGTAATAAGTGATAATGAGAACAATAAAAGAATGCCTCCAGTTGGTTTTCCAAATAGTGGTGGTTTATTGGCAATAAAATTAGTAATGTGACTGTGTAGAAGTCATTTTCTGAAGAAAATATCTTAATGAATTATTCTGTTTCCTTTTCTTTCATGCCTTGCTAATGTGGATTTGGAAACTATGATTGCTGATTGATTCCAAATGACTTGACTTTTTGTTTCCCAATTAGGTAAGTGATTTTCATTCTTTGATACTTGTAGGAGTCTTTGGTTGTGTTTTTAAATCATTGTTTGTTCCCAGTTTGTCCTGTTGAGTTCTCTGGCAAAATGAGGTAAAAATGAGACATAAAAAGACAAATCATCATGTTCAGAAATGCGCTTAAGGTCTACTTCATTAGTTGGCATAGGTTACAAACTAACAAGAAGACCCTGCCTGGTTGTTTCTGTTCATAGGAACATAGGAACCATATGTTGAAATTCATTTCATTCCTCTCAATGGGTTGACTTTTGTTTTTAAAGGAGCTGTCAGATTTTGCCCAGAAAGTTTCAGGTTATACCAAACTAGTTACCCATTATAATACTAGTTACCCAGCTTTAATAATGCATGCCAGATAGTAGATAATGACAGTTTGACATATAATCAGTAGCTAATAATTTGATGATCCCAAAGATATCTAGGCTAAAACATTCAGCTTTATCATCTGAGGTATTGTCATTTATTCTGTTCTAGAACTGGAATTGCAAAACTGTAATCTATGGGCCAGATCTGGCAACTGCAAGTTAAGAATGCTCTTTATGGTTTTAAGTGATTGACCAAAAAACAAAACAAAACAAAACAAAACAAAACAATACAAAAAGATTTAAAAAAACTAATATTTTGTAACATAAAAATTACTTGAAATTTAAATCTTGGTGCTAAAAATGAAATTTTGTTGGAATACAGCCAGACTCATTACTTTACATTTTGTTTATGCAACTATATGGCCCTTCAAATCCTAAAATATTTGTTTTCTGATCCTTAACAGAAAAAGTTTGCTGGTTCCCTTGCTTGAGCACCAGCACACAAGAAGTTAATTTTCAAGCCTCCCACTGAGGGCCTATGGATACAAACAGAAATCATTACACATTACACAACTGGCTTTTTCTTCTATCACGGGGGCATCTACCATACCTAAATTGACCACATCAGACCAAACGGAAGAGCAAATCTTGATTGTACATTTAAATTTGCCTGTTGTAGCCTTTTCCGTAGTTCTATTCTTTGTATCTTTGAGCTCTGAAACATTGAACAAATTAAGTCTAATTTATTTTTACTACTGGTGGATCTCTGAGCTTACACACAAATATTCAAAGCCCAGGGGCTAATGGGAACTGAGGAAGTGTCAGTTTGTGTGGCTAGTGAAGCAGCAGCACGTACTGTAATGAAAAAGAATTTCCTCAAACTTTTAAATGCTTCTCAAGGATCTGTTTCACCCAAGAGAATCCTAACATTCTATAGATATTGGATCTTCTGAACTATATATTCTGTATTGGAGACATGTAGTATTCATCATTGCAATCTAGCTTAGCCTCTGGTAAATGTGGTTGTGCTTTGTGAAATAGATTTAGCAGAATTTTTCAGAGGTGATGTGGAATATGAGTGTTTTTACATTCATTCTGATGAAGACAATCTTAGTTATAAATATATTTCTAGTTCTTTTCCTCTTTGCATTTATTGGAAATGAATGAATTTATGGTTTGAGACAGAAAAAAATAAAAGAGAACAAAGAATATTCTGGGAATATTGCAAGAAAGAGCAACGTAGGAATCGCTGGATATTAAGAATATGCATTATCTCATAGGTTTAGACCACTGGGAAATAAAGCTTCTCTGTGTGTATTTGATATATAAAGGTAGGCACAAAGAAAAAGGCAAACATACTATGGGTATTCTGGTATGGTACAATTATATAGTATGTGTTCCAGCCCTTTCATGAAAATTTGACATTACTGTACTTCAGCTAGAAGCAGCGGGAATCACCAGGGAAAGAACAGCTGGATACTTTATTAGGTTTTATGTTGTACATAAGGAGACCATGTTTTCCATTGTCAGTGTGTAAAAGAAAATGAAAGCTCTGGGCATCATTAAAGTCTCGAAAGCGTAGGATATGTCAGCTCGGTTCTCTCAGCACCTGGATTGAAAGCGCAGTGTGAGGTCACTGTAAAACAAAAACAGACCGTCTGCTTTAGTTGGAATTTCAAGACTTGATTTAGAAAATAAAATAGTCCGTCATTGTTGTAGAGAGAATTGTTCTTTTGGAGCTAGACAGTTACACATATGCGCATCTGCTTATATAGCTGCTTGAACATATCTTCTACATTATGGCACCCAAGAAGCTCTTTGCTGTACCCTGAGGGGCACTAGGAAGCTCCTTGGAGCCAGAGAAGCTGGAGACCCCCCATTTGCTGGTTTGAATAGTGCTGTACTCTTGAAGAATGATTGTCCCTAACTCTCCAGTTGGGCCCCTTGTGTTGGACTGTTTTTGTTGAACCTGTCCTCTCCCCCCACACACATTGTTTTGATTGGTGTAGTCATTGTGTTGTGTCCCTCATTGTAAGTGGCTTTACGTTGGGGAACATTCATCATATATCTTTAAAAGTTCAACAAAATCCATCACTGTGTTCCTCATACAGTGGTTGCTTTTATTTATTTTTTTATTTTATTTATTTTTTTTTTTTAAAGATTTTCATTTATTCATTTGACACAGAGAGATTACAAGTAGGCAGAGAGGCAGGCAGAGAGAGAGGAGAGAGGAGGAAGCAGGCTCCCCGCTGAGCAGAGAGCCCGACGCGGGCCTCGATCCCAGGACCCTGGGATCATGACCTGAGCCGAAGGCAGCGGCTTTAACCCACTGAGCCACCCAGGCGCCCCAGTGGTTGCTTTTAAAGGACAGTTTGCCCTTTAAGAATGTGATGGTTAGGGCCACTGACTCTTTTTGCAAAATTGGAAATCCGGGTATAACTTTTGACTCCCCAAAAACTTAACTGCTAATAGCCTGCTGTTGACTGGGAGCTTTATAACATAAACAGCCGAGTAAAACATATTGTGTTTGCAATATGAATTATATATTATAGTCTCACAATAAAGTAAGCTAGAGAAGAGGAAATGTGATTAAGAATACCTTAAGGGAGGGGTACCTGTGTGGCTCAGTTGGTTAAGCGTCTGCCTTTGGCCCAGGTCATGATCTCCGAGTCCTGGGATCCAGCCCCATGTTGGGCTCACTGCTCAGCAGGGAGTCTGCTTCTCCCTCTCACTCTCCATCTGTTCTCTTTCTCTCTCTCTCAAATAAATAAATAACATTTTTTAAAAAAATAAAGAATACCTTAAGGAAGAGAAGATACATTTAGAGTACTGTACTGCATTTATACAAAAAATCTGTATGTACGTGGACCCACAGTTCAAACTATTGCTACAGGGACAACTATACTGTATTAGTCTGCTCAGTCTGCCATATCAAAATATTAAAGACCGGGTGACTTCAACAACAGAAATTTATTTTCCCACCATTCTGGATGATGTAAGTCTAAGATCAGGATGTCACTATGGTCGGGTTCTGGTGAGAGTTCTCCTCCTAGCTTGCAGCCTGCCAACTTCTCACTATGTCCTCACACAGTCCTGTTGGATGAAGAGTCTACCCTTATGGCCTTATTTGGCCTTAATTAATTCTTAAGGACCTTGTCTCCTGATACGGTCTGACTAGGGGTTAGGGCTTCAACAGATGAATTTAGGGAGATATAATTCAGTCCATAATAAGTACCTGTGACAGAAATTGACTTCTTCAAGGCAGCCGATTAAATTGTTTCACTTACCATATGAACCTCTAAGAGGTGTTCATCTGTAGACTTAGGTTACTGGCATCTTATACATGAGTTTAAATCTTCATTATACACTACTATTTACATCTACTGAATTACAAAACGCATTTCAAATATTCAAGAAGGTTCTATATCACCTTAAAGGAAACACAACAGAGTGAACACGATTTCTATTTATCATTCGTAAATCCACTTATTTGTTTATTTACCATTGATAAAGTGCCCAACTATATACAGAAGGGAGATGGACCCAGGGGCATAGGATGTAAAGAACAACATTCTGCCTTTAGGGACTCACAGTTGGCAAAAATAAACAAATAAGCAAACAAACAGTAAGACAGTTTCAGAGCAACATGTTAAATGTTTAACATAATTTGCTATTGAAATAAAAATAAAGCAGTCCCCAGAATTCTTCACAAGCGAATGGCTTTTCACTAGTGATAACATCTAATCATAGGAGCAAATTTTCAATTGAAAAGAGAAAGGCATCAAATACCAGGCAAAGAGAAAAGCAAGTACAAAGCAAAGATATGGGTGAATAAGTATAACCTCAGACCCTGCAAACCAATGTGCTGAACAAGATGAAGACAATGAAATGTTCCAAAGTTATTATTTTTTATTGAGCTTGTACCATATGCCAGGTTCCAGGTTATGTGAATTGATGTCAGGTGGGAAATCAGACTAACATCCCTGTTCTCAAGCTGATTTTCTAGGGAAAAGAGACAATTAATAAACAAGTAAGTAAGTGATCAAGAGTTATAAATGCAGAGGATATGAAAAATGTCCTTGATATGGAGATACAGTAATCCTCCTAGGGTGGTCAGAGATGTCCTCCAGAGAACATAATGACAAGGTGATGTTTGACTTAAAATTAGAAAGATGAAAAGATGCAGGCAAATTATGTAGTTTCCTTAATACATCAAAAATATTGTTTCTTAAAAAAAATGACACATAGGTCTTGCTTTAAAATACAGAAGAAAAAAACTGGGAAGATAAATGAAATAGTGTCAATAAGTGAGATGGAGGTACTAGCTGAGTAAAAAATCAGGTGGATATTAAAGATGGGTGGTACGTAGTTGGGAGTCTGTTATAGGATTTGTTCTTATTTTACGTACATTTGAAAATATCCAGAATAAAAGCTATTTATTTTTAAACTGCTTTATCTTCTAACATTCTGGGTTTTTTTGGGCATCAAACTATCATGATGCACATTTTGATCATCTATTTTTGAGTTGGAGTGCATTTGTTAACTATTGTGGTATGACAAATTACCCTAAAGCTTAGAGGCTTCAAACAGTAATCAGCATCCATTATCCTTCACAGTTTATATGGGTCAAGAATATGGTGTCCTGGCTTGTGAGATACCCACCAAGATATAAAAAAAAAAAAAAAATCAGTTAAGAGGTTTTAGTTAAGACATCAGTTCTGGCTGATGTCAGGTAAACTGGCTTGATTGGGTAGAGGATCTTGGTGGAAGGTGATTTACTTACATGACTGGCAAGCTGATGCTGGTTGTTGACAGGAGAACTCTTTCTCCCTGGTGGGCCCCTCCACAGGGCTGCCGGTGTGCCCTCACAGTATGGCGTTTGTCTTTTCCTGAGCAGTCCAAAATCAGGTAGAAATAGCAGTGTGATTTTTGTCTTACTCTTGGAGGTCACATGTCCTCACTTCTACATTATTGTATTGTTCACACAAGCTGGACCTACTCAGTGTGGGAGGTACTCACATCGCTATATGATGTGAATACCAGGAGATGAAGACAACTGGTGGCCATCTTAGAGACTGCCTACCTCAAGGAGGAACAGTACTCTTAGTATTTAAGCAGTATTTGCAGTATTTAATATTTGGCATTATAAAATGGATGCCAATGAATTAAATAAATAGATAGATAGATAGATAGATAGATAGATAGATAAATACATCCCTAGTTAATTTGTGGTTTTCAACTAATAACTGACATAATTATCTTTGAACTTCAATATCCATATTTGGTCTCTAGAGTACACATTTATATAATAATGTCTTTCTTCCGATCAGGTACTTAAATTAGCTTTATTTAATGGAATAATGATATTAAATACCTTTGCAAATCAAAAGGTGAAAATATATGCTGGGAATAAATTATCAAGACTTTGTCCAGCATAATTGATGGTGATTATTTTCCAGTATACTCTTCAATTCATTGCTGTAATAATGTTTTCAACCAATTAACAGCCAATTTGGTCTATTATGTTAAAATGTTAGCCACATTATTTCCCTGTTAATGTAGGTTAAATGTTAATTATGCTGTTCTATGACGACTAACATGGTACATTTGGAAATTGCACATATTACTGGTTGATTCTTTGGCTCTGGTCTATTAATGCACCTCATTACCACTGTGCTAATTTTGGTATGAAGCTCATCATATTCTATGGCATTTAAGACAAAACCACCAGTTGTCTATTGCTTTCCAGCAAACATTAGATACTTTTGTGTTTCAGAGCAGTTCCCATGATTAAACAGGTAATGATCTTTCAGTCTTGGCTTGCATTTGATATATTTAGGTGGCCTTGCTCAATATACTTTAAACATCGTAGGTCACAGTGTAATCTTCTTTGCAACAAATGCAAGTCATAATTTTAAGTTAAATGTACATTTTAAGCTTCATGAGTGCTATGATTATAAATACAATTGTGTTTATTCCTTCAATTGTACTGCTAATAGAATGGGATATCAACTTACTTCCTGAGTCTAGTTTTATTACTCCTCTTTCCACTCTTACAACATTAGGTTATTTTTTTTATTATTTTTTTTATTTATTTTTTTAGATCAAGAGAGCAGCCTTTGGCAAATAGGGTTTGTATTAATTTTCTATTGCTGCATAATAAAGTACCATAAATGTAATGTCTTAAAACAACATCTGTTTATTATCTCACAGTTTAGTAGGTCAGAAGTCTAGGCTCAGCATTTTGTCTCCTCTGGGTTTTACACCAAAATGAAGGTGTTGGCAAGGCTGCATTTCTTTCTGGTGGGCCTAGGGATGAATCTATTCTTTAGCTTATTCAGATTCATGACAGAATTCAGTTCCTTGCAATTGTATGACCAAACTTCTTGTTTCCTTGGTGGCCGTTGACAATGGGATGAGAAGAGGGTCTTTTGGAGGGGTGGGTATCACCTAGACACCGCCAGCATTCCTTGTCCTGTGGCCCATTTCCTCCATTTTTAATGCCAGCAACAGGGGGTGAGTCCTTCTCAAAGTTAGAATTCCTCTGAATCCCCTTCTGCATTGTCTTTGCTGACTTCAGGCAGAGATTTTCTCCCTTTCAAAGCCGTGTGCTTGGATTGAGCCCACCTATAATCCAGAGTAATGTCCCCATTTCGAAATTGATCACCTGAATTTCACCCGCAAACCCCCTACACAGTAATACCTGATTGATTAACTGGTAGAAGGGAATCGACCAGGTATATCTTTAGAATCCTGCCTCTGCCTACTACAAGATTGTTGGTTGGTTAGAGGCTTGGAGTGAGGTCTCTCAGAAGAGGTTAAAATTATGTTGAGTCCTCACTAGCACAGTGTAAGCAGATATGGAGAGAAAACTCAGGAAAAGACTGCTCTAATTATAAGTGCACCATGCAGCCAAAGTTTCATAAGTGACCTATAGCCTATCAAGAAAAACAGACACCATGGCGCCTGGTGGCACAGTCCATTAAGCTCTTGGTTTTGGCTCAGTTCGTGATCTCATGATGGTGAGATCAAGCCATTCTTCAGGCTCCTCGGTCAGAATGGAGCCTGCCTGAGTTTCTCTCTCCTTCTCCTTCTCTCTGTCTTTCTCTCTCTATAATAAATAAATAAATCTTAAAAAAAAAAAAAAAAAGACAGACACCAACCAAACTGAAACAATTGCAACATAAGTTTCTTGTATTTCAGACCTGAATTTATTTGTGATTATATACTAATAAATAAATAATTTTCCCTTCCTTGTTCTTAAAAAATATTGCTCTATCAATGGTCCCCTGCCTTTTTCTCTGATCCAGACCACTCCCATCAGCACATGATTATATTTATTTCTCTTATTAAACACACACACACACACAAAGAACCTTTATTGTAAAATTCACCCCTTTCTCTCCTTATCTATCTTTTCTGTCTGCAATTGCTTTCCAGTTTTTCCTAGAATCTACTCCAAAATCCAGCATTTTTTCCCAGTCTTTCTACCCAATCTGCCCTTGTCATGAACCATGGTGACTTTCACAGTAGTAAATCTGATGGCCATGTCTGACTAGTCATCTTTTTTTTTTTTTTAAAGATTTTATTTATTTATTTGACACACAGAGAGAGATCACAAGTAGGCAGAGAGGCAGGCAGAGAGACAGGGAGAGGAGGAAGCAGGCTCCCTGCCGAGCAGAGAGCCCGATGCGGGCCTCGATCCCAGGACGCTGAGATCATGACCTGAGCCAAAAGCAGAGGCTTTAACCCACTGAGCCACCCAGGCGCCCCTGACTAGTCATCTTAATAGACCTTTTTTGATTTGATTCAGATGATCCCTCCCTCATTCTAGATACACTTGCCTCCTTGATGATTTCTAGGACAGCATCCTTGCACTGTTTTTCTCTTGTTTGCCTAGCCACTTCTTCTTTGATACATATGCTGGTTCCACCTTTTTGCCTAAACCTTACATTTTAGAATACCCCAACCCATGGCCCTTGAATCTCCTCGTTTTCTATCCAAATGTATTTTCTAAGTGATCTCAACAGTTTTCATGCCTTTACCCTCCCTATCTGCTGAAAATCACTGAAGTAATATCTGAACCCAGGACAACCCTGAACGGACATCCCTGAACTTCCAAAACTATTAACTAAATATTCCATTTAAAGTCTAAAATGAATCTCAAGATTAACTCAGTCCAAACTGAACTAAAATTTCTAATACCCTCTCTAAAACCTGCTCTACCCACAATTTCCCACTTATTTAGGTCAAAGTTCTTGATCTTATACATCTTTCCATAATCCCTTATCCAATCCATGGTGAAAAGATGTCTCTTCTATTTTCAGAATATATCCAGATTATATTAATCTCCTTTGCCATTGCTTCAGCATGGAGCAACCAATATCTCTTACTTGAATTATGCCAAAATCTTCCTGACAAGTCTCTCTAAGTCTGTCCTTCCCTCCATTTGGTAAAATCTTATGTCAGCACCAGGGCCCACCACATCTCTGACCTCAGTGCTCATAATCTCCCCATTGCCAAGTCTGCATTCCCTTCCTTTCGTTTTTCTCACAGATGACTGGCTTTTTCCCCAGAGTCTATGTCCTAGCTCTTGGCTCTGCCTCATTAGCTTTGATGGTAGATATCCATTGGGTCATCTTTCCCTTTCTTCAACTCTTTCTTCAACTTCTTTTTTCAACTCTAGGAGGACTTCCCTTCTCACTCCTCTTTACATTGCAATATCCCATCCACATACTTCCTAGTTCCCTTTCTTATTTTATCTTCTCATTTAGCTATCATCACCCTAAACTATAAACTCCATGTGGGTAGACATTTTGTCTGCATTTTTCCCACTATATCAGTGCCCATAGAGGAGGTTGGAATGTAGTAGGTGGTCAGTAAATGTTTAATGGTGAGAAATAGAAAAGGAAATATGTGAAAGTCATTGATACTTTGGTGCTGGCTATAACCCTTTATGGTAGATACAGCAAGTATTATTTTCTTTATTTTCCAAATGAGGGCAATTATATGTCTTGCCCAAGGTCACAAAACTAGTTAAAGTGTCAGAGATTAAACCAAAACTCAACTCTCTTGACTCCTAACCTGGTTTTCTTTCCACTACAATAAGTGCTAAAAATATAGTGTTGTCTGTTCTTGGAAACTACAGTGCAGTGTCCCCCAAGAACCTGGAAATAAAGAAATAAGATTGCCTTCTGAGAGTTACACTGTGAAATCAACATATAATGAATCAGTTACCTTAAAGAACGAGAATTGCTTTTAAACCGAAGGGAACCTTCCTGATGAAATGGCTTACCATTTCTAAAGAGAAAGTTTTAATAAGATGAGGCAGACTTAGAGGCACTTTGAAAAAGTTAGCAAAATGCATCCAAGGGAATGGAGCTTCATTCAGCCAATGAGTCCTGATTTCAGGACCTCTGTGTCTGTAGATGAGTCATACTCTCTTAGCGATGCCAGTGAACATTGATTCATCTCACTAACCCATTTTGTTTTCTCATCCATAATTACCAAACAACTTTATGATTAATAATTGATTTTCCATGCTCTGCCTTCTACAGAAGAAGAATCCCTGGCAAACTGTTCTCCCTACAATTTTGTTCTGATGTTAACTATTTCTTATTAAAAATTAAAAAATTGACTTTATGATAATGATTTGGCTTCTGTGAAGCTTCCTTTTGGGAGATCCTCCTGACACATATATTCTGATTTATTTGACAGTTATGTTCTAAGGTTTTGTTAAAAATTAGAAGATGATTTTATATATCTATTTCCCTAACTTGGTTAATTGAATGTGAGTTTCTGTAGCTCTTCCCACTTCCATTGAATATGGAGGTGCTTTTAATCTTTCAACTATACAAGAAAATCAACCAGAGCTTTCATGGTATCAGCCTGTGCTTGAAATGCTGGGCAAGAGAAGACCCTGAAAGACAGTCCTAATTTAGAGATGGAGGATGGACTTCTTTAAAGTAGGGCTTTAGCAGGAAGTGTTAGCTGAAATAGCAACTTTAGGAAATAGTTGGTCAAAGACAGTTCTGGTTCTTAGAAGAGGGAGGAATTGCTCTTGAAGATTAATAGCCATTATTTTGGCAATTTGAATTTTTATCAGAGGTGGTGGAGGGGCACCCAGGTGACCCAGTTGTTTAAGCATCTGACTCTTGATTAGGGCTCAGGTCATAATCTCAGGGTCATGAGACAGAGCCCATCAAGGGACTCTGTGCTGGGTGTGGAGCTTGCTTAAGATTCTCTCTCTCCCTCTGCCCCTTCTCTCTACCCGCCACCCCCACCCCATGCTCTCTCTCTTTAAAAAAAAAAAAAAAAAGAAAAGAAAAGAAAAAGAAAAGAAAGAGAGAAAGGTGGTGGAGAAGTAAAGTTTATGGCTAAGGTCACCTGCAACAGGGAGCGGGGAGGAACAGTTATAGGGAACAGGACACCAGAGAGGCCCAATGGAACATTTTGTCTTTCTATGTCTTCATGCAAAAAAACCAAATTTCTAAGTCAGCCCGGTTGAGAGCTAAATACACACTTGCTGACTTTCTGGTTTACTAAGCACAGCTGGCTGCAAATTTTTTGTAATACTTGCATTGATACATTTATATATGTTTCAATAACTTATGTTTTGGTGTTTTCCTAACACCATTATTCAAAACTTAAAAACCCTTTTAAGTTTTGAATAATAGCTAACAGCATTCAGGGAAAATATTTCTAGCAAGAAACCATTCTTCCTCTTATTTGTTTGTTTTATTCCTGACTTCCTTTTTAATTTATTTCATCTTAGAAGATAAATCTTAGGGAGGTTTATTGTGACAACTTCAAATTTCTATTATACCATAGTCAGATCTTGAATAATTAATTTTAAGGAACAAAGAGCAGCATAAACATATCAAAACATACCGCCATTCTGATTACATAAGAACACCTGAATTTTAGTCTTAGAGTTAAAAATTCTTCCTTAAAGTCAAAGCACCATTCAGTTACTACAGAAGTGAAAAGCGGGTAGTAGAAGGTGAATAAGAAAGGTGACATGACTGTGCTAGAGGGAGCATGAAAGGAATTCTGATGACAGGTGGAGGGATTAATGATGAGGAGAAGGTAGATTATCTCCAGGCTCATGAACTGGGACCAGTAGAAATGGAGGGTGAATTTAGATAAAGGATTCTGCCTTTGAGAACATTAAGGGATCTCATCATGGACATTTTCCCTCAATAAGATGGTGGATCCACATTGGAATACAAAGGAGGTGTGATGTGTTAGACATCAGGAAGTTTGCATTTATCTGCAAGCAAAAAGGAAGATCACTCTAGTAATTAACCATGTTTTCTCATTAGCCTAAAGTTGTTAAGAGTGAATCACGAAGGATCTGTTATGTCAACATTGTAAGTAGAAAAAGCACAACATAGTCTGGGGTATCTGGCTGCAAGATTTGCAGGTTTTATTATTTCACACTAGCTTTCTAGAAGAGCTTGTATTAAACTCAGGCCAAAGCACTACAGAGCTGCATAACGAAAAAAATGTAGGCTTTTTTTTTTTTTAAGATTTTATTTATTTATTTGAGAAAGAGAGAAAGCATGAGAGCAGGGAGAGTCAGGGGGAGAAGCAGACTCCCCGCTAAGCAAGGAGCCTGATGCGGGCCTTGATCCAGGGGATCCAGGATCATACCCCGATCCAAAGGCAGTCACTTAACCAACTGAGCCACCCAGGCACCCCTGGAAAATGTGGGCTTTTTAGGATATCACAGAATACCTGGGATTTGAGTATATGGACAGGCATGACTACAGATGTGTTGTCAAACTTCTTGACTCAGAAATGATGACAATTCATTGTATTTCATTATAATTCGTGCATTGGTCTGTTTTGTAGATGATTAGCTTAAATGGGCTGTCTGACCTCATGTGTCTGTGCACACAATGTTACCAAAAGGAGAAAATCAATTATAGGAAACAGTGCTATTTTTTCCCAAAGTCTAAAGTCAGTGACATTCTAACGGTAGACATCACAAGGCCATAATGTGCTTTCTTCTTTGATAAGTCATGAAAAATTAGGATACACTTTTTAGCCAAAAAAAGAAAGTATGATATAGATTGATCATTTTTAATGCTTTCATTAATGCTTATTTTCTTTTTTAATGGACAAAGCATTGAATGTTAATCTCATCTTATTTTTTGTGGGTTCAATGTCAGTAGCACCAGTGTGACAACAAAGAAATCATCAGTGGGAATGAAGCCTTTTTGTTGAGGTGATATTATGCTAATTCACTACAGACACTGAAAGTTGGGAACTGTTCTTTTCTGTGTCAAGATGGCTAGATCCGGAGGTCAGGAAAAAGAGAATCCAGAATATCTAGATTTAAACATCTCATTTCATATGGTCCATCACAAAATCCTTATAATTAGTTTGTGTTTGTCTCAACAGATCTATTAATCTTCTGGGTCATGTATTGCCTGTGTCTGATTTAATCTGTTTACAGGTTATCAAAACTTTTCAAAACTGATCCTTTGAATTCTGTGATACAGGAAAAGTTCCTATCAGCTCAGGTTTTTTCATAGGCTATCATTCATGTTAATTTTTAAAGGACTAACTTATAAGCCCCTTTAATGAATTCTGGGCTCAAGTTAATATCGTAATTTTGCAGTGTCTCCTGTAAGAAATTCCTGTAGCCAGATGATATGGTTTGGCAGTGTGGGACACAAACACTTTTGGGGTTTTGTTAATGACGTGAGTTTGAACAATGACCTCCGCTTCAGAGAAGGTGGCTTTATGACAAGGTCTCATTTTAGCCAAAGCTTGATGGGAAGAGATCATATGTCTGGGCATAGTTAAGAACCAGAAAGAGGACAGTACACTTCTATTTAAGCCCATCTATTTTATATGAATCAAGATAGGCAGTACTGAGAAAAAATGTTCAATGTTCAAAGAGGAAGTGTAGGGGCGCCTGGGGGTGGCTCAGTGGGTTAAAGCCTCTGCCTTTGGCTCAGGTCATGATCTCAGGGTTCTGGGATCAAGCCCCACAACGTGCTCTCTGCTTAGCAGGGAGCCTGCTTCCTCCTCTCTCTCTGCCTACTTGTAATCTCTCTCTCTGTGTGTCAAATGAATAAATAAATCTTTAAAAGAAAAAAAAAACCAGAGAAAGTGTATTTGGCATCAAATTCTTTACTATGCTTCAAAATAGTTTTTTCATGTATAATGTAATTTACCTTGGAAAATTTTTTTAGGATTTATTTATTTATTTCAGAGACAGAGAGAAAGAGAGCACACACAAGAGCAATGGGGAGGGTCATAGAGAGAGGGAGAGAATCATCAAGCAGACTCTGTGCTCAGTGCAGAGCCCAATGCAGGATTCAATTCCAGGACCCCGGGATCATGACCTGAGCTGAAATCCAGAGTCAGCTGTTTAACCGACTGATCCACCCAGGTGCCCCGGAAACGTTTTTTTAATGCAGTAACTTACTAACACTGCTCAGAACATACATTTGGAAAACACTATTTTTGAAAATCTGAAATCTCTTCTTGAATTGAACTATAAGTATAGAAGAATGTGTAGGTAAATTACATTAATTACTCTCTATTACCACCACCAGTCTCTTTTACAACTCAATGCCTGAATTGGTTTTACTGAATTGTATTTTGGAATTATACCCTTGGGCCACATTGAGCATCTTTAGAAAAAACAGCCCTGAGAAACTCATTACTTTATTTACAGTAAGAGTTTTGTTAAGGATGTTGTTCACTGCATTGCCCAGTGGACACCTTGTGAGAACCCCCAGGAGAAATATATCTTCAGGCTTGGTACCAAGAATAGTCTTCTCTTTCCTGAGCTAATGGTTGTTGGCCTCATGGACACTGAGAGTTATAAAAATGATTTCCCAGTTTACACTGAAGCCAAGAAAATGCAGAGCAACTTACGGCACATCTCTAGGATTCATTCAAAATACCATAGCTTTTTTGTCCTAGGCTCAATGAAGGTTTTTTCTTATTTTCCTATGTTAATTTTCCTTCACCTTGATATATATTCATCTACTTAGTTTTACTTGATTTGATAATATGGATTTTGGAAGCCACTTAAAATTTTCTTGAGGAAAAGAATTTAAATTAGCAAACTAGCTTTATAATGGTGAGTGAGACCAAGATACCTCTAGAAAGCCTAAGGCCTGGTCTTAAATGAGGAATTTGATTGTTAATTGAAATAGCTCTATCTCTATGAAGTCTCATAGTGTGGAAGTATGTTGAATGAGGGTTTTGTTTGAATCATACTCCCTGGGGCAAATGCCTGGACATAGGTATTTTTTATAAGCCAGTAATCCTAACCAGTACAACCACAAAGGCATTTCTGGCATAGAAAAGAGCAAGTGCAGTGCCGTTAGAAGAGAACAAGCTTGGCATGGTTCCAAAAGAGTAAGAAGCCTTGGGTGCTTGGGTTCGAATGAGTTAAAAGGAAAGATATGGCAGATAAAATTGAGAAGTAGACAGGCCTGATTTCAGGCACAGTATCATAAACTGTGAATAAGAAGCTACATTTCAGGTGAAATAGGGGATGGGGATTAAGAAGTGCACTTGTGATGCACACAGGATGATGTATGGAAGTGTTGAGTGACTGTGTTATATACTGGAAACTAACATAATATTATATGTTAACTAACTGAAATTAAATGAAAACTTAAAAAAAAGCTACATTTCATTTCAAATACAGTAGAAGGCCATCAGAAGTTTCTTTGTTAAGTCAAGTTTATTGAGGTATTATCAACATATGGTAACATTCACTCTTTTTAGTGTATAGTTCTAGGAGTTTTCATAAACATATGGAGTCATATAACCATCTCCACCATCAAAATGAAGAAGCTGTCTGTCACGTCATGCCGAGAAATTTCCACTGTGTCCTTTTAGAGTCATCCCTTCCTTCCACCCCCAGTTCCTTGCAACTATGGCTCGCTCTCCTCCTCAGTAGTTTTGCCATTTGGAGACTGTTTTATAAATTAGATAAAACTCTGTGTAGCCTTTGAGTCTGACTTCTTTTACTTGCCATACATTCATACTGTTGAATGTATACCAAGGGCTTTGAGCTGACGGTGATACAATCTGCTTTATATTGTATAGAAATAACTCAATTGCTATGATGGGAATCACAGCATCACAGTTGTTAGGAGGTGATTGTAGCAGATTAGACAAGGGGGATGGATGATGGCTTCCATGGGTGGTGGCAGTGAAAGTCCCAAGAAATGGTTGATTTGGGAAACATTTTGGAAGTTGAACTGACAGAAGTTCTAGTGATTTTGATATGAGTAGCAAGGAGACTTATCCAACTGGGAAAAAATAATTGTAGATAAATTATAAATTTAAATGTTAAAAACAATGAAGGCATGAAAAAGAATTCTTAGGAGACTTATTTAATATAATTTAGGATGAAAAATAACTTCTTAAGCAAAACAAAATATAAAATGTAGAGAAAATTTGCAATATAAAAAATCAAAATTTGGGGCGCCTGGGTGGCTCAGGTGGTTAATTAAGCATCTGTCTTCAGCTCAGGTCATGATCCCAGGGTCCTGAGATCAAGCCCCACATTGGACTCCCTGCTCAGTGAGGAGCCTGCTTCTCCCTCTCTCTCTGCCCCTCCCCCTGCTTGTTCTCTCTCTCTCTCTCTCTCTCTCTCACTTTCTCCCTTTCAAATAAATAAATAAAATTTTTAAAAAGAAAAGAAAAGAAAATCAAATTTTTTTATAAGTTGCAAGATTATAAAGTTATAAAACCAATGCTAGCCTAGGAGAAACATGAATAGCATATATAACCAAGAATTTTTATTTATTTATTATTTTTTTACAACCAAGTATTCATATACATACTATGTATTGAACAGCTATCAATCTCTGAGACAAACAAGCCAAAAGAAAAATGGGCAAAGAAGGACAAAAATAGCTAAAGAAATACAGTGTCCTATATATATAATATATATATATTATATATATATAAGCATCTTTATATATATATGAAGATGTTTATCCTTGGGGTGCCTGGGTGGCTCAGGCAGTAAAGCATCTGCTTTCAGCTCAGGTCATGATCCCAGGGTCCTGGGATGGAGCCCCACATTGCACCCAGCTCCCTGCTCAGTGGGGAGCCTGCTTCTGCCTCTGCCTTGCCCTTCCTCCCCGCTCATGCTCTCTCTCTCTCACATGCTCTCTCTCTCTAATAAATAAAATCTTAAAAAAAAAAAAGATGTTTATCATCATTATTTTTGATTCTGCAATTCTACATCTGGGATTCCATTCTATAGTAATAGTTCTGTATGTGGGCATAGATTATTTTGTATCAATAGGGGAATAAATATGTAAATTTTGGTTCATTGGAATAATAAAATATCATACAGCCATTAAAGAATGAATTAGATGTATTTGGTATCATGAAAAGTTCTATGTTAAATGAAGAACTTGAAAGACAGTTTGTTCAGCATGATTCCATTGATAACTGACTAAAATCTATTTGTGATTATGTATGTGAGAGAAAGATTGAGATTGAAATTGAGAGAGAGAAGAGAGAGAAGAGAAGAAGAGTAAATACAAAGAAAAACAATTAGGTGCACACCAAATGGTTAAGAGGTTAACAGAAGTTCACTTCTGCAAGGGATATGGGATTAGGTATGATTATATAAAAAGTCTTTTGCAGTCTTCTTCATGTGTTTTATAAGGCTAGACTATTTTCAAGGTTTACAGATTTATTTATTTTAGAGAGAGAGTGTGTGAACAGGGGAGGGGCAAATGGAGAGAGAGAGAGAATCCTCAAGCAGACTCCACACTGAATGCAGGGCTTGATCTCAGGATGCTGAGATCATGACCTGAGCTGAAATCAAGAATTAGAAGGTCAACCATCTGAACCACCCAGGTGCCCCAACCATTTTCAAGATTTAAAATAATGCTCTTACAAACATTGTTGTAATTATTACTCTTATTCATTTACTCTTGCAAATATGTATCAATAATTTCTCAGAGATATTTATCTAAAAGTGAAATTATTGATTTTTAGATATATGTTTGTTCTCATTTATTGGATATTGAGAGTGAAGAAATGCATAAACAGTTGGAATAATCATACAACAGGATACTTTACAGCTGCAAACTTAAATAAACTAGACAAGCATATATCTATGCTTGTCGAAGAATCTCAAAAACATGATGTTGAGTAAGAAAATTAAAGAAATGTAATTGTATAGTATTTATGAATATTTTAAAGAAAACAAACAATTTTTTATATTACTTGGGGAAAATACATATTAATAAATGGTTAAAATATGCAAGGGACAATACTGAACAATACAGTGTTATTAACTATAATCCTCATGTTGTACAGTATATCTCTAGGACTTACTTATTTTAGGACTGGAGGTTTGTATTTTTGGTCACCTTCACCCATTTTGCTCATTTCCAACCCCTTACCTCTAGTAATCACCAATCTATTCTGTGTATCTGTGAGGGTATTTTTGTTGATTGGTTTTTAGGATCCATATACAAATGAGATCTTATGGTATTTGTCTTTTTCTGATATATTTCATTCATCATAATCCTCTCTGGGTCCACCCATGTTGTCACAAATGCCAAGATTTCATTCTTTTTTATGGCTGAATAATATTCCTGTGTTTGTACGTGTGTGTATGTGTGTGTGTGTTTTACTTAGATGAGGACTAAGGGAAAAAATGGGAAGTACTTTGAGGAAATATAATAAACATTGCTTAAAATGGGGGATGGTGAGAGAAATGTTTGAAATGGACTGACATGATACCAGTATGATTTTTCTTGAATTGTCATACTACAAACAATAAGTTACATTTTTTGAGAAATTGCTGTATACTAAACACTTCTGCAAATGCCTTATGTATATTTTATCATTTAATCCTTACAAAAATTATATGAATCACAGATGTAGAAAATGGAGCTATAAGGACTTAGTGAAGATACAAAAGGATTAGAAGGATTTGTAATCTTATCTGTGGTCACCCGGTAATTAAATGATAGAACTAAGATTTTAACTCAAGCATTCTGACTCCCTCCAAAGCCCCAACACTAACGTCCATGCTCTATCACAAATCCAATTTTTTTTCTGTTGGGACAGGGCGTGTGGAAGAGTGTGGGACTACCCCTAAATCAGATGAGTTATTAGGAGATGAGCTAAGAAACAGAAAGCAAGGTTTGAGGAAAAGGAGAAGAGAGATACAAGCTAAAAACTACCTTTCCTCCTAAAAGAAGATTAGCTGAGAACTAAACCTTTGAGAGATTAATATGGATGGGTGCACATTTTTTATTTCCACTTTTGAACTGCTAGTTTGGTCATAAGAAACAGTGTATTCTCAGAAAGATCCTATTTCAGACTTTATCCCCACTGAAAATATTGAAGGGTAAACAGGTGTATTACCTTTCAGGGGCTGTCACAACAAAGTATGACAAACTGGTTGGCTTCATACAGAAATTTAGTCAATGAGTAGTTCTGGAGTCTCAAAGTCCGAAATCAAGTTATCAGCAGGGTCATGCCCCCTCTAAGACCCTGGATATAGTCTTCCTTTGCCTCTTCCTAGCTTCTGGTGGTGGCTCTCACTCCTTTGTGTCCTTGGCTTGCAACTTAACACTTCAAACCCTGCCTCCATCTTCACAGGGCAACCTGTTCTTGTATCATCACATCTTTTTTTCATTTAATTTAATTTAATTTAATTTTAAGATTTATTTATTTATTTATTAGGAAGAGAGAGAGAGAGAGCGCAGTGGGAGGACAGAGGGAGAATCCCAAAAAGACTGCACTGAGTGTGGAGCCTGATGCAGGACATGATCTCAGAACTCCAAGATCATGACTTGAGCCGAAACCGAGAGTTGGATGCTCAACTGACTGAGTCATCCAGGCACTCCCCACATCATTTTTTATTTAGAGAAAGCCATACCCTCCCACCCCCATTCCAAGTCCAGGATGACCTCGTTTTAACTAATTACCTCTGATACTAATCTATTTCCATATGAAGTTACATTCAGAAGTACTGGAGATTAGGACTTCAACATATCTTTTGTGGGACACAATTCAACCCATAACAACAGGAAAACAAACCTTCTTTTTAAATGTCCAGTTTAATTCTTGAGCTTGGTAGATATTCCACATTAAAACAAAGTTAAAGGGCACCTGGGTGGTTCAGTGGGTTAAAGCCTCTGCCTTCAGCTCAGGTCATGATCTCAGGGTCTTGGGATCAAGTCCTGCATTGGGCTCCATGCTCAGCAAGGAGCCTGCTTCCTCCTCTCTCTCTGCCTGCATCTCAGCCTACTTGTGATCTCTCTCTCTCTCTCCGTCAAGTAAATAAATAAATAAAATCTTAAAAAAAAATAACACAAAGTTAAAATTATATTAATGTGTGCGATGTATGTATATATATATAATATGTATATTATAAATAACTAGGTATATATCCACATGCATCTGTATATATGCTGTGCTTTATTTCTGAATATTACACACAGTTTAAATCATTAGCATTTATTATTATTCTGTATTGAGATTTTATATCTAGATAACAATTTCTTTAGAAAAAGAGATTTTGAAGGCATCACCCCAGTTAAGAAACCAGTGGCATAAAAGTGTATTACCTTTCTTCAAATTCCTAATTCAGAATAGATTGTAGTATTATGTCAAACCAGTTATTGAATAAATAACTTTTGGTGATGAAAATTGTTACATTAGGCCTATAAGACATGCAAAATCATCATAGGAAAAACTGTTGGTAAGTTTTGCTATTTTTATTTATTCCCTTCTGTTTTGTTTTCTTCTCCAGCTGAAAGCATTCATGACAACAAAATTGTTTTTCTCATGCGAAATGATGAGCACTTTCTCACACTGACTTCCTGCCCTATCTTGAGTAGAAAGCAATGCAGGAGTATCTAAATAGGAATCCAGAGTTCTTGGGAAAAGATGCAGAAGAATCAACAGAACGACTGGATAGTAGTCGCTTCTCAGGGACGTTCCCTCGTTCATTAAACTGCCAAAGCTGGAGCCTCTGGGACAGTCTGCCTGGGCAGGCGGGGATGTGAACAGTGATAGAACATGCATTTCCATGTCAGCTGAGGGGGCTTGGAATTATTACATCCTATGGCTGAACTGTGATCCAGGGACATTCAAAGGAGAGATTATTTCAGACCCTGATAGCCTAACCCTAACCATAAAATGTAGGAAAGAGATGAATGCATCTGTCCTTTCAGGCAGAAAGTATCTGTTTTGAAAAAAAACAAAGCTTACCTGTGCTGATTTCGAGAACTCAAATGTGCCTCCCCAGAGTACTCTGCAGTTCTCCTTGTCTGGTGAGCCTTTAGAAATCAAGGATCACTGAAGAATACCCTGACTTGTGAGAGTGTGAGTGTGTGATGGCGTATGTTGCCCACCAGAACAGACAGTGTAGAAGAGACAAGAATAGACTACCCAAGAAAAAAAAGAAAAAAACACATTTTAAATATAGCTTGCTTGCTTTCCTTCCTCCCTCTGTCCCTCCTTTCTCTCTTTCTTCCTTCCTTCTTTCCTTCCTTTTTTTTTTTTTCAATTTATTTGAGAGAGAGGGGAACCCAAGTGGGGGGAGGGGTGTGGAGAGGCAGAAGCAGATCCCCCTCACACTGGACTTCATCCCAGGACACTGAGATCCTGACCCAAGCCAAAGGCAGATATTTAACCTACTGAACCACCCAGGCTCCCCCTTAAGTACAGCTTTCTTAATTCAGTCCTCAATTCAGAAATAGATTGACACAGAGGTACTAAGTGTCAAAATTGAAGTATTAAGTCTCTGCTGTGTTCCCAGCATTGCTAGGGACAGAATCCCCCAATTCGCACTTGAGCACTTAAGGTAAGACTCACTAGCATCCAGTGGTCAGACCAACTCTTTACTCATCAAATTCAGGGAGCCCATTGTTGGGTGGCAGGGGGGCACCTTAGATATTGTCGTGGCAAATGCACTCGTTTGCAAGAATTGGAATGCAATTAAAATCCACCAAAATTTCTAAGCCCTAGAAGGATTTATTTTATATAAAAGTTGCCATGAATTTGATACCGGTAGAAAATTAGCTTCATGGATCACACATTAGGATTTTTTTTTTTTGAACTAGAGGGTAGAGAGAAATATGGGAAAATAAAGCCATCTAGGTCCAGGTAATTAAAAACAATGAACTTTGTCAGAATTTGTTGTTATTAAATGCTATAAATGCTATCTTGGGCTTGTATAATGACAAGTATCTGTATTTTATTAGTAAATTCCTTTGTGATAGTTTAGTACTAGCCTTATGTAAACATTGAGAACATTAGGAGCCTTTTTTTTTTTAAGTTACAGACATGAAACTGTGACTTGTGATCTGCTATTAGCTTTCATTTCAAACTAAAGATATTTGAAGAAGCAAAGAGGTTTTTGTGTTCACAAAGCTTCAGGAGCTGCTCTCCTAACAAAGTACTGTGCCTGTGTCCCACCCTCACCTCCTCTCAACTTAACTCTTTTGGCTTTCATCTCCCCACATTTTACACTTTGGAAAGATCCAAGGGTTCTTATATGGAGTCAGAGCTAAAATCTTTTTATCTGCAATGTAGCATGACCTTAGATTTTTGTTTGTATTTGGTTTTTATTGTCTTTTTGTTTGTTTCTTGGTTGGGTTAGGTTATTGGTGTTTTGTTTGTTTAAATTCTGGTGATTTGCTTACTTCTAAGATGATAACCTTTTTACTTCCACAGGTAAGCATTATCACTTTAAAATGCTATATCCCTCCATTCCTATCAGGCACCTTCTTTGATAATTTTGTAAGCTCTTTATGCTAACACCTAGGTAGAACCTCAATAACCAAATCAAATTTACATTTCATTAGTGACATTTTTAAAGTAGTGCTGCCAGATTAAAGGCAGGATGTCCAGGTAATTTTGAACTTTATGTAAGCCACAAATAGGTTTTTTTTCTTTAGTATGGGCACAAAATATTTTCCATGGAACATAGCTATATTAAAAAGTGGTTTTTTTGTTCATCTTAAATTCAGTTTCGCACATGATTCTGTTATGTTATTTTCATCCGGCAACACTAATTTAAAGGGAAAAAGTATTGGAAGCTATTAGTTTAAAAATGTTGTACATCAAACCATCTTTAAAAATGTGTGTAACAGATCCAAATATCTTTTTAATGGTTGGGGGAGGGAGTAAAAATAAATTTAGGATCCTGTTAATGTTTATTCATTAATTTATTTCCCAAATGTTCACTGAGTACCTAAAATGTCAAGCCCTAAAAGAGCAAAACAAACATAATCCTTGCCTTCGTGGAATTTATAACTTAATGGAAAAGAACATTAATCACATAATCTCATAAATACATAGTATATATACTGTAATAAGTACAGTAAGGAAGGATACTGTTCATAGAACAGGGGGCCTAACTAATGGGTTAGAAAGGGGGGGTCAGATAAAATTCCCCTGAAGAAGTAAAATTTGGGCTAAAACCAAAGCCTTAATGGGACTAAATTGGGCAAATGGCAGGTTAAAAAAAAATAAACGTGGATTTCTAAGTAGGAAGGAATTAAGCAGGCATCTGTCGTTGAAATCCAGTGAGTGATAAGTGTTACTAAAAAGGCTGAGGAGTTTTGCAAAAAGATAAGTGAGACGCAGTAGGTATTTTGATCTTCATTGTGAAAAAACAATGGGAAGACTTTGTAAGGCTTCAAGAGAGAAATAAGATTTGCATTTGAAAAGATGAATCTAGTTGCTTGGAGGAGAGAAGATTAGAGCTGACTGGAAGGTTTATAAAGCATTTCCTGAGTGGTCAGTATATTCCTCCAGCCAAAGGATCATAGTGGTCTACAAAAGAGATTGGTAAATTCTTCTGCAAAAGGCCATGGAGTACATGTTTTTGGATTTCCCGCCATACAGTCTCCATTGCTTCTACTCATCACTTTGCTTGTAGAGTGGTAGAGCAGTTGTAGGTGATACGTAAATGAAGTGTAGATGTGCCTCAGTAAAAGTCTGTTTGAAGGATACCTGGGTGGCTCAGTCAGTTAAGCAGCTGCCTTCCACTCAGGCCATGATCCCAGAGTCTTGGGATCAAGTCCCGCATCAGGCTCCTTGCTCAGAGGGGAGCCTGCTGCTCCCCCTGCTGGTACTCTTGCCTGCTCCCTCTCATGTGCACTCTCTCTCTAGCAAATAAATAGATAAAAATCTTTAAAAAATAAATAACTGTTTGATACTCAAAGTTGAATTTCACAGTATTTTCATGTGTCATGATATAGTAGTTTTTCATTTTCTTTTTTTTCTTAATACATTAACTATTTCAAGGTGTACAAACTATCCTTAGCTTGCAAGCTATACAAAAACAGCCCTCATTCATGTTCTAGTTGCTTGGAGTGTAGTTAAGGGAGGATGGGATGGTTTTGAGAGCTATTCTGGAGAGAAAACTAAGAGAAAAGTTGATGGCTTAAGTGTGGGAGTTGAAGAAGAACTAAGTATTTAAAATTTCTCTCATGTTTCTGATCTGTATGGGAGTGCCATTCCCTGAAGCAAGCAAAGGAGCTTGAAGAGAGAAATCATGAATTACGAGATGTTGGGTTTTGTCCCAGCTCTAAAGCATCCATATGGAGATATTGAATATCATCAGAAAATATTTCAGCTAGAACTAAAACATTGATAATTACTAGGTTATACCAGGCACTTGAAGCCTTCAGGGACTGACTCCACTCTTCTCTTCTCCTCTCCTCTCCTCTGTTCTCTTCTCTTCTCTTCTCTTCTCTTCTCCTCCTCTCTCCCCTCCTCCCTCCCCTCTTCTCCTTTCCTTTCCCTTCATAAGTGAGATATAATTGATATACATTATCTTAGTTTCAGTTGTACAACATAGTGATATATATATGTGTATATATATATTTAAATGTAGCTTTTGATTCAGTAGGTCTGCGGAGGGACCTGAGAGTCTGCATTTTTTTTTAAGATTTTATTTATTTACTTGACAGAGAGAGACAAAGTGAGAGAGGGAACACAAGCAGGGGGAACAGGAGAGGGAGAAGCAGGCTTCTCACCAAGCAGGGAGCCTGACACAGTGCTTGATCCCAGGATCTTGGGATCATGACCTGAGCTGAAGGCAGACACTCAATGATTAAGCCGCCCAGGTGCCCCCTCAGTATATGTATTTTTAAATATTTTATTTATTTATTTGCCAGAGAGAGAGAGAGCATGCGTGTGCGGCCGACAGAGGGAGAAGCAGGCTCCCCACTGAGCAAGGAGCCCCATGATGGACTAGATCCCAGGACTCTGGGATCATGACCTGAGCTGAAGGCAGATGCTTAACCAACTGAGCCACCCAGGCATCCCATCAATTTTTATATATATCACAAAATGATCACCACAGCAGGTCTAGTTAACATCTGTCACCATACATAAAGATATCTTTTCTTGTGATGAGAACTTTTAAGATCTATATTCTCTTAGCAACTTTCAAATGTGCTGGATAGTGTTATTAACTATAGTCACTGTGCTGTACATCGCATCTCCATGACTTGTTTCTTTTATAACTGGAAGTTTGAATATTTTGACCACCTTTACACATTTTGCCCCACCCCTCAACTTCTGGCAACCACCAGTCAATCTGTTCTTTGCATCTATGTATCTATGAGATTTGTTTTTTTTATTTTTTTAGGATTCTACCATATTTGTTTTTCTTAATCTAACTAATTTTACTTAGCATAATACCCTCTAGGTCCATCCGTGTTGTCACCAAAGTATATATACATATGGATATGGATATATGCTCATACATACATACATATCAGAGGCTCTGTGGATAAGGTAGTAAATGTTGGAAAGAAAATCATTTTGGGACCAGAATACTGGTTCTACCTTCCATTAACTGATACGATCTTGAGCACACAGTTTCTCTAAGCTTCAATTTACCAATTTGTAAGATGAAATAATGAGATTAAAAAATTACAGTTTACTTGTGTGTTTTCTGAGATTATGTAAGGAGATAATGATTTTAATTCCAAGTGTGGCTTTGGGAAGAAAACTCTTCTTTAATCATTGTAGGTTCATGAAGTCAGGGGCCTGCAAATTGAGAGCAGATTAACAGGAGAAAACATTTGGTTCACATGAATGTGGCAGTACTCAGCAGTGAGTAACTCACAGAATAGCCAGGGGTAAGGATGTGTATATCCCAGCCAACCCAGAGGTAAGGATTTATATACTAGCTTAAGAAAAATGAGATGCTGGTGTTCAATGGAAAAGCCTGGAAGGTTCTCTTGGGCATTTTTATCCTGAAGGTAATGGGTAGTATCCTTTTTGTCTGGAAGCTCTTCCAAAGGGTGTTTATAACAGCTGAACTCCTATCTTTCAGTACTGAGTTAGTCTTCTATCAAGCAGGAAATTCCCTTGGTGGGGGGTTAAGGGTGGCTGTATTTTCAAGAGACTCTGCTTAAGTTTAGATAAGGTTTCTTTCTGCAGCTGTGATTTGTTCAGATGTTTTCAGTTTAAAATAATCTCTGTACCATTCTAATGGGTTGTTGGTCCATTCAGTGACTATAATAGACCTTTGTCTAAATAGTTGTCCCATACCTACAATTAGACTGGAAGGAATTATCCTATCTCCTTAGAATGATTCATTGCTTTCTGTAACACCTAAGATTCAGCAGACAAGTTAGGGGTGGAAAGTTATTACAGACTTCCTGGCTACATGCAAACCACTCACATTGGGCAGTAGGAAAATTCATAGTGAATTGTAACTCCTTTTCTCATTTTTGTGCTAATATGATGATGCTCTCATGGTATACCCCACACGTAGTTAAAATGCCTTCAGTGAATTATTCTAGCCAAACCAAAGACATAGAAATGTGAACAGAAGCTCTAGACCAAATATTGGACAGTGTATTTCACTGGGGAGGAGAGAAAAGTGTTGACTAACAAAATCCAAGGGAATTGCACAGACTAGAGAAATACTTTTGAGTAGGGAAAATTATTATTATTTTTTCTTCACTATTATTTTTTCTGCCACTTTTTAAAGGATAGCTCAACTTAAAACAGTCAGATAACTGAACAATCCAGGTGATTATATTCTGCTATTGATATGATAACCAAGTGAAAGTATAACCAAAGTGATTTCTTTTTCTGTTGAGTTTGAAAATAAATATCTGTCTATGGACCTTTAGAAAGAAATAGTTTGAAGAAACATGGCTACTCTTCTCCAAAGTACAATTCAAGTTGTGTGGGGATTTCTGCTCAGTGTCCTTCCTCACCTTCACTGAAACCCTACCACTTTCCCTTGTATAATCTCATTGCTCGTTGTTGATTCTGTGCATACACTGCACTTTGGAGCTCAAAGAATCCTGCGGTACTATGTGAACATGTACCTGTGTGAATATAAACATTAAAAAGTACAAATAGGAAATCTGTGCTGACTGAATGGTGATTAACCAAAAGGTGATCAGTGATTAACCAAAGTGAAATGTTGATCACTTGTAAGTGTTCATTTTCTAAGGAGATAGCTAGGATATTCCTTTATATCTATATCCTTAATATCTGTATCCTTGTGAGTATCTTCGGAGTATAGTTTCCCTTTCTTTCCCTGCTTACTCCCTCACCTTCCACCCAGTAAGTGATGGTTGGTTCCTAATACACATTCTGAGAATCATCTCCCACTTTGGAAATAATTATAACTCTCTAAGGTTAATAACACAGCTCTTGATAGTTTTCTTAGATGAGTAATAAAAATAAAAAGACATTCAGCATGAAAAATTAAAGGTGTTGTGGAGATGCCAAGAGACATTTTCTTCATTTTACTATGGAATTACCAGGAGGAGATGGAGTCTCAACCTTCAAGAATAGCAATAGTAATTTTCTGTGGTTCCGTGGGACACGTTATGCTTAGCAACGGAACCGTGTGTAATAAACTCTGTGGTTGAAATATTACCTCTAGTTTCCAGAACTTTATTCTGTTTATCCTCCAAAGGGATTCTGCTCTCATGTTAACTCTTAGAGTGCTAAGATTTACCAGAATCTGACACTTCGAGTATATCACTTGTGGTTCTTTATGTAAATATTTGACTAGTGAGCTTCAGAATCTTATAAAAGTGTTTAGTAGAAATGGAAAATGAGTTTTTAGATGATAATGTAGTTTCATGGAAACTTTTTTCTTCCATGTAGGAATATTAACTTATGAAATTATTGGAAACAAAAAATTACATTTTATACATAGGATGATATTTTTAGTGTCATCTGCCTTGTCTGATTATTTCTCTTCATTGAAAATATTTTCTTAGGGTATTCATGATACATATACCAAGTGTTTGGCTATTAAACAGATTCTGGTTCTAAGTCTTTAAAGGGCATAGTTTATAATCTCAAATCCCTTGATTCTTTGTATTTCATCCATACCATATTTCCAATCATCATTTTCCTTTTTTTTTTTCAAGATTTTATTTATTTGACACAGAGATAGAGATCACAAGTAGGCAGAGAGGCAGGCAGGGTTGAGGGGGAAGCAGGCTTTCCACTGAGCGGAACGCCCAATGTGGGCCTCGATCCCAGGACTCTGAGATCATGACCTGAGCCAAAGGCAGAGGCTTTAACCCTCTGAGCCACCCAGGCGCCCCATTTTCCTTTTTTTATTTTATTGCAACTTTTTTTGGAGTCTAATACATTTTATTGCTTGTCATTAAAAAAAGAAAACCCAAATTAATCATCCAAGAGCCCATATAAAATTTATTATTCATTCATATATATTCATGTCACTGTGTATGTATAATATGGACACTTCGCATGTACCTACATATTTGAAAACTTTTCCATATAATAACAGACTCTGGTGTTCTGAAATGAGTTTGTCTCTGACAAGCAATTGAAACAAAAAGAGAAAAGAAACTTAAGCATTGAATCTGCTCATCACTAACCAGTAGCTATATGGAATTCCAGTGATCGTTTGCCCATTGGCTGATACTTTTCTGGATATACTATACTTAATGTTATACTTTGCTGAATATTCTAAGTTCAAAAAAAGGGCTGTGTCACAATACTAGATAATATAACCACTTGAGGTACAAACTCCATGTTTACTCCATGTTATGGATTCTTGTACATACTTCCATGTTTTTGTCTGCATGTTAATGCTTTATTTATATCTTTTGTCCTGCATCTTTTGTGATAATCTTAAAACATTTGCCTACTTACACTTGAAATGTGAAGATCCTTTTTCTTCCTGAATTGATTATTTAACATTACAAAAGGTTTTTAGTGCTCATTTAGAGATAATCAAATTTAAGTCTTAATCTTACAGTTAACAATATTGATATATGTGTACATATGTATAATATAATCTTTTGGTGGGGAACGCAGATAAAAATCACCTGGCATTAGTTTATTAATTCAAAAACTAGGTTAAGGACCTACAGGGTGTTAAAATCTTATCTTACATTGGGGTGTAGACTCTGGCTACAAATACCTAAAATGCCTATGATATTTATGGTTTAACACAGAAAAAGATAAAGGTATTTTCTTGTTCATTCAGGAAAAGTCAAACAGTATTGTCTGAGGTTGCCCTTGGGTATGACTATGGCAGAGTTGGGGCCACAGCAACAAGTATAGTACCCAAGATGGAGTGTTAAGGAGGCATTTGAGTCATGCAGGTGCCAACCTTGTTCTTGGACAGAAAAGAGCACCATCTATCTTTCCTTAATAAAGACAAAGTGAAGAAGCTCAGGATACAATTTATTTTCTATAGCCACATAATACTGTGTTCATTCAGAAATGGAAGGATGACCTGTAACTATCCTAGTTAAAAACCTAACATCTGCTTGGCCACTTGAATCATAGTGTGATTCACACACAAGTGACCAAACACTTTCATTCATCATTTACTAGCCAGTGAAACTAAACTAGGTGCTTAATGCAATATCACCAAATTGCTTAGGGAGGCACTTGTATTAATAGAACACTAGAACTAGAACTGGCAACAATTACAGGTGATTAATATTTTCTTACTAGTTCGATGCTAGGATCTGGATAACTGGAACATTCCACTTTTTGTGACCCATAAGATTTTAATCCATACCACTGGCTCTGTGTTATCCTTCTGTACATCTCCGTACCTATAGAAGAATGTAGACAGTACAAACTATATTGAAGGAGAAGGAAGGTAAGACAGGGAGAGAAAGAATGATGGAAGGAGGGCCAGAGTGAAGAAAGGATGGATGAAGGGAAGGAAGAAGAAAGGAAAAGAAAAGGGCATTATTAAGAAGTGTCAGATTTATGCAGAGTTGATTTTCTACAAAAAGAAGAAGATACCAAACACAAAAGAATGGCCCAAGTCAATTTTAAGAGTCACTGAAAGAAGCCTCAAGTTTCTTTCTATCTCTGACTTTGATGGTAAATTCTCCCCTAATATTACATTTTAACCATCTTTTTTTTTTTAAGATTTTATTTATTTATTTGACAGAGGGAGAGAGATCACAAGTAGGCAGAGAGAGGAGAAAGCAAGCTCCCTGCCCAGCAGGGAGCCCGATGCGGGGCTCTATCCCAGGACCCTGAGATCATGACCTGAGCCAAAGGCAGAGGCTTTAACCCGCTGAGCCATGCAGGCACCCCATCTTCTTATGCCATTTATGGTTTCTAGGCAAGAAGGAAATATGTAATGGAACCCCATTCTAAAGCTGAAAAGTATTTATCAGTCTCTAGAACATAACTATCAGTAACAAATTTATAAAGCTAAGTAGCTCAAAACTATAGAATAATTTTTTCCATCGACTTTGCAAAAGAACAGTATACTATTCTTACCCAAAATGTAAATGCAAGCTGAATTTTTATTCTCCTTGAGTGGAAACCTACAATTCTCTCAGTAAGGGGAAACAGTGGAGGCTTGGAGGCAGATCTTGCTGGTTACTTGTAGTGTGGGTGAAAACTGTTATCATTGGATTTGCATTAAACACAGTTCCTTCCTCTTAAGATAGCATGATTGGCAGGGATTAAGGCTTTATTACTAAAGAGTTCTGAGCCAAGCTTCTTTTTTCATGAATAATATCTACTCTCTTATTTATTTATGGTGTTTTTGACAGCTGACAGTTAAAGAAGTGTATGTACTATTGTGTTAACTGTTAAAGTTCTCTGTTTAGATGAAATGGAGGTGCCCATTGACCCAACCAGTTATGTTAAAATCATGGATAAGAAATAAATTCATTGTAATAAATTCATATTTAAACAAAATATGGTTATAATTTTAGACTTTTCTAATTTGGAAAGAACAAGACAGTATTAATTAAAGGAAAAATGTGCAGATTATAGAACCATATTTAGTTATACCTTTGTCAGTATTACTCCATCTTAGTAACTTATTTATTTATGCATTAATGATGAAACTACTAGATACAGGGGATATTGCCTCTGGATTTCATTTTAGCTTTGTTGAACTTAAATAATTCTATGTATGTTTGGTTGTCTCTCTGCCTCTCTATTAATTAGCTTATTTTTAGCTACTAAAAAAAAGCCTTGGCCTTTGTTATTATTTGTTAATAGTATATATTTATTGTGGAGTTTCCTAGCATATATAGAAATTATTATCCTTAAAAATAATAGTATTAATAACAAAATTGAAAGCAAATACAGAGAGTGGCAAGTGAATTACTTCTCTCCAGAACAGCTACCTCCTAGTAAAAAGGAGAACTGGGAAAACAACAACAAAAAAAGTATGTTTTGATTGCGTGTATCAGAGAAATTATAGCTGCCAGCCGTCCTCACTCTAGGGAGAATATTCACAGTGTGTTTTTATCCAAAGGGAAGAGAAAGGGTCATCTCTCCTGCCTTGGTCTTGTCTGGGCCTGCATTTGGCATTCTCAGTTTCTCTTAGGAATGATTTTACCAACCTTAACACCAAAGAAGATGGGGAAAAAAAAAAAGTTGGACTAAAAAATCCAAACAACAGAGTCTGAATGCTTTCTTCAATATTACGAGGGCAAGTGTGCATTCTATTTGTTCTCTAGGTGTTCTTTTTTTTTTTTTTAAAGAACTTTCTTTTTTTTTTTTTTTTTTTTTTAATTTTTTTTTTTTTTTTTNTAGGCAGAGAGGCAGGCAGAGAGAAAGGAGAGAGGAGAAAGCAGGCTCCCTGCTGAGCAGAGAGCCCGATGTGGGCCTCGATCCCAGGACCCTGGGATCATGACCTGAGCCGAAGGCAGCGGCTTTAACCCACTGAGCCACCCAGGCGCCCTGTTCTCTAGGTGTTCTTAACAAAAAATATTAAAAGTCTAGAAATTTGGGATTGAATCAAGAAGAAAAAAATAAGTCGGAACAACTAGAATAAGTTCTGTGAAAGAAAGATGTTGAGAGATTATTCTTAGGAAATAGATGTGGTTAAAAAGTAAACGGTTTCTAAAATTACATGTGATGTCCAAGTCAGGAATTTATACTTAATTAAGGATCTGTTGACTTTCTGGAGCCTTAAAGAATTGTATTCAAGAGAAAATATTGTAAACCTCTCTATGGATTATTGCTACATTTAGCATAAGTCACTATCCTTTCTTAAGTTTCTCTGAGTTTATTTTCTGGAATTGTACTATATGGCCTTATTCTTAGTTTACTCTGAATATTGCTTCTGTTGCTGTCATGAATTTTACTCTGTTGGTTTAAATGTACTTTGCTGTCAGTTTACTAATATAGTAATGGAGATGTGCTGACTGAATTAGTCAGTACTGACTTAGTAACTTCGTTGTTTTTTTAAAAGATTTTATTTATTTATTTTTGAGAGAAAGAGAGAGAGAGCAAAAGCATGCACAAGTAGGGGAGAGGCAGAGGGAGAGGAAAAGAATCTCAAGCAGACTCCCCACTGAGTGCAGAGCCCCACGCAAGGCTCGATCTTGTGTCCCCTAGATCATGACCTGAGCCAAACTAAGAGCCTGACGCTTAACTGACTGGGCCACCCGGGAGCCCCTGATTTAGCAACTTTGAACTTTCAATGTTACTGACATCTATAGAATCCTTTACTAATCCCCAGATAATTCAGCAACAGTATTTGACTCAGCAGCTTTCTTGTTTTCTTAGTTTAATCCTTGCATTTCACTATTAAAAGTATTTCAAAGATTTCTTTGAAACAACCTTTGCTTTCGGTATGGTAAGGTGTATGAATGAAACTAAAAATGTTTCCTTTGGGCCTCTTGTCACTGAGTACTAGACGTATTTAACCTCCGTTCAGTTCCCAGTGGCAGTAAGATGTATTTCTTCTTGGGGCATCTGGGTGGCACAGTTGGTTAGTCCTCTGATTCTTGGTTTCAGCTAAGGCTGTGATTTCAGGGTCATGAGATCCAGCCCTACGTCCAGCTCCATGCTCAGCATGGAGTCAGTTTGAGTTTCTCTCTCTCCCTCCGCCCTTCCCGCTCTTGCTCTCTCTCTCTCTCCCCCTCAAATAGATCTTAAAAAAAAAAAAAAAAAGATGTGTTTCTTCTTTTCTCATTTTTGTTTTCCTTTCTGTCATATCAAGCAGCTGTCATATAAATAATCGAGAACAGAACATTGAAAGGATATACTTTTTTAATTGTAAAACATTATAATTTTAACATAGAATATCACCATATTGCTTTCCAGATGATGGTGCTGATTTAACTTTCTCTCTTCACACGTGACTTTATGTGTCATGACTAGTAATCTTTAGTCTAGACTAACCCTTTAGTCTAGTAACCCTTTAGTCTAGACTTTCTTTACTGTGAAGCTGTCTAGGCTAGTGACATACTTGGGTTCAGGCTAAGCTAATTTTAATGGAGAGTCATCAGATGGTAAATGGGCCTCGATGTTATACAAAACATAGGTTCTCAACTGTCTTCTTCTTTTCTCTCAGGAAGACACCTTTCAATGTTATCCCCACACACTTGTCTTGATATAGACTTGATATAGACTGTACTGTAGTCACATCCTTTTCCTACAGGTGCTCGCTGCTCAATCTCACTCACCCCACAGCACACGTTGGCATAATCACACAGAAGTGCTCTGTAGAAGCTAAAAGCCTTTATAAGTGCTCAGTGAAAACAGCTATTATTACAGTACTTCCAATTAGTAAAGAACAAAGAAGATCTCGGAAGCCAATTCAGACTACAAAATTCCTGCCTTGAATAGATCATCTTTGTCTCTGAGGATCCTGAGGCTCTTTGGCATCCATTCTGAGGCATGTAGTCACAGTCCAGGAAATATTCCCTCAAGATACAGCCACTGGTAGCAGATCCTGTCATAGATACTGCTGTACAAAGCAAATCAGCATTACCATGGGCATTATTTAATTTTTATAAGGTTTGTGTCTTAAACTATAATTCCTTCTGATTTTGCATTAAGGTTAAAATATCACAAGCAATGCAGTGTTCATAAAGAAGTCTAGGTGTATGCTTCCTGAAGGTCATTCTAAAGTCACTTTCCCAGACAGCCCACAAAGCCTAAGCTGGTTGAGTATCCTTGCTATGCATGCCCAGAACGCCCAACACTTAACTTGCGTTCATCTTGCTGAATTCTAATTACCTGCACATTTTATGTACCTCTTACTACCACACCCCCTTGAGGGTTCAGACTAAATGTTAGCTTAGTGCTGGGCATAGAGCTGAAGTTCTATAAATACAAATTGGCTTTGGCTATTATAATGTCCAATGACCATTGACTTGTTAACTCTACCATTTAAAATCAGATATGGTTCCTTCTTGAAAACAGTCTTACTATATCCATAAGACAATATCAGCCCAAATTATTCCCTCACTCACTTTAAGCAGTAATTCTTAAGCCAGGTTTGTTCTTTTCTAAATCTAATGTATTTAGGATACAAGGTCTTATTTACTAACATCATAATTTTATGTAGTGACTTATGAGCTTAACCAGAAGCTGATTTTCCTGTCTTGTTTTAGAAAACTTAATTACATCTTAAATCTATATTGTTTTTATTTTTGAATATAAAGTATACTTACCTGATTCAAAGTTCAAAAGTACAGAAAAATAGATAGTAAAAATTATTTTGTGAGACCCTCCAGTTGCTCTTCTCAAAGTTCATGGTTATTCCTCCTAAAATATTTTGTGAGGGCGCCTGGGTGGCTCAGTGGGTTAAAGCCTCTGCCTTCGGCTCAGGTCATGATCTCAGCATCCTGGGATCCAGGCCCTCATCGGGCTCTCTGCTCAGCAGGGAGCCTGCTTCCTCCTCTCCCTGTCTCTCTGCCTGCCTCTCTGCCTACTTGTAATCTCTCTCTCTGTGTCAAATAAATAAATAAAATCTTAAAAAAAATTTCGTGAAAATACAAGCAAATACATATATAAAATTAGTCTCTCCCCTTTGTTATACAAAAGTCAATATACTATACATTATTTTTTTGATCCTTGAAATTTTCTTTAATATATCATGGTGATCCTTCAATATCTGTACCGGAGAACATCTTCATTCATTTCTACAGCTAGATAAGTATTGCATTTTATGTTGTATACAAACTGAGTTTTGTTTCCTGCATTCCATTTATGGAATACAAATCCAGTAGGCATGTATACACAAGTCAGTTATGTCCCCAAGCCACATGAAAGATGTTAGACCATGGTCCTTGACTAGTGTGTTTGGCTGTTGTACCATGTTGTTAAAGTGACTGAAGGTTATTGACTTACTGTAATCGGAGTCAGATATCTGATTTAGTTGGGTATATCCATTTCAAAAGGAAAACCCAAGATTTTTGGTGTTTAATCCTTTGTATACCTTCCTTTAACCCTTTGCCATTAGGTTGGACATAAACAATACTTAATATCAGTGACTAATGCCAGTAGTTCTTCAGCCTGGTGGCAAAACAAAGCAGTTCAGAACTAATCAGAAAGATACAATCAGGTATATGCCAGAGGTGAGGGATAGTTTTTATTTTCTTTGTTCTGACTCTCTGGAGTATCCTCTTTGCATTAATTTAGGTCCTGTCTATACTTATCAGAAGAAAGCCGTATCTGTTGCATTCTTTAAATGGTGACGCCAACTGAATCTAGTTCTTTGCAATAGAACTTTGGAAAGATCAATAAATCTTAAACCTTTTCCTTTGTTTGTTTAAGATAGCAGATGTAAGGCTTGTCTTTCTTTTCTCATTTGGAGTTAGAAGGGAAGTAACATTTTTGGAAATAACCCTAATCTTATTGGAAATGAGTGGATAAGAATTATGCTTTCTGATTTGGCAACCCAACTAATCTTTACTGAGAAATTTCTCTCTACCAGGTATTATTTTCAGAACCCTGCATGTATTAAATCATTGGGCCCCTATGAGGTGGGTGATGTTATTGGCCCCATTTTAGAGAACAAGGGAAGCAGGAAGCAGAGAGCATAAGAACTTGCTCAAAATAATAGCAGAACTAGGATGCAGTTGAGTCATAATTAAATAAAACAAAACAAAACAAACAAAAAAAACAATAAGCAGGACATTTAGCTCAGCATTATTACTTTTTACCACTGAAATTCCTTTTACCACCAACCTTTCAGTTGAGGAAACCAGTTCAGAAAGCTCAAAGCCATGATACTAAATGTCAAAGCCAGGTTTTGACTCCCAAGTCTGACACCAAACCTATATCCTCTTAGTCACTAGATAGTTATGGGTAAATATAGATGTGGGTATAAACATAAAAGTAGGTAAAGATATTTGGAGCAGGGTTGTGCATTACTGAGGTGAGTAATGTCCCCTTCTGCCTTCCCTGAACCAATCATAAATTCTCTGAACTGTTTTATAATTCCAGGTCATGCTCAACTATGCAGTTGTTTCTGGGCAGGTTCCCTTAAAATCTCTACTTAAGATCCGTTCAATTATCATGTCCTCTGTGAAGCCTTGTCTGGTCCTACCACCCCTGACCTAGCATGCAGAACCAGTCAAGGTTGTCCTCTTTCCTTGGTGTCACTTCCCTGTCCTTTTCCATAGCTTAGCTAAGGTAATTTACCAATACTTCATTAGATGTATTTGTTCAACATGTGTCTTCTGTTAATCTGCGATACCTTTAAACGAAGTAGGGTACCTGGTTTTTGTATCTAAGGCATGTGGCATGTTGTTTGGCCCCTGGTAGGCAGTCAGTGAAAATATTTAAAAATTGATGATGCCTATACTGTCCTAAAATTCTCTATCTTAATATTTGCTTAACTGTAATCAATGTGAGCTATATACCTTGAAGAAATGTGATATTATTAAAGTAAAATATGAAATACTATCTTTGTATAGTCTCGATTTATATAAAAATTTTTGAAAATAATTTTGAATAATTTTTATCTTTCATCACCATACTTGAATAAACCCTATTATGCCTCTAAACTCTGGCACTCTGAAATTCTTCTAGTTGGCCTTCTTGCTACCCGTTTTCAGTGAACTCCTTCTCTCTTGTAGAGCCTGTTCTTTGCTTCATGGGGATCTTTCCCTGTTGTATCCATCACCTCCTTCCTGGTCTTGCTACTCCCAATTCATCTCCTAGATGACAGTCCACTCCAGGCTCCATTCACCTTTCCAGGTCTCCCTAGAAGGTCTCTCTCCTGTGGCAGTTCAACTGTTAGCTGTCACCCTCCACTTCACAGCCAGGCAGATAATCTGTCTTTATCCCTAGGGAGAAGCAAAGTTATTTGGATTGCCTTAAAACACACAGGGAGACTTAATGGATAGTCACTTCTGGAGGACATTTTCTGTTCCAGCATGTTTACTTTGAGCCTGTTTTGCAATAGGGATAATATTCGTAGGCTACTAATATTAAATTTATGGAATAAGAAACCTCTATCAAAATAACTGCCATCGCTGGGGCACCTGGGTGGCTCAGTGGTTAAAGCCTCTGCCTTCAGTTCAGGTCATGATCTCAGGGTCCTGGGATCAAGCCCTGCCTCGGGCTCCCTGCTCAGCAGGGAGCCTGCTTCCTCCTCTCTCTCTCTGCCTGTCTCTCTGCCTACTTGTGATCTCTGTCTCTGTCAAATAAATAAATAGAAATCTTAAAAAAAAAATAACTGCCATAAGTGAACCACCTGAATTAGACTTGCTTTTCTTGTAATCAGTGGCAAGCCAAAAACATTGTACTTTTTGTAAGAAATCAAAATAATGCAAATTTTACTTTAGAAGCCGAAACACACTAGCAAAGTGGGCTGTTTAAATTTCTCCATCTTAATTATTTTCCCCATTGATAAGTATGGCAGCCCTGATGTGGATATAGAGACTTCATGGAATGTTGGCCAATTGATTATCTTTCTTCTCCGTCCATCACAGGGAAGGAGGAGAATGGAGACCTTGAGGAAAAGGTTAAAAGACAGAGGACTGAAATGAAAATGGAAATAAAGGGGTAATAACAGAGATAAGTTGCAGCTGGGGATTTTTTAGAATTCAATAATTAATAGAATTAGTAATACTTTATTTTCTTATAAACACTTTGAGTTCTTAGACTAAAGTGCTGCTCCTTTCTCTTCTCTCCCTCTTTATCTCTCTCTGTCTCTTCCTTTTTCTTTTTTTATATCAGAGCAGTGAGTGTGACAGAGATTATTTTCAGCGATGAATCTGTGTGAAGATAAATGTTTCTCTTCTTCTCCCCACTGATTAGTACAATTTCAAATGGCAAGTGTGAGAAACCTCCATCTTTTGATGCCATTCCTGCATCCCTACTCCAGCCCCAAACTCAAAGAGAGGAAGATCAGAGTGTTCCTTTTCCTTTTTCCCCTTGAAAAAGAAACTGGCATTTCTCCCCATTTCTTCTGAAAGCAGACATTTAGAATAATCAAGACAGCATTCTTACATTTTCTGTTTCCATGGAATCTACAGAAGGTCTAAAGTATCCAGGATGCCCTGTTAGCCCATAACGCCATTATCAGATTTCCAGTCTCTTGAGCTTAACTTAGATCTTCAGAAATATAATGCAGGGCTGTTTTCAACAGAGAAACTCTGCATGAAGGGCCTTTTAAATGATAGCTTCTAAACTTTCAGTATGCCTTTGATGATTTCACACTCTAACTATTTTTGCATCTTCCTGACATTTGCAGTTCCCTTGAGGCATGTAGTATAGTACACACACTACCCATGGTTAGATAATCACAAGTTTAGATATTTGTGAATGTTTAGGTTCTGAAGAAGAAAAGTGACTTCGGGCAAGGATGCTTGTCAACATAATCATAGAAAATCTCAGGAAGTCCTATTTGCATGTATTCACAGATGTGAGTACTTAATTTTGTTTTATTTTGTTTCACCCTCGTATGATTTCTCCTTTATTTTTGCTATTGCTATTTTGTTTTGCTTGGTAGTCCTTTTCTCTTCATGTATATTTAAACCATAGTAAATTTATCATGGAAATTTTCTGATCTGATGGGAGCGGGGAGATCATGTGAAACTTGATACCATTTTGACACGAAATCTGTCTTATCTACGAAGAAATTTGATGTGGCTAGGAGATTTCATTTAGCCCCCTTCCTTGGATATACATTAAATGCCCAAGCTGAGTTCATCCTTGATTCCTTGCAGAGAACTCAAAATTCCTGGTGGAGTCAGATATTTTAGGGACATACCAACAAATGGGCACATATTAAAATAAAGATTGTTTGCCTCTTGATCTTATTTTCTATGCAGAGGAAATAGCAAGCCCGCTGATTGAATATAAAGTTGTGTATGACAAACTTGAACCTGAAAATGGATATCAAAAAATAATTATAATTTCAGATTAGACAGAGTAGACATTTCTTTTTTTTTTTTAAAGATTTTATTTATTTATTTGACATACAGAGAGAGATTACAAGTAGGCAGAGAGAGACAGGGAGAGGAGAAAGCAGGCTCCCTGCTGAGCAGAGAGCCCGATGCAGGCCTGGATCCCAGGACGCTGAGATCATGACCTGAGCCGAAAGCAGAGGCTTTAACCCACTGAGCCACCCAGGTGCCCCAGAGTAGACATTTCTGACATTCCCATTTTATATTCTGTTACACATCTATGATTACTTTCATTAATCACGACTGGTAAAGTCTTCCTTACTCAATCCTACATTGAACTGTGTTGAGTTTTAACTTATTATTAGGACAATTCAAAGTTGAGCTGAAAGTTAGCTACTTTTGGGGCACCTGGAAGGCTCATTCAGTTAAGCATTTGACTCTTTTTTGTTGTTGTTGTTAGGATTAATTATTTTATTTGAGAGAGAGTGAGAGCACACATGGTGGGGAAGGACAGAGGGACCAGGAGAGAGAATCTTAAGCAGGCTCTGTGCTGAGTGTAAACTGGACACAGGGCTCGATCCCAGGACCCTGACATCATGACCTGAGCTGAAATCAAGAGCCAGTTGCTTAACCGACTGAGCCACCCAGGCACCCCTAAGCATGTGACTATTGATTTTGGCTCCAGTCATGATCTTAGGATTGTGAGACCGGGTCCCCTGTCAGCTGGGTGCTTGGCACAGAGTCTGCTTGAAATTTTCTCTCTCCTTCTCTGTCCACCCCTCCCCACCCTCACAGTCTCTCTCTCAAAAAGAAAAAAGAAAAGGAAAAAGTAAATCCTTTAAAAACAAAAGAAGTTAACTACTTTTTTCTTTAGCTTCCTAAAGATAAATTTATTCATTATGATCTAGAAGTTATTAAGTCAAGAACTCTCTTCTACATTTTGCCAAGGAGGAAAAAGATACTAGGGAGGTGCCATCCACAGGAAATTTAAGATTTCAGATATTTTCCTTTCTCTTTGCTTCATCCATGCTTCTTTTCAATAGAATAGATTTTTTCATCCATTATGAGATCTGTAGTATTTCCTTTTTTTTTTTAAAGATCATATTTATTTATTTGAGAGAGAAAGAGAGAGCACAGGGTGAGGGGCAGAAGGAGAGGGAGAAGCAGACTCCCTGCCGAACAGGGAGTCCAACTTGGGGCTCAATCTCAGGACCCTGGGACCAGAACTGGAGCTGAAGGCAGACACTTAATTGACTGAGCCACCCAGGCACCGCCTGTAGTATTTCATAGATGTTAACCACTTCAGTTCTAATAAACTTGCATAGACTAGCTCAAATAAAATCATAAAAATGCTACGGCTTTATCTGTGTGTGTTTGGGGAGGGAAGAGATTATATTTAGAACAACTTACTTAACAGAGGTTTATCAAAAATTTCAGAGGGATTCTAGAAAGAATTGGCCAATTAACAAAGACAAAATACATTTTCGTGAGTATTTTCACATGCAAAATATTTGCAAAAAAAAAAATCTGGATTGGCACTACTTTTTCATATACCCTCTTTACATATGCAGTCACCATAAATATATGTGATATTTGGGTGGAGATTAGTGCTGAATTATTTTCCAGAGTGTTAAGATTTATATACCAACTGAACTCTTTAAAAAGTATCTTGTTAATGCCAGACTGAAATATGTTAATTAATATTTCCCAGATACTTAGATAATACTTCCTCCACAGTGTCTGACTAAATAACAGCTTTCACTAGTTATTAACCTAAGAATCTTTTGTGCAAATTCATCTCTTTCCTGATGTTGTAATCTGTGGATCTTTCAATATTTATTTTATTCAAAGTTATTTTCTAAAAAAGTGCCCAAACTATAAAGTACTGCTTAGGCCCATTTCCCAGAAAGATAAATGGGTCCTCTGAACAGAACATAAGTACGTCTTTTCAACTTGTAGAAACAATCAAATGATAACCTTATAGTCAAGAAGATTATGCACTGCTTAAAAACAGAGGTTGTGCCTTTTTGGTCTGTATGGCTCTCCATCTAGTACTTTACCTGAAACACAAGCGATACTCTATAAATGTCATGTTAATACATACAATAAGAAATTTGCAACATATATTGAATGTTCCTTATAGAGTCTTGAACCATCAATAAGCTACAATTAGAATTTGAGTTATGAAAACTTGAAATACTGAGATGTAGAATAAGACGAAATTTATGGATATTTCCATTTACAGACAAAACCTTAAGTAGTGTAAACCTTCCGCTCTCTACCTCAACCTCTTCAAAAATATCCGTTGTTTCAGAGCTGTTTGGCTCTTTGAATTGTTGACTCTTTCTAGGAGACAGTTTCCATTCTCTGATAAATAGAAATACCCACCATGTTTGTTAGAATCCAGGCTCTGTGATTTCAAATATAAAATGTGTTTCTTTGTTTTAACATGTATTAGATCATCTATAAGTTATTTGGGTAGTAATGTCCTGTTGTTTTTACATTCACATTTATGATCATTTCAGTCTTTTCAATTTCCATTGTAATATCACTGATGTGACCTTTTAGGGGTCGTACATGGACCTAGAAAATGCATCTGAAGATAACACTGGAACAGCGGTTAGCAGTGATAAGAAGCTATGAAGAAACCTAACCATCTATCTTTGTTTGTCTGCGGAAGCTTCTCCTCCAGAGACCTTTCACACCTTTTCCTGTGGGAAAATTAAGTTATAAAACTTCTCCCTCCTGTGAAGTCTTTGCAATGAACTCTCAAATAAAATAAGACATGTGCCACATAGGAAGACCTTGCTGTGTTCTCCTGTCTCATGTAACAGTGAAGACACTTCACCAGAGGGTTTTGGTGATTTACTCAAGTGTCTCAATACTGTGAGTGACAGAGCCTAGATATAGGAATCCTAACACTTGGTCCAGGGATTCTCTATCACAAGATTTCTAATCCTTGATCTAGAAGTTAAGTCTAACAACATCAGCAGCAACAACAACAATACAACAAGGGGAAACAAAAATATGAAATGTTGTCTTATAAATTTTTAATGACATTTGTATTTTATTATTCTAATGGTAATGCTTATTGAGTGCTAATAGGAAGCATTTTGTACTGTGCTAAGCATTTTATTTGTATTTTATTATTTTAACTTTACAGGAACCTTCAGAAGTGGCAATGAATATTTTTATTTTCTAAGTATGAAAAATAGGACTTAAAAAGTGAAATAACTTTGACAAGTTTGCACAGTTAGTGGCACCAACTCACATTCTGACTTCAGAGCCTGTTCTCATAACTGAAACATAGTGAATGTTTACCAAAGAGCTGTCTGCTCAAAAAAAAAAACCAAAAAAACAAAAAAACCCAAAAAACAAAAAAACAAAAAAAACCAAAACCAAAACCAAACAAACCATGGTACAGAATTAATGCATTTCATTACATTTCAATTACAAAAATTTTAAGTTGTACACCATTGTGGAAACATCTAGCTTAGCGTTACATCAGGTACATTTCTAGTAGCACTTGAGGGTCATAAGATGTTTTATTAAAACATATTTCTTAACTGTTAAAGTTCAGTTAATATTTTTCAACTGGATTATTCTTTTTTAACGTAGTTTTGCTTGCTCAAATTGGAAAGGTTTGAGGTTAAATTTTGAAGTATTTTTGCTTTAATTATGAAAAGGAATATCAGCTGTCCCACCACTTACCCTTGCCAAGTGTTCAGATGTTTATAGCAAATTTAGTTATATTCTCTTCATATCTATAGCTGCCAGCCCAAACTCTGTTCCCATACATTCATCATATATTTTCCTATAAAAGTAAAATTTTACCAAAATGTAAATGGATGTGGAGTTGTTTTCTCAATTTACATTGAGTAAGTAAAAATGTTTTTGGGTTCCCTCCCACTATCGTTACTATTACTATCCCTCTTCCCCACCTAGCCTTCCCTCTCCTTTCTCCCCCTCCCCCACCACTGCCTTTCCCCGCCTCCTCCTCCTTCTACTCCTCTTCTTTCCCTCACAATGAAGGCTCAATTCTAGTTTCTGCGGGGAAGGAGTGATGTGTCTTGAGTACTTTATCATACTCTTCAATTTGGCCTTTTACCACCACAGTAAACTGAGTGTAAATCAGGGAGGAACTTTAATATACCAATAAAATCTATTAAAAAATTGTCTTCAAGAGCAATGTTCTCTAAAAGCAATTTTTAAATGGAAAGAGGATTTTGGCATTTGTAAATATAGAACATAGAGTGAACTCAGATTTGACTACAGAGATCTTTCCTTTTTTATATTTAATTTCTTATTTTAAAAAGTCCCTCCATCCCCTATATATGCTACCAGTACAGTAGCCTCTAGTTCCATGTGCCTATTGACATTTAAATTATTTAAAATTAAATAAATATAAAATTTAATAATATAAAAAATATAAATATAAAATTCAGTTCTTCATTTGCACTAGCCACAACTTAGCTGTTCAATAGCCACTTGTCTTGGTGACTATATCTTGATAGTACAGATACAGAACATTTCAATCATCATGGAAAGTTCTCTTGGACGGCACTGTCCAACAGAGCTGGATGTTTGACTAATCAAAAAAATCAGACAGTATTACAGAAATCACCCAATATTTAGAATATATGTGTATATATATAGACACACATATATCTATATATAGATAGTGTATAGAATTTATTAATTCTAATTCATATATTTTTTACTTTCTTTCTTTGAATAATTTTAATTTCGACCTAAGCCATTAACATTTTTCCCTCTTCTTTGATATTTCAGCAAGATCCCATTGGCTTAGCCACTCTATATGCATGTATGTATGTGTTTATGACATCACTTGCAGCTAGTATGGATACTAAATCCAGACATGTACTCCTCAGGTCATGGAAAGACAGGGTTGTTTGTACTCTTGCCTTACACTTCACAATGTCAAACACATTCACTATGATGGAATATAAAGAGGACTATAAACTTGTGATTTTACCTGATAATGTATAATAAATGCAGTGATCTATATCCAGAACAGAAGAAGTGGGCTTTCTGAAAATTTGCCCTAGGGCTAGACCATCTATAGTGGAGGAGGCCTCAGTGGGATGATGATGGTAAGAATCAGGTCCTCAGTCCAGTCTCTGAGCTCCTTCATCCACATCGACCATGTAGCTTTGAGCGCATCCCAGGTTGTCTATGTTACCTTACCAACAGGTAATCTATAAACTGGTTAATCTCCTCCTGGAAAAAGTAAAACTGTTGTGTAAGAAAAAGTTGTAGTTAAGTACTTTGGTTTTCTTCTGGGTCTATGAAAGCTATAATCAAAATGTAATATAAAAAGAATAAACACCATATTTTAAAGTAATTTTTGAACATTTATATTTTAAAGACATATGGCAATCCAGATTATCCATTATTCCTACAGACATCACATTCAGTATACACAGTGTCCAAAGAAGTTCTTTTTGGGGAAATTGTCCACTCAATCCCTAGCATCCCAACATCTCAGGGCATCTTTCCAGTGTGTCTCTCATTAGACCCTCTTTCAGCTTGCAGATAAATGAACACGTTTCTTCTCCCTTCCTGCACTTTCTGGATGTATTCCAGTCCCTTTGGATTCCAATTCTGCCTTCACTTAGATGCTCTCCTGAGTTCTGAGTCTCATGGTCCCATGTCTGCTTTGTTCCCCTCAAAGGAATTAACTCCACCTTCCCGAATATTTCTCTTGGAGCCCACAGGTCTGCTCATTGTGAAGAGAATATTATTTTCTCTTATATTAATCAATTAATTTATAGTACCAGGTATGGTGCTAGCAGTTGAGGAATAGGGGGGGGGGTCGGTGTATAAGACAGAACATCTCCCTAGCAAATTGCTCATAACCTCAAGTATTTGTTCAAATCTGAGTTTTCATTATAATTCCCTGAGTATGTATTATAAAAAGATATGTAAATATCAAAAACTAAAAGGATTCCTTTATGTAAGGTAAGAATTATACACACCTTAGGTTGTTTGGACTATCTCATTTGCTTCCTAAGATCTATTGTCCATATTCTCTCTAATCCCTTGAGACTTATTATTTCAAAAACTTAATTTTAGCCAGCTCATGCATAACAGATTTTTATCTATGGAAGAAATTGCAGTGTGAAATAAGAAGTGTCAAAGCAGTGATATTTAAGGAAGCTTTGATGTTAAATTGAAGGTTGGCATTTCGTTTAGAAGTGTATTCATCTATTCTTTGACTTCATAAATCATATTTAAACTATTAGTGGCTACAGTAATAAAGTTACCGTGGATTCTAGCAATGAGGTATTGCTTGTGTGGTCTGACGTGTATCTTTAATAGACTATTTTTGAATTGCTAAAATTCAACCTATTTGACACTGTCAGAAGAGCTTTAATGTCCTTCAGTGTGCAAACTTTGTTTCTGTTACCCTTGACAAATCCTAATAGGGATTAATTTAGTTCTGGGTGATAGAATAAGCTGCAACAGTAACCCAGCATTGTGTCCTGGATCCAAACTAGTCATGAGCTTTGCTTTTCCCACTGCAGGCAGAAACTTTGCTAAACCTGTAATGGACACAGAATTAGATGCCTCTTCTTTCTGTCTCTTACTCGTTCGTATTTAGCATAACCTCTTTCTTTCTTGTGTGGCCCAATTTAAAATTATATATTGTGGAGGTATTTGAAATTGCAGTAATAAATATGTGTTCTACACATTTTTAATCACTTGCCAGTCTGCATTAGCCTTTTAATTATTAATAAAGTGAAATCCATTGATTTCCTCCAGTTGTTCGAACATGAGTCTGACCTAATCCTGCCTCAGGCTTGAGGGGTTCTGAGATGAACAGCAAATCCTTGAGCTAAACATTAATTTTGTGGGATTTAAACATAGTACTATTTTTTTACTCCTGAAGGAGGTTACTCCTTTGTCTTTTTCCTACTGAATTTGCAGAAGTATTATGAACTTTGGTCTGTTTCATGTTATACATACAAAGTAAATCTTGGAAAAAACAAGTTTGTGATGTCACTAAAATTTGACCTTTCTCATTATTTTGTTCTGATATTAGAAATTTTACCATGGATACTCATAAAATGGTAGGTTCAGAAGACTTTAATACCATTTTTAAATTAAATTGAAGCACATTTATTAATAGAGCATTTTTTTATTTTCATGTGTTAGAAAGAACTCCTTTTGCTAGGTGTATTTCCTACCTTGTTCAATAACACATTTGGATTTATCACACATTTTCATAATGATATTGCGTTTTCTATTTTCCTTTGTTCATTGGCCCAATATCAGTTAACATGTTTTTATCTCTTATATCTACAGAAATTGAATGGTATGTCACTTCCCCTTCTCAGCCTCCTCTTGTAAAAGTATGTTAGTGAACCAAGGTGGTAGGATGGCTTTTGAGTGGAAATTTATATTTGGTCTTGCTTTTTTTTTGGTTTTGTTTGGTTTGTTTTTTTGGTAAAAGCACAGGTTAGAGTTTTGAAGTTGGTAAATAGTATGAACTAAAACGTCTAGATACAGAGAATAAACATAGAAACTTCCTCTTCATTCTGTATGTTCAAATAGTGTTTCTCAAGGACAGAAGGAAAATTGCCTATTAGTACCACACAATGACCACATGTAGTAAGGTACTTGCAAATATGTGAATGAATTTGTGAATGAATTAACTGTTACATGATAAACTTCTCAAGCAATGATGTTTGATGATGACAGCTCTTTTAGCCAGGACAGTAGCACATAGTTTAGAATAGTCATATTTAGAGAAAATTTATTACAGCCTTACTGATTCAAATGTCGTAATGTTATTATCCAGTAGTCACTAATTTACTATTCATATGCTAAATATTGTGTATTTAACTGGATCAATTTGGTTGTTCCTTGCAACCAGGTGGGCTTCTCCTAATGTACCAAGCTTATAGAATATAACTTTGTGTTCACCTTATGTAGAATGTAATTTTATATACATCTATAAATCATTCTGCCAATTTATTAAAATCTATAGTAAGCCTTTATAAACCCAGAGTTAGTTTAAACATTTACAATTGGAAGCTGAGAAATGAAGGTTACAAGTGTGGGTTTTTTTTTTCTTTTTTGACCAAACCATAGCCCAAAAAAAAAAATTTTTTTTTTTTTTATGTGTGCAGTCTTTCCTTGCATGGCAAGCCCTCATAACTGCTTCTGATCCCAAATCTCAGGGAATTTGTTTTCAACACCATAATAGTCTTTCAAAAGCAACCGTGATTATAGTAACTTCAAACAGCAAGCATCTGTACTTTAAGATGGGCCAGTGGAAGCTAGCATCCGTCTTCCATAAAGAAAGCAACCGTGCTCTTCCCTGCTGCCACTTACAGGGGCTTCCTCAGGGACCTTGTTAGATGCTTTCATGTGAAGACCATTTGACCCACTTCTGATTAGTGTGCAGGTTTTCACGGCAATGGCTTCTGGGAGGGAGATGCCGTTGGCTGGTCGCCTCCTTATTCTTGAAGTGAAAGAAAACTCTCAGTGGAATATATTAAGGATAATAAAGGGAAGAAGAAACACCAGTTTAAAAAAGGTTGAAATATTGAACTACTATTTTAAAAAAATCCAACGAAAACATATTTCTATACTGATTGTTAGGAGGATAACACAGTTGGTGTCATGGTGTCCTATTTTGTGTTCAGAAGAGTTTAACTTCATTTCATTTTCTGGACATAAGGGTTTTGAGAACGCAGAGGAAGTGACTCTGGCTCATTTTTACCTTTGGTCTGTCAGTTTTCCACTCCCCAAATGCCCATTTTTCCATTTAGAATAACACTAAACAGTATTAAATTATCTTTAAAAGTAACAGTAAAGATACCAAGAATGCCTGAAACATTAACACTTTAAAAATTATCATTATAGCTTTTATAGTCTAGGTAAAATCTTCCCTCACCAAATTTCTGTTGGTGTGAATATTAGGAACCGTGTTGATATCAAGATAGCAACAGTCTTCTAACCATCTTACACCATCTTTAAAATTCAACGCCAATTTTTCTTTTTATTATTTAATTTTGAATTTATTTAAGATCCTACTTGCATAAATAGGTCCATATTTCTCCTTTTTTTTTTTACTAACAGGTTGCTTACACTCACAAAAACAATCTTCCAGGAAAATAATTTACTTAATGGCTTCTTGCTATTTTAATTAATTTATATATATATGAATATAGTTTACCAAAGAATCCAACATTTGCTTTTTTTCCTACCCCCACCCCGTGTTAAGATTGCCACAATCTAATTTTTCACTAGTGTAGGTTAGTTTTAATGTAACTTAATACATATCACTGTACATTCCACACACGGTGTTCAAGTACTCTCATTTTTAATTTCTCCTGCTTTATCCCTTTAAAAACCACAGCTGTTACTAGGATAACAAAAGTGATGTTGAATAACTGCTTACTTTTCCACTTTCCCGCAGGGGTGTGGGAACAGCAGGTAGCATAGCCTCATCCCCAAACCAGATGTTACTTTATTAAAAATTGAACGTTTTGGAGGGACTAGAAGGAGATTTATGCTCTAGGAGAGCAGCAAAATTAAAAGGGGTAAGAATATCAGATGGTCTAATTCAGCTTTTAAATTCAATCTTTGCTTGTATTTTATTGTCAGTGTTTTATTTAGCTCATATTTTAGATGTTTGTGGACCAATAAAATACCCAAGGTCTCACCTGACACTAATTCATTGTTACCATCGTTAGTCAACCCAACAAGTTTTTCTGTTTTATTAAACATAAAATGACATCAGGGTAAGTTCTGTACAGGATTCTAATATTAGAGTGTAATCCAATATAGTTCTTCCTCTATGAGAGTCTGATTGTTAATAAAAATTCACTAAGTTATTCAATTATCAGTAGAATTTTTAAAGGAATTTAATGTGTTTTGTGATACATATTAATCTACCATTTAACTTTATGTCACTATAATTTTGTTGGATTATATTTTGCATAGAATTTTTTACACTTCTTTAAGGCATGAACAAGCCATGGGTGTCAAAGTGCTGTAATTTTGCCTGTGTTCAGAATTTTTTTTTTCCTCTAATTCAGTTTGGAGGCATGCTGAAAATTTCAACTGTGAAATCGTTCTGCAATAACTTAATCCTTTGGTTATCCAAACAATCCAGAAAATTGTGTATTTTCAAATCTAGCAATAAGATTTTAAAACTGTAACTGAGAAATTCTTAAAGAAGATGTTTTCACATTCTCAGTTGCATCCATCCATGCCCAAGTTAAAGTTCTGGGCATTTTTGTCTCCTCTACTTTCTGGGCTACTGTTGGCATCTCTCTATGCTAAATGACGATGATAGGTACTGCCTTTTCAGTTACCACTCAAACAGAAAAGATTCATAATTTGTGGGAAAATTATAGAAGAATGAGTAAAACTTCCAAAGCTAGGCAGTCTCCTATTTACTCTAAATAAATTTCTTCCTTGCTCTCTTCTGAGTTGTTTCATCTTTGAAAAGCAAATTACAAAGAGCCCCCTCAGCACCTTCCAATGACAATGTAGTGACAAAAGAGTAACGACATAAAACACTTGATCTTTAAAATTATTATGTATTACTGTTGTAGTTATTATAGCCACTAGAGAATAATTGAGCACAATTATGCAGAACCATTGATTTTTAATTTATTGTACTTAAACACATATCTACTTGCAGGTGTTGATATCTGTTGCCTCCCTCCACTCCCCACCACCCCCCAAGCTAAATGTCTTCTGGACACAATCATCCTATTAGACTCTGCCATGATTAGATTGCTGTTGTTGAGTGTCTCACTTACATAAGTCCGTCAACTGCCAATGAGGATGGATAGTTTGACTCTTGCAATTAGTCAGTCAGCAAAAATACATCATGCCATTTGTCTTAATGTTGTCAATTTTGTTTTATAACATTAGATAACTAAGGAAAGGAAGACACTTATCTGGTCAAGTTATTCCATAATACTGTGAAACTACGAATCAAACAATTTTTAGCTTTTCTTTATGGACGGAGTGGAGAGTTCATGGTTTGAGGTCTGTAGTAAAAGCGAATGCATTGAGAAAACTGTGGCAAGTTTTGATTAAATATAAATTTATGTCAAATTTCCAGATTATAAATACTTAAAGGATGTTTAAAGGTAACATATCTGTACTTCAGAAAATATCTGTATGTGTAGTGTTATTATATTATCTGGTTTTTCAAAGAAAATACCCATAGTGTTACTATAGAAATACATACTACTTCTGACAAAAATTATTTGTCCCTCCATTCAAAAGGGAATCCATCTGTGCTAGTTGGAGAATTATATGGGACCAGAAAAGGCTTAGTCAGTGATTTTGATCTCTGCATGTCCTTCTGTTGTACTCTGGTAATCAAGAGATTTGGTGAATTCAAACTACATAAAAATGTACACAGTGGAAATTCTTCACGAAAATGGCTTTAAAGTAGTTTTAACTAAGAGTAGTAATCAAAGACCTTAGTTTCTACAGAGGATTGGAAATGCATTCCCTAGAACAATTTCATCTTTACGAGCTGCATTCTAACATCAACTCTTAGAAGGTTCTATGCACCTTCTGGGTGATAACCCAGGTTGGAGTTGGAGCTTTATAGGTGAGAATACGATCAGTTAATTTGGCTGAAAATTCTGAATAAGAAATCTTTTCATATACCTCTTGGCAAAGGTGTATGTCTTTAGTAAGCACACCATTTGGCAAAGATGTATGCCTTCCTTTAGGCGATGTGTGTATGTATAACACTTACTATAGATAAATGCCATGAGTGTTCAATATGATTCATAAAATATTTTTCGCAATAAATTGGGGTTTATAAATAGCATTTATTTTTAAAGATTTTTTTTCTTCTACTTAATGTAATCTATAACAGTTAAGGGCTCTAGATTGTCTTGCAGTGGAAAAAACTTAAGTGCTTTTCCAAGCTTTGTGTTGGGTCCTGAATTTACATGGAGAAGAGTTTCTTTGATTATTTTAGTAATGTATGCTACTTTTAGAAAAATCAGGCAGTAAGAACAAACAAGGAGAAAGAAACAAATAGAAAGAGAGAGGAAACAAAAATTTGAACACATTTATATCCTAGTACCAAAAGAATGTTTTTAACATTTAAGCATATAGTCTCCTTTTATTTTATAAACACAAGGAATTATATTGTACATTATAAATGCTTTATTATATATATATAACATACTTTATATATAAATTATATACACTAATATTTTACTTCAATAATGAGATAATGAGTCATTTTTAAGCCAATTATATGAACCTTCCTTTCTACACTTAACTGGGTTTTACTCATCTAAGCCATATGCAATCTCTTTGGACCCGGGGAAACCAAAACAAAGGATTTTCAGAGAAGATGCAGGAATTAGTTTGGAATGTTGGATGGCAAGTAGTGAGTGTTCAGACTGAAAAGGTAGCTGTGGGAGGTCTTGATGCCAAGCTGAAGAGATTATTCAATTATTAACTCTCTCAGTGTTCTTGAGATTTTAAGAGGGGAGAGAGGGGAACAGAGAAAGGGAGATTAAATTTTGTAGTCTATAGTTAGACTATATTTTTTACAATGTAAGATTATCTGCAAGGAAAAAAAATCATTTACTTTGGTAAAAATCTTCTTCTGGATCAAGTTTATAGACAACATAGATTTTTACTGTGCCTCTTTTTAATGACTTCATTAAAGCCAAGTCTTATAAAATAGCCTGAAGTTAACAGATTTTTTTTTTCCTTTCTAAAAGTGCTAGAATTCAAGCTCCTTTTTCAGAAACTAGCGAAGACTTGATGCTACTTAGTATTTGGTGGCTAATGGGGGCCTTTGAGAGTGTCTTTGAAAAGACAAGTTAAATTGCCAAGTTTGTTTGTTTGTTTTCATATTTCTCTCCTTCCAGTTCTCATTACAAGTCGATTCAGGAAAATATTTAAATGCACTACAATGAATAATTCTAGGAAGACACTTAAAACTGTTAACTACTAGAATAGCCTCGTTAAATGCTTTGAATGAATGACAGAGTTGTTTATTTTTGCACATTAATCTCCTTGATATCTAGAGGCCCCCCCAAAATCAGCAAGAGGGTATCCTAATGGAAACATTCTTTGACAACAGAGAAATTTTTATCCTCACAGTCAGTGATGTAGGGAAGATGTTACAGTTCGGAGCTGATGGCCAAGAAAGAATTCTTGAGACGTCTTTGGTGCAAAAAGGTGGTTTTATTAAAGTTCAGGGACAGGACTCCTGGGGCAGAAAGAGCTGCACTGGGGTCATGAGGAGTGGCCCATTAGATACCTTCAAGTTGGGAGGGGATTAAGGATACCATAAATCTCTCAGGTATTTTAGAAACAAAGTTTCCAGGATCCTGAGGGGGCTAGCTATTGTTTGGAAAGTCATTTATTACTGTTTAGTGCAAACTCAGTCACAAGACCCTTCAGATGTATATCTGTGGGTCATAGGTTTGGGGGGATGATGGCCAACATGTATCTTGGGGGGGCTGAGATAAAAGAAGTTTCCAAAGGAATCTTTATATGTTAAAGTAGACTTACAGGATCCTGGGGGTCAGGCTAAGGTTGCTTTTTGCCCTTAGCAAAATATGAACATTGAGGCAGCTGAGTTCCTAGACGAGTATCACTCTACCTGTTTCAAGGACTTGTCAGTGGGTTGTAAGTTGTAAGGAGATTCAGTAATTTTTCTTCTGCCCTTGTTTCCCACACCAGTCAGCACATGTTTTATGGAGGTCTCTTGGTGATTTCTTTAGAATGTGTGGCTTGCCAACCCAATATTTTGTTTTGTTTTGAAATCACAATTCTATATAACTTTAGCTGCTGAACCAAGTCTGAAATCCATGTTCTTTGACAAGTTTCAAACTCTGCCTTTTAAAGCCAAACTCTAAGAAAGTCCTAAGTCTCAGAATGCCTAAGTTTCTTGAGGATGAAATCGTAACTTAATGAAAATGAAGCCGTTGCTATGGGCTGCATGTTTATGTCTCCCCCAAGTTCGTATGTTGAAATCCTAGGCTTCCTGTGATGGTGTTTGGAGGTGGGACCTTTCAGAAGTAATTTAGGTCATTAGAGTGGAGCCCTCGTGATAGTATTAGTGCCCTTATGAGAAGTGACAGGAGAGAGCTTGCTTCCTCTCTCTTTCTTCTCTCTGCCCTATAAAGTCACAGCAAGAGGATGGCCATTGGCAAGCTAGGAAGGGGGCTCTCACCAAATAATGGATCGCCTGGCAATTTGGTCTTGGATTTCCCACCCTTCATAACTCTGATAAGTGAGGGGCCCCCTGGGCGACTCAGTTGGTTAAGCTTCTGACTGATTTTGGCTCAGGTCATGATCTCAAGGTCCTGGGATCAAGCCCTGCCTCGGGCTCTCTGCTCCCAGGGAGTCTGCTTCTGCTCCCCACCCTGCCCGTGCTTTCTCTCTCTCTCTCTCTCTCTCAGATAAATAAATAAAATCTTAAAACAAAACAAAACAAATTCTGATGAGAGAATGTTTGTTTTTTTAAGCCACTCTATAAATGATGACTTGTTTAGCAGCCCAAACTGACAGAGACAATCATATATCCAAAAATAAATTGACCTAGGATTGCCATGATAATGACTGACACTTTCGTGGTACTTAATAGTATTAAATATAGTCTTAAGGATAAGAATACATATGAGAGGTGTATGTGTGTGTGTGTGTGTGTGTGTGTGTGTGTGTGTGTATCCATCTCTATCCTGTATATCCTTTAAGTTTCTTTTACAACTGTCAAAAAAAAAAAGCTTATACTATCCCCAGAAAACAGACTGTAGAAACCCTAAGTAATCTGTGAAAATCACATAGCTTTAGGAGTTATGGTCCTAAAAATGAAATGCACGCATCCTGACACTGGTGTAGGTTGAAATCACTGCAGTGTACTGCCTTGGGCTGGGTTTTTCTGGGCTAGGAAATATTTTGCTGTATGGGTGGCGGGTAGAAAATAAGGTGGAGGGGGCTGTGTGTGGAAAGACATGACAAGAAAAATGGATAAGCATTTTGGGAAAATGATAGACTTAAGAATGGAGGCATTGAAGTTGATTTTTAAATTCTACTTTTAAAATTGCCATTTCGTGATTACTCTAACCATGGAGCTTGCCTTTGGTTAAAGAGACTCATTATTTCTGGCCCAGGATGTCATTATGCATTCAAAAATTTAGGCCTTAAAAAGGATAGGCTTAGCTCAAAGGAGAATGTATGGGTGACTCAAATAATCTGATTCCAGGTAAACTGTAATCAAGCAGAGCTATTAAAATGTTTCAGTAACTTTAAGGACATCTTGAATAATTACTGTTAGTTAATATTTCTAAACTGAACTTAATTTCTTTCCTGTAGCTTTTATTAAGAATTGATAATGGGGAGGGGGGAGCACGCCTGGGTGTCTCAGTCAGTTAAGCAGCCAGCTCTTGATTTCAGATCAGGTCATGATCTCAAGGTCCTGGGACTGAGCCCCATGTTAGGCTCCCTGCTCAGCAGGGAGTCTGCTTGTATCCCTCTCCCCATGTCCCAACCCCTGCTCTCTCTCTCTCTTTCTCTCTTTCAAATAAATAAATAAATCTTAAAAAAAAAAAAGAATTGATAATGTGAAATCAACTGTGGATTCTTCTAGAGTCACTTTGAGGGCCTGGTCAAGTAAATCAGACACTGGGGACAAAGCTCCAAAAAACCAGTAAATTCACTTTAGTTATTAAAAGTCATCCAGTGAATTTTTTTTTCTTCTAAATGTATCACTTTACAAATAATTGTTTTAAAAGAGCTGATTTTCATATCTGTTTTAAGTGAGAAAGATTATGATCAACTTTTCTGAGGAGCCTCTCTTTGATAAACTATGCTTATTATTTATTCAGGAATACTTTTATATTGGCTAGTAGATAGCTTCTATGCCTTTGGGGTATAGCTTCTATGCCTTTGGGGTATAGCTTCTATGCCTTTGGGGTGTTAAGCATTTGGGAGTGAGCTAAATGTAGATATATTTAATCCTCACAGCAGCCCTAAGAGACTGATATTAAGCTCTCCATTTTGAAGATGATATAGAATGAGGTTGAGCTAAGTGAATTTTTAAAATTCTACACCTGAGAGGTTAATTTCTAATTACAATTCAACTCTTTTCTAAATACAAAATTTCTATTGTCCATTCCTATGTCTTATTTTATTTATTTATTTATTTTTTGGAAGTAAGTTTTAACTTATGTGGGCAATTTTTATGGTCTTTCCTATCTTCTCTGGGAGGGTCCTTATAAGAATAAAAATATAGGACTGTGTGGGGTTTTCAGATTGTTCTTTGGATTCTTGGTTATTTCTTCCATAGAAGCCACAGACACTGGGGATACAAAAACATTGTAGAAGGAATTAAATCTGTGCAGAAATCTTGTGCTATTGGTTAGATTACTTCTTCATCAGCCCCCAGTTTATTGAAATCCCAGTTCTGGGTGAATGGATTGAGTTTATATTTCATGTCATTCTGCTGGTCATGTGCTATCTTAGAGTTTTGTTTTGTTTTGTTTTGTTTTGCTCAGGGAGGAGGATTAAATCCTTAAAAGGTAAAAAGAAGTGTGTTTATATTTCTAGAATTCAGCACCATTCACTCAGTGTTACAGACCTTTTCACAAAACCCAGTATTCTCTTCACAACTAGATTTTAAACATCTTCAGGGCACAGATGGCATATTTTTATGTTGCCTTGTATATATACTGGATACAACTCAGAATTTTTTTCAAATGCTTCTTCAACTAGATTTTGCGTTGTAATTCATTTTGATGGTCTTATCCTGACTCTTGAAACAGAAGGAGGCAAAATTAAGCCTATTGGACATATAAAAGGGGCATGCATTTGAAATCTTGGTGGTCTGGTGTCCTTTAGAGAGCACTGAGATACTGAAAGGGAAGCTCTAAGGGACATATTCTGTGGAATTTGTAACCAGTGATACACCAAACTCTTCAATGGAGGAGTACATCCACGTGAAAATAGGGGAGTTGGAGTCAGACTGAAAGAAAAAAAGGTTTTTCAACTGGCACTTGGTTCTCAGACTTGGGTTGGTTGGAGCAGGTCAGGCAGGGTTCCAGTTGACACTATGCTTAGAAATGGTTGCTTTTCACTTGGCATTTGCTGTATTAAAACAACACTAGCAAGTGGATGCATCCCAACTAAAGATGCTCAAGTACCACAGGTCCTTTATGACTATGAGGAAATTGGGGAACAATAATTCCTCAGTACACTGAAGCTGCAAAAATTTTATATGATGGTCTCTATATGGACTATCATTACTCATGGGTCCTTGGGTTTAAAATAAACATCAGGCATGGGGAAGTCATTAAAAGACAGCAAAACTTTATGAAATATAACGTCTCATGTGTAAGTTTATGTATATAACCCCTCTATGTAAACATTAAGTGTGTGAGCATGTATAAGATGTAAGGAGGCAAAACTGACTTTTAGCTGTGTTTATATAAAACAGATAATTTCATGATTACATTTCCTATTCTGTGTGTCACTTACAGTATTTCTTCTCACAGTTGTTGGACAACAAGCTTTGACATTTTAAGAGCCTACAGATGTCATAATTAAACTTAGTAATCAGTCTAGAAATAAACACATAAATAACAAGGGATCATAAAGGTCGGCAATATGGCATGGCAGAAACAGGAATGTCAGTGCTTGCTTCTAATATGAAAAAAATGCATTCTGCAGTTCAAAGCATGTCATTCTTCGCATATGTTCCAGTGAAATATGAAAGAAGGAAAACTCTCTCCAAATGATTAATGTAACATTTTACAAAGACATATGGATGTTCTTAGAATTTCATGGGGGAAGGGGAACTTACCTGGAATCAATTATGGGAAATTTGGCAAAGTGGAAGTGAAATATTCATTCGCTCTTCTTCTTATAATTACTTGACATGTGTTATAAGAATTTTTAAAAATCCAACAGAATAAGAGGGTAATTTTAGTCAATGGGAATTAATTGTGTTCAGATGATAGCATGACCAAAAAAAGACTTATTCAGGTTTTGGAACTAATTTTGAAGGACAGGTTTTCTATGTGTGCTGAGTAAAGCTTTCACCCAGGCACTACCTCTGCCCTGAAATTTTCTCAGACCCTCCCCAAGTGGTGGTGTTTCTCCCATGTCTTATGTTTCTTCAGTCTATATACATGCACATATGCCTCTGACAGGAAAATTCAGGGAATTGTTTATTTACTCATCTATCCCACCACACTCCAAGTTTCTTGAAAGCAGTGACCTCTCTTGTGATACATCTTTGTATCTCCAGTTATTTTTGATATACCACATGCTTCTTATTCCATAGACTGCTAGGTCAGGGCTGAGAATACACAACAGATGAAGAGTAAAAATTTATAATTCAATGAAAAAAATAAATGAATGTGTTCATATGTTAGTAAATGAATGTTGCACAGATATTTACTTATTGTGATTTAACATTTCTTATTTCAATCACTAGGGAATGTTGAAATTGTGCTTTTTCATAGGAATAAGATAATATTTTAAGACTTTTTTGGTTAAAAAATGTAGTTTCTTTCAATACTGCAGATGGGTTTAATTAACAAAAAATTAAGATTACCGTAATACCTTTAATATCTTCATATTATCCTTACAATTTGCCTTAAATAACAATTAAGACTTTAAAGTAAGTGTGTGATACTTTTCTGCCCTAAATATAAGTTAACATTGCAGGTAAAATTAGGCAATGATTAAAAATGTACAGAAGTCAAAATCGTCATTACTCAGTTAAGGATAAATATATATATATATTGGGCGCCTGGGTGGCTCAGTGGGTTAAAGCCTCTGCTTTCGGCTCA
>LNAC01000003.1:11032656-11135565 GCA_002007465.1 Ailurus styani
CGAAAGCAGAGGCTTTAACCCACTGAGCCACCCAGGCGCCCTAAAGATTTTATTTTTTAAGTAATCTCTACAGCTAACATGGGGCTTGAACTCACAACCCCCAGATCAAGAGTCACATGCTCTACTCGCTGAGCCAGCCAGGTGCCCCAAGGATAAATGTTAATTATAGAAAGTACAAAGTTTTGCCGAGTAACGTTTTCCAGGTCTACTAAAGGGTTTGAGATTTTTTGGAATTTAGGAGTTTAAGGGAAAAGAGGGTAATAAACCCCCCCAATGTTGTTGGAATGCAAGAAGTATTAGTTAATGGTGCACAGGTCAGCACAAAGTTCCCTTGGGTCAAATCTAACCACAGCAAAAGCTGAAAATATTTACTATCTGGCCCTTTACAGAAAAAAGTATGACTACAAGCAGTCCATTTGCTTTTTACACATGTTTTTAAGTTTTAGGCTTCAGTATTACTCCCTGTCCCCCCTCACTTAGATATTTTATACTTAGATATTTTATTTTATTTTTATTTTTATTTTTTTTTAAAGATTTTATTTATTCATTTGACACAGAGAGACAGATTACAAGTAGGCAGAGAGGCAGGCAGAGAGAGAGGAGAGAGGAGGAAGCCGGCTCCCTGCTGAGCAGAGAGCCCGATGTGGGCCTGGATCCCAGGACCCTGGGATCATGACCTGAGCCGAAGGCAGTGGCTTTAACCCACTGAGCCACCCAGGCACCCATACTTAGATATTTTAAACAAATGTTTGAACTTATTTCAAGTTTGGATTGCAACATGGTGAGTAGTCAGTGATGAGGCACCTTTATGAGGAAGAATAGGAGAAAAGGCTGTATGGTTTTCAATAGCTATGACTCCCTTTATGTTTGTAGGTATTCGTCAGTTGGAAGTGATGAGGAAATAGGAAGGTTTCACATTGCCTTCTACTGTCAAAGAATATATGGTATAGGGACATCTGAAAAATGGGGTTTTGGTGGATTAAAAAAATGTTATTAGTGGTTTGGTCAAATATTTTCTTACACAAATATTACATCAACCACAGAATACTTTGTCCTGAGTGTTTTAGAAGAGCTTTTTAGCTATTTCTATGACCTTATAAACATATAGAATGGAAAGTACTGTGACAATCCACTGATATGTTGCCTTGTTGAGAATGTGGTTTCCGAGTCAAGAACAAACATGAAAAATTACATAATATCTCTGTAGTACAGCTAATCACAGCTCGATTGTGTGCCCATCAGTTGATCTTTTGGAGGAATTAAGGGAAATTCAAAAGAAAGATTATCATATGCAAACAATGAGAGCTTAGATACCTTGCCTACTGGCCTAAGGTCTCTGCATCATTCCTGCAATGCTTACTTTTTGTATCAGGAGTTAATTAAGGTGAAACATGAGGTAATTAGGGATAATCCTCCTGGCCTCCTGCTGGCCTGGTGCCTCCTAGGCCATTGCCTAAACCCAACCCTTTTCATGTTTAACGAAGAAAAGCAGATTTTTGTAAATGATGCTCATGCTTTTTTTATGACATGATTCCTCATCTTTAAGACAACTGGGTTTTTTCCTTAAATAGGGCCTTTGCCTGGTAAAGTGTAAAAATGATTATCATCTTCTTGAAGTTTTGATTTAAAAAGAAAAACAAGAGGTGCTTGGGTGGCTCAGTTGGTTGAGCATCTGACTCTCGGTTTTTGCTCAGGTCATGATTTCATGGGTCCTGGGATCAAGCCCCGCCTTGGGCTCTGTGCTCAGCAAGGAGTCTGCTTGAGATTCTTTCCCTCTGCTCCCCCCCACTTGCTATCTCTCAATCTCTGTCTCTCTCTAAAATAAATAAATAAATCTTTACAAAAGGAAAAAAGCAGACCATCATATCAATACATACCTGGTCACTGGCAGGATTGTGGAGTTACACTTGTTCACCTTGCACGTTACTAACAGATTAAGTGAAATCTGCACTAGTTTGAGTCTTAGTTTTGATTATGCTGGAAAATTATGTCCTTTCCTCCCCACCCCTGAAACTACATTCTTTGTACAGATTTGTCAGTGAATCGTACATTTATAATTAGAATAGTAATTGGATGGGGACGATGAGGAGAATTGAAAAATAAAAGTAATTTTTTCCCCTGAATTACATCCAAGTATTTTATCTCTGAGGAACGTTCTAGCCTTCATAATATAGTAAGTAAATATACCAGTTAGTTACTGACTTCTCCTTAGAATACATACACCTCTGTGTGTTTAATATGTTAGTTCCATAAGTCTTTGTATTAGTGTGTTGTGTGTCTGTGTGTGTTTTACTTTTGCCTTTTCAATAAAGGAAGGAATAAAAAGAGTTAATGTCCTTGATGAGCTATTCTAAGTTGAAAGAAAGCGCGTGCCCCTTTATAGATCCCCTAGCCTCCTAATTTACCAACCATAATAGAATCTGTACTCTTGCCAAAAGGCATTTTATTGGGATGTTAAGATTTTAGAATTGACAGACCCCCTATATTAATTAAACAGCAAATTGCTAGTAAGCAGTCATGACATATATAAAGGAGGGCATTTATAGAAGAAGTAAAATCTTTTCTGCCATATTTTGTAATATCCTATCAGGTCCTAGGCTTAGAAACCTGTTATCATAAATTTCATGGTGGTGTTGCCGTTCCCTCAATTGCTATCAGAGTTTTCACTTCCAGTTAAACTACACTGAGTTCTCCTTCTCTGTCTTTTTTAGCTGTGCTTTAGAATTGTTTCTGCTAGCATCTCAAAAACATACATGTTTTAAAGTCCTTTACTGAGATTAACATGACTTCTGTGGAGTAAACCAGTAAAGATGATAGAACAGCCACATTGCAACAAGTTGCTAATTCATATCTTCTGTTTGAGACTCTGAAGCAGTTAATATTTTCGTTGGTAGATATGAAGCCAAATCATAATCTCTTATTTAGGAGTTAATTTCAAAACCTCCAAGTGTCTGAATCTTACTTTTTCTTTTTTAAATGAGAGAAAAAAATATATATCCTTTTTATTCTACAGGCTTTAAGACGAAAGGAGACTCAGGGTAAGGTTATTTGTGTTTATTTAGTGAATTCGGTGTCAGCCCCTTAAAGTGGAAGTGGGGCCTCTTCTCCCGCGAAATTGCAAAGAGAGTATTTGCACTATAGCATTTAAGAATATATCAGATGAGATTTTCTATTGATCTGGGTGGCAGGGATGAGTGCCCTGAGAGAATAAATGAGCCGCCTTTATGAGGCTCCTTGTCAGCAAGGATTTAGCTGTTTCTTTGCAGATTCCTGTAAATGTTCACCAGATTCATGACCAGGAATTTTCCCTGGAGAAGGACTGGCCATGGGTAAGCAAATGACTCTTTGTCATTAACGGTTTCAAATAGCATTAAAAATGTTCTGGCAGCTCAGCTGATTCTGATGAAGCTCTGGCGCCCAATCACAGTGCGTCTCTAGCTAGTATTTCCAATTATCAGGCCAAGGAAAGGACCAAAGTGAATAGTGCGTGATACAGATACACGTGCACGCACACACACACCCACTCGCAAATACTGATCGCATCATTTTTCATTACAAAATTGAAATCTAGAGATATTCCCATGCAGAATACCACAATAAAAATACATGTAAGCCAGAAACTACTTCTGACATCGTGAAATGTGTATCTGCTAATCTTTACTTCCCTAATTGGTTATCTTCTAAGTGGTCAGTAAATTGCATGCAATAACTAATTTACATGCCCCATTAGAAATGGTAGTTGTATGATGATTTTAAGTGTATGGACCAGCTAATGTACCAACACTGGCTTTGAATTAACACCCAATGGAGAAATCTTCAAAAAACGTGGAGTCACAAAGAGTAATTAGATAAATATATCTGTCTCTGGAATCTGTTTCTGGATATCAAAGTTTTCAGCTATGTGTTAATATGTAAATTACCTATCCTTAATGTAAAGTTTCTATTTCTAAAGTTATTATTATGGGTCTTGAAATTTCATTTAGAAGTGTATTAGAAAACTCTGTAGTGTTTTGTTCTTTTTTCCCCCCTGCCTGTATTAGTTCTGGTACGGGCTGGCTCACAAAGATGACTGTGTTACATCCAATACAATGAAGTATCAAGTAATTGTTAATCATAAGCACAGAGTAAAAAAAAAATAGTTTGTACCACTTTCAGGGTTCTCCTGACTCCTATTATTCATTTATCCCGGTCTCCCAGGAAAGAAGTACCTGTAAGCTATTTGCACATGTACCAAAGTCATCCCTGAGGCCTGTTCATACATTGTTGGTGGGGGTGCAAATTAATAAAACCTTTAGTGAGGACACTATCAATATGAATTAAATGTCTAAATTGCCTATGGTCTTAGATCCTGAAATTCCACTTGTATAAATGTATATTTCTGATAAATTAGTGTGTGCATGTGTGTGCACAAAAATGGCATTTTATGTGCAATTTATGCCTTATAACATTGTTTTAAGTAGCAAAAGATAGTCATCAACATCAATAGGATCAAGTCAATAGGAGACTTGAAGAAGGTCTTTATGCATTGACGCAGCAAGGCTCCCAAGATACTTTAATTAGGCAGGAAAAATAATGATGCTGAATTGTACTTTCCCACTTTAAACTATTGTTCAAAAGTAAGAAAATCGAATCTGTAGGTACATATATGAACATGTATGCACATTAGCTCATACATCCATAAACCATATCTGGAAGGACACAGAAGAAATTGATAATATTGTTTGATAATGGGGATGAGAACTGGTGAAGCCAAAGGACAAGGCTCAGAGCAAGCCATCTTACAATGCACTTTAAAAATGTTTTTATGGGCGCCTGGGTGACTCAGTGGGTTAAAGCCTGTGCTTTCGGCTCAGGTCATGATCTCAGGGTCCTGGGATCGAGGCCCGCATCGGGCTCTCTGCTCAGCAGGGAGCCTGCTTCCTCCTCTCCCTGTCTCTCTGCCTGCCTCTCTGCCTACTTGTAATCTCTCTCTCTGTGTCAAATAAATAAATAAAATCTTTAAAAAAAATTAAAAAATTAAAAAAATAAAAATGTTTTTATATTATAGAAACACATGCAAAACTATATTCCATCCTGTATTGTTTATACCAAGTCATTAACGTTTCAGGTTCTTGTTGAGAATGTGTTTTCCATGCCAAGAACAAACATGAAAAATTGCATAATATCTCCTGATAAAGCAAGTTCGAATGTTCCAGTTACCTCTTTTCCTCCTCCCCACTTCAGTGATGTTGATTTTGACTAGCTGTTAGAAAAACAACCTAAATTCTTATTAGTATGTGGTTGATGGATAGCCTCATACCTCCCAGAGATGATTCTGATACAGAAGAGGAGAGTGGTTAACTCACATGGAATTCTCACTGGTTAAGCTTCAGGCAATGATTCTAAAAGCACTTTCCAGACTGTGTGTGCACGATCATTTGATTAAAGTGGGCCCAGCAAGCCAAAGACCACTCTAGGTGCTTTAATTCACATCCTGACAAAAGGAGGTGCTCAGCAATCACAGTCAGCTTCTAACTGGAGATTGATGCCCAGAGGGCTCCCAGGGAAGAGCGTGTTGGAAAACTAAGAAGGGACAATAGCAGGTACAGAGGGGACACAGCTGTTGTTCCTTGAGCCAGGGTGGCTTAAATTGTGGTTATGACATAAGTTCTATAAAGACACACAAACTGTGACGTTTGCTTTATGCTGGGATGTTTGTTAAAAATAAAAACTGTCCCTCCCTCCTCAAGATCTACTGATTCAGACCCTGTACAGAAGAACCCTGATTTGGATACTGTTGCTCCATGACTAAGTCTTGGGGTCAGTTGCTTCCTGGATCCCAGTAAATGGTGAGAGTGGAATCTCAGACGAGAAGCGTTCATCCTGGAACACCCAAGCCCTGGGCACTCTTTGAGCAGCCAAGCCCAGGGTTCTCTGTTAAAAGATCTGAAAGTCTTTGCAAAGAACTCAAAAGCCCCATCCTGCCAGGACTTTTCCCAGAAATGCTTTCCTAATCCATTTCCTGGGGGCTCTCTGCTCACTCCTGGCCCTGTCCCACACTTCTATTTTACACGGAACTAGCCTCTGCCCCCAGGACACTGAGTTAGTAAAGGGTGTTCCTTTCCCACTGTAACTAATACTTCTTAGCTTTTGGGGATGAGTCAGTGCAGTAAATTCTCTTAACTGTATACATTTATTTAAAATTTTTGGGCGCCTGGGTGGCTCAGTGGGTTAAAGCCTCTGCCTTCGGCTCAGGTCATGATCTCAGGGTCCTGGGATCGAGGCCCGCATCGGGCTCCCTGCTCAGCGGGGAGCCTGCTTCCCCCCCCCCCCGCCTGCCTCTCTGCCTCCTTGTGATCTCTCTTCCTCTGTGAAATAAATAAATAAAATCTTAAAAAAAAAATAAAAATAAAATAAAATTTTTTACCAAGCATGACTTTGAGCCCAGCACTTTTCTAGGCATTCAGAAGGGAAAAGATCAAAATATCTCCATGGAGCTTTAGTCCTAAAAGTGGATAAGACAATAGAGACAAATAGAAAAAACATATTGCTTGGGTGATTGAATTGTAGAGCAAGGGAGAAAGCATGAAACAGGAGAAAGCATGTGTGTCTGGGGGGTGGGACGCAGTGAGCAGCTGGGGAGTTGTGATTTTTGATGGAGTGGCCAGGGAAGACCTCCCTGAGAAGGTGAATTTTGAGTGAAGCCTTAAGGGAAATAAAAAAATAATAGTAATTATGTGGGGATGAGGGGTATGGGTGGAAAATGTTCTAGGAAGGGGAGAGCAAGGGCAAAGTTCCCAAATTGGGAAGCATTGGAGGCTTGTGCAAGTAGAGCAGCCTGGTTCAGGAGAAGGTAGGCTGAGGAATGAGTTGAGGTGAGGGTAGTGAGCAGAGGCCAAGTCAGGCAGTTCCTCTGGGGGCTTTGGCTTTTAGACCAAGCTAGATCACTGAAAGGTTTTGAGGAAGAAGAAACATGATCCATCTTATGTCTTAAAAGGATCACTCTTGGGATTGAATTGAACATTTCCTACATGGAGGCAGGAACTGAAACAGGGAAGGAAGTTACAAAGATCCAGGTGAGAGCTAACCAGGTCAAGGCAGTGGAAGTGGTGGCAGTAATTAGAATCTGATGTATTTTGAAGCTAAAACCATCAGGATTAGAGCACTTTCTATGAGATGAGGAGAACAAGACAGGAATCAAGGATGACTAACCTCTGATGGGCTAAATTGGAAGAAGGGAATTGGCATCTATTGAAAGGGAAAGATTGTGAAAGGTGACAGTTTAATGGACAAGTCAAATTTGACATTGTCTGTTTGACATCTAACAATGGAGACATGAAGTAGGTGGTTGGAGGTGTGAGTCCAAGGAAGAGGTCCGGCTTGGATTTTTGGAATCCTAGCATACATGTAGTCATTAAAGTCATGAGATTTGATAAGACTATACATGGAATTTATGTGGATATAGAAGAAATCTCAAGAATGAACTTCAGGTCACTTTATTTTTAAAGGTTGAAAAGAGAAAGAGTACCTAGCAAAGGAGAGAAGGAAAAAAATCTGTTTGATAGTGGACAGGACATGGAATGAGTATGTTATCCCTCAGGTTATTGAAATAGATATTTAAAGGTGGAGAGGATATTCAACTGGGTCAAATGCTGGTGAAGGGTGAAAGAAGGTGAGCAACAACAACTGATCATTGGGTACTGCAATGTGGAGGTCATTGGTAACCATTATAAGAGCAATTTTGTTAGAGTAGCAGCAGACAAGTGTTTATTACAAAGGGCGTGAGAGAGAATGCAAGAAAAAAAACTGGAGACCACAAGTAAGGAGGTTAGTCCCAGAGTTCTGCAGTACAACAGAGAAGGGAAACATGGAGAGTATCAGGAGAGGAAAGTCAGGACAATAGAGGAGTTTTGTTTTCATTTATTCTTAAAATGGGATAAGTAAAAGCTTATCTGAATGCTTATGGGAATCATCCAGTAGAGAGGGAAAAACTAATGATACAGAAGAGAAAGGGGAAAATTGCTGAAGCAGTGTCCTTGAGTGGGCACAAAGAAATGGGAGCTAGAGACAAGTGGAGAAATTGCTCTACTCTAGATGCATGGACATTCTTAAGACAAGGTAGATAATGGGGCCATAGATGCAGTTATATGGGTAAAGGAGGTAGACAATGTTTGATTTTTATAGGGTACAGTTCATGATGCAAGACTATTTTTTCACATTAATGTTTGAAAAAGAAAATGGAAACACTGGCTTACATTGTTTTGTAGAAGAACAATGAACTGTGTTGAAAGAGAACAGATTTCCAGACAGTGTTGAGATCTCTGGTAATCTATCACATATGGCTCCTTTTATAGTCAACTTGCATAAATAGAGAATTCCCTTTCCAATTTGGCTTAATTAAAGAAAGAAACACCTAGTGTTGTGATTACTGAGACCCCACCCTGCCTTCAGGGAGCTGCCTATCTGGTAGGACAAGCCTCAAGATATAGTGCCTGTTTTTTTTTCTAAATAAAAATCATGAGTGATCACCCCACTCATGGGTTGACAACAGCAGAGAATACTTAACATGAGGGCCATTCAGGCATATTCAGGGCATATGTTCACCATTACTGTAATTAGTATCAGATGTTTGTAAGTGCTGACCCAGAGAAATCAACAGTATTACAGAAGAACAGAAGAGTGAATGTTCAACTTTGCCTGGGAGGTGTGGGAAAGCGAAGTTAAAGCTTTGAAAATTACTGAAACAAAAGGAAAGAAGGAATTAAGCTAGGGCAGATAGATTAGTCAACTGAATGAGTCTGATTCTAAGGAGTGTGGATATTATCCTATAAACATCAACAGTGACATAATCGTGTCTGTGTTATAGAAAGATAAATCTAGTAGCCACGTGGAGTGGAGATTGGCCCAAACTGGAGGTCATAAACCATTCAGTGCCCTCTACAATAGTGCAGACAAAATATAATAGGGAAATGACAAAGAAAATGGCAATAGAATTGGGAGAAGGGGTAAATCTTAATCTGATATTTTTAGAGGAAGGGGAAACAGGGCTTTGAGACTTATTTGGAAAAAAAAAAGAACAAATAACAATGACTGCAAGGTACTAATTGGGGTAAAAATTACACTTTGAGGTCATTTGTCAAGATCTAGAACACTGAGGATGAGCAGTTTGGGTCAGGAGGTGAGCAAACATAATGAGTTCATTAGGTGCATGTTCAGAGTTAGGTAATTTCAAGCAGTTGGAAAGTCTGGGATTTTTCTTTGATGTCTTTCCTTTCTTTTAGTGGACATTGGACTTATCATTTGAACTCAACAAAAGAAGAAAAATAAAATTAACAATAAGTAGGTGCAATTAAAATGATGTGAAGGACATTCAATACTGAAGGACAAAGTCAATCATACCTACAAAAGAAAGGTGTTTTTCATGCAGGGTGGCCACTTCATTGAAGTTTTTTGTGGATTTTTTTGCATTGTTTTGTTTTGTTTTGTCAGTTACAAGGTTGGCCAGAAATATTTTACTTTCTTCTTTGTTATTATATATTCATATTCAACTAATACATTGATAAAAATAAAACAAAACGAAAGATGGCTGAAAGGAAATGGTAAAACACCACAGAGAGAAGAAATAGTTTACTTTTCTTTCATAGATTATGTGACCAGAGGAAAATGCTTTGGGATATAGTTTTAAGATTTCCAAGAACTTCAATAAGGCATACATAATAAATACATTATGCATTTCCCAAGTCATTAATTATACACCAAGACCATCTAATGACAGAATAGAAGGCTTATTTGACCAATCCAAAAGACCTCATTGATTTGTATCTTTATAGTTTATGTAGTTGACATATTGTAAAACTTCAAAAATTAGTAAATTCATCTTTTGACAAACTAAAGAATGCCATGATATGCCACAAAATCTTCTTCTGTTTTCTAATTACACTATTATAATCCTCGTAGTCACATGAATTTGATATGATTGTTTTTATTGTGACATCATATATACTCAAAGCAATGCTTTTTTTCCTAGAAACTTAGAGCTAAATTTAATGAATTTGCCATGATTATGGCAAATACCTTAATTGCTTTTATTATTAATATATTTAAATTTTCTCATTTTATATGTTTAAAAAATTTTTCTTTTTATTTCTAATGTTTTTTTATTAAACAAATGGCTTTATTATTTTTAAAGTGTTTTGGGGTTTTTTTTGTTTGTTTTGTGGGGTTTTTTTGGCAGCAGAGAACATAAAAGAACATATGAATATACAAACTGAACTAATAAATAAGCCCTGTTGCTATGCCAGTTTTTTGTTTTGTTTTCTTTTGCTTTTAATCTCCCCTTGAACAATATTAGTAGCCCACTGAAACTGACATCCTTCTATGATTTGCAGGCCAACAGAGAGGTAGATGAAAAAGTCACAGCAGTCTTTTTGGCACTTCTAGCATCTAAAGTTTATGACAGCTTGGTCTAGCATGGGGCAGGTACAGTACTTAAGCTGCAGTTTTGTTGGTGTTCCCACAGTTTTGTTGGTGTTCTCTCAAATAAATAAATAAGATCATTTAAAAAAAATTTTAAAATACCATATAATTAGAAAGGTTACTATTTAAATCTGCAATAAAAGTGTACACTTGCTTTGGGATATAGATGTACCAAATAAGTTGCAAAGTTATGCTGCTATAAGAGTCGATAGCCTCCTTTGAATAAGGAAGGGCTAATTAAGAGAACACCAACAAAACTGCTGCTCAAGTACTGTATCCGCCCCACGCTAGACCAAGCTGTCATCAACTTCATACACTAGAAGTGTGAAATGAGAAAAAGAGCGGGAGAGAGCATGAGTGGGGGCAGAGGGAAAGGGAGAAGGGGACTCCCCACTGAGCAGGGAGCCTGATGCGGGCTCCATTTCAGGACCCTGGGATCATGACCTGAGCTGAAGGCAGATGCTTAACCAACTGAGCCACTCAGGCGTCCCCTAAACATATGGTAATTTTTATTAAGCATGGCTCAACTTACCAAAGATAGCTTAAAATTAACCTAGTAATGATAAATTTTACAATTTATAATTTATTCTATTATTTTCATTTGTATTTTTCATTTTTTTGTTTTACTTGGAGATTCACACTCCAAACATTATTTGACACAAAATTTCTTTAAATACCATGAAGAAAAGTATTGTGTCTGTGTATTCATACGACTGAGACTTCTATGCAAATTACTGTTGATCTAGGAGTTACAGGGTTTAAAAGGGTAAGGCCTGGACACCTGCGTGGCTTAGTCGGTTAAGCATCTGCCTTTGGCTTGGGTCATAATCTCAGGGTCCTGAGATCAAGCCAGATGTTGGCTTCCTGCTCAGTGGGGAGCCTGCTTCTCCTTCTCCCCTGTCCTGTTCTTGCTCTCTCTCTAGCTCTCTCTCAAATAAATAAATAAAATCTTAAAAAAAAAAAAAGGTATGGCCCAACATGCCTTTTCCAAGAGCTAATAATATGGTGAAGACAGCCATTTAAACAATACAAGATAGAATAAATTATGTCTGTTGTAGCATTTTATGTTTTAAAGATTGTTTGATTTGAGAGAGGGAGAGAGAGAGAGAGAGAGAGAGAGAGAAAGGGGGTGTGTGGGGAGGAAGGGGCAGAGGGAAAAGAAGAGTGTCCCAAGCAGACTCCACACCGAGCACAAGACCCTGAGATAACAACCTGAGCCAAAACCAGGAGTCAGAGGCTTAACCAACAACGCCACCCAGGCGCCTTGTCTGTTGTAGCATTAAAAAAAAATGATAAGCAGTGAGAACACCCAAGAAAAAAGTGGTTAAGGAATCAAGAAACCTTTACTAAAGGTGACATGTTCCATATGCCATGAAGGATGAAAGAAGAGCTGTGTATAGGTGGAGGGAAAAGGGTTGGAAGAAATAATGGGTTGAGTTGTTTCCTAGCTGACATAATAGATTAGCATAAACTTGGTAGCTTAAAACAGAAATTTATTCCCTCTTTGTTCAGGTAGTCCAAAGTCAGAAATCAAGGTTTGGTTCTTTCTGGAGGCTCTAAGGGAGAGACTGTTCCATGCCTACTCATGAAAAATAACAATTTCTCATTATTTATTGTTTTAATTTCTGAAAGAGAAAGAGACAGAGACTGTAAAGGTCTTGCAAGGCAATATAAACTCTTTTGTATGGTTTCAGTAATGTTCTGTCATAGAAAAGCTTAAATCGTACTCTGTCAGCTTACAGAGCAACATTGACCTAACAGTGTAAAGATAAATATTATTAGCAATAGTTATCATGGGGCACCTGGGTTGCTCAGTGGGTTAAGCTTCTGACTTCGGCTCCTGTCATGATCTCAGGGTCCTGGGATTGAGTCCCATGTTGGGCTCACCAGTCGGCAGGGAGTCTGCTTCTCCTTTTCCCTCTGCCTCTTTCCCTCACTCATACTCACCTGTGTGAGTGCTCGCTCTTTGTCTCTCTCAAATAAATAAATAAATAAATCCTTAAGAACAACAAAAACATAGTTACCACGTATTGAATACAGATTAGGGTTCTTCATTTAATCTTTACCCTAATGGTAGTATTAGCATGTTCTTGGTAGAGATAAGAAAACTGAAGCATAAAGAGATTAATTAATGATAGTATCTGTAAAGACCTACATGTGATAAGCAGAGTAATAACAAAATAAATTGAACATGAGAACATATATCACTATAAAAATTGAAAAAAGAAACCAAGAATACATAGATGTAAGTATTATAACAATAGTGTGGTATCCGATTGAAGAAATAGAACTCTGTGTATTATAAGCAACCTACTTTTTAGCACTTTTTGCTTCTGCCTTCTGCAATAAAACCCATTCCACAATATAAAAATATTATATAGCCACTTACTCTAACAATAAAAATGAAAGCTACAGACCCTACTGTCTGGGACTGAGAGTTTTATCTGGTAAACTAGAGTTTAATATGAAATGCCATTATAAAGAAATTGATATTTGTTTAAAAGGAAATAAACCAAGCGCTCCTCTAAAATGATTTCATTTCTATGCTGGGACTAAAGGTTTTGAGCTGCCTTGTCAGGCTGTTATTTCCCAAGTATGATCTCCATATGGTCTTCCTGAAAATGGGGGCTGGAGGAATAGTTGAAAATCAGATTACTGTGCCCAGCCCCACACCTTCTCAATTGGTCTCAGGGAACGGGATGAGGCAGTCTGCATTTTAAACAAAGGTTCAGGATAATTCTTTAATACTAAACACCTGAGAACCTTTGAACTTCGTTAAATATAGGTACTCAGATTATTCTACCACTCCCCACTAAAAAAAAAAAATCCCTATTTCCTTAACCTGGACTTTTAGAAAAAGGTGATGCTAGTCAGAGGGAAGAGAAGACTACAAAATGAAAGAGCGATCTGAGTCTGCAGTGGTCCCATAAATTCCCAACTTCAAAGGAGTTGTATTAAGTAAATATATAAGGTAACTATTTTGCCTGCTACCTTTTGTTAAATCAAATCAGTATGTTTAAAAAGTCATTGTTTTTAAATGCTTCTTAATAGACCCAAATATGTATATATGGGTGGTATGCATCATGTGTTTCTCAAAGCAAAATAAAATTAAGAGGTAGATTTTGGTCTGTGTCTTGCTATTCAGTAAGAAGGGCTCCACCAGTGAGGCCAGATTTCCTGGGCACACATCCTTCTGGGAGTGGCTGCTCGCTTTACTTCCCATTTAGCAGCTGTACAACTGGGAAACGTCCAACAGAATGAAAGCCACCTGCTCCTCTAATGATTTCAGCCAAACAGGCGGGATTGAAGCTTTACCAAATGTGTTGTCTGTCACACTGATTCAGTTTTTAAAAGGAAATTAAACGGGTCAGATATTCGTATAGAAAATATGTGCCGTTAGTTAACTCCTGTGATGCTTGAGGTTCCTTTCAGACTCCCTCACTCCATGGATTTTGAGATGCCCTTGTGAAATGAAGAGGGGAGATAGTTTGGAGGTCAGAGTCCCATTCGAATTTCCAACTCACCTCTTTACCCACTTCAGTCTCTATAATTTTTTAAAAATAGTCCACTAGACAGAATATTATAGAGAGAACAAAATCACAAGCTTTCCAATCACACAGATGTGAGGTTAGAAATTGGCCTCTGCCCTAATTTGCTCATTTGCCGCTCTGAGCCTTGGTTTTGTAATCTGGGAAATAGGGTTATTTTATGGATTAGATGTGTCCGGCAATGTCATGGGACATTTGTTTGCGTGTAAATATTTAGTATTATCTGTTTTTTTATTTTATTTCTCTATAATTGTGTTTTACATAATTATCTACCCCGGGGATGTCTACATCATGACAAACATCCAGAGAAGGTCCATTTCAAGTTTTCCCTCATTTCACCCCAAACCGAGCACGTATATCATCTTTTATTTTCTGTCATCATCTTCAACATGATGCTCTAATACCATTTGACAGAGGGTGATGCAATATCAGTATGAATTTGTATGTCAGAATATTTCCATAATAACTGGGGATTAATGCTTCGTAAGGATTAGTTCATATAAGAGTAGAAGTATAAGTAGGAAAAAAACCCCACAAAATTCTGTGTAACAATTTCAGGAAAATGCTCTATGTAGGCATTATTTACTGGACCTCAGATTTTAATCATGAAAAGCATTTAGCTAGTAAGCACCTTCAGTGAACATAAGACTATTAAAAACTCTAGAAATAAGTTAATTGAAGTGGATACAAAAGGGGAGAAAATGACAAGTAGAAATAGAAAAAGAAAAGCCTATCAATAGGATTTAACAGTACTCTATCATTCTCTTATATTCAGTAGTTTAAGTAAATATTTGATTAGAATGAGCAAATGAAGTATATAAACCCTAAATAATTTTAAGTGTAGAAAAAGAATGTCTGTTGTAAAAGCATGTTCTCTTCCTTTATACATGAATGCTATTAGTTTAGACACCTCTAATTTGGAGCTCATCAAAATCCATTCCAATGGATTCAAAGTATCATGAAATATTAGATCCATGTGCTGATTTGTATTCTTTCATTTAATGGGCACTTTGCTTTATACTCTTTGAGCAATTTCCACTGCTGGGGTAGCACCACAGAAAATGCCAACATCGGCAGACTTGTCACAAAAGTCAAGAAGCCATTTACCTAATTACAGCATCAGTCTTTACAGCAACCTGTGCGCTCTGATGGTGTTAATACCTGAAGGCAAAATCAACTTGGTGTAGCCAGGTTCTGAGTTCTGTAGCAGGTTCTGAGTTTTGACATTTTACACCGTTCACTTCCATACTATACCCACTCTATCTTTTTGTGTCAAGACAGTCTTTCCCAGAGAGAGACATAAAAGCTAAGAAGGCATTTATTGCTAGGATGTACCTTTCTGCCAATGTCGTAGTTATCTTTGCATCTCCTCCTGGCACAAATTGGCCATACAGTGGGCATTTAGCACACATTTTTTTTTTTTATGTCTTTGCCATGTCCTTCTAAAACAGAAGTATGATTCTGGAATCAGTCCGCTCCCAAACTGCTGTGTCAAAAATGACAGTCAGCTCAATGATAATGAACCACAGAATTATTTAAATAAAACTATGTTTCAGGCATGGATTATAAAATGATCATCTTAGTATTTTTCTGCAAAACACAGCTAATGTGTTTCTTTACATTTCTCTGACCTCCCCTCATTGAATTACTCCATCTTTATTGCAGAAGCCTGCAAGCTTTGCTTGGACACTCACAGTGATTTGCACCTATTTTTCATGGATGTGTCAGCCTATGATTATATAATTATATGACTTTTTATAAAAGCGTAGAAGGCTTGGAAAATGATGTGCCCTCATTTTATGAATGCTCAAGTACTCTTTGAATAAAACACTTTACTCACTTTTAGAGCTATGCCACTGGAAGGCAATCATTGAGTCTTTTATGTAAATTACTATTTTTCATTATTTACCGATTCCCAGTTGCCCCATATATAGTCTAAGTATATTCTCTGTGGCAGTCAGAATGGTACAATCTAGGAGTTAAATGATTAAAAAAGCAGATTTCCTGGGATTAGATGCAATATAATACTATGTTGACACAAATGACTGGCTTTTTTTTCCCCCTATTACTTAGAAATAATCACAATATACGGTAGTTAACTAAATGATGGTCTATACTTTTAACCAGTTTATGAAGCAAGATTTCTTCAACCTTACTATTTAGTTTCTATAATGCTATTCAAATAAATCACTTTTAAGTGAATTGTCATGTCATATTAATTGCGTATTTAATGAGTATCTACTATTTCAATTCAATGATATTCTTCTATAAGAAATGGACCTTTTGGCCACAGGTTTTCAAAGTAGTTATAGAGTCAAGACACAATTACCAAATACAGAACAGCAAATATCATAAATTAAAAAATTAAAGCAGTTGCTAAGGTTACATTTGATTGAAATACATAAAATTGCCCATTTTAAACTGTTGTCAACCTAGTATAACTACAAACTTATAATTTTGCCTAATTCCCCACTTTCTCTCAGTTTGATGTCTCAATCCTTGTGGGTCCCTCTGCCTGGAAGGTCTCTCCCTACTGTACGGTTTCAGCTAGAGCACAGTAGGCTCAAAGTATCTTGCCTGAAATTCACAGCATGGGTGAGATACCGCATTATTGATTGCATGCCTTTTACATTTAAAATATTTCAATGTGTGGCAATATCCTAGAGTATGTGATTTCATGTACCCCTACCCCACCCTGGCCCTTCCTCAAAAATAATTCCTCCAAGGTAGTGTCATAACATATTTGTGTCCTTGAGGGTAGATGTCACAACATATTTGTATCTATAGAGCTTATTAACATGATTGGCATCTGGCCAGGGCTAAGTAAGTGCTGAATGAATGAATATGTGAATATGTTAATAATTCAATAACAGCATATTTGAACTGGGTGAGACCTTGCTGATTTTCTACTTCTGCTCCTCATTTTACACATGAGAAAATTGAGGCTCAGAAAAATAGCTTGCCATTACTCCTTAAGAGTTGAATTAGAGGGCGAATAGTACAAGCAAAGTGTTAAAAGTCATCTAAAAATGTAAAAAATCATCTAAACTTATATGGGTATAACATATTTCCTTGCTGGTGTATCTGTGCTCACTAATCTATCTTATTTTACACCAACTTGACTTTGCCTTCAGGTGCCCATATCTCCAGTACTTGGGAGATGATTAGCACAGATATTTACCCAAAGAAATAGTAACTCTGGAATAACTCTTGGCAATGATAGTCAGTGAAGATTTTGTAGAAGAATTGGGATTTAAACTGAATCTTAAAGTATGGGTCAAATTAAAACAGATGGAGGAAAGGGGAGAATGTGAATGGAGTGGTATGAGCAAAATATTGGGGCAGGAAATCGTAAAATGTGCAGAGAAGGGTGAGCAAAGAGAATATTAAATTAGTCAATGGTTGTCCTCATGTCCTTAGAAAGTGTGTGGTTTTGGTTTTACATATATATGTATGTGTATGTATGTATATATAGAATTATATATATAATGTGCACATATGTATATGTGTGTGTGCATATGTATGTGTATATGTGTGTGTGTAATTCTAGAGACTGTCCTATCTGTGTTGAAAAAAGTCAATTTATAAAAGCATCCTACATTAAAAGTTAAAGTAGGGTTGAAAATTAATTGTAGGGCGCCTGGGTGGCTCAGTGGGTTAAAGCCTCTGCTTTCGGCTCAGGTCATGATCTCAGCGTCCTGGGATCGAGGCCCGCATCGGGCTCTCTGCTCAGCAGGGAGCCTGCTTCCTCCTCTCCCTGTCTCTCTGCCTGCCTCTCTGCCTAGTAACTTGTGATCTCTCTCTCTGTGTCAAATAAATAAATAAAATCTTAAAAAAAAAAAAGATTAAAAGAAAAAAAAAGAAAATTAATTGTAATCTCAGACTTTAAAACTTGGTTTATACGTAAATATATTTCTACTTTACTAAAACAACTGACCTTCTGCACTTAATAAGATAAAGTGGTTTTTTCTTCCTCTTTTTCTTTTTTTTATCCCCATCAAATTATTTCTGTTAACTCCAGAAAATACTGGATTTTTACATAGAGATTTTTCATTCTCTTTTATATGTTTCTTAGAGATAAATGTGAACACTGTGTGTGTGTGTGTGTGTATGTGTGTGTGTGTGTGTGTGTGTGTTTGGGTGTGTGAATTCATAAAGAGGGGCTGTGGAGGGAGTTTATAGAAAGAAATATCCCCTTGAAAATGTAGTTTAGGATTGGTACCTGAGCCTTCCATGTATCCACCCTGCCACAGCATGACATCCACAGCCAATAGATTTTCTTTCTGTGTTTAGCCTGGGCTATAACAGTCTCCATAAAAAAAAAAAAAAAAAAAAAAAAAAAAAAAAAAATCACCATAAGTAGCTTCTCTCAATTATTGTAAATTGGAACAAAAGGTAGATTTTATCAACTGGTTTAAGAGTATTAATTTTTAGAATTATATATGTGTCTACTAAATTTATACTCATGGCTGATATCTAAATTTTTCCTCTACTGAGTCATTTTCAATTCACTTAACCATTTATTGAGTGCTCAATATGTGTTTGGCAACATTTCAGTTGTCAGGGATGCAATGGCCAAAAAGAAAAAAAAGAGAGAGAGAGAGAGAAATATGCATGGACTTTGAACTTTCCCCATATGGAGTTTTGAATTAGTGGGATCTACATAACAACAAAATAATAAATGAATACAAAATGATAAATGAATACAAATTATTGAAAGTATTTTTAGAGAAGTTGAGGTCAACCACTTTGGAGAGTGTCTTATTTTGGAGAAGGTCTCCTAAAATGTTCTCTCAGAGGGGGTGACAGAGAAACTGAGACCTGAGGTAAAAGATGGAGTCACCCATACAAATGACAGGGAGAAAGTGCTAGTAGGAGTTGGAACCACCATATATGCAGTGGTCTTGTGGCAAGTACTTCATAGGCTAAAGGAACCTGTGGTAGACCAGCAAGGAGAACTCATGACTAAGGGATACAGAGAGAGATTGGATGTGAAGAAGATGGTTGGTCCAAAGCAGCCAGATCCAGCAGGAATAGGCAGACCATGCTAAGGATTCAGATGTTATTCTGTGTGTGATAAGAAAGTAAAGTAAGTACAGAAGTGTTTAAGCAGGGAAGTGCTTTAACAGGAAAAGATCTCTGAGATTATCAATTATTAATTATCCTATTGAAGATGGATTGGAGAGGAGGAAGAGAGAAGTAGGAATGTCAGTAAGAAGGCCATTAAGTTGCCCAGACAAGAAAAAATGGTGGATTAGACTAGGATGATGGTGGAAGTGGATTGAAGTGAGCAGATTCTAGAAATACTTGGGAGATGATAGAGCTGTGAGAACTTGATGAAGTGCTTTGTGATGTAAGGGAAGGGGACCAGTGTGGGGAGCTTACAGATTTCTAACTTCAGCAACAGAATGAATGGATGAGCCATCAACAGAGATGGGAACCATTGTGTGAGCAGGTCTGTCGGGGTAAGGAGAGTTCAGCTTTCTATGCTTTATTTGTGATGCTTGATTGTTAGTGTTGACACTGTAGTGTTTAGAAATCCGTAGTGAGGTTTAGATGACAAATACAGATTTGAACAACATGAATGGATAGATAATTGAGGTTGTAAAATTTATCTTTTTCTTGATCATAAGAGGGAAAATCAAAGACTATTTGAATGGGTGTATAATGTAAATATAAATGAACAAATAAAATGTAAAAATATGTGCACGCATATATGCACAAACAGCACACACACACACACACATACATTCACCTCCTTAGGGCATGGGAAAAATAATTAATACCATTTGGATAAGGAGCGAAGGAAGCGAGGGGGGAAGAAAAGAAGGGAGAGAAAGAGGGAGGAAGGGAACTTTTGCTTGCCTAAGAAAAGCTGTGTTCAAATCAACTTCAGAAATTCAAATAATTTGGGGCTCCTGGGTGGCTCAGTCGGTTAAGTGTCTGCCTTCGGCTCAGGTCATAATCCCAGGGTCCTAGGATCAAGCCCTGAATTGGGCTTCCTGTTCAGTGGGGGAGCCTGCTTCTCCTTCTCCCTCCACCTGCTCCCAGGGCTTATGTTCCCTCTCTGTCAAATGAATAAATAAAATTTAAAAAAAATTCAGATAATTTACCAATTCAGTTTATTTTCCCCCCAAAGCTGTATATGCATGTAAAAGGAAACTTGTAAAAATAGAAATAAGATTAACTCAGCTTCCCAAGTTCACATAGGGTAAGGATATTAGAATTTCTGTGTTCTATCATCAGTCATTCATTTCATCATTTACTGACAAAAAACTTCATATTTTTAATTTAATCCTAGCTGAAACCTCTAGAAATGCCATTGCTACAAGGAAAGTGATCTGGATTACTGAAGACATCATCCAGAATATGTGGAATACATAGGACCAATTTGTAGGTGTGTGTAGGCAATGGAACACAGATTAAGTTAACCCTAAAAATCTCTGCATTTGGGAGTTGCCAGAGTGGCTACCCCCTGCCGCTTCTAGTTAAGTTGCATCTGATAGAAATATTGTCAGACCACAGAATGTCTCAGGCTAGTGAGAAGACAGAGCCAAATTAATAACAAAAATAGCCAATATGCCAGCCAGGGTTGTCAGCTCTTGACATACCATCTCCTTTAATTCTCACCCTCTCCTGAGATGGGTCCAATTTTTATGTCTATTTTATACATAAAGATATTGAGATGAGCTCAAATTTGCATAGCTGGGAAGTGGTAAAGCTAGAATTTGAACTCCCGTGCGTGTGAATAGATATTATTTGTTGATTGGGAGGACTGCATCCAGGCAAAAGTTTCCAATCCCGGAGGAAAGAAGGGCTGGTTATTGTATGCAGTGGATGGCTTGCCGGCTCCCACTGGCGAAAATGGAAAGAGAAGGAAATAGCAGCAAGTTGTTCATTCATAAACCGTAATTTTCCCAAATGCAAGGCTTGCAGTTTCTGCACCTGGTACATTGCTGACTCATCTCACCTGAATCATTTTAGTCAGCTTCATTGTGTTTGCAAGATCTGCTAATTACCTCACTGGAATAATTTAAACTATCAATAAAGAATGCAATAAATCATTAAAGATAATGGTTAATAAGGAGAAATAATTTTGACTATTCAGCTTGCATTGATCCTTGATATAAAAAGATTAATTTTATGTTCTATTTTTAAACTTACAGGCAACCATTAGCCATTTCATTTGGCAGAGTTGAACTGAGCTGGTTTTTCATTAAAAACTTGGGATTTATCTTATCATTGAATCCTTACTGTGATATCTCATTCCAGGAACAGAAAAATATTGTGACTTACCAAGAAAGTGCAACAAGACAAATGTTACCTGTTTAATAAAAATCATTGTGGCAGAGCTTTGAAGTACATGAAGTTTTAGTGGTGTTACTGAAATCTTCATCATTTTGAACCTACCTACATATACAGAGTCCTTACTCTTGTTAATTTAAAAGATCGATTTCTTCCTCTTAGACCTAGAGGAAGTGGTGATTTTATTTGTTACTGAAATTTAATGGAGATACAGTATCAAAGTTATGTGATTTGAAATATATAGCAATGGAAATAGCTTATGTTTCAGGCATTCCCATCAAAGCTTAGGGAATATTTTAGTGTTAATGTCCATTTGAACGTTCTCAGAACAGTGCTCATTTTTCATTTATTTTTATGTTTTTGCTATGGCTAAACAAAACTGTATAGCAAGAAATACTCTCTAGTTATATTGGTCCACTGCATACCAGGATTATATTGTGTAATGCATTATATGTGTGACATCACAAAGTTTTAATGCATTAGGAAGTTTTCTTTTTTTAAGATTTTACTTATTTATTTTGAGAGAGAGAGAGCGTGCACATGGTGGGGGAGGACAGAGGAAGAAACAGGCTCCTCACTCAGCAGGGAACCAGACCTGGGGTGGGGGTGGGGTCAGGGGCTCGATCCCAAGGTCCTAGGATCATGACCTGAACCGAAGGCAAACGCTTAACAAACTGAGCCACCCAGGCACCCTGCATAAGAAAGTTTTAAACATTGTCATCTTAGCAATCTAATAAAAAGTGCATTTTGTGTCAAAACACAGAACTGTGGAAGAGAAAGTCAAAACCATACTGTATAATTTTGACTTTTTTTAGATTAGCACCAAGTGAATAATTAATACTAAAGGTATTAAATGTACTAAAGGTACATCACCTAAGTAATTTTTACCTGTGAAAAAGCTCCATTTTGCCTAATCTGAAAAGTTTAGAAATATGTATAACAAAACAACAGAGCAAATTTTAGAAGCGTAACCTACCATAAAGCAAATCAGCCATTTAATTCCCAAATATGAATTTAAAAGTATCTCCAACTCTCCTTGAATATGAGAGAATAGTAAGTCACAAGTACAATCTCTGTTTTACTTCTTCATTTACTGATTCTGTGAATAGTCCAGCAGCTACATTTTATTACTACCCTATAAATGTACCTGTATTTTATCAGCCTTTTCCACCTATTTTTAAGCCACCACTATGGCCCCAACCGGTACCCAACTGTTCAAAAGCATAGAATGGAAATGAAGACTAGCAAACTGGTTATTTCCTCCCTCTTCAAACCTGATGGGAAATTCTTTATACAATCAAACAATCAATAAAATCTACTCTGCTGGTGTCTGAGGAGAGTCCAATGAAGTACAGAGAAGGACATTACTGTTTTGTTCTGTCCATGCAGTTTTTGGTTGCAAGTAATTTAAAAAAATGCAGAATTGCTTACATGAAAAGCTGTTTTATTGCAAAGCTGTCCCCATTATTTCATGCAATTAAGGAAAGAAAGTAATGTTGAAAGTAGCAAAGTTGAAAAACTAGCTCGTAGTCTTCTCTATGAAACACAGTGTTCTCTCTGAACCCTGTTTCTCTCTGACTGTTGGTGTCTCTTAGTTCTCTCTGTTTAAACCTCTTACCTGTGATGTGAAATGTCTCCATCCAAGTTACAGCTTCGTAGCTTCTCAGCTCCATTGCCCACTAATGGTTGCCAACAGTTGAGAGAGAGAGTGCACACATCTGGATTAGCAGGGCAGATCTCATGAGTGAGAGCCTGCCCTGGTCCACTCTGCTTTGACCATGGGATTGGATCAAGTAGGTCTAGTAGTGGAACAGACAATGATAGGCATGTTTCATATAATCCTACCCCCTATGCTTGGAAACATGGCATAGACATTGAATGATAGCTAGAAATCCAAGCCAGGTTTGGTTGGTGGTTTTGAATAAATTCTGCGGGAAGGGAGGACTTGAACCAATTCTTGAAGGATGAGTAGAAATTAAAAGGTGGAGAGGAAGACAGATCAGTTCAAACTGGAAGAGTGGTAAGAACAAAGTCTAAAGATTGGAACCTACCTGTATATATTTATCCTAAATTTTACTGGTGTGAGGATATGGAACACACTATTTACAAATAACAATAAAATATTTATCTTTTATTGTAATCTTATGTCTCAGAGTGCTTTCATTGATTTTTGCTTAGTTCTTATATCTATAGCCAATCTGTGGTTGCAATTCAACCATAATTTTCCAAATGGAGATGCATCCTAATTTGCTAATTCTTTGCCCACTAACCTTATTTTCATTAGCTCTAATATGTGATCTACTGTTGAACTGTTTCTCATTCTTATATCAATTACAGTCTTCAAAAGGAAAACTTTTTCAGCTTTAGTACCAATGGTAAATGTATATATTTATGAACAAACTCACAAAATACCAGAAAATTTAGCACTTGTCTCTTGTGACCCAGAATGAGATGGCTTCAGCAAACAACTGCTTTGTGTATGAGAGGTGATGACAATCTCAATGTCAGTGGAAAGGAAAGTTACATGTGGGAAAATCTGTAAAATAATCTATGGGATTTGATGGGACATGGAAGCAAGATGAAGATAAAGAACATTTCAACAATTTACACGTGGGTGAAGGGGTTTTGATGATACCATAACTGAGAAGGGATATAAAAATCCATTCATGGAAATCTGCTTTGTGAACAGTCAGCATGAGGTACTTAGGTAAAAATCCATTCATTCAAAAGTGTCCATGGGAGAGAAAATACTAATGAGGAAAAGCTCAACATTCTATACACTCTACAGGATAATTTTCTAATAAATGGTTGAAGTTACCCACAGTTCAAAAATAGATATAAATAATTATTGATTTCTATTAAATTCAGTTTCTCTTTTCAGCTTTTAGTGATGACCTTACTTGCACATTCCTCCTGAAATGGCACCCTCATTAGACTCTGAACCTTCCCAGAGCAGAGTCTGTCTTACTTGAATCCTGTGTTCCCAGCATCTAGCTCAGTATTTGGCTGATACTATTCCATAAATGTGGGTTGAATTAACGAATACAGAAGAATTTATACTTGGCTCAATAAAAGACAAAGTCTGTGATAAAAGTGATGAAGGGGGGCAGGATAGTTGACTTCAGTTCTTAGTCCTAGAGAAGATGTTGACCTATGCTAAATTAAGAGAGGTGCTTTGTAGTAGTAGTTGTTGTTGTCATTCCTGTCAAATCTTAGGAGTCCATCAGTCTATAAGGAAGTCTATACAGCAGATTCAATAATAAACTTATATGGCTTACTGCTGATGTTTCACTGTCTCCAGAGGGAAAATTCCGACAGTTACTGGATGTAGAGACACCCTTGAATTTCAAACCCTGAAGCTAAGGATAAGGATTAAGAGACTTGTGTTGGATATTGATATAGCTATAAATATTTAGCAGAACGAAGCTGAACAATTCCCTATGCAACATGCAAAGTATGTACAATACACTTTGTACATTTATTATTTACTTTTAGCAATTTGGAGTCAAGTCTTTATAATATGTTTGACTCTTCTGGTTTCATTAATGAATATACCCAGAATAAGGACAAAAGGGATTCTAAAACAAAATAAAATCTTTTTCATATTCAAGCTAGAGTGGTAATATTTAAAAAATTTTATAGGAAATACAAGGAATGGCATTTTCTCTCTTTTAATCCTGTGTATATAAAGTGAATTCTGTATGAGGAATGGAGGTACCCTGTGTGACTTTATCAGGTTCCCTAAATTCATTTGTAAACAATAGTTTGCAATATGGTAGACCATTTTGCATAGAAACAGTATTAGATGTAGCCCACACCAGTCTACACAACTTGATTTGGTTCAGTGCCTGAAGGTTATGAAAGCACTAATGATATTATAGACTAGGGGTTAGCAAACCATGATTTTTTGGCCACATCCAGTCCACCTCCTAATTTTTTAAGATAATTTTTGTTGGAACATAGCCATGCTTATGTATTAGCATATTGTCTCTGGTTGTTTTAGGGTCACAGTGGCAAAAGTAAGTGGTTGAAACAGAGACCTTTTGGCATGTAAAACCAAACTTTTCAGAGGAAATGTTTGCCTATTCCTAGGTAGTCCTTAATTAATCTCTAACATTATAAGGAGAGTGAATTGTGGGGAATTTCATTCAGAGTTTTGGCTCCGAAGCTCAGGTATGGATCCTTCTTGACCAGAGCTGTATGCTGGCTTGCTGCGGCTTGTGGCTCCCTCTTGTATTTCCTTGCCCCACCATTCAGGGGCAACTCCATGCAGCCAGAATTGATTCACAAGGTCTGAGAAGGAGTGGACTCTGGCAGGACATAGGCTGAAAACCTAAGAGAGTGGAGCTGGGCTAATTTCTTCTGTGGTTTTCTGGTCTCTTGTAGAAGTAAAGACATATGGCTAGATTTGGGAACATTGCCCTCTATTGGAAGCTAGTGATGAAGTAGTCACTTGCAGGGTTAAATCTTCTCTGCTTCCTTCCATCTCACCACCACTGTTTCTACTACTAGCCTCTCTGCATCTCAGACCCTACTTATGATGGGTCTTTGGGTGAGGTACCATGTGGGCATGAGTTAAACGATTCTGTCCTGGTCAGGAGCTAATAAAACAAGTATGGGAGAGATAGAGAGGATATTATAGGCAGCTATGAGGAGGAGAAGGGTGTTCCTGGACCCCTTGGATATCTCGCTTTCATAGCTAGGAAAGAAGAACATAAACTAGGTGTTGCCTATCCTGTATTAGGCTTTCCCAAATAGTTCTCTATTATGCCTTCTTATTCTATGTTAAACTGGTTGCATCACTGCTTGATGACACTTATGTAATATTTGTCGTGGGCCAGGCAGGGTGCTTGGCATTCTCCAGCTCTCCACTCCAATGATTTTCCTTTTTCTTCTCTAGCAACTGCTCCTCTTCCCTTTTAGATGTAGTCTTCATTAAGATGTAGTCTTCAATCCACAAATTCAGTGGATTTTCTCTCCTTGATATCATTGCAAATCCATCTGCTTCTTTCTGTTCATGCTGCCACCATCCTGGTCAAAACAGCAGCATTTCTCCACAGGAATAAGGAACAGCTTGTTATCTGGTTCACCTGAAGCCAATCTTAGTCCGATTCATGTTGCTCTTCTCCTTGAAACTTTTTAATGACCTCCTTTTGCTTTTCAGAAAAAGTCCAATATTGTGAATGTTACCTACCAGTCCTTGCATGGTCCTATGTAGTCTTTTTCACTTTCTCCCACATGCCATTCTTCTTCCTCTCTTTGATTATGTGGTTCCCTCTGCTGAGAAGGCCCCCACTTCCCTATACTAGACAATATCTTGACCTCTTTCTCTGCAGACTTAAGTCGTATCTTAATGTGATTTTTTTCCAAGAACAATCAGACTAGGTAAGGTGCTCTAAATCTCCCATGTGTAACTGTAATCACAATCATGATGAATTAAGTTAGTGCATAATTATGTAAAATCTGTCAGCCTCAGTAAAATGTAATCTCCAGGAAGGCAAGGGCTATATATTCCTAGTTAAGGCTGTGCTTTCGGGCGCCTGGGTGGCTCAGTGGGTTAAAGCCGCTGCCTTCGGCTCAGGTCATGATCCCAGGGTCCTGGGATCGAGGCCCACATCGGGCTCTCTGCTCAGCGGGGAGCCTGCTTCCTCCTCTCTCCTCTCTCTCTGCCTGCCTCTCTGCCTACTTGTAATCTCTCTCTCTCTGTGTCAAATGAATAAATAAAATCTTTAAAAAAAAAAAAAAAAAAAAAAGGCTGTGCTTTCATCCCCTAACACAACAACTCTATAAAAATTGAAAGAAACCAGTCTACTTACTGGCTGACTGATTGAATGAATAGCTCATTTAACAGGTACAATCTTAAAAGATATTTAATGTTAACACCATACATGGTAACTAAGTAAAACTGTTTCAGATCTAAGCTATGGGACCCTCAAACCATGCACTGCAATATACTGCAAAGACGGCTTAGGGTTTATTTGCTCTCCTCCTTGTTCCCCATTGGCATGTATAATGAAACGTTGATGAGGTCCAGCAACTGGATCCTAGGTAAAGGAAGAACAAATCAATATGGAACAGTGTTTTTGGTGTTAAGGGTCAAACTGAATAAATTGTGTACCTTATTACTGTTACATAGATAATGGCTGCACTGGATATCACTCTTTTATTTTAAGGTCACTTAGTCTGAGTATTATTATTTTTAATGCATTCACATATAAAATGGAGAAATGGCCTAATAATGAATACTTGATCCCAAAATCATGAAATCAATTTTAATATGCTTGGAAGGTTTAATATTTTCTTAGTACGGTAAGATTGATGAAGTCCTGTTAATGAATATATTGATGAGATTGAAGGAAAATGGGTTCTATGATCTTTTGTCACCAGTGAGGTGAACCTGCGATACAAACTAAAAAGTAGGTAAAGAAGGTTTTAAAGCAACCATGTTAAACGTAAAATGTTAGTTCTTAACTTTCTGGGTTTATTTACAATTATAACTATGCATTTTTATATAGATAGAAAATATAGCTAATTTTGTCAGAAAATCTATTTGAAATCAATACATTTATTTTTTTTATTTTTTTTATTTTTTAAAGATTTTATTTATTTATTTCACAGAGGGAGAGAGATCACAAGGAGGCAGAGAGGCAAGCAGAGAGAGAGAGGGGGAAGCAGGCTCCCCACTGAGCAGGGAGCCCGATGCGGGCCTCGATCCCAGGACCCTGAGATCATGACCTGAGCCGAAAGCAGAGGCATTAACCCACTGAGCCACCCAGGCGCCCTCAATACATTTATTTTTAAGTATCTTAAATAAATACTCTATAAATCTGTTTATTTTCTTTCTAGACTAGGGACTATATGGTCAGAAAGAACTCCTTTTCCTGATACGTCAATGGAAAATATTTTATTTAAAATCATATTTTATTAAAAATCTAATTAACAAGAAAATATCTTTTCAAATCATGTGTATATTAAGAAATGTGAAAAGTAGCTGTTTTTTTTAATTATAATTTTCTTTTTAAAATATATTTTAGAGGTAATTTTGAATACGTATTTAACAGTTTCAAAAGATTTTTTCCATCTAAAGTCTACCCATCAAGCTATATTCCCATGTTAACTAGCTTGAGGACAGATACTAATTGTACCCCCAATTTGTAATGTATCAGTTTAGCACTATTGATCTACTTAAAAATATGAAAGTAAACTAAGCAAGAGGTAGTCTCAATACCAAAGGAATGATATATTGATTTCATCTGACAATGCTTTGTCTACAGATCAATGTTTATATGCAGTACAGAGTGGTTAAGAATGAAACAGGGTGGGAAAAGGTCATAAAAGAAACAGTACCCACGGTTACTGGAGACCATGAAATGAACACATCTTAAAAATTTATCTGATAGGGAAAAAGAAGTTTATCTGATAGGTATTAGTAAAGGAATTCATTAGACTCACTGTGCAAAAAATTCACAACCATAAATATCTATTGATACCACCATCTACTTTGAAGAAATTGACTTCTTAATTAAGAATAAATTTGTAGTGTATTTATGAGATGAAGTCATTGTGTGAACTCAGTCTTCCTCTCATTTTACCATATGGGGAGTCTTGGGTGTTCAAACCTGTTCCCAATTGCCTCTATCAAACACTTGTATTCAAATGTCCTCAAGTCTAGAATTCTCTGACACTTCCCTCTAGGCCTTATTTCAGATCCTAATGGTTGACCTGTGTAATCCTCTGGGAACCGAAGGTTGTGTTTACCTTTCGGTCTTTTCTAGGTTCTTATTAGAATAGGCATACGTGCTGTCAACCTGACAGCAGAATTTAATGTCGAACATAAAATGCCATGTCATTCAATACATCTCTTGTGTCTTTCATGGTATTTTGGCACCATCAAGTTGACCCTTTCCCAAGCACAACCATTTATTTAGTTTATAATCCGATTAGCTCTTGATAGACTTTCCTCTTTTTTTCCTTCTCTTTTGAATCTTGATTCATTTCCTTAAAATATCCTTCTTTTTTACTTTAAACATATGTAGTAAGCACATGCTATCACTTTGGATTTAATTCTCCAATTAACGTTTATCTTATAGCTATGCTTGTTCTTCGAGAGCTGAACGTGTGTGATTTGTGATATAGGTGCTTCTTAGGTTCTCCAACCCATTTTTTATATTACCTTAAGATTTTGTCAAGTTACAGATTTTTAAAAATCCAGTATATCAAGCTGGGCTGGTAAAAGGTTGAGAGGTGGAAGAGATATTTTTTAGTATAATAATAAAGTACCATTTCATCAGATGCTAACTTTCTCCCCTGTAGAATAAAATTTAATATGCTATACTAAAATATATGCATATGAAAAAAAACTCTCTTTGCATAGTTTTAACCATCCTGTTATAGAACCAGAGAAGGCTAATTGCAACATTATATCCATAGGGGAAAAAATAGCCTACCACAACATTTCTCCCCACCCCCCACCTACAGTTTTTATTTTCTGGGACATAATATTTTAAGGGAAAAGCTAAGTGTCATTCTGTATCAATATTGTACTTTAAAAATAAAGATATTCTATTTTATCAATTATTTAAGTTAGCATGTCTTTGGAGATTTTTGAGGATTCTAATAGGGTCAGATGTGAACTTGGGAGATGATACAAAAAGAAAATAGAATCTAATTTATGTGTAGCAATACTGTATTTCAGAATAAAGTCATATAATAAATAATCAGAACATTATCTTCCAAAAAGTACATGCATTTTCTATTTTGATGTTATCTTTGTTTTTAAAGCCAATTTTAATGGTTGTTTTGATTTAAAACCTAAGGAATAAGGACAAAAATACTCCCCAAAACTGAACAGCAACGTCAACAAACAACTATGGTAATGTATGTCCAAAGGAAATATCTGTCAACTCTAGGAAGCAATAGCTGTGTAACAGTGCAGAGTGCACATTCACTCACATTGTTTATGCAACTTGTATTAGCATTAAGAACTGTGAAACTTCTATACTAGCGATCCTTGGACAATCATATACATAATTTTCTGCTTTTACATTCCTTCTAGCTCAGGTCTAAGGAATATTAACACATAGCAATTGCAGTTCATGCAAGAAAATGTGTTCCTGAATACCTTGCATAACCCAAATTTTCTGTCCTTCACAATTCACCAAAGATGACAGATTTTTGCTTTTAACTGGTCAAATGGTCCCACCCTGTAGTGATAGCATAAATCCAGCTCACCGATAAGTTGGCCTGTCAGCATTGATATTCTTTGAATAATTGACAAATCATTGGGTTTTTTTCATTTGACTTCTGAAATTTTGTTCATTATATGAGAGTTTATTTTTTTATTTGACGCCATTTCAAATAAGCTCAAAAGTCTACTGCACACTATTTCCTTTCACCTTATAAAATTTGTGCTCAAGAACTGAAATTATAATGTGACTAGGGTCGTATATTTGGATTTAAGTAGAAGTAGTGATTATTATTACCTTATAAACAAAAATACATCATAATCGTTAATAGTTTAGTTTTCATAAGTTAGCAAAAGAAACACATAGTTTTAAGTACCTCTGAAGAAAGCATCTAATTTTAGTTTATTTCTTTGGTTCTTATACTCACATTAAAAACATATATGCAAAAAAATATATGCATAGAACTGGAGAATGTCTAAGCTTCCTACATGAAATGGAACTAGAAAAATTCCTTTATTAATTATATCATCCATCACAACCTTGTGGATAAGTGAAGGAATTTGACATTGCTTTCACAATCTAGCATAGAAAATGGCTGAGTTTTTATTTGGTAATTACCTACTCCCTGAAAATTCTTCCTGGAAAATCAAAGAATATCTCTTTTGAAAATGTCCAAAGTGAAATATGGCAGTCTTCTGTGAATTCACTGTGTTCTTTGACCAATCTATTCTTGATCTTAGTATTTGGATATCAGAAATCCTATCAGTTGGAAGCCAAGAGAGTGTGGTGTGCAAAAGTAGAATAGTAAATAAAATATATCAATATGGTAATGAAAATCTATGCCTTGTAATTCTTATGATTTAGGTTATCTTGGGACACCTGGGTGACTCAGTCAGTTAAGTGTCTGCCTTTGGCTCAGGTCATTATCTCAGGGTCCTGGGATCAAGTCCCACATCGGGCTTCTTGCTCAGTGGGAGCCTGCTTCTCCCTCTGCCCACCATTCCCCATGCTTGTGCTCTTTTTCTCTTATAAATAAATAAAGTCTTTAAAAAAACACCTAGATTATATTGTACATGATATCTGAGAGATTTGTACTGTCTCAGAATACCCATTCTTCTTTGGTGTGCACTCAGCTTCATACACAAACTTTTCAGCCTCTGCAACTTTGATTGGTCTGGAAAATGCAAGCTTGTCCTCACTCACGCTTTTTCTCTCTCCTTCTCTTTTTGTATGTGTCAGTGCTGGCCTCTGAGGTGGCTAAGCAAACGGCAATAGTGACAACATGATGAACAAGCAAGACTAGCAATTGTCCAAATCGTTGCCCACCTAGACTGATTTCTTAGCATTTCAGACCTGACACTGAGTTTTCTCAGATATTAAATCGGTATAAAATGTATGTAGGTAGAAGGTGCACATACATGATGTGTGAAAGAGCACCCTTAGTTTGCTAAAACATTTAAGGCTGCAAAGTGTGTAAAGGCATATATACCAGAGGAAAGGGAACACACACACACATATTTGATATTATGCATATTACACTGACCCTTGAACAACATGGGTTTGAACTGTGTAGGTCCACTTATAGACAGATTTTTTTTTCAATAAATACAACACAGTACTGTAAAAGTATTTTCTCTTCCTTATGATTTCCTCAATAACATTTTCTTTTCTCTATCTTACTCTAGTGTAAGAATACAGTGTATAGTACATTTACAAAATGTGTATTGACTGTTTATGTTACTGGTAAGGTTTCCAGTCAACAGTAGGCTATTAGCACTTAAGTTTCTGAGAAATCAAAAGTTACAGGTGGATTTTCATCTGCCTTGGGGGTCAGTGCCACCAACCCCCATGTTGTTCAAGGGTCAACTGTGTGTATATATATATATATATATATACACACACACACACACATATATATATAGTTACTATGTATATACATATTAACTATATACATATACATGTATATATACATATATAGTTAATATGTATTGTTAATAATTGTTAATATGTATATTATATTGTTAATATATATGCCTATTATATACAAACAGGTAGGTCTATTATATTATAAATAAAAGATGTTGTGTATGTGCTTAACCATATAAATTGTTACCGCTTAAAAATGTGAATAACACTCTTATCTCTCTAGCCATAAGAAAATGGGACAACAGTCCAGTTTGACCCATAGGCTGTTATTTGCAGACCCCTCTGCTACGTTATATTTTAAGTACATACAATGTAAGAGATAACTTTTTTGTGTGTATGTGGAGGTTGAGTTACTAAATAACTATCCTAGGAAATTGAACAGCTCATATTGACTTTATAAGAATTGAAATACTTTCTCAAAGCAGTATTACATATACAGATATCAAATGGGTAGTATTCTCTCTTATTAACATCATTTAAAACAGGGGCACCTGGGTGGCTCAGTCATTAAGTGTCTGCCTTCAGCTCAGGTCATGATCCCAGGGTCCTTGGGCTCGAGCCCCGCTTAGGGCTCCCTGCTCAGCGGGAAGCCTGCTTCTCCCTCTCCCACTCGCCCTACTTGTGTTCCCTCTCTTGCTGTCTCTTTCTCTGTCAAATAAATAAATTTAAAAATAAATAAATAAATAAATAAATAAAAGCATACTTTGTAGTTCAGGGAAAGGCAAAAATTATAAGCATTATAATTGGGGAGGACCTTATTAATGTATATTTTATTATATATATATTAAGTTTTATAATTACCATCAGCATTGGCAGTTAATTTTCTCAGTGTTAATCAAATAGAATATTTACCATTATCAATTATCCATTAATAGCAAAAAATGAATGATATCTTGTAAGTCATTAAGAATCAATTAATATCTTAAAATTTCCAGACTCTGGATTCATAGCTTTATTGAAACAGCACTCTGCTTTATCTGCTTTGTTCGGGATGTGACCATGATTGATCAACGTCATATGTTAAAATATGAGGAATATATCATTTATAAAAGTGATTTTTCCATTGCATTGAATCTGTATTTTATCGAGCTCTGTAGTTTTGTGGCCTCTTATCATATGAATTACTAATTTGATATCCATTTTTGCTCTGGAAAAGATGGACTACATTTTTCTCTTCCTCTGTCTCTGGCATATGCTGAAATAAATCCTTATGGTGTTCAGGGTAGAATGGAACAAGATCCACAGGAAAAAAATGTCTTCTTTAAGCTAGAAGGAGTGTTCCATGCATTAATGCGATTCCAGAGAGACGCCATCTTGATTATCCCCAGTGGGGACTACAAGAACACTCCAAGGCAAGGATGTCAGTTTTGAAAATTCCATTTTCTTCAACATTGTCCGTTCCTTTCTCCCCTCTCTTATTTTTCTCTCATTTATTCCCTCTCCTCCTTCTCCTCTTTCCTAGAAATGTATTTTGAACAGAACATTTCACATTCCAACATGTGGTAGGTCTCTTCTACATCGATAGCCTTATACATCTAATACCTTGTTCTCTAGAGATACTTAAAGAGTAACATAATGACTTGATATACTCTAAATGGCTTTTAAGCGAGTTAAGCACTGGTGTGTTACTGGTCCAGCAGGCAGCAGAATAGTGTTTGCAGAATAAATGGTGTAACAGAAAAACACGCACATGCAATTAAATTTTTACTTGATCTATAGTTTTAAAATCCTAAGATATTTATTATATAGGGGTTCGATCTGAGAGACAAGGAACATACATGTAGCTAAAATGCACAAGTTGTTTCCATTTATGTTAGCCTACTATATCTTTGCTATTATAATGAAAGATAGTTCAATAAAATGACCATTGCTCATACCATTTCCTTTCTTGTGAACATAGTGAACCTAGTTTTTACACATGATGCATTTTTACATCATTGGTCAATAAAAAAAGCCTAATTTTTTATATAGGTGGGTATAATGTACTTACTGAATCCAGAACTTTGTCCTTATAGTTATTTTCGTGTGCCATTTTATATCTTTGTATTGAATGGCAAAATTCATTGATGACTTGGGAGTCTTTTGATTTAAATAAAAATTAAATTGCAGCAATTCTTCTTGACTATTTTTCAAGTAAATATAATAATGCATTTACAGTAATAAAGAGTTCTTTTGTATAATGAGTTGTGCATACACTGACACTCTCGGGCAGTATATATGGGTCATGGCATGATAAATTGAAGTTTTTAAAATTTTTCATTCTATTCAAAGTAATATGAACAATCAAGAATAAATTCACTGTATTTCTAGTAAAGTAAACATTTGATAATTTCTCATGGTCTTTCCTTGGATAAACTATCTTAAAATTTCCATAAATCTCATTACTTATGTGAAAGCCCAATTTTATTTGTTTATTGATTTTTACATGGACAGAAGGAAAGTCACGGCCTAAAGTCCAGTCTTTGATATTGATCAGTTTTTGCTAGGTCCCTTTTCCATTTCCCCTGTTGTGAATTAAACTGGTTCTAGTAACTCCCTCTCAGGAAATATCAGGGCGGGTGGGGAGAGGTTGGGGAGAAGGATGAGAAGGGAGGCTCTCAACACTGATCACTCAGATCCAGGAAGAGCCTAAGTCAACCTTCTTTTCTTCCTTGCATTCCCTTTGTTCCTCTTCTTGCCCTAAGTCATTTTTTAGATTTTCCAAAATCTGTGCAATTCTTTCTGACAAAGATTTTTACTGAGTCTGGAAAGTCAATGTCTAAGGGAGAAGATACCAGTGAGAAGTGTAGAGTACTAAGTACAGTATAGTTCTACCTGTCACTGTCTCCCTGTGAACATTTTCTCTTTCATTTTGGAACTCGGCCTCATGTGACCTTCATTGTCCAACTGTTTTGTTTTGTTTTAATGGAGAAGCTCTTTGCCATTTCTCTTCAGTTTGAGCATTGTATTCTTTAAGCCAAGAAACATATTTTGAAGTCTGCTGTGCAAAACATGTAATGTGTTCAAAAGAATGACAGGAATGTATATGTGTGTGTTTATGTACATATGTATATTGCAAAAAATTGTATGCAGTAAAAATATAAGATAACAATTGTTATGTTAAAAATACCAACACTTCTTATTTAACATTCTTGTAAAACAGTACTCAAAAAACATTTCAGGAGGGTTAAAAATATGATAGAAGAGGAGAATATGTCTCTTCATGTCTGAATTCAAACAAGGAAAGAATTCCTTTATATACTGAATTGTGCTGTATGAGAAATCAGTATTCCAAAGGACATCTGTAGAGTGAGGCTTTTGGGATCAAACTGAAGAAAAATGATCACCCAGAGTAAAATTTACAAGATAAATGTCTTTGGCTGAGGTTCTCAAAGTGACTTTTTTGCCTCTGGTAGACAACAAACTGCTAGTTTCTAAACTTTAAAAATCAATTTTGGTGAATAGACTTAAAGGTATTGGAAGAATGCTATCTTAAGCTATTATTCTGGGCAATTCAAAGAAAACACAAATTTAGAAGGATCATTTTTGCTGAGGTTAGTCAATATTTTGTTTAGAGAGTAAGAAAAGCATTAAAGCATTTTAAATTGGAATTTGCTTTTTTTTTCCCTAGAAAACATTTTAGAATTGATGTCTCAGTATTAGTTAAAATGTAAGAGTAATATAAAATTTATAATCATGAATTATTGCATGCTGCTGTTTCTGGTTCAAAAATAGAGTATAGCCATTACATTATACAAGACCATTCTGTTATTTAAGGGATAACCCTGTATAATTAAACAGTTTTTAAAGAGATATCATGATTATAGAAGTCTGATGATAAACATCTAAAGCTGATGAATATTAACATAGTCTATAGTAAAATTTCATGTTGGTATAACTAATGTCATATCTTTTGCTCTTAGTCAAATAACTATAACACTGTGACATGCCCTGCCCCACATAGCAGGTGACCCTAAGCATCAGCTGGCTCTACCAGAGTATATGTGTGTAACATTCTCATTTACAACATTTTACAGGTAAATAAGCCTCATTTTTATTTTCTGACAAGTGAACAAGCTTTCAATAAAAAAAAATCACAAAACCTAGTGAGTCTAAGGCTTCTGGTCCAAGATCAGTGGCAATGTAATGTATGTGACCATCCTATATAAAGTGTCTGGAATGGTTTTGGAAACTTCATAATGCTATATAAATATTAGCGAGAATAAGCACTTTAATTTTGCATTAAATTGACAGCACCATTGGTAGATTTAAAAATATATCTTAGTGCATGTTATTTTTTTAATCATATTTAAAGATAGTAAGAAACCAACCTTTTTTTCCAGACTTATTTATTTATTTATTTACTTATTTATTTATTTATTAGAGAGAGAGAGAGAGAGAGAGAGAGAGAGCAAGCGGGGGGAGGGAGAGGGACAAGTAGACTCCATGCTGCATGCAGGGCACCATGGGGGGCTCCATCCCACCACACTGATATCATGACCTAAACCAAAATCAGGAGTTGGATGCTTAATGGATTGAGCCACCCAGGTGTCCCCAAACCAACTTTAAAATGAAATTCTAGTGTAACAGTTTTGAATCACTTACACACCTCTATGGACTACTAGAGTTTGGTTGGATACAATCAGATGAACAATTCAAGTAAAATCAAAAGTCTTATTGTTACTTATAATAACATTATAAGTTTATAGAATGATTTCTTACACATTATGTTTAATAATCTTCAAAACAATATTGTCAGATATATAGGCTAGGTTAGTTATTATTATGATCCTTTTTTTCAGAATGGGAAATAGAAGAAAAATAAACTCAGTTTGACGTGGATTTTTCCTCCTTGTAAACCTTAGATTTCCAAGACCTCATTATCTAAGACCTTGGATGAATGTGACAACATTACTTGCATCTCCTGGTGCATAAAATAGTTTGTCACACTCTTGTTGACTCAAAGCAGTGCAGTTCTACTCCATATTATAACTAGTAAGCTATGGTCAGTACCAGGAAGTGCCATCTCCGAATAATATTGAAGGATCAATGTATGTGCTTTTGGAGTTCCTATGTGAAAGGCAGGACACTTCTACTGAAACTGAATTTTACATCATAGAACAGTTTGAGAAAAAACCCAACATAATTATCTTCATTTTTCCTCCAAAACATTTCTATGTCGTAGCGGTAATCAGATACTAATAAAAGTAATTTATAATTTAACGTATTTTTTAAAAACTTTTATTTGAGAGTGAATGAGTACAAGCCAGGGTTGTGGCCGAGGGAGAGGGAGAGAGAGAGATTCCCAAGCACACTGAGCACTGGGCGCAGAGCCAAATGTGGGGCTTGAACTCAGGATCCTGGGACCACAAACCCGAGCCAAAACCAAGAGTTGGGCACTTAACCCGCCAAGTCACTCAGGCACCCCTATAATTTCACATCTTAATCACTTCTGATATTAATAGAAAGGATTTAGATCTTCTGATTTTCTTTGGAGTATTCTTCTCTCTTTTCCCTGTGCAAGTCATAGCTACATACCCATCATGCAAACATAGCATTAAGATGACCATCCGTCTTGGGTGAAAGAAGGAATAAAAGTAATGCCATGAGTTATCTAATACAGAGCCCCTCCCTCATACCAAATATTATTTCTTTTTCTCGATTCCTATCTCATTGTTACCAACTTTACAGCCTTCTAAAATAATCTGTATAGAACATCCCAAGCTGCATGCTTTCACAAATTAAGCAATGTCCCTAATTATTCTTGTCTCTTTTCTTCTGATTACTTCTGCATTTATTTCTTATTTCTTATTGTCTGTACCTTCATCTTTGATTTAAAATTTTCTCTTTATTTATTCACCATTCCCCTTTCAACTTCACATAAAGTAAATTCAAGAATACTGCTTAGTAAAATTTTAATATTCATATCTCTCTTTCCTACACATATATTTGCATAAATTAGGTTAGGTTCATGTACTTATATATTTTATTGGGAAGACTAACTTCCTAGTTAATTAACACAGAGGATAGGGTTTTAAGAGAATATAAACTTTTTATGGTGCTTGGTAGGTTTGAGTATGTAATTATGCACTTGCTCTGATTACATGGATATGTATGTATAAAACTCATATTTTAATGGACATTTTGTGTACATTAACTCATGTCTCCATGTAAATATCCTCAATAATTCTGTTGAGTGTCCTCTTAAACTTGTTTCTGACTGCTGATGTTTATTGGTCTGTCCTTTGATGGGAAAGTATACTTTGCTGTGTTTAGTTAGTTGAAACTAACATTTTGATACCCTGAGAAGTTTTAAAGAGGAATCGAGAGGTTGAAATGTTCATGGGAATTCTTGATTTGCAGCACTGACTTTCCCACAAAGTACAGGCAGAGGCTTAAGCCACTGTCTGTACAGTGAAGTCTCTGAGTGAATCAGACATAAAATCCTGTAAGGGGAAAAAAAGGTGGAAATTACTGAAAAGAGCACATCTGTTCGTCTCAGGCTTTGGGAATTAGGAAAGACCTTTATTTACATTGTGCAATGTATCGAGGAAGATCCAGGGTTTCATATCTGGTTAGTTAGTAGTACCTCGAGTTAGGAGTCGTCAGCAGAAGTGTCACCCAGGTTTGCCATGTCAGGAGGCATCCTTTCTAATTGCTGTGACTGAATCAGGAGGGGCCACGTGTCTGCCGCGCTGCGCCTCCCAGTTCCAAAACCTGAGCTGGTTTGGAACCTTTCTCATTCTTTAAATGGCATATTGCCCTTTTTTGGCAAGTAAAAATCGGTACGTGATTGATGTGCCACACCAGTTTGGTGACATCTCCTGCTGCATCGCTGACATATTTTGCTTTTTCCTTAGATACAGGCTTTTCAAGGACTCAGATAATTCAGTGTCTTAGGGGAATGACTGACATGAAAGCAGAAAGCCTGTGGCATCATTAGCCACTCTGTGCTAATAGTAGAAAGATACATTTAAAAAAATGCAATCCTTTTTTAATTTAAGGAAAAATATATTGGAAGGAAGGCTATGTCGGGATTGCTAATAGCCAGGTGAACAAACAGAACATTCAATAATTGTTGTAGATCTCTAAGCTGATTGGATAGAAGTTAAAATTCACATACAGAAAACTTATTTGGTGTAAGAAGAGCATGTTCACTGCCCACAAAAGATCCCCTCCCCTCAGTAATTATATATACTTTTTTATACTCTCACCCTTAAATAGCCATACAAAAATGATCATATATGCTATCTAAAAGTGACTTTTGACCAAAACCATAGAATATAAAGAAAAGAAGACCCTTACGATAGTAAATAATCCTGTAACACAAGGTTAGGGATTTTAGAATTTGGTCCACTAAGTCTCTCAATAAGCAAAATGCGCCATTTAAATACAGACATAACCTTAACTTGGTCACTGAGCAAGCTAGAATTTCCATGGTAGTTTCTTAGAAAGAAAGATGTATAAAGTTGTGTTTTGGTTTAATTCATTGTCCTAGAATAAAAAAGTAACAGTTGCTTCCCAACAATTTAAAAGTGTGTTTTTGCAAATTTTTAGATAGCAAGACTTAGCTTTTCTTTGAAATATAAACCATATTTTAGAAACTATATCTAATACACTACATAGGTGGCATAATTACTGAGGATGACATGGAGTAATTGGGTCTGTAATTTCAATTACTCTGAGGCATTGACTCATTCAGACTTATGCCTTTACTTTGTGAAATAAGCTTTACTGTAGAAATAAATCCAGAGTAACTTCCCTTGAATTCAAGGATTCTACAACTCTCCTCTCTAGAGAACCAGCAAGAAATCATTGAATTATTTGCTAATTGTGAGCAAAATTTGTATTGATTTTTTTTTCTGTCTCTCCAGCTGATGTTAATAGCATCATACTTCAGGTCATTAAATACTTTTCAACACCATCTAATTGTCAAAGAATCACTTACTAAGACAAAATTGCAGACATCAAAGCCACACACACATGCATACAAACACAAAGAAAATGATGACACAGGCAGTTAATATTCTCTTCTCTACCTTATCTGGTAATATTTCACAATGGATATTACATGACTTGAAACCAATGATGATTCTAAACAGAATTAAAGCTGCTCTATCACCAAGCTCTAGCCACGCCTGATTCAACTACTCGTCACTTATTAATTTTTCATTACACCCCAGTGCTGCTACTACCAAAAAAAGCAAAACAAAAAATAAGCATATCTCCAAATTTGTTCATTATGCTGTCACATCCTTTGAAGTTTGATATGAACGTAACTTCTGATTTTCTTTTAAAATCACCTAATGTAAAAATGTGTATTTTTTTACACTGTTCAAATGCTAAGTGTGGTTTTTATTTTTTTATTTTTAAAGATTTTATTTATTTATTTGACAGAGAGAGAGATCACAAGTAGGCAGGGAGGCAGGCAGAGAGAGAGGGGGAAGCAGGCTTTCCGCCGAGCAGAGAGCCTGATGCGGGCCTCGATCCCAGGACCCTGAGATCAGGACCTGAGCCGAAGGCAGAGGCTTAAGCCACTGAGCCACCCAGGTGCCCTAAGTGTGGTTTTTAGTAAAACAAAATGATTTCCATGTACTGTAATCTCCACAATACATTAGCAGAATGTTTTAAATTAAAGATGCTTGTCAGTTCTCTGCCCTGATACACAAAATTGTTGCCCAATAAATTTGACTAAATTTAGCGAAATATAGCTATGGAGAAAAACCTAAAACAATCCTTTGGTTGCTCACCATAGCCTTTTACATGGGAAAAGCCATTCCTCTCATGGCCCCTAAATAGTTGTTAAAACCAATGTACCTCATCTTTGACATCTGTTTGAGCAGGATGAATCCATTTTAAATCCCCAAATCACTTTCACTGTGACAGAATGCAGTAAATGAAACAAAATGGTTTGGGGAGATGAGAAAGTGTAAACAAGCCAATCAGATGCCACTTAATTTCCTGGAGAGCCAGAAGTTTTCTCAAAGAAAAGTGAGATCACACTTTGATAAAGGAAAACCTCCTTATAACCCATTGGTATTTGAGGAAAGTTTCTCTCACATATATTGAGATTCAAATTGATACTATGCCCAGAAATGTTTCATTAAAACAGCCAAGACTAATAAGTTACTTAGCAGTATTGCTACACAGTCCATGAATACCTATCTGTTCTTGTATAGACAGGAAGGAAGCACCATTAACATTTTTGATGAAACTTTCTGTACTGAAGGGCATCGTATTCTGATTGCCATGTGTTGGAGTATTCAACACTTGTGCTTTTCTTTCCGCCCATTAATAATGATGAGGTTCTTCTTTAGTATTGTTGAATTGTTAACATCTGATAAAAATCTGAGAACAAAAATAAAAACAAATTCTTAAACATTAGATTAAAACTTAACAGTTAGTCCTTCTTGCCATGAATAACATTGTCATTTCTATCAAGATGAAGGAGTCTGTTTCTCTACTTCTTGAAATTAGGCTGGCCTTGTGACTTTCTTTGGCCAATAGAATGCCACAGAATTGATAATCTAAGAATTGATAATCTAAGCATACACCTCACAGGGGTCTTGCTGATTCCACATTTGCCTGCTTGGAACATGGATGCCACCATGTGAAGCAACTTAGTCTAGACCCCTTGAGGATGAGAGACAAGGATGGGGAGAGTGGTCCAACCATATAGCCTATAGCCATCCCAGTGACCACAGGCAGCACGAACTACCTGGAAATGTGGATCAGGCCATCTTCAACCATTCGTAGTTCCAATAGAGCCCTGAGATGACTGTCGATGGATGAGTGGCCCCAAGCAAGATCGAAAGAACCACTCAGCAAAGTCCCGCCCTAATCATTGACCCACACAAGTGTGAGCCAATGAAATAGTTGTTGTAAACCATTAAATTGGCTTTTTTTAAGACACTAAGTTTTAAGGTGGTGAAACATCAATAGAGTCACCTCTAGTCTCTCACTGAGTTCTGGGCTTGAGACCAAAAGTCAGTGTTTTCCTCATAAAGTCAGTTATAAGAGCCAGGACAAAAATATGTGTATGTAAATCTGTGTGAAAAGGAATTATTTGAGGAAATTTGGATAAAGTCCACCTATAATATACTTCATTTAATAAGATTATATTGGTTTATTTGGAGAATAATTATAAAATTATTTTTAGATATTTATAGATATCTATGAATTTTTTATTAGTATCTTAGCTCTCTAAGGTAAGTTTTATGGTTTTACTGGTCATCAAATGAAAGGTGTAAACATTTCTAAAAATACTGTATACCCAGTTAAATATGTCAATTGTTTTAACATAAGGTATAGAATAATCATAAAAAGTGTAATTAGCCTGATTGTTCTTTAGAGTTAACATTTATCAAATATTCTATTCCATAACTCAATATTAATTAAATTTTACAAAAGACAGCTTGAGCTTGACATTCACAGCATAAAATAATCACTTTTAGTGATAGAAAAAATGGTTATTAAGATTATGAAAACAAAATAGTGATAAGAAGAAAGGGTATGTATTTTTAATTTTTATCTGAGTTAAAAAACACATATGGAGGTAAATGAATTTTTAAATTATTAGATATGTAGTCAAATTGGCAAATATATTTCCAGTGAGGTTAAGGGAAAATATACATCTTGTAAAGTCTATCAGACTTTGAAGTATATTAGAAAAGGCATTTTTTGGGCACCTGGGTGGCCCAGTCACTGAAGCCACTGCCTTTGGCTCGGGTCATGATCCCAGGGTCCTGGGATCGAGTCCCACATTGGGCTCCCTGCTCGGCGAGAGCCTGCTTCTCCCTCTCCTTCTGCCTGCTGCTCTGCCTACTTGTGCTCTCTCTCTCTCTGTCAAATAAATAAATAAATAAATAAAATCTTGAAAGAAAGAAAGAAAGAAAGAAAGAAAGAAAGAAAGAAAGAAAGAACATTTTTTTCTATTTACCAAAAATGTGTTAATTTTAATCACAGAGAGGACAGAAGGACAGTGTTGGTTGAGTTTCATTCATAGAAAGGAAATCTGCATCTTTCATTAAAATCTCCCATTAGCCATGTTTCCATTAGAGTTCACTGAAAAATGACTCATAAAACCAACAATTTTATGCATCAGGTGACAGGTTTTGACAGAAACAGCACTGCAGTTTTTGCGATATTATACATTTTGAATGCTTAAACTGCGTGATTAGGTGTGCTTTATATGACTTCCACGTGCTTAGCTAGCAAAATCTGAGTTCATTTATACAAAATTATTCAAGTGAAAAAAATGGTGACTCTCAAGTGAGCAAAGTCAGACCTCAAAAAAGACCATAGGGGATTGGCTAGTATTTTATTACCAAGTGAGACATTCTAGTTGTGTTAAAAAGTAAGTTACAAACCTTTTTGGTGAGTACAATGGACTTCTTATTTTTAACAGACACAAAAATATACATAATGAATTCCACTATTTAATAAAGTAATTTTCTGTTTCAGTGTCTATTAGTTTAGTTATAGTAGAAGAAAAATCTGTAAGTCTCCTGTAAACAGAAAAAAAATGTTCTAAATTTGTGATCTGTGTGCCAGAAGCTTTTGTTTTTCCATATGAGAAGTTTCTGGTCGCTGATCTTCAGATGCTCTAGACACTCTTCTCTGGGCATATTTTAAAATAATTGCATTGTAGAATCAGCTGTTTTTTATTTAGAATTGAGAATCCAATTGTTAAAATGTTCAAATCAACATCTTCCACTTTGTTGTTGAATGAGGCACTTCACTCCTTGTTGTTAACATGGAATATTAATCATGCGACTTAAAGTAGCATAAGCCCTTTCCCAGAAAGAGAAGTAAAAAGAGTTTATGCTGTAGAGACAAACCCAGGGTTTCCATCTCTAAGCTATATGACCTTTAGAAAGTCAATTTCTAAAACTCAGAAGCATGCCTCTTTGAACTAGAGATAATCTTTTGAAAGGTGGTGTGAGTTTTGGAGGTTATGTACCCAATATGGTTCCTTTTGCATAATAATATTTCAAGAATGGTGATGATGATGATGATGATTAGAACTGGTGTATGTAATACATTTTTATTTTAATTTCTTTAATCCAAGCAGTTAATATGAAAAAGCTAAATATCATTTGTGGCGGGCGCCTGGGTGGCTCAGTGGGTTAAAGCCTCTGCTTTCGGCTCAGGTCATGATCTCAGGGTCCTGGGATGGAGGCCCGCATCGGGCTCCCTGCTCAGCGGGGAGCCTGCTTCCTCCTCTCTCTCTGCCTGCCTCTCTGCCTACTTGTAATCTCTCTCTCACTNAATAAGTAGAACAAGTCTAAAACCTTTCTCTTTTAGAAAGACCAGAGATTTCCTTGTCATATTCATAAGCCAAAGCAAGGTAAAGGTAGTGAGAGAAAAAATACCTTACTTACATGTTGTATATTTAGAATGATTTTTTTGAATAATAGATGGCATTCAGTATGAGTAATTAGTTAATTTTTGACCCTTTGAAATTAAAATTCAAAGTAGAGTCAAACATTAATTTGTTGAATGCATATTTGAAATTCTACAAAGTTAAAAACATTTTCTAAAACCCATGTTTTTTTTTCACATTTTATTATTCATAAGTTTCAATAGTTCTATTCTTTTTAATATATATAAGTCATATATATAACTTTTCAGGAATCCAAATGCATTTGAGAATGCCTGATTCTCAAAGGAAATCATAATAGATGTTATATAAATGGACTTCTATCTTTTCTAAGAACAGATATATTCCCACTTATATCAAAATTTGCTTTAATAGTTTGAAATTCATTGTAAGCAAGTTTCACTAAGCAACATTTTTAATATCCAGTTCTCTCCATTTAATCCCTTTGAATTTTGAAGCTTTACAAATCATCCCTGTCTATAAAAACCAAACTTTTCAATTGCTATTCTAAAAGGATCCCACAAACTTAAATAAAAAAACCTCTCCTTCCCATTCTTACTTTTTCCCTAATTCTGATGCTCTCATAGTGCTTTACTCTGAACTTCCATATTTTTTACTGTCTAGGTCACACAATCTTGGCTTAATGTCTTCATGACAGGAGAGTATATTTATTTACTTGAGTGAAAGCTTACAAGGTTCATGTGTGTGTTGGCTCAGCACTGCATTCCCTGCTAGCACAGTGCTTGCCCAAAGTTAGTTTTTATTTAATATGTATTAAATGCATAAATGAGAAGATGATTGCAAGATCTCACTCTTTGAAATTTGAGTATTCCACCATTACCAGGCAAGATGTGCTAAGTTTGTTCAATTTCCTCCCTATTCCTTCCCCCATTCCTTCCTCCCTTTGTCCCTTTCTCTCTTTTTTCCTTTCATTTTTCTTCCTGCCTTCCATTTTTCTTCCTAGGAAAACAATAAACACATTGCTGAATTACATTTTAAGAGGGAAATAATTTTAAAAATTAGTTCACAAGCAAAATAATGTAAAAATCATCCTTGAAAATCCCTCAAATCATCCATAAAATATACTCACTAATCACAATCAGAATAATGAGATGTTTGCATTGCATGTTGAATTGGAGAATGTGAGAGGAGAACAGATTTCTAAATCCCATTTCATAGGAATAGTGTTTGGGACTGAATGAGTTATAGAAATACAATATCTCTCTCCTTCCTGCGTATGTTAAATTCAGGTAAATTCAATGTGTTGATGTTTCAATCTTTTATAGTGAATACAAAGATACGGCTTTGGGTAAAACAGACACGGATTTCAATCTCTTAGTTACTATCATGGGAACAGTGGGCAAATAATTACCAAGTATATATTTGTATGGCTAGATATTCTCATTAGTAAGATGGCAATTTAATAATATCCATCTCTGGGATTATTTTTATGATTAAAACAGATAATGTCTGCCAAGTATTTAGAATAGAAACCAATATACAGCAATTACTCAGTAAGTGTTAGCTATTGTTGTAACACGATCTAGCTTATAGGTGGCAAAATTAGTTTTAAAGGGATTAGTGTGATAAATATGATGGTTTGTGTTCTAAACCCAAAATGTGTTTTTCTATATAAACACGATTTAATTATAGAAATCTATGGAAAAGTTCATTCGATTTGCAGAAATATGTTTGAATACCAAGAACACACATACAATTCAAAGTGAATCAAATTGCAGTAAACTTTAAAGTTTCCATTTGTTTAACTTGCTGTGTAAAGTTGGTATTTCTTTGAGTTCTATTGAAGAATTCTACCCTATCCGTCAGTGATGCCTTTTTATCCCAGATCATCAGTTCCTACAAGGGTGCTGACATTTCTCCAGCCTCACTACCACAGATCTACATATCAAAACCTACTCAATATTACCACTTGGATGTCTTAGAGACACTGTTACTCTATTCTCTCACTTGTCCAAAACTGAATGTACCACCTTGCCAAATAAACAACTCCAAAAATTTGCAAGAACTTTTCTAAAAGGAAATGAAAATATTATATCTGTTCCATAAACAATCTTCTATGTCATCTTTTTAATTCAGTAAACATTTATTGAGGAACTTCCTAATCACTACATTAGACTTTGGAAAGGCAAAGTTGAGTAAACAATGGTTTCTCCCGAACACTCAACCATATGGTAGATTCTTTAAGTTACCGTTTTAAAGGCTGGCTTTTTTTTTTTTCAACTTTAATCTAAATCTCTAATCATTCCACTAACTGGAATTTATAATTTCACATTCACTGACTATACTTGGTTATTTCCATTACTGTTTTCTTTATGGCATAAGATGATGTAAAGGCTAAAAAATATCGGAAATAATCTGATCCCTCAATTTACAGATACTAATTGAGCTTCAATCATTTGAGATTTTTGCCATTGTCAAATAGCTATAACAATAAAGTATATAAAATTTAGTTAATATTTCTGATTATTTCTGGAAATTATAAAATGTCTCTTCTTTTTTAACCATGGTTCCCATTAGATCCCTCAATCGTTGAGGACAGAAACTGTATTTATTCACTGTTATTTCCCAGGTGCGTGGCATAGAGTTGTAATTGAACAATCATTTGATTAGTTTACATTAATTAACTACCCAAATCAAAGGCAAGTAACAAGTTGACCTTTTTATAATGTGAGCTTCTAGGAAGAAAAGTGAGGATGAATCACTAGGAGATTGCAAGATTTCTGATGTGTTTCAAGTGTCTCCAAATGCATGCCCTTTCTGTTGTTCCTTCTGTTAAACCAGCACGTTTGTTCCCCTTACTCTCATCAATGATTAGACCTGGATTAACTGGATATCCTCATTGGAATTCAAACAATAGAACTTGTGTAGAGGCTTATTTGAGATTGGCATCTTCCTCAAAATCTTCTTACGCTGAGCCTTTCGTTGATACCACTCCCTTCAACAGTTTGTCCATTTATAGCACAGTAGCTGTCATTGAATTCCTTTTTTAAAACCATTTGTTCTGGTCAATGTTGTTTATTTTGATTGCTACTCTGATGCTACTAGATAAACATGGTTGTGTTTGGGGGGGGAAACAAAGATGAGTGTTCAATTTAATTTACCTGTTTTTGCATTTTCTGGTATCCAGTCTTGCTAAACGTAGCTGTCTCTAGCCAGCCTCATCAATTTCTCTGCATTTCCCACTATCATCACATTGGTCATGCACTTATGCTGAACCCCAGACTCCTTTGCAATCAGAACTCTCTTGATTGCATACCAGGTTTTACAGTCAGGAACCTTTTCATTTAGTCATTACTTATACTAATATATCTTGAGGCAGAAAGATGGAAATATTTATATTAATCTACAGAGCAAAAATTTATGCTGTGATATCACCTTAATTCGGTACTGGCATCATGCAGACAGACATTTATTCTTAATCCATGGTGTATTTAGCTCACTTATAACATTTCACATGTTTTTGAAAGGTTGTCCTTTTATTTTATTTTTTTAAAGGTTTTATTTATTTATTTGACACAGAGAGATCAGATCACAAGTAGGCTGAGAGGCAGGCAGAGAGAGAGAGAGGAGGAAGCAGGCTCCCTGCTGAGCAGAGAGCCCGATGTGGGCCTCGATCCCAAGACCCTGAGATCATGACCTGAGCCGAAGGCAGAGGCTTTAACCCACTGAGCCACCCAGGTGCCCTATTTTTTTTTTAAAGATTTTATTTATTCATTTGACACAGAGAGAGAGATTACAAGTCGGTAGAGAGGCAGACAGAGAGAGAGGAGAGAGGAGGAAGCAGGCTCCCTGCTGCGCAGAGAGCCTGATGTGGGCCTCGATCCCAGGACCCTGGGATCATGACCTGAGCTGAAGGCAGCGGCTTTAACCCACTGAGCCACCCAGTCGCCCAAGGTTGTCCTTTTAATATGTCTTTGACATTCTTCTAAGTTCATAAGAAGCCATTATGTACCCTTAAAAATTTCTAGAGTTATTATTTTTCAATATAACTAATTTTATCTAATTGTCTATTCTTTTCTTCCTCCCTTTTGGTTACTTATTTATTATTTGTTTATAACCATTCATTTGCCATGGAAGTTGACATGCTGCTAATTAAGTTTGTTGGGACACCATATGAATCATCGTGGTTTGAACAAGTTAGCTTTGCCTTGTGGTGCACTCATACCTACAACCCAGGCTGTACCTGTAATTTAGTCCACCGTTCCCCAGGTGTGTGGCTTAATACTAGGAGATGGCAAGGGAAATTGCTTGAGTAGTTCACTGCTGCTGGTTAAAGTCATGTTTGTTTTTGTTTTCGTTTTTGTTTTTAATTCTATAGCTTTTAACTTCAAACGGTAAAATTATCATGGGATAATAAATAGAAGAATGAAACTATAATGATGACTCCAAAGCAACCAGCTTAACTGAATTTAAAACGAATAGAATTGCTATCAAAACTTGAATATTGTTCAATTAACGATAAGAACCTTTTTTCACACCTTTGAGAAGATAACACAGATTCATTAAACAAACGAAAAAAATGTTTGAGCAGTTCCAATCATTAATGAAAAATCTTTTTTTAAGTTACACTAACTAGGGGAAAATATCTAGAAACCTACAAAAAGTGTGACACTTGGTTTTTTTTTAACAAACACCTCATAGAAGCTGACATTGGCTATCAACTAGAAAAAAACATTAATGTTACCAAGAATGAAATAGTTTTTACCTGTACAGTGAACATTTTCATAGTTTGACGCAGCAAGCAAATGAAACGAATCATTGAAACTCTAACACTAAGAGCAAACGGGAGTTGCTGTCTTTAGACTTGAAGCGTAATTGTTCATGTTTTGTTGGCGGCACAAGAAACCTCAAGGGTTGGCTCCGCTTCAAAGGAAAGAATCTTAGCTCGGTGGAGAGGAGGTAAGGGACGGTCTCGGAAGTGATGGGCAAACATTCATGTGAAAATATGTTTTAATAAAAGCTAAAAGATACAACGTGCTGAGATTTGTGTGCAAGACTTTCATTCTGTTCCAATTAAACATCGAGTACAGAAGCGAGATACTCAGTGGCCAAGCTAAAATGAAAAGAAAACAAACAGACTTCTTTTCATCCCGATGTGCCTAGGCAGCAGTCCAAGCAGAGATCTTAGCACCATATGTGCTGCCCTCCCTATGGGAATGAGGTTTTAAACTTCGCTGAAATGACTGGGCTTGTCTGATTCGGCCAGATCCTTTTTGCCTCATTCGACAGAGCCTGGCTCTTCCCGGAAGCATGTGCTCCCGGAAGACTCAAGGTGAATGGTCAAAAGGAAGGCTCCGTGAGGCCAGTGTCTTTCCTGTTATTCAGGTGCCATCATCTAACACAACTCAGGGTCACGGTCTAGATGTGGTGATAGGAGGCACCTCCTATCGGGAGGAGGACTCCTCCTCCGGGGAGTCTGCACTTACACACCAATTTTCCCGGCTTACGTTACACGTCTTCCCTCAGTCTCAGGAGTGCTGAAGGATTATTTGTTGCTTTTCAGATAACCCTTAGTTCTTGCCCCCACATGGAGTAGAGATTATGCTCTTCCTCCAGCCCCTTTAAAGTCCAGCTCACCCAGCTTTGCCCTGTGTGAGCAATCTGCAGGCACTATTAGCCCCGCTTGAGTAGCTCTTGATAACACTCTCTAGGAAGTCAATTAAAGATGTCAGGGGGTGCACTGGCCTGCTTTTCTTTTACTAACAGGCGTTTGGAGAGTGGAAGATGGAACTGTCAGGAACAGGTGATTTTGGGTTCTCTAGGAACTAAGGCCCCTGATTTGTTTTTTTCCTCTCCCTTTTTTTTGAGAGTTCAAATCGTGTGTGTGTGTGTGTGTGTGTGTGTGTGATCTTGAAATAAATGATCTATTTTAATCTTTAATCAGTGATAGTTCTATAATTCTGAGGATCAGTTACCCAGTTTGGTAAATAATGAAATCATGTGTTCAGTAGTTAAAAATGAGAAGAGAGAAATGTCATAAATTTGAGCATAATGAAAGTCTGTATTAAGAAGCTAATTTTTGTGTTAAAATTATCTACATTTAAACTAAGCCTAAATGATTGCTCACTAAGAATTAGGCATAAAAATTGCTTGGCATTATTGTAGAGTCTTTTTTTGCATCTACTTGCTATATACATTTTGTTCCCTTCTTTTGCTAAAAATCTGGACCCGCTTGTTCTGTGTTTTTACTAAGACTACCCAAAAAGTAAGTGATTATTTTTTCTTAATTAACATAAAGCAAAATTAAAGTGTCACAACTTTTCATCTAAACAAATTAGTGCAAATATTCAAACCGATTATTTAGGTCCAATGCATATTAGTTCCTCATGCTACATATTATTCAATGTTACTTATTAAATATTACATTATTAAATTAGTGTGATAATAGAGAAATTTCCATTCTATTATGTATTACCTACAATTTTGTTTTATAGCTATGAACTTAATCAAAAGAATTATCACTGTGGGGAGATATGTACTTTCTAAGGGCGAATTTATAACTTTAAACATCTCTCTTTGATTATGCAAAACCATGATAATGAATGAATACTCCTCTTTGCCAGATATGTGCTAAACGCCAAAAATTCTTTCACTTTACCTTCATTGCCACCCTGGACAATGGTCACCATTATTCCCATTTCACAGATGAAGAAGCAGAAGCCTAGAAAGGGGAAATAAATTGTCCTAAATTCCATAGCTAATAAGTAATGATCCCAGGATTCAAATTGAATGATTTCCTTCACCAAAATCTGTGAGCTACCAGGGCCTAACCTGCAGAGGGCAAGGAATAGCTGGAGATCCAAAATTCTGCCTGTACTTGTCATTGCAAAAATTATAATCTCATAGTGATTGTATCATCCTGAGAAGTAAACTATCTCCAGGATGCCTACATATATCTCGTAATATTTGGTGGAAAATAAATGAGAAAAGAGAAAAGATTGAAGCTGAATAAAGGTTAACCTTTGCTGAAAGAAGAGATTGACTTACATATTAACAAAAGAAAGAAAGAAAGAAAGAAAGATGAAAGAAAGAAAGAAAGAAAGAAAGAAAGAGAGAGAGAGAGAAAGAAAGAAAGAAAGAAAAGGGGGGGGGAGAAAAGAAAAAAGAAAAGAAAAGGAAGTCTCTCCCTAATCCTGAGGGCTTGAGCACAGCCTTAGAAAAGCTGCAATAGTTCTTTGTACAGAAAGACCACAGTGTCATACTGATCAGCAATTCACTTACCATTAGCTTCTGTTCTTCAGGTTTTTCTGAAAAACAAACAAACAAACAATTGTAGAAAATCAAGTTTGTATTAGAGATTTATTCAAAGAAGCAAGTTTCTTCATGAGTTTTGGATTAAAAATAGATTTAGCCTAATGTTTGAAATCACCATCTCACAGCACTATACGATAACTGATTATAATGAAGATCTTAGTTACCAAGTTAAATTATTTTTAGTGTATTTAATAATTAGGTTCAAGAATTATAAAATATGTCTGTTATGCCTATTTCCACTGTAATAATTTTAAAACAGAGGCTCCGGAATAAAAACAGGAGATTTATTTTCAAATCCTGGCTTCTCCTCTTATTAACTAGATGAAGTTGGCATTTTGGAATTGCTGTCTTTTCTTTTTTTAAAAAAAAATATTTTATATATTTATTTGACAGAGAGAGAGCACAAGTAGGCAGAGCAGCAGGCAGAGGGAGAGGGAGAAGCAGGCTCCCCTCCGAGCAGGGAGCCTGATGTGGGACTTGATCCCAGGACCCTGGGATTATAACCTGAGCCGAAAGCATTGGCTTAACCGACTGAGCCAAGGCTCCCTGTCTTTTCATTCATAAACTAACCTATCTCCTTGGGTCATCATGAGGTTTCCACTTACCTTCTAGGCAGGACATCTTGATGATTATTAGGTTTTGATTTATCCCACCCTACCAGAAAACTGAAATATTTTAACATAAACATGCAGAACATGATCTTGAAAAGTTTATCAATGTGGGGAGATCATTCCACGATAATGTCTTTCAGAACATACTGTATCATTTACCAGAATAAAGAACAACAAACTCTCTATACGTTTATTGAGTAAAATCATTAAATCAACTTAGGAAACTTTCTACTAAAGATGCATATGTAATGACCAACTATATCCAGTTTAGCTGATGATGAGAATTGAAATTCTTCACTCACGTATTCATTCAATAAATATTTACTCTGCACTTATTCTATGCCAAGAATATCACTCCAGACCCTTGGGATACAACAAGAAACAAGATGAATGTACTCCCTGCTTTTATGGAGTTCGCTTGCATTCTATGGAAAGCAGATAAGGAACAAATAAGCAAACTATAATAATTTTGCATAGTGATATGTGATATGCAGGGGGAAAAATACCAGAGCAATGTGATATATGTGATCTTGTTGTGTCTTTAGATTGGGTCATCATAAGGGGGGAACCCAAAGAATTGACATGTAAACTAAGATTCGATGGACAAAAAGAGGAGACCTAAAAGGAAATCTTAGAGGAAGAAAATTTCACAGTGAGTAGTATAGGAGTAGGACCTAAAGAAGTTATTTGCCTCGCTCGAAGAAGAGAAGGACCAAACTCATTGGGGAAGACTGGAATAAGAGGCAAGGGTAGTGGAAGATAAGAGCCAGACCTCAAGATGCTTTGTAAGCCAGAGTAAGGAATTTGGGTTTTCTTTGTTTGTCAGTTTTTTGTAAATGTGACGAGTCCTTTGGATAATTTTAGGCAGAGGGATGACAAGATTTGTCTTATAATTTTAATGATATTACTCTGCTGTATGGAGAATTGACTGTAAGAGGGGCAAGACTAAAGTAATATTGTTAAGAGACAGATTCACTATTCTTGGTGAGATGATAGTGACTCAGACCAAATGACAACAGTGGAGTTAAAGAAAATTGATTCTGGGCGCCTGGGTGGCTCAGTGGGTTAAAGACGCTGCTTTCGGCTCAGGTCATGATCCCAGGGTCCTGGGATCGAGGCCCACATCGGGCTCTCTGCTCGGCAGGGAGCCTGCTTCCTCCTCTCTCCTCTCTCTCTGCCTGCCTCTCTGCCTACNGACTGTAAGAGGGGCAAGACTAAAGTAATATTGTTAAGAGACAGATTCACTATTCTTGGTGAGATGATAGTGACTCAGACAAAATGACAACAGTGGAGTTAAAGAAAATTGATTCTGAGGAAGTCAGAATTTCAGATTCAAAGTCATTTAGGTTTTACTGANTAAATGTTGATTATTTAAAAAAATAAAATAAAATAAAATAAAGAAAATTGATTCTGAGGAAGTCAGAATTTCAGATTCAAAGTCATTTAGGTTTTACTGATAGGATAGTGTGGGAGAAATGGAGGAGAATTAATAACTTCTTGAACAATTTGTATATGGCAATACCATATACAAAGACAGTGAAGATTGGGAAGAGGAAGATTTGTGTGCCGAAAATCAAGAATTCCATTTTGGTCACATTAAATTCAAGATACTCTTAGACACTCAAGTGGTGATGTCAGGCAAGCAGACCTGGAGCTCTAGGGGGCTCAAGGCTGGAGGCATTCACTTGAGAGTCATCAGCATGGACTGATGGAGGTTAAGTTGGAGGAATGTGTGTCTGTGGACACTCCATTTTTGAGTGACATTAACTATGCTTTAAGAACAGAAAGTTTCTGGCAAAGTACATGCAAGAGTAAATGGCTAGTGGGAGGAAAATTAGGAAAGTATCTTAGAAGACAGGGTCGGAAATATACATTAAAATTAAGTATATTTTTTGCAGTGCTTGAATAGGAATGCTTTTATCATGTCTGGTTTGGAGGAGAATACAAAAAGAAAAAAAAAACACCTATATGACTTTTCCACATCTTAATTCTCAGCAATAATATCAAGTATTTACTCTGGCTGAGCTACTGTGGGAGAGAAATATGAGATGATTGCATCTGCATTGGAGATATAGCTAATTTCCAATGTAATTTCCACCTGACTTTTCATTTTTACAAAGTATCGATATATCTAGTGAAGGCAATTAATTGCAGCATTTGATTAAGCCATCCACTATTGTATGGAAATCCTATTCTACTTAAACATTATAAATATCAAAAAAGAAATAAACTATGTTAACATATTTTAATATTATTTCAGATGATTTTCTATCTTTAATATGGCCACTTTTTCTCAATGGAAAAGAACAACCAGAATTCTGCAGTAACCAAGTTACTTTCAGAGGATGCATTTTTATTTTATTGGGCTGCTTAGTATTTGAAGACTATTGAAAATATACAGTGAACCTTTTTATTATGCAAATATATTCAATTCTGAAAACAATTAAATGATAATAAAGCATTCTCTTTTTCTTTACCTTATATTACAGTAATGAAGCTGTTACCTCTGAGTGTGTGTTTTAATGAATTTTAACCAACATTTTAATGAGCTGACATTATCATAAACCTAAGGATTAGACAAAATTGAATTTACTAGTATAGAGAAAGTTTCCTCAAGAGTTAATTATATTGTTAAAGATGGAATATAATTCATTTTATGATATACCACCAACTATCATCCTATAAGAAAACTGTATTAAAGATTGAATAATATCATTATACTTAATCTATACATACATGTATCCTGTTTCCTCAATTGGTAAAGCCTTTGACTCTTAGTTTTGGCTCAGGTCATGATATCATGGCTCATGGGATTGAGCCCCGAGTAGGGTTCCTGGCTCAGCAGAGAATCTGCTTGAGGTTCTCTCCCTCTACCCCTTCTCCCACATGGGCCCTGTCTTTCTTGCTCTCTCAAGTAAATAAACAAATCTTTAAAATAAGATGAAAAGGTAATAATGTTTTTATATATTCAAATTACATGAAATATAAAAGGCATAGACATATCAAAGATAATAAACCAAAATCTTTATAAAGCTGAACAATTTTTTTTTTAAACATTTCCAGTAAAGAAGACTACATGAATGGGGCACCTGGGTGACACAGTAGGTTAAACATCCAACTCTTGGTTTTGGCTTAGGTCAGCTCAGAGTGTGATCTCAGGGTGCTGGGATGGAGCCCCAAGTTGGGCTCCATGCTCAGTAGGGAGTCTGTTTGAGTTTCTCTCTCACTCTCCCTCTGCCTCTCCTGCTTGTGCTCTTTCTGTCTCTAAAATAAATAAATCTTTAAAAAATAGAAGAAGAAGAAAGAAAACTCCATGAAGAACCTTCAAATGAAGATAAGATTTTACTTTTAAAGGAAGAATCACTTATAATTTTCTTGATCCACATATTTAAAGTGGTTTTATAGATTCACAACTTATAATTTGGGAGAGATGAAGAACTTTTTCTAAGTAGATGATATTTTGGCTTTTGTGCACTCTGTGAAGATAGTTAATATGTGATGGCATCAAGGCTCTCTCAACTAGAGCAAGGTCACCACTACTTACTCCTTCCTCCATAACTTCCTTGCTTTTCATCTGGTCCTCTATATAGGCAGTAAGAGGCCTAGGTCTGGGTCAAAAGATTGTCATCTTCCACACTTTCATATCTCTTATATGAAGCTCATAGTAGGTCTTCAATTAACCTTCCATGAAAAGAAGAGACTTTATCAACATTCAAGTCTTCTGAATTTTTATTCTATCTTAGAAAAGAGCTAATTAATCAAATTATATATTTTGATCTCTAAGGTCAGGCTTGTCATCATCCTACAGAAATTCTGTTGACATTTATGTTCCAAACTGCCATTCTTCTATAAACTTGCATTTGTGTCTTTGAGTGACTCTTGGGAAAAACCAGGTTTCCGTACCCTCTTTATAACTTGTTGAATCCAGTTAGTACAGATCATATACTTTGAAAACACACATAGTTGATTTTACTTTTATTCATACATTGTTAAATATAAGTATTAATAAATAATTACTACATTAATAGAGTTATAAAATCAAAAAGTATAAGAGGGATATAGTGAGGTCTTCCCCTTCCATCTTTTACTTCCCAGTTTTGTTTTTCTATGCAAAGGCATTTGTTATTATTAGTTTCTTAGGTATTCTTCCAGAGATCACTTTATGTGCATGCAAGCACATTCCAGAAAGTTTCTTTTCTTTTTGTAATTAATTAAAGCATATGCTGAATGCTGTGAAAGATGTAAGCCTGATGATTCACAGATCTGTACCCCTGGAGCAAAGAATAAAAAATAAAAAATAATTAAAAAAATAATAATAAAAAAATAAAAAGTACTTATGCAAAAAATAAAATAAAATAAAAAATAAAGTATATGCTGCATATTCTAAACCCAGCTCTGAAGTTGGCTCCTCTAAAATGCCTTCCTTATTGAATGCGATATTGCTCTCCTTTGGGCTTTAATGTATTTTCAATGTACTTCTCAATGTAGTTACTTTTTTCTTGCTTTCAAACTGTAGTTTTTGAGTTATGTATAAATCTCTTTAGCTCCCTGAAGTCGAGATCTCAGTTATTTCTGGGTAGGGAGTTGGCACCTCTCCAAGCAGGAAGTGGCTCTGTTTTTTGTTTTTTTTTTCTTTGTCTTAATTTGGGAATGAATAACAGTGGAACCCAGAGAATAAAAATATAGCCAGAAACTCAGAAAACAATCTGATTTATTCCCTTATTGCTGAGCATGGGCAGGGCTGGCCTGTGTCTGGCCAAGGTTGACTCCAGGGTATGTCAGAGGAAGAGAGGGATTTTTTAAAAAACCTCCATGCTTAAGATGACATCTTTCCAGTTTCATATAAGATATGAAGTTTTGATTAAAGTATACATGAATGTTGAAATATTTAAATACTTTTCAGGAAAACACAAAATAAATTTTGATCATGAGAACTCAGTATTACTTACACCTGAAAGGACACTCATTCTTTTGTCACTGGTTCTTTGGTATCAGTTTGTTTTCACAGAGTATAGGGCACTGGGTGGAGTGGGGGCGGGTTGTGGACCTAGCATCAGGGATAAGAGAAATTGTGCTTTTCATAGGTAAACAAAAATTGTTAAGCACGTTGTCTTCCAGTTATTGTCAGTGGTGTTATATGAGTTTTCTGAAATAATTTAAATGTGGTCTTTAGCACATTTGCATTCATAAAAAGTGTTGGATATGCTCCTTGCTTCCTCTTGTCCTGCTCAGCTGTCAAAACATGGTGATGCTTTTGAAGATTTACGGTAGATGGGTAATGAGATTACTGAATGTTAACTGCGGCATTCAGAATTCATTTGGTGGCAAAAGAAAAGAAGGTTACTACTGGGTCTTTGGGATAGAAGAGAGAAATGATAGAGCTTTTTTTAACCAGCCAATTTGAAAATAAATATGCCATATTCTAGATTAGAAAACATTTCAAGCTTTGTGTCATGTAGTAATCAAACAGAACATTTCTAGAAGAATATTGGATGTCACATTACATCCATTTCAGCAAAATTCATGACAGCTTGGAATAATGACCATGTTTTGTGGTGTGGGCATATGCAAATCTTAAACTATTGGATGGGAAAGACTGAAGCGTCCACAGGCTTGTGGGACATGATTCTTTAAAAATGTTCTCATTGTTGCATTAAAAATTTAAATAAGTCTCATGCTGTCAGTCTTTGGTCTATGTTCCTGTTATGTAAAAGAAAGGAAAATAAACAGTGTGCTGTCAAAGAGGTCATATTTAAGTTTATGAATTATGGTGGGGCTCACAAGTACTCTCTGAATCAGACCTCTAGTGGTCATGGTTATGAGGTAGGTTGTTAAAATAGGCAACATGATGAGAAATGAAATGAGCACAATTAAGTCGAACATCCATAAATGCATTATAATATATATTCCTCTTATTCAGAGATTTCGTTGAGTTTCAGTAAGAGGGAAAAAGAGGTACAGCAACAGTAGTTTCGAAGTAACTGGCATTCTTGACAAGGAAAGTCGACCTTGACCTTCTTCTCCTTCCAACCCTCATTTCACCAGCAGGGGCGAGATTACTTGGAGACCCTGCCAATAGGTAATAAATAACACACAAATTCCAGGACACCCTTGCACTGTAGGGTGCCCTAATGTGTAATAAGCCTTGGACTATTGAGTTTCTAACTCATGACATCTGGCAGTTACTTGGCATTGTCATTCATGTTGATCATGCCCATCAGAATACACCATGGGAGAGAAATATTGGAGCAATAACACGTTGATACTAAGACAGGGTAGAATGACAGGAAGATGCTGTTGAGATTGAGTGCCTCTGTGAACTATGCAGGGTTAGAATGCTGTAAAAGCTAATGCCTCCAGATAAGGACTAACAAGGTGGGAGGAGGGCAGTGACCTATTGGGGTCCGGAATAAAGTAGCATGTTAATATCTCCTTGATAGCACTCTTTATTCCTGTATATTCAAACTGACAGATGTAGCTATAAAGCAGTGATGAATCCTGAAATTAGAATTTAAATATATGCTTATGTTTATTTTAAATTTAAATGTGCACTTAAATATGTTGCATTTATTTTTTTGCATATCTACATATGTGATATTCAGTCCTCTCTAACTTTTATTTTCTTTGGTCTAATAGCGAGGGTTCAATGAGAAGGAAGAGAAAGAGAGGGATGTGGAAGAAAAATGGGAAGTAAGGGCAAAATCAGCATTGGGCAAAGCAGTTGTAACAAGCCTTCCTGATACCTAGGAGCCTAACTGCTTTGGCTAAAGACTTGAGAGTCATGGGACATGAACCAGATTGAAAAGCTAGAAGCAGACAGATGGCTGTTTGTAATCATCCTGTAAATATAAATCCTGTAAAGATGTCATGATTATTTGTTTGTTTGTTTTTACTCAAACCCAGATCTAGAGAACATAGGAGGCAGTATTATAAGCTTAAAAAATCTGGTATTTCCCCTTGTTACCATCTTTTCTCTTTTCTAAGTTTTATTTATGTAAGTAATCTCTACACCCAGTGTGGGGCTTGAACGCACTACCCTGAGATCAAGAGTCGTACATTCCTCCAGCTGAGTAAGCAAGGCCTGTCCCCCTTGTTACCATCTTGAGAAACATTACTTAATGCTTTTTTTTTAATGCTAGCCTGTGTAGTTCTGTATTTTGAATTCAATGTTCCATTTTTTCCATTACCCAGAGTTGTAGGCAACTCCGTAACCAAGACTGGATTAGCCCTAAATGGAGCAGGTGCTAGAAAGAAATTATTTGGGTTGTAGAGCAGAATATTTTGAGGCTGTTGAGAAGAGGTGTTTTTTCTAAATAGAGGAAGCTTTGCCTTGAACATGTTTAGGCTAATAACTGCTGTTCTAGACACCATCCTCCTCCTCACATACTGTATTTGATCACATCTCTAAGACACTCTCCTTCCTTTGAGCTCTCTGTGATGCTGGAGGCATTAATCCCACATGAACAGTTTTGTGGAGATGGCACTTTAAGGAAGAAAAAAGAGGAGCCGATTAAACATTAATTAGCTCCAATCCACAACTTCCTCCTAAGCTAATGGATAGAGTATGCAGATCCCTGTCAAATATCAGATGTTAGGCTTTGCCAAAAATAGGACTTCCAAGTGTTGAAGGTATGCCAACTGCCGGCTCCTTAACTCAAACCAAAGGAAATGATTGCCAGAGACAGGCTTCGGAGTCTGCCGTGGTCAGATGTCACCAGTTTGCAGTGCCACATGCGATCCAAGAGTTTATGAATGATCTCAACACTCGGTCCCCGAGGAGAACATATGCATTACAGAGGTTACGGATACAAATTACAGAGAGCAAGATGTTTCCATGCAATTTCTAAGAATCCTTCAGCAAGTTCTAAACATTAATGGAAAACATTAAGGAAGACTTGGCACTCGGAGCAGGCCTTCAAATTATATTGCTGGTGAGGACAGAACAGAGCTCAAAAAAAGGGGGGGTGGATTCAAGAATAAAGGCTTAGCTAAGAAAACTGGAGCAGGCCGTTCCTCTTGTGAACTGTGCATTTGTATGTTTTATTCCCTGAAGAATACCAGGCTTCCCAAAATGCTGCGACTTGAAAATGAACAAGTCACAGGGCATCCTTGTTTATTCAGCATGCTCCAATTCCTATCCCTGGTTTATCTGGATCATTTGCTGAGCGAATTTGCTTGCACCGGGAGTCATAGCGGAGATGGGGGGTGAGAGCAGCTCATTTTGGACTTGTCAGCGGGCTGCAGAGGTGCCAAAGTGCCAGAGTGTCAGCTTGCATAGCGGTGGCAGGATGTCTCCCCACTGAGTTCTTTCTTTCTCGTTCCCCTTCTGTGCAGAAGAAACCACTGATGACTTGTCCCCTAAATATCAGATTTTATCATCTATTTAGCGGGTGGCTAGCCTGTCCATTCTGCCCCTGTTTTGTTTCATTGTACCAAATACAATGATATAGTTTGTTGTGAATGGTGATTCCTCTTTTGATTTATTTGGTCTTTCCATCATTGAACCTTCAGAAAAATGAAAAATTAATACAGCTTTTCAGTGGGGAGCCTTTGGTTGTAAGGGGAAACTCAATTTAAACTGGTCGAAGTATGAAAAAAAAAAACTTATTTAGATCATGTGACTAGAAAGTCTAGGTGTAGCACGGTCTTCAAGATTTATTTGTCCTGGGCGCCTGGGTGGCTCAGTGGGTTAAAGCCTCTGCTTTCGGCTCAGGTCATGATCTCAGCGTCATGGGATCGAGGCCCGCATCGGGCTCTCTGCTCGGCGGGGAGCCTGCTTCCTCCTCTCCCTGTTTCTCTGCCTGCCTCTCTGCCTACTTGTGGTCTCTCTCTCTGTGTCAAATAAATAAATAAAAAACCTTAAAAAAAAAAAAGATTTATTTGTCCAGATAGGTCATCAAGAACCCAGATTTTTTTCAAGTGCAAAGCCTCAGTTTCATCCTGAGGCTGGAGCTCCCCCTGGGGTCACAGCATGGCTATCAACAGCAGCCATTTAGTGCAGCAGGAAGAGACAGTGTTCTTTCCTCAGAAGTAGAATAGCAGACCTGAGCTTCAGGCTGGTTGGCATTACGCCTGCTTGCTCCCCGTGGTGTTAGGTGGTGGTGATGCTAGTGCTGGTAGCGAGAGGGAAACAATACTTACCAGCTATAGGAATGGCTATCACATTTTTTCTAAGTCCATTATAATACTGATAGTATAATTTGATCTAACAGTTTTACTAGTTGGCATAAATCTGTTGTGTCTTTGACTGATTGACTTCTGACCCTCTTGAACTGCCTGGATTTTATTTTAGAGATATATGAGCTTGTAGGTAGGCAAGTATGGTATCCCTTAAATCCAACCAACTTAAACTATTTTTCATAAATGACATTTTAAAATCAAATTAAAACATCGTGGCTTCAAAACAAAACAAAAATGTTGTGATTTATTTAATATGAGAAAAAGACTGCAACACACCTCTTGAAGAGGAGTTCATCACTTCAGTCAACCAATCAAGGACATTCAATGAGGTCTTCTCATGCCCTTCAAGATGAGACCCCATTAGAGGGTTACCTACCTAGTCCAGTGTGAGTGTAGAAGGAAAAACTTCTTAGATGACTAAGTCTGAAGCTGACACTGAAGGAACAGTATGAGTCCAAAGGAAGAAATAGGAAAGAGTAAGGAAACAGAGAGGAATCTGGGGGAGGGAGATCTCCAAGCAGAAAGATGACCAGATGCTAATGTACACTGATAATTAGAGGTTCCTCTGTATGTTTTCTACTGAGAAGTCTTGAGCCACACAGCTCTGACAGCTCATGTGCACACACAGAGAGAAACCCTGCTGGCAGAGAAGCTTTGTTATCAGTGTCGCTCTGAGTTGCTATCATTTTCAACTGCTGTTAACAATGTTTTTAATTCTAATTTCCTTTTAGATTACGTTTCTATGATCGATTTAGTTTGTCGTAGATTATATTCTTTATCCAATAATGTGTATGACTACTTTCATCGATAATGTTTTTAGTCTCTATATTTCTAATAACTACTCAAAAGCATGTGTACCTTGGAATTCAGAAATACATCTTTGGTCTCTTAATAAGGTAGTCTCGTCTCACTATGACTGCTAATTTAACTTAATAAACTAACCTGGGAATGTCTAAGTAATGATTTGCCTTGCTTTTGTTGATGAAATATAAAAGTATAAAAATATAAAATATTTTATATAATACATAAAGATATAAAATATCTAAAATATCTATTTTTAAAATTCTTGAGGACTGTTGATTTGGGACAGAAGGGAGAAGAGTTGGAGGTGAAAGATGGTATTATGTGGAGACAAGAATCAGAGATGTAAGCTTGAAAGGCACAACTGTATCTAAAACTCTTGGAGGGCATTATATTAGTTACCTATTGCTGTGTAACAAACTACAAGACTCAGTGACTTAAAATAACAAACACTTATTCTCTGCAGTTCAGGAACCCAGATAAGAGTTAAGTTAGTCATCTGCTGTAGGATCTCTCATAAGGCTGTGGTAAAGAAGTTGGCAGGGCTGTGGTATCATGTGAAGGCTCAACTAGGAAAGTTTCTGCTCTCAAGCTTACGTAGTCGTTGGCAGGATTTGGATCTTCCAGGTTTGTTGGACTGAAAGCCTCAGTTCCTTGCTTTCTGTTGCCTGGAAACTGCCTTTAGGTTATTGTCAAATGGGCCTCTCCATTGAGAAACAGGGTATCTTACATGATCAGAGGAATCCCATGAAGAGAGAGAGACAGAGAGACAGTGAGAGTGAAAAAGATGAAAGTTACAATCATTTATAACCTAATTTTGAAGGTGACATTCCATCACTTTGCAATAATCTCTTCAGTAAAGGCAAGTCAGAAGGTCCAGCCCACCGTAAAGGGGAGGAGATTACACATGAGACTAAATGTCAGGAGGGAGGGATCGTTGAGGGATGTTAGAGAAAAAGTTTACCACAGGCATTATCATGTCATTCTTGTTTTATACTTCTTAACTATTTTATAGGGCAGCGCCAAGTAGATTGTTGTGTTCAATGTGTTCCTGGAGATTTTCATTAATTTGTTACAGATCTTTATATCATGACTCTGAACTACATTTTATCAAACACACAAGTAATTCAGAATTTTCTGATCTTCCAGAATAACTTTCTAAGTCACAGTGCATGTCAGTGTAAAAAGAAAGCAAATCTAATCTAGGTTAGGGGTAGCTGGGTGAACTCTCATTTGTGGTTTTCAGCTCATATACAGAAATGAATATTTTGGTTCTAGCCAATGAGATATTTCCCCCCCTGGAGACTTGAATCCCTGTATCCTAATTTAGCTCCACAAGTAAATGCTAAATCAAAAGTGTTTATCTATTATATCTTTTTTTTCCCCTGAAAGCTTAACTTACCAGTATCCTCTAAGCTTTTGTCATTGTAACCAGGTTCTTTTCTTAGTTAATCAGGTTTATTTCTTTTCAGTCTACTTAAAAACCTGTTTGGAGCTTTAGTTATAACATATTGCTGTGTACCCTTGCTTTGGCTTACTTGTCAAGCCCCATCAAAAATGTAGCTCTCTCTCAATTCTTTCTACAATAGGGGCTCAGGAGAAAAAAAAATACAGGCTTAATTTGGATTTGCTCCACTTTTCTACATTTACAAGACCATTTTACTTCCCTTCATCCAAAATGCATGAATCCTTTACTAGAGGGAATACTTTCTTTTCTAACACCCACAATAAAGTATAGGGAAAAATCCAAGACAGAAATGAAAAATTAGCAAAAAAACTGGAAACAAGAGATATTCCTTCATTTTATTTTGCTTATATTAAGGAATGGATCTACAAACCTCAGAAACATGTAAGCAAATATCAGAATATACCTATCCTCTTTTGCAGTTTGAAAAGAGTAAAAATGGCTTTACTTCTGGCTAAGAGTAAGTTTGCGGTCTTCTGTGCTGGGACCTGATGAAAAGGGTCTGTTCCCCTTGTTTTCTCTGAGAGAAAGAAAAAGCCCATTTTAATACCCCCAAAGACTTAGGGTAAAAGAAATGGTATCACTAAGCAAAAAAATGAATTAACTGAATGCTATACAAACCCCAAAGAGCATTTTCCTAGTTGAAGAGGGTGCAGTACCAATTATACTATTATCTCACCCTACTCTCTGGGTGAATAGTCTGAAAGCCTAAAATTACAGTTGATGTTAGATTTCTTGGCTTCATTTGCAAATTGGAGTCATTTTCTTTTTTGTGAATGCCATAAACACGTGTTATATTGTTTAAGAGTAGCAGTCCTTAGTTTGTTATGATATTTTTCTCCTTTCTGCCCTCCATGTCGAAGGACCTTTATTTTTTTTTTCCTAATTTGGCTTGCTACAAATTGATGTAACACTCTGTTTCTGAATGATTTGCAATGGCCTGAAGTACGATTTGAGCAGAGGCTTTTTGGCATGTCGTTTGTTAGGAGACCAGTTCTAGAGAAGGTCCTTCAACTGGCCAGATGTGTCGTTTTGGAACAGATTGAGGGCCTGCCAAAACACCATTTGTTGCCAGTTCCGGATATTGTTGGGGTGCTCACCACTCTGTTACCATATTTTTGCATGTCTTAACATTGCATAAATAGGCAGCTGTTCTGTATTTAGAATATAAATGAGTCACCAGCTTGCTTTCCCAGGAGGATTTACCTGCAAAAGGGAACCACAGTGTTAACCCCTTCCCATCCCACTGCCTGAATGTCACATTTAAATGCACACTTCTCTGAGCCCATTCAGAAGCAAATCCTTATGCATATAAATCACACCTCTCTTGCCAGTGAGACAAGGGAACCAAAAAATGTGCAGTTCACCATGCTAAAACGGAACACATTTCCTTAGCAGCAAAAGCAGTAAATTAATCAGCTTATAAACTGAGAGTGAGCAATTTGTGCTGAATTCTTTCTTACTGTTCCTTCAATAGGAGATGAGGTTCTCTAGTCTCATAAAGGCCGTGACTTCATTAAGATGGAAACCCCTGTCAAAGGATGTGTTGCAGGAGACAAGAGGAGAAAAGCCCTAAAAGTCCCTCAGTTGTCTCTCTGGAGCTATTTTCAGGCTAGGGAGTTTTTATTTATTTGGAGAATGACAATTAACCTGGAGACTTTGCCCAAACAAGGAGCGGAGTGCTGAAGTAGTTCTCCTAATACGACACTAAAGGCAGTTGGTATGTGACCCAATCCACATTTGCAGCAGATGATTCATATAACAGGCTAGCAGAAGCTACCTAATTTCGATCTCAAACAGCTTGACCAATTTATGTATAGACATAGAATGACACTGTGTGTGTGTGTGTGTGTGTGTGTGTGTGTGTGTGTGTGTGTGTGAGTGTTTTCCCTTCAATACGCTTAGGAAATAAAGTAGTCAGTGTTGGAATAGGAAAGGAATAGGAAAGTCAAGGCAGTTAGAAATACCAGAGGCAGTTGAGGTACATGGTCCAGGTCCAGCCTCAACTACTTTTTTGAAGGGTTCCCCTAAAATAGTTTATTTGCTAAAGAAACCCAGCATTCTGCAATCTGAAAGGGCCAAGTCATTTCTCCAGGCTTTTCATCTTGCCAGCCAAAGAAAAGCACACACAGATAGACAGGTGACATTTGGAGACCCAGGCATGCCAGATTTTCGGAGGTTACAATGGAGGTCCAACCTGCTGTTCTCCTAATGAGAGGAGGGGAAATTCATACTGGCCAAACTGCTATAAGGGATATCTCTGCTCTGAATGTCACGCTGCCCAGATGTCGTTTGGCAGGTGGAGATGCACAGAGAATGAAAACGTAGTCCTGTGTATGTGGGTGCTAGTGCGTTACAGGGTGAACAATGAGTCCATCTTCTGAAGAATAATGAAAACAGTGTGGATCTTGTCCATATTCATGTCATGAGAAAGGGCATTCTCAAAAATTCCTCACCCCAGGTCCCCTCCCAGACTGACATGCATACATGCTCACAGACCATGCACACATGACTTGTTTTGGGGTTTTAAGTATAACTTGACGATTTAGTTGGTGTTTATATATTTATATGTTATGTATATATGCTTTTTCTTTATAGAAAATGGGATCATGCTACATAAACAGTTTTGTACCTTGAGTATTACATCTCAAAACTATATCATGAATATTTCTTTTCCTTAGACTTTTCTTATATTTTAAATCAGATTTTGTGGCAAAGATACACGATCTTATGGTCAGCCATTTCCCTGTTGAACATTTAGGTTGGCTCTAGAATATTTGAAGACGGGCACGGGTCTGTTTCTCAGTAAATATTTAATTATGATTAGAACAAAGTAAGTAAGACATGATGTTACCTTTTACAAGAGAAAGCTACAGTTACTGTCATTGAGTTTTCTTTTGCTACGATTGTTTCTCTTTAGTGTTACGAGATGACTTCCGGCAAAATCCCACAGATGTTGTAGTAGCAGCCGGAGAGCCTGCCATCTTGGAATGCCAACCTCCCAGGGGACACCCAGAACCCACCATCTATTGGAAGAAAGACAAAGTTCGAATTGATGACAAGGAAGAAAGAATAAGTGTGAGTTAAATTAAAATTAATGCCTATAGAGATTGACTATCAAGTCTTCAAATGGATATATTTTATTGCTAATAAAATTGTAGACCTGCACTGAATGCTAATTACCACTTACACTGTATTGAAAGGACTGAAAAAGAATAACCGAGAACTGCAACTTTAGGATGAGGCTTCAAAGAGACAAAAATCATAGAAATCAAGTGTAGATGATATATTAATAAGTGTACCTATCTGAATATGAAAAGATATGAATATGTAAATATATGAATATGTAAATACATATCTTTATATATATATATGTCTTTGCAGTACAAAGATGACATAGCTCTATTTAATGTCTCAAATGTATCTTTTGATCCTGTAGTATCACATGAGTGATAAAGGGTAAATGATGGCCCTAATCCATATTAAACTAGAACATTTCTTTTGGCACTGTTTTCAAAATTATAAGAGATAATAATGTGAGGTAATGAGTACTTCAAGCACCTTTTCCAGTTTTCAAATTTAATATTTATAACTAAAATTTTATACATGAATTCATTTAAAAGTTTAAGAGGTCTAAAGTAAAATCAAAGTGAACATGACTTTTTTGGTTCTGCCATTTAGCTCTTGTAGAAAAATAGTCTACTTTCAAGGAAAATTAATGATTACATTCATCACTTGATTAATATCAAAATGAGACGCTCAGAACATTGTAAAGAGGTAGAGAAGGGGAATGGCATATAATTATTTTATATTTTTGGAGGATCCACTCAACATTTGTTTGTGATGTTTATGGGAACCAGGTCACTGAAATAGTAGTTAATGCTTCAAAATTCTGATGCTATTCTTAGTATAATTTTTATATTTGGTACAGTTATTGAGGATAAATATATTTTACTTAAAATAATGTCTTATGTAACTGAACAAATGTGCCATTTCAGTAAAAAGTACATGTAGTCTGGTATCTATAATCTTTAAAAATTTCTTATAAATGAAGGTGTTTTTAATANCCAACCCACTGAGCCACCCAGGCGCCCTCTGATGCTATTCTTAGTATAATTTTTATATTTGGTACAGTTATTGAGAATAAATATATTTTACTTAAAATAATGTCTTATGTAACTGAACAAATGTGCCATTTCAGTAAAAAGTACATGTAGTCTGGTATCTATAATCTTTAAAAATTTCTTATAAATGAAGGTGTTTTTAATATATGCATCATGGTTACATCATAATATAGACCCAGACAGGCCATATAAGAGATCACAAACATATATTCATGTGATTCTGGCTTGAACTCTTGACACCATGAAGATCTACATTCCCAGGGAGAATTTGGTTCTCAGTGGTCTGTGCTTGGATACCAAACATGAAAATAGATGAGTGATAGAGTAAAATCACTGTGAAAGGGTTTCTCGTTCATGTTTGCATCATTTAACTTTCACTTTATAACAAACCACCACAAAATACTGTGACTTATAATAACCATTTTATTTACACTATGATTCTGTGGGTAAGATGACAATTCTTTATTGTGGGTCAGCTTGGCTGATCTGTGCTAGGTTTTCTCATACTTCTGTGGCCTGGTTAAAAGATGTGCCGGCAGCTGGGTTATACAGGGTGACCTTACATATCTGGCCATTGACTTATACTCAGCTGGGCATCTTGGTTCTTCTCTTGGCCTCTAGTTTTCCAGCAGACCAGATCAGACTGGTTCCTATCGTGGTCTCAGGATTCCAGCTACAGCAAGGAAAGACAAGTCTCAATTTGAGAACACTTTTCGTCTACTGAAACACTGGTTTAGTTTCATTGGTCAAACCAAGTCATATTGCTAAACTCAGCTTCAGGGGGAGGAGAAATGGCCTCCATGGCCATTTTTATAACCTAAGTTTATTATACTCCACTGCACATAATTAAGAACAGGTCGACGGTCTTCTTTTCCCATGTAAAAACAAAACTGAAAGTCCCTTTCTGTGACGTGAGAAGTATCAGAGCGTGAAATATATCTGTTGAGAACATATCTACATGTGTTTTGTTTGCCTATGAGATAAAAGTTAACAGAGGAAACCAGCACGTTCTTCTCTCCTCTTTAAGAACATTCAGTCATTGTGATGTTAAGATTGTTGAATTGCATAAATACAAAGAAAAAATTTGAAAAGAAGCCATGAATTGATGATGTACCTTCTGAAAATCTAATTCTGCTTCAATATCCCTTTTAACAAATAGACATTTTAACATATTGCATTGGTTTATTTGGTGAATAAATGCTTCTCATTTAAGAAACAATTAGGAAGCATCTATTAGAAGTCAATGATTTACACCAACTCATACTCTCATCATTTAAAAAAATATTTATTTTTATCCAACCTGCCCTCCTCTTCAAAAATTCTCATACATTCAATCAAGGTAAGATATAGATAATTAATGCTAGCAATTGAAATTTAAGCTCCATGAAGGCAGAAGTTTATTATTATTGGTTTACTCCTGAATCTCAAGCATCTATAACACTGCTGAGCCCATAGAGGTAGTCAAAAATGCTCCTTGAATACCTCTGTGTCAGTTGGATTTCATTATACTACCCAAAGCCATTATCTAGTGCTTCTTTGTGACAATAAGTATCAAAAGCAATTCATTCCACCTTCTTCAGATTGAAGACCAACCATTAGGATTTGGTGAAAGCAGTCACAAAAAGTAGGACCAGACAAGAAAGAAAAACAATACCCAAAAGCATTTTCTAGAAAGGGAATATGAAGGCTTATTTTGAAGGAGTAGTTAAAAGAAGAAAAAACACATGCAGATGCCAAAATAGGGAGAAAGTTTTGTGTCTTAGACACTGAGCTATTTCCTTTAGGAAAAAAATATTCTGCTTAAATATTCAAAATTATTTATTATTCACCTCTCTTTGCTGTTTATTTTACTTCCCACTTTCTTTCTCTCTTTTCTTTTCCTTTCTTTTTTTACTTTTCTTTTTTCCCTCCCTCTTTTTTCTTTTTCTTTTTCTGCTTCTTTTTTTTTTTTTTTTTTTAATTTTAACAGATCCGTGGCGGAAAACTGATGATCTCCAATACCCGGAAAAGTGATGCAGGGATGTATACCTGTGTTGGCACCAACATGGTGGGAGAAAGAGACAGTGATCCAGCAGAGTTGACTGTCTTTGGTAAAACCCTCTTTTACATTATAAATTACTATTTATACATACTTTTCCTTTGATGTTAAATATATTTGTTGACCCTAAACACCAGGTTGTATAGGGACAGGTACTTACGACTTATGGTGAGTAGTGAAGGACTAGATTTGCCTTGTTTTCTGGTTCTGTCTTTCAGATGAAATCTTTCATCCGAAGAAAAATAGAACTTTTAAAGCAATAATTCATTTACTTTACTCATGTATATTTATAGGATTTGCTTTTCACTAGAATGTAAAAACTTGATCTTCTCAAATTCTGTTTGAGATAGTATATCTGTCTAAAATTTATTCACTGTGATATATTTATCAAGTATCTTTTATGTGCAAGACAGAGGGTAAGGTTTTTCGGTTTTCTTGTTTTTTTGTTAGTGCAATGCAAAGACGTTTCACTTGTTTTCTACTTTAAAAATTTTCAAATTGAAATATTTTTAGTGTAGCTTATGATTTAAAAAATTAGCTAGCTACATACGCATGTACACACATAAATATATACACATAATCAAAATTAGAAAAAAAAGCAAATAAACTGTCTTGCTGATGTAGGCACACTGGGTCCAAGAACCCAGGAGAAGATCCCACAGGACCAACCAAGAGGGTCCTTGGGTTCATACAGGATAGAAATCAAACATGAACCAGAGAAAGTGAAAATAGAGTTTATTGTATAGTGTGAGTGACAGACAGAATAGCAGACGAAGTGTCTGGGAGACTCGGAAAGGAGAGAAGAATGAGTTTTGTTGTTGCTTATGGCTAGGGATTTATATTAGAAAAGAGTCTGGGGTATGTGTTCCTCCAGCAATCCAGGCTAGGGTCAATCACAGGCAAGTATTGGGTGAACAAAAGATGTTGTTCCATAAATTACCAAAGGTAGGGGTATTGATGCCAGCATCAGCCGAGATTTGTTTGAAGCTAACGTCCTGGAACTTTTTGGGATCAGGTTTTCTTAGGTGTTAACAGGTGTTTGGGACCTAAGACAAAAACTCAGAGAATGATTAACTTTCTTTCTTCCCCCTTGAAGTGGGAACAGAGGTTCTTTGGCTTAGTCAGAGGCAAAATATGGAACATGAGTACATGGGACCTCGCAGAAAAACAGCAGAGATGGAAACTTTGTAAAATGGAGTCCCTTCAGCTTGCTTACTTCATTGCTATGATATTCATGTTTCTTTAGATTTAAGAACCAAGAGACTCTTTACTGGAGTAACAGAATTAATGGACTAAAACCCAATTACATCTGGAAGTGCCTGGATGGCAGTTGGAAGAGCCTCAGACTCTTGATATCAGCTCAGGTCTTGATCTGAGGAGTTCAAGCCCCATGTTGTGCTCCACACTGGGCGTGGTACCTACTTTAAAAAAAAAAAAAACTCGATTAGATCTATATCAGAGAAAGTGTGGAGAAAGTATTAGGAAGGAGAGAACAGAGGAGAATAAAGACAGCAGAGTGAACAAAAAAGGAAATACTATAGGGCAGCTGTGGAAAACTGAAAGAGAAATAAAATGACAGAAAATTAGAGAAAATCTTAAAATTTCCTAAAGATTTTAGAAAATGAAACATTCCTTTAGAAGTCATCGAAGTCCCATTTAAGGCTCTTTATGGATACACACAAACACACATACACATGTATATATACATACACATACATAGGTGTATCTATCTCTATCTTAAAAGATTTAACTATTATTGATATTTTTGTGATTTTTTAAAAAAAATTATTTTTGAGACAGAGAGCACGAGAATGTGAGTGAGGGGAGGGGCAGATATTATGTGATTTTTTTTTTTTAAACACAAGAGATGAGTGTGATTTTTAAATAATTTTTTTGTGCTGGCAAAATAGTCTTCTGGTTCTGTGAATTAGGGTAAGATTTTATTGTCGGTCATGACTCCAGAACATGTTTGAGGGTAGCATCAGAATCCTGCATACTTTCTGAAAGAAATTTCTTTTGCAGTTTGAGATGTGCCATCCTGTGGTGTAATGAGAGTGCCACGAAGCCAAAGAGCCATATTATGATTTCCATCACATTTAGAGCCTTAAGATGTGCTTTGTGAATAAGTACTAGAATGCAGGCCTCTCTTTCCAATCACTCTGAGTACTGAGTAATCTCTGGTAATATTCCTTATGGATACTAAGCAGCTTGAAGTCCCAAAATGGCAGAACCAGGGGAAATCCGATAGTTCATTAAAGGAATTGAATAGTAAAAATAAAATTGTTCAAAGTATGCACGTAAATTTCTGTCCTGCAGAGCTCAGACAAGTATCAGTTTGCCCTTAAATTTCATGCAGTCAGCTTTAAGAGTCTCAAAATTTGTTTCACTCCATAATGAATAAAATACAGTTTTGCCTGGTAAGATATGAAGTTAGTGGTCACTGAACATTAGCATTGAAAACCCACAAGTACAGCTGTTCTATTTAAAGAAACACTCATTACTATTTTTCTGTAACTGCCACAATCTTTGGAACAGAAAAATGTTGCATTATGACAGTACATACTGCCTTCAGAAGGAAATTGAAAGGGTTTAATGTCATTACCCAAGCAATCAGACCTACCAAAATGTGACTGTGTTATGAAATATTCACCCTACATTCCCTAAAGACAGGATGAGAACTACAGGAGATCCTTAAATATAGCAGGACTTAACAGTGGAACTTCTAAATTATTTTGAAAATAGCTATAAGCCAAAAAGATTGAATTTGTGTAGTGGCCATACTTCTGGAAGAATTGATTTAAGAAGCTGAGAACATTTATCTGATGGTGTAAACTAGTCAGAACTGACCCAAGGGGTTCTAAGTACAATATTAAGTTGAAGAAAAAAAACTACAAAATCTCTATTACTGATAAGAAAACAATATCCAAACCCAGAAATAAGAGATAAGAACACTAGTGATTGTCCAAATCAAGGACATGACAAGGATTGCATAAGAAAGGTCCCTTCTGTACTTTGCTCAATTCTGAGAGAAAAGAACTAGTGTGCTATGAGTAGTGGAGACTTCCTTATGTTATTTTGGGGTTTTTGTGTCCAGTACATGTTTTCTAATAAACTTCTTTATCTTTTATCCTTGTTAGATATTATTATTTCTGACCTAGGGTTTATACACATAACTGGTTACACTTACCCCTCGGCCCTCTCATTTTTCTTTTCAAGTAGTTGCAATTCTGCTTTAAAAAATTTGGCTACTGTAACCCCTTTGTAGCTACAGAAAATTTTTACTCATCCTTTGCAACTCCATCTTTAAAATATGTTATACAGAAAAAGTAACCGATAGTAGTAATTTTTCAAAAAAATATAATTCACTTATAAATGCAAGGAAAACAGCAAAAGGAGTAATAGGTCTTGGCTAATACAAAAGCCTTTGGCAAGTCTTTGGATTCTTTAGTAAGTAGGCTTGAACCTACGAGTTTGTTTTTTTTTTTTTTAGTTTGCAAATTGCAGCTTTTATTTTAAAGATCTCTTTTTTAGACAAAGACACGGTCAGTGTAACTTCATTTTCACAATGTTACTCTGCCATCCGCCATGCATCATTTATTCTGCTTGTTCTTTAGTGTTTGTTGGTCATATATAACAGCTCAGTTAAGGGGGCAGTACCAAATCTAAAATTAAGAAGTAGGCATCATAGTGTTAATGGACACTAAAATCTATGACACGCTCCAGATGCCCTCATAAAGAATACTCCCTAACACTTTACATATGTTAATTAACTTCTAAAGATCCTGCAGTCAGAGAAACTAGAATTACATAATTAAATTTCTAATTATGGGTAAGTATGGGCTATCTGTTATCCAAAATTTAAGTGTCACTTAAAAATAACATATTTTTTAATGATTTTTATTTATTTTTTAAAGATTTTATTTATTTGGGAGAGAGAGAGCACGAGGGCGGTGGAGGGCAGAGAGACAAGCAGACTCCCTGCTGAGTGAAGGTCATGAAATCATGACCTGAGCCAAAGTGAGACACTTAACTCACTAAGCCACCCCGATGTCCTTGAAATGATTTTTAATTTTTATTTATCTTTATTTTAAAAATATTTTTTTTTATTTATTTGAGAGAGAGAGAGAGAATGCACAAAGAGAGTGAGAGACAGAAGCTGACTCTCCAGTGAGTGGAGAGCCCAATGCAGGCTTTGATCCTCAGACCCTTTTATTGTTTTGTTTTGTTTTTTGTTTTTGATTTCATAGGTTGTAAAAGAAATTTGGGTAAATTCAGAGCTATATAATAGTACAGTGAATTTTGCCAAGCTACGTATGGTCGTAAGTTGAGGGATTTTACTAAATGTATAACAAGGTTAAAGTGGATGAAATTCACTTGGTAGATTTGCTGGTTTGGGAAAAAAAAAATCCTCCCAACAAAACCAAGGCTTTCTCTTAGAACAGGTTTCAAGACCACGAACTGCAGCGTTTCCCCCACTTTTGGTATGCTGAGGTCACCCTGAGATCATGACTTGAGCCTCAGGCAGATGTTTAACTGACTGAGCCACCCAGGTGCCCTGTCCCCCAAATGATTTTCAAGTGCTTATCAAAGTAATCCATGAAAAAAAAGATTTCATAGGTTATACTTCTATTAGACATTAGAAATATTAACTAAACTTAAAATGAAATGCAGAAATATCTAGCCCTACCCCTCCTTCCAACACACACACACACACACACACACACACACACGTCCACATGCACCCACACGCACATATTCCTCATCTTTGAGCACTGCTATCTTTTTCTTCTGAGATTTATTTACATACTACTAAATGTGTCCTTATTCTGTAGTTTTATACATTATTTTGACTTCCTATTTGTAAAATGATGCTTTGGCCCTCTTACATCCCCTTCCACACCTTCTCCCCTCTACTTTCCCTTCTATCTGTCCTTCAGTATATTGACTTTAGAAACATTGGTTATATTAAGATTCAAAATGTGAGTTGTTATAACCATGTAAATATGGACTGAGCTTAGCGTTATGCTATTATAATGGCATTTCTTTTCTGGCACTTATTTGTTCTTTGAGTTAGTAATAAACCTATTTTTTTTTCCTTTTACGGGTATTTGTCTACATCTGTCATGAGTTCTTGAAATCTCTAACAGAAGGTTTAAAATCCTCTAAATTCTACTTAGCTGTTAAGTCCCTCTTGCTACAGCCTTCCTGGAGGCCTCAGACCTCCTGCCAATCTGACTGGGCTAGTTTAGATCTCCTCCAGAAGCTCATGCTGATAATTATTTCCCCTTTTCCCTCATGCTGGATTCTGTTTCCTGCACCCTGCCTTTGTTTCTGTCTTGGTTAAGTCCTGTATCAGAAGAGTGTTTCTCTCCTGCCTTCTATTTAACTGTAGCCCAAAGCAAATTTCAGGGCAAAATGCATGTATTCTTTCTGAAATTTAATTGATACTTTGGCTGGTTATAAAATTCTAGTTTAAAAAAATATTGCTCAGTGGGGCTCCTGCGTGGCTCAGTGGGTTAAAGCCTCTGCCTTTGGCTCAGGTCATGATCTCAGGGTCCTGGGATTGAGCCCCGCATTAGGCTCTCTGCTCAGCAGGGAGCCTGCTTCCTCCTCTCTCTGCCTGCCTCTCTGCCTACTTGTGATCTCTCTCTCTGTGTCAAATAAATAAATAAATAAAATCTCAAGAAAACATTTCTCAGAATATTAAAATCACCACTCCAAAATCATTCAGCTTCCACTGTTACTCTGAGAAGTCTACTGTGCTTCTGACTCCTATGCTTTCCCTCTTTCTTTTTTTTCTCTTTCTGGTTTTAGTACTGTATCTTTATTCCAGTGTTCTGAAATGTTTCAATACTGTGCCTTGGTTTGGCACTTTTTTCTTTTATTGGCTGGACCCTTGGTGAACAATTATAATCTAAAAAACTCTCTATCTAAATAATTCAGGGAGTTATAGTCTCCCATCTTTTTTATTCAATTTCTGTGTCAAACATGTATTTGTTCATTTGATGTTAAGTTTCCCAGGTCTTTTTTTCTTTCATCCTTCCTTATTTATTATATTCTGTTCTTGTTTCATGGATAGCTTAAATTCTCTTGCATCTTAGGATTTTACTAACCCTTTCTTCAAATATAATTTTCCTGTGATGCTTCCTGCTTTCATTTCTTCTGACTTACTCACTATCCCCTTCCCTACATTGTTGTGTCTTTTACACTGGAGGCTTTCTTCAAATGGCCAGTGATCTACTGTTGTTCCTTCATACTTAATTGCTGTTCACCAAAAAGACTATTAGAATTTCTATGTCAGTTGATGGCTTTCAGGGTAGGGCAATCAAATCGGGAAGTAGCCATTTCATTGGAGATGAGTACAGAGGATGGGCTGGTGATGTTGGTTTCCAGTTATTAGAAGAGAGATTATAGGCAGTGGCCTGAATGTAGTTGAGATACTGGGAGACAAAGCTGTGAAAGAAGAGATCTTAGTACCAAACCTTAGGAAATGTCTAAGTTTTATGGATAACCTATGGCCATCATGTAAGAATTCCAAATATAAGGCATCATTAAAATCAAGATAATTATTGAGAGCAATATAGTTCTTTTAAATGCCATTTACTTGTAAACTTTAGAACAGCAAAATACTTCTTACTCATTCCCTCATTTAACAAATGTCTACTAAGCACCTCCTATGTGCCAGGCCCTGTTTAAGTGTTTAATAAAATGATGAGATGAATAGACATGTGCCCTGCTCTGGGCGGACTTTTTGCATTACGTTATCAGCAAGAGCATGAAACTTTGCCTCTAAAATATGGTGAGAGAAGCATTTTCCCCTCCGAAAACACTCACCTGTGTTTGTCTTTGCTTCACAGGATGATTTCTCTCAGACAAAGAAAATTCTTGGCAAGAAAAGAAATTAATGCACCCAGGATTTATTTAATCACATTCAGACAGACTGATCATTATCATCCAGTCTGTTTTGGAAGGGCACAGTGATTCACATTCAGTGGCTATCATAACCCTGTCCCCTCACGCAAGCCCGGTCAAATAAAAAGAGACATACTAAGGCTAGCCATCTGACTTCCCGATTTAATAGACACCATAGGGTGGCGAGTGCTCCTGGGTCAGCTGAAGTTAAAGATAAGGTTTACAAGCACTGGTTAGCTCTACTGTCCTTTGATTGCATAGCTGTGGTCATATAGGTCTTAAAGGACTCCACCTATGTAATTACTGCTGCAACACCACTTTCATGATGTCAAACAAAGTTTATTTTAAAAATTGTTGAGACGATCCCAGTAATAGCTGTCATGACACAGCCATTGCCAATTTTATCACCAGAGTCAAGGACTGCCTGAGGTTGAAAACGGAAATTTGTTCACTGGGGATTTAATTTCCTTCACTGTCGCATGTAAATAAGAAACTTAAGAGAGATTATGCAACCGCATTTCAGACTTACCGTATGTTGTATGAAAGCGAACATTTTGTTTTCTGAACATTATTGACATGACTATAGTGAGACTTGGCGTTTGATGTTATTATAGCCACACAGAGCTGGATTTTCTAGAATGCCAATTTGAAACTAATTGACCTGACTACTTCAAAGCTGTACTTTACATAGTACCAAACTGCCAAACAACACTACTGTCTCAAGAGAGATTAACCTTGTAAGCAAGTTATGCAGGTGATTCAAATCCAGTTAATCTCACATTTAAAAAAAATGTTAATTGCATTGGCAAAGACATTGCCTCCAATCACTTCATGGCTTTATAATTAGGGATCAGGCCATTCAGAGGGACTCTGATCTAATTGATAAGCAGTCAGAAAACAGCCCTTGAGATTTCTTCCCTTGATTTTCAATATGTGATCAGACATAAGGCAGTAACATGGAAAAATCAGTGACCTTATTTTACATGCCTCAAAATTAAGTTTGCTCATGATTTAGTGGTTCAAGATGTTTTCATATATACTTATTATAATTGCGCAAAGTTTCCCCCATGGGCATTAATGAGTATTGAATGTGATTACTTATCAACTTGCTTTCTAACCCTTATAACTTTACATTTATTTGCAGATGATTTTGACACAAAACAGCAAACCCCAAGACATTTCCTTGTAATTTTTGCATTTTGTGTCTGAAAGGGGCATGGCTTTATGTTTGGCTCATGATAATAGTAGCCACTACAGTGGCAAAGCCTTCAAAAATATGTTTTCTACCTGGACAACTTCTTTAGTCTTTAATATTCATGTTCCTAGTTCTCAGGTTTTCCGGAAATAAAGTCTAGTTAAGGAAACTGGAGAATAGTTCTTACAAAAAAGTATTTCCATTTAAATAAATGTTAGGCAAACCTACAGTTTTTAACATACTGTTTTTTGCAGGCAGTTAAAATTGAGGTAGAAGGTGATTTTAGCATAATTAGCAGAAAACAGTTGGAATAATGAATAATACAATTTAGAGATAATTACTATAATGGGTGCTGTGGAAATTCCCAGAATAAAACTTTAAAAGTTGTGACCAAACTCTAATGTATTAGTAAATGTCAATGTCACTTTGTTGGAAGGTATAACCGAGGGTACTCAAGTATGAAACCAAACTTGATGTGCCCTGTATGTACAAATGACTTTTATCTGGCTTGTTCTTTGCATTATCTTTTTTTTTTTTTCTTTCCTATCAGTTGAATTACATTTTCCATCATGAGTCAATGTTAGGCTTCCAAAAATTCTATACCACATACTCTCCTATGGTTATCTAGTTGCTAGGCAACTAGACTCTGCTTGAGGGCAGAAGGGAATAGTGAAAGTTCATTGTGAAGTTGTCCACCCCTGCTGAGTTCATCAGAACAGCAGCAGGGGATCCTATGTCTTCCTTCTTCTTGAAATTATAAATTAAGTGCTTCCACGCGTCTCCGTACAAAACAGTGGGGTTTAGAACACATAAGATAGCCAAAAAACCTCAAGGATCCTGTTAGTGTCCCAGGGATGAAGAGACAACTTTGCTTTTAGTAACTTTGGTTTTGTAACAAGTCTAATGTAAAACTTACCCTTTGGATTAATTACAGTCATATGTTGCAATTTTGTGACAGGTAGCATGTTAAAGGAAGCATACAAAAATTTGGCCTGAAAATATTCATGTGTGTTTTGATGGAACTGTTCTCACATACCGTTATACAATTTACTTTACAGTTAGTATCATGTCATGAAAATTTTCCATGCTAGATAGATGATAGAGATAACTTTATCATTCCAATGACTTACTAGTTTTGCAACTTATGAATCTGCCACAGTTTTTCCTGAAAGCACCCATTTCCCAATTCTGCCAGTGTTGCTTCCATGATCCTATGTAGTTCTTCTTTTTTCTGTTGCAATTATCAAAATTATTATCCCTTTCTCCAATATTCACATTTTCTTATTGATCATTAATATTGGCATGTCCATCTTATTAGTGATTTTAGTAGGCATGATTTTAGCATATTATTTTTAAAAAGAAGTTTTGCACTTAATTTCTGATAAAATATCTTGCCCGTGCTTAAGAAATTTCAATTCCTTTTTTATTCATTTTTTTTAAATCTAAGAGCTTTTCAATATCTACAGATATGATCATATTTTTTTCTTTTTCCCTTCTATTATGTATGTTGCCTCCTTTATCTTCTTTTTTTTTTAAAGATTTATTTATTTGACAGAGAGAAATAAGTGAGAGAGGGAACACAAGCTGGGGGAGTGGAGTGGAAGAGGGACATCGGCTGAGCAGAGAGCCGATAAGGGGCTCGATTCCAGGACCCTGGGATCATGACCCGAGCTGAACGCAGATGCTTAATGACTAAGCCACCCAGGTGCCCCTGTCTCCTTAATTAAGAATACATTTAACTTCAAGTAGCAGAAACCTGACCACAATGGTATAGGGATAAGTTGTTCATTTTTCTCATATCTACTATTTTTTGTGATGAAAGGATCAATACACACATACACACACACCCCATAACCATACTTTACCTGCCAATCTGTTCCAATTTGCTAAATAGAAATGAGAATATTTCTAGACTTTTCTTCTTCAACCTCCACATCTGATTGATCAGTCAGTTCTGGTATCTCTTCATTCTGTCCTCTTTTCCATATCAGTTGAAGCTGAAATAATTCCTTACAAAAATCATTTGACCTAATTTACTAGGTTTCTCATCTAGTTCATCTTCCACAGATCTGCCAACACAGTTTTTTTCCGCATGTTATTAAAAATGTTGCTTCTTTATTTAAAATCCTTCAGCAGTTCTCTTTCACTCTCAGGGCAGACCTCATATTCCTTGACATGCCGTATAAGGCCATGACATTCCTTGTAAGGCCCTTCATGGTCTTGCAATTCTCTATCTGATAGCTTCATCTCCCACCACTTTTCTGATGGAACCAAGCTGCTGGCTGTTCACCAGCTACCAAGCTCGAAGCCTGACATAGGAAAAGCTGTGTTGACAGGTGCTAAATGAATGAGTGGATAGAGGGAATGACTTCTCTCCATAGACTAGGTTGTAGCACAAAACACCCATTAAGATCAGAGTGGGCAGGAAGAGTCTACTAACAGATGATTTCTCAGTCTCAAGCCATATTCACAGTGGCTTAGCTCTCTTTTAACGTTGGGTTATTGCAGCTTTTAGATGAATTGGATGAACATCCCTGAGTGATTGAAAAGAAAAAAATTATCCTGCTTTCTGTGCTAATGATTCACGTGTGCTATTTGCATTCCAAGCACTCACACAAAGATACAGTACTGGTCCCTGTTGCCTATTTGCTGCCAGAAACAATGGCTCCATATCAACTGGCCAGTGCTAAAATAGTTGTTTGGAGCACATGGTATCCAGAGTTCACAAGGATAACACTAAATCGGGGCACCGGGATGGCTCAATCAGTTGAGGAACCGACTCTTGATTTTGTCTCAGATCATGATGTCCTGTTTGTGGGATGGAGCCCTGAGTCAGTCTCCATGCTCAATGCAGAGTCTGCTTGTCCCTTTCCCTCTGCTTCTCCCCAGCTCATGCCCTCCTCTCTCTCTCTCTCTCTCTCTCTCCCTACCTCTCTCTCTCTCAAAAAAAAAAATAAAATCTTTTTTAAAAAAGGACAGTACTAAATCATTTCATCCAACGTGCAAATTTGTTCTGCTGTCTTTGGGGAGGGAGCACTTAGCTGCTAATTGATTCTGACTACCTAAAGTCTTTAGGAGCAACCTTTTTTCTCTTTCTAATTTTTTATGGATTATTTCTAAATTCTGCATTAAAAAAGCTCTCCATGAAAAGTTCTATTTGCCTGTTTTACAGCTTGGGATTTTGAGGTCTCGGAGTGCAGATGTGTAAGCATATGCACGTTGCTATTTTAGAGAAAATTTTGATCCATACTGTCAACGTCACTGTGGAGAGATGAAGTTGTCTTCCTTCTGAATGCCAATGATTGTTGACTTTACTGCAATACAAAGTGTCTCTTGCAACTTACACATTTGTTTTATAAATATAGATCTTTATTTAGACAATAAAATTACATACTTCCATCCTATACTCTTAATATATGCTATTTGAAGTGATTTATTTCCTTTAAAGTTTTCTTGCTAAATATGTTTCAGTTTTGTACCACTTATTTGACATTTTTAAATTGGATTTGAAACTAAAGTCTTAAATGACTACATGTGGCCATATGGCCAGATAAATTGTGTCAATTCCCAATGGATTTCATCTTTCTTTTCCTTGACTTCTCTTTCTACTTCAGTAAGTAGCACTATTGGACTACCTATGATTTGGAGACATGTGCTAATAAAAACTTAAATGATAATATTTTCTGTATCAGACCATTATCAAAGAGGGAAGAAACTAGATAAGAACTTACAGTGCTTAGAGATCTATAAAACGACCGTTTGTTTTACATTTCTCTTAGATGGTAAGATTTTTATGGACAGGGATTGATTGTTTTCCTTGCCTTATGTAGAGGGGTGCTGAAATGCAGAGTAAGGAGGATAGGTGCAAAGTAACAACAACAAAAATAGAGGGTAGGAGAATGAAAACAGGCTACTGGAGAAATAAAACGTAAAGAAAAAATCTGGAACACTAAGAAGGTAATTGGAAGTGGCCCCAGAAAATTATATATGACAATAAATAGTTTAAAATAATTAATAATAAGTGTTTTTTACTTAAGAAAAATATCATATTGAGAGCTTTTTTATTTAAGAAAAAAATAAGTCAATCAGGTAGAGAGCTTTCCATACATGAGGTGAAAACATTCATGGAAATATTCGATCTTTGTGAAATGATAGCTTATGCGGGAAAATTTAGATATCACTGATGTGTGAGAGCACAACTTTTTAGTTTGTTTTCTCTAGCATTCTTTCTTTTTTTTTTTTAAGTTTTTGTTTCAACTCCAGTTAACGCTAGCATTCTTTTTTTTTTTTTTTTAAAGATTTTATTTATTTATTTGACACAGAGAGCGAGATTACAAGTAGGCAGAGAGGCAGGCAGAGAGAGAGGAGAGAGGAGGAAGCAGGATCCCTGCCGAGCAGAGAGCCCGACGTGGGCCTCGATCCCAGGACCCTGGGATCATGACCTGAGCCGAAGGCAGCGGCTTTAACCCACTGAGCCACCCAGGCGCCCAACGCTAGCATTCTTGATAGAGAATTAAAATTAGTTTCCTTTTTGATATTTTCCATCGATTTCAACTTTTAATTTTCCCACTCAGCCATTGTGATAGATTCAAGTAATCATTTTTTATCTCTTTCCTTCTTTCTGTGGAATTCAGTGTTCAGATTTTTTATGAGAGGGTTTACATGATTTAGCTCAGGAAGTCATTGAAAAATCAATTTAGTATTTTCCAAGAGATCATATAGTGTTGTATACAAACTGTAGCTACTGCTGTATTCCAAAATATTTTATTTTATTCAATTACATAGGATTCATAAGGTCTTACCTAGACCTAGTTGAGATACGGAGTTACATTTTTTTCTGTAACGTGCTTAAAACATGCACAACATTCATTTCGTTTTACCATTGTTGTTTTTTTTTTTTTTTTTCCCCTTCCTAAGAACGACCCACATTTCTCAGGAGGCCAATTAACCAGGTGGTGCTGGAGGAAGAAGCTGTAGAATTCCGTTGTCAGGTCCAGGGAGATCCTCAACCAACTGTGCGGTGGAAAAAGGATGATGCAGACTTGCCAAGAGGAAGGTAAGAACATCATATGGGTGGAAAATTCTTAGATAACCTTTGAATAATTAGAAAAAAAGACAAACCAATTGTACCGCCAAACACTCTTCTATCTCAGTGTATTATTTCCATACAATTTTTACATATGTAAGCCACGCAGCTGCTGTTTAATAATATACTCAAGTCCTCCAGGCTTTTAATGTCACTCTTTCATTGAATTTTCACATAAATGCATGATCCTCCACCCCAACTATCAAAGATGCCTGAGGTGGCCATTCCAGGTCTGCCATTCTGCATTCTCCTGGTGAAATCTTGACTACCTAGCCTAATTGCCTCCAACTACTGCCCTGTTGCCATGAAACTTCTCCGCACACTGGATGCTGCCTACCTTCCTTGATTGTCCAGAGCCTCACTAAGCAAAGGCTGCTGCATGTAGCCGACTTTAAGGTGTGAAATAAAGCAGAAGTTTCTTGCAACACAATACTGCCAAGGCCGCGAATACTTGACATCACTCTCCACACAGGGAATTTGTCACTTAGGGACTGCCTGTCACGTTCTCAACCTCCATCACTTCATGGAGACCTTTTCCTCCATCTCTTTTCTATGCTTCCCATCACCAAACCCCCAAACCCAGCCATTCCACTCTCTAGGGGAAGTCCGAAACTGCTTGTCATCCTTTTATAAAAATATTTAACTTTTTGGTTGTCTAAAATCTTTCTAAGACCTTGCCCTTTATCACCAAATGAATCATTCAAGTGTTTTTTCCTATATAATGAGCAAGTCAGCTATTTTTTTAAGATTTTATTTATTTATTTCACACACACACACACACACACACACACACACACACACACACACACACACACCATGGGGGGGGAGGGGCAGAAGCAGGCTCCTTGCTGAGCAGGGAGTGGGGCTCTCCATCCCGGGACCCTGGGATTTAAGATTTGTTTTGTCTAGTCTTACCTTTTAAAACTATAGTCATCACTCCTACAATCATCATCTGCATAAAATTTCACATCCTGCCTTTTTTGTAATTTTTTTCTAAAAAAAAAAAAGAAATTAGATTTCATTCAATTGACTAAAGTTAAACATGCTTTCACAGACATCAGGTGCCTTTTTTCTGCTCTCACCAGCAACCACTATAGATACTTTCCTGAACGTATGCATTCATTTCAAAATCTTGATTTATTTATCCATAAGCCTCTGATACTTTATTTTCTAAAGTTGTATCATCAACAACACTGGTCTGAAATGGACCAAACATTATAAAGGATCAGCGAGAGGTTCTTTGCAATCTATAGGAATAAAAAAAGTGAAACTTATAATTTGGTTAGTTTTTTAGCCTAAATAATAGGGAAAGTCATCTCTCTGTTTCCTCTGTCACCTTGCTGTTAGACACCTAGTTTTAAAGGAGTGTTGTTACAGGAGTTTGTGAATGTGAGATTCCTCAAGTCTTCTCAGTGGAGAAGCAGGTTAAAAAGCAAGAAGAATTTATGGAGCTGAGTTATTAGTGTCTGTCCTCTATGTATAGTCAATAATTAATCTCAAGTTTGAGACCACTTAATGTATAATTTTAAAATGTTGATGTCAGTTTGAGAGATGAATTATACAGTAAAATTTGGCCTAGTATAGACGAAGGTTAATTTTCAATTACTGGGAGTAAAAAGCCTTGTCCATTTTGTTAAAGATTTTATTTAATTATTTGAGAGACACAGAAAGAGAGAGTATGAGCAGGGGGAGTGGCAGAGAGAGAGGGAGAAGCAGACTCCCTGCTGAGCAGGGAGCCAGATGCTGGCTCCATCCCAGGACCCTGGGATCTTAACCTGAGCTGAAGGCAGATGCTTAGCCGACTGAGCCCCCCAGGAGTCCCAGCCTTGTCCATTTTTTAAAAACAAACAATCAAACTTTTATTATGGAATATTTTTGGCTTTATAGAAAAGTTACAGAGATAGTACAGAGAATTCCCATATACCTGATCCTCAGTTTTCTCTATTGTTAACATCTTACGTTATGATGAAATATTTGCCATTCTTAATGAACAAATGTTAATGCATAATGATTAAAGTTTATACATTCTTTTGATTTCACCAGGTTTTCCATTAATGTCTTCCTTCTGCTCCAGGATCCAATCTAGGGTATTTAGTTGGGATATTATAGAATATTGCATTTACTTTTCATGTTTCTCCAGTCTTCTCTAGTATGACAGGTCCTCAATCTTTCATTATGTTTATGACCTTGACAGTCTTAAGGGGTACTGGCCAGGTAGCCTATAGAATGTTCCTCAAATTTGAATTTGTTTCATGTTTTCTCACGATTGGGCTGGATTTGTGGGGTATTTGAGAAGAAAGCCACAGAGAATGCCTTTTTGTCACATCGTATCAGGGGTTACATGATATCCATAGATCCTCCCTCATGATCCTGCCATTTTTAATTATTAATCAAGATCCAGTACACAAATGTTTCAAAAATGGTAAGTTGTACAAGTGTGTTGCATTTTAATGGATCAATATCTTTGAATTAAGGTAAAATAAAACTTAATCAAGCCCAGTTTGATTTATTCCTAGATTTCTCTAGGCACTAGATCATAAGTCTGACACCTTTAGTTGCTACAGTATTCTCCAACCTTAACCAAATTCATTTGCTTCAGAGTGAAAATAATAAGAGAATAGTATGAATATTACATGTTTAGAATGGATGATAGAAAGGCCTCTAAAGAGAAGGTAGAAATTTTGAGAAATCTTACCTCCACTAACTTCCCTTAAAACATTGTCATAGGTTTCTGGCCTCTTTATTTTTCTATTACTGGCATGATACTACTACTGTGCTTTGTGGGACCAGCTAAATATTTTTAAAGTATTAAGCAAATGGAAATGCTGCGTAAGCTTTAAATTTTATGTTAGAAAGGCTTAGAGTGAGGATCAGTGCCGTATAGAAATTGAGGTCAATATTTTTATCATGATAGAAGCCATGTCCTTTTTCTTGAATTCTCAATCTTTAAATGGTATTTCAAAGAAGCTTTTTCATTCTTAGATTTGTAGGCATTAGCATAAGCTTCACTTATGCATAATGAGGGGGAAATAGACCTCTTTACTTGGTGAGGAATAACAGTAATGACTTTTAACCACCCATAGCCTCAATCAACAACATTGATTCTATTACATTATTTAAGTCTCAGACTAGGGAGATGGCCATTGTTCTTAGGTAAGCAATTGTGGGGAGTGGTGTGGAGGATGACATTTCTTTGGCTTAACATTTAATGCAATTTGAATAAGGTTTGTGTAGTGGTTCATGCTTAACACATTTATAGTAAAGCTTTGTAGGGCAGCTGCATAGCCTGTAATTACCATGTAAGTAATATGTGACTATTTTTCTTTTGGAGACAAGAAAAGCTTTTCAATTCAAGTTTAAATTTATGAGATGCTGTGATAGCTATTTAAACCTTCGACACAGAAGAAGATATCTGTGCCAAACTTTCAGTAACCAGAGATGAATTAAGGGCTTTTTTTTTTTTTTATCTTTACTGTGAAAATATTTTTTTGGTGGTACTCACAGAACTCTTTCTTTGATTTAGCCTTTAAACTCCTGACCTTTCTCAGTAACTATCTTTAATAAAATTAAAATGTACCCTTGGTGAGTTGCATTAAAGACATTTTTTTGATTAGGTGAGTGTTTTGGTGAGGTGGCAAAAGTAGCAATTCCTAAGGCTAGCAATAACCCTAATGTCCAACCAGGGAAAAGTTGCTTATTTGGCTATTTTCCATATAACAAAGGGACAAAATAGGAAAGAGCCTTCACCTTATTACATGATCCTGTCAGAATGTTAATTGTTTGCTGAAACTTCTGAAGATGCTACTATTTCATAATTGAAAGTTTTAGGGAGAAAATAGAAGTCACTGCTTTGATTTGTGACTATGTCAAGTATCAGTATCTTTTTTCCAGAGGGTCTCCATATATGTGTGCTCAAATAAATGAACATCGACTCATCTATTATGGAAAAGAATTTTACATACCAATATGAAAATAAAGTGGGTAAAGGAAATAAAATGAGGAGATAAGAGGAAAGAGGGGAAAGATTTCATTGCTTATAAATGTTATTTTTTTTTAAACACAGGGGTTTTTTTAAAGCATAATTTAAATTGTAGAAGATACACTTTTCGGAATCACCTACATTTATTAAGTGCCTACTATATTTATAATGCTCACTGATAGTCTGTTAAAAAAAAGTCATTTTCAGCAAGATAAATATACTGTTATTGGTTGTTTATTTTTTATGTTAACCAGATTGGGTGATGTGGAAAAGTCTTTACGTACACAATACATTAAAGAAAGTCAGGACTAAAGTAATCCCAGTTTCTTCTTTGGGCACCACATCTTTTTTCTCAGGCAAATCTAGAGCTCTTTGCTAATTAATACTCTTTTGATGACTAGTGCCTTCAGCACATCTTTCCACAAAGTGTTTTATATGATAAAAGCTGCCAGTATTTATAATACTAAGACGATGTTTCATCTTAGGCTGTGTTCCATCTTACCATATGGATAGTGCATATTTTTTATATCAAAATAAAAATACATATACATATATATAATATACATACATGTCCTGAAGCTCTATGAAAAATACCATGTATTAATATGAAAGAAATAGAATATAATCAATTTACAATGAAACAAATAAAAATTAAATTAAAATACACCAACACTATTCTGTTCAATTGCATAATAGTGAGGAGAATAAAAATATCCCTTCTCAGAAATTAGTTAAGGAGTAGTGCGATTAATCTAATTGTAATTTCTTATCTGGGCCTGTCAGTACAGATTGTGTTTCAGTTAATTATTGGAAGTCTTTTAAAGAATTGCAAACAGAAGATTTAACATACTTCATCATTCATATAATTTTGTTATATCACCGTATAGTTAGCGCCATGATTTTTTTTATTTCATTTTTATTTATTTTCTAAACCGATTCTAAAGTGACACTAACTTTCTTAATAAAGATCTAGAGTTCAGAAAGTAATGCTCATAATAGCTTGTCAGAGCAAAAAGGAAATAAAATATGCCATTTACATTCTTATGTATGCTTGCAAATTTTAAATTCAGTTGATGGCTTGCACATAGTGGATATAATTCATGAATATTTCATAAAAATAGAAAAAGGACTAGAGACTAAGAGTTGCAAGATATATGGTGCAAAATTCTATCAATTTTCTTGAAGCCACTGACAAATTCCTTTTTCTAAAGTGCAAGTCTATTTTAAGAGAGATTTTTTAGAGTTCTTAGTTCCATGAAATGTGAGATTCACATAAATACATGAATCTTTAAGAAAAGAAACTGAATAGAACCACTTATAATTCCTTTTTTTTTGTAGCATTTTTACACTAAGTGGCTCTTTTCACTTAGCCCTGGAAAATGTTCTTATATTAATTGTTTTGAAGCTCCATTGTTTAGAGCATGTGCTTCTGGGATGTAGAGATGCTGAACAGGTGCTCAGCCATGCTGCTAAGGAGAGAGGCCTTCTTCACATACAGTGTGTTCTTCAAGGACATGTGGTAATTTGGGCTCCTGATAAATAACCACGCTGATTAGGTAGGCTGGTCAAGATCGGTCAATTAATTTTTTTTTTTTAAAGAAGGAAAAGAACTGAGAGCAGGAGAAAAGCAATGTATATAACACATGATACATGACATCTGAAAAGTGGATTGGTCCCTAAGGTTTACAAATATAAAAAAAAGTTTAAATGAATACTCTATGATTTTTCAGCTATCCAGATGCCTTAGCCATTCCTGTCTAGGAAAAAAAAATTAGAAGTACATGTACAATTACTGGGAGGTCTTTTAATATAGCTACAAATAACATGAAGAATGTTAGGCCATTGCCAGAGATGTTAGACTTTAGGCTTATTCTGACACTGTTCAATCATTTATCTGTTTAGTTATACTCCCATGTTCTGGAAATGGTGTTTGACACATTTTCTACCGCTAACTAGGAGTGTGACCTTGAAGAAGCTATTTAAACTCTGTGTTTTACATCCCGAAGAAATGGACCAGCAATGCAGTGGGACTAATGACTAACCTACACATTGATTCATTCGTACAGGGTGAATAATTCTGCCATCCTTTCTAATTCAAAGAGTTATTAAAATGATATAACTAATTCAAGGCACTGTAAATACTGTACCATGGATACACATAACAAGTGCTCCAGTTTTATAAATTCAGCTGGTTGGTGGCATTTATTAGTTACATAGAAAACTATAAGGGAAAATATAGTGAAGGTGAAAAATATAAAGTATATGATTTCTAGGATACTATTTCTTTGGCCAATTTCTATAGAAACACATAAAATCCTCTTAATTCAATAAATGTCACTTTTGCTTTTAAAATCATAGATTTATTTATATATTTGGCTAGCCAGTTTGCCAAACCTGAAAGTTACCACCAATTTTTCTACGTCTGGAAGATTGTACATGGTCCAGATATTCTATCGGAGCCTCAGTTCAAAAGATACCTTGGTTGGGACTTTCAAATTTCACACATTATGCTGTGTCATTCATCAGCTCATAATAAGAAAATAATCACTTTTGTAAGAAGATTATAAAACAATAAAAGCAAGTATTTTTGAAGAAGGTACTACTTGTCACATGCTTTTGCATGTTAATTATGTTATTCTCAATAATGTTCTAGAATAATATAACTCCCTATTTGAGGGATATGGAAATAGAAGCTTAAATAACTTGCTTCCGGGCGCCTGGGTGGCTCAGTGGGTTAAAGCCTCTGCTTTCGGCTCAGGTCATGATCTCAGGGTCCTGGGATCGAGGCCCACATCGGGCTCTCTGCTCAGCAGGGAGCCTGCTTCCTCCTCTCTCTCTGCCTGCCTCTCTGCCTACTTGTAATCTCTCTCTGTCAAATAAATAAATAAAATCTTTAAAAAAAAAAAAAAAAAAAAAAATAACTTGCTTCCAAAATCATATTTAATACATGTTAGGACCAAGACTTGATTTAGAATCTGTCCAGCATAAAATATGTATTTTATTTTATTTATTTGTTTATAAAATATGTATTTTAAACTAACGGGCTTCATAATTATATGATTATTAATCGTTCATGGACTTGAGCCACTTGCAAATTTTATATTTAGATAAAATTTTAGATAATCAGTTAGAAACACTGTATTATGAATAACTTTACAGGAATCCCATATAGCATTAATGTTAAGGGTAATCTTTAGACCAATTTCATAAGCCAAACTCTCAGTGTTTTGAAAAGCTAAATTTGGACCAGGTCAAAGTTACTTTGTTGGAAGATGGAGATATAGATTTTGTTTACAAATAGGATTAATTAGCAACTTTCAGAGGGATGCCAAAATGGTACTTTCTCTGTGTTTTCATCAAATAGGTGCTAATAGTTGCTGTTAACACACAACTAATTGCCACTTAGGTTGAGGAGTGCAAGTTGCCCCATCCTGTGACCACATTGGCCCATCTGTTGAGAATCTCAGCTCAGGAACAATGCAGGAGCTGGCATCCAATTTGGGCTCTGGCCAGTGGTCAACTAACAAGCTGGGACATACTTGGAATATGAAAGGCCTTGAAGTCAAAGATGTCCATTAACTGGCAGCTCTTGTGTTGCGTCGAGGCAAAGCCAAGAGCAGGTGCCAGTCTGCAGAGCAAAAGGGTCCGCCTGAGTGCCACCTGTCATTGGCACATGGGTGATGTCCAACATAGGAGCCGCAGCAGGTTTGTTTCATCCATCAAAGTGTAGCGTGTTCAAGAATTCACTAGACAGGGGTCAGGACTACGGCAATATTTTCCTTAGTCCAAATTATAGAACAAGTCAAAGACTTATCAAGACATAGTCACTGCATCAAGCCACAGGTGGATATATTGGATATTCATCATTGGAGACACACTTTCTAGTACCTAGATTCTTACCTTAACTGTAAACAAAATATAAAAAGGAGGAAGTTCTTTAACTGACCATGTTATCGCAAATCCTTGCCTTCGTATGACAATTTGTGGTTAGAATCCCCTAGATCATTTTGAATAACCCAGGGGTTTTTCTTAAGATGTACTTCCAATTGATTTTTGCTGTTGTCCTTTTTAATCAGTTGTAATTGCAATGGGGGCCTATAAGGTGAAGTTGAATTTTGGAGATTAGCAATCATATCCCAGCTGTGCCAAAATGCATCATGCTGTTTTAAATAATTTACAACATATCTTGAGTACCAGAGTCCATATATGCAAAATATGTAAGTTGGGTAGGATGGCTTCTGTGCTTTTGAATTCTGAAATGTTATGAGTCTGTGAATGGCAGTCACTCAGAACATTTTAACAAGTATGGTAACACATTTTTATAGGTGGAAAAAAACCAGAAATTTAAAATTATGGACCTGAAGAAGGAAAGTGAAAGTACCCGTATACCCATATATCATCGACAACTACTTTTTATGTTTTGCATATATCCTATCAGATTTTTATGTATATATGGGTATATTTTTAATTCAAAATTGCCTTTGACTCTAAATGCTTATTTAGGTTTTTTTATAGGAAAAGTCTAGTATTGATTCAAAAGACTTGTTTTTTATTGCGTTTTCCTTTTCTGTAAAATGACAAAGTCAGTCATCTAGTAAGGGATCTAGGATATTTGGCTCCAAAGCCCACACTCTTGACCACTAACTAGAGGTGCTGGGTAGAAACAATTTTTTCCCATTCTCCATTTGGGATTAAAGATGAGGAAAAGACAGTTTAAGAAATGTTTGCCTAGGGCGCCTGGGTGGCTCAGTCGGTTAAGCCGCTGCCTTCGGCTCAGGTTATGATCTCAGGGTCCTGGGATCGCGTCCCATGTCGGGCTGTCTGCTCAATGGAGAGCCTGCTTCTCCTCTCCCTCTGCCTGTCACTCTGCCTACTTGTGCTCTCTCTCTCTGTCAAACAAATAAATAAATAATCTAAAAAAGGAAAAAAAAAATGTTTGCCTATCAAATGGTCACTAAATAAATCCGTGTAATGAAGTACATCTAAATGATTTTATAGCCTTTATCATAATGGCACTTATCAGTGATATATAATATGTCATATCAAATAAGTGTGCATGATTTAAAAACTTATCCTTACTTCCCACTGCCCACTGCAACAAAGTTTAAAATAATTCTGTCTTTATTAACAGAATATTTTAACTCAGTATATTCTTGTGTTCTTCTTTAGATTTTCTTTCTTTAGTTTAGTGTGAGAATGAGTGTTTGAGTGCAAGCACAAGCAGGGGAAGGGATAGAAGGGCAGGGAGAGGGACAAGCAGGCTCCACACTGAGTGGGAAGGCCAGTGTGGGGTGAGGCACTGAGACCCTGAGACCCAGACACCACAACCACAAGACCGTGACTGATCAGAAACAAGAGTCAGACGCCCAACCAATTGATGACCCAGGCACCCCTATTCTTGTGCTCTTCTTAACGCTGTATCTGGAAATAAAAATGAAGTCCCCAAGAACACAAAAGAAGCTAAAGAAATACTTGCTGTGAGAATTAAATAGTATAAGTATATAAATCTAGAACTATGGACTTTTCTAGAGCATGAAGTTTAATTCATCTTTTCATCTGCCTTGCCTAATGGTACTCAGAAAGTGGTTGAATTTACTAAAAGAGCATTATTTTATATTTTCTTGATAATATTTGACTATCAATGGTTCTATGGACAGTTACAAACTGGCTGACAGGACTGAGTTCTAGACTTTATACTTTCTAAAGTGTGAGGCTATTACCATCACCATTATTATTGTTATAATTATTATTATTTCTTATAATGGCCCTTCGGGAAAAGTTGCTGCTCAATCCAATTATTAAAGACAACTGGTATGAATTGAAAGGGAAAGGAAAAAAAAATCCACAAAGAATAACTTGAGACCTGCTATTAAAATAACATGAGGAATGAGAGTTATATTTTTGTTGGTGTGTGAAGGAGATACAGTTGTCAAAGATAAGAGACAAAAAAACAAATACTTTCAAAGCATTGTAAGAGTAGACTCCACAGAGTAGAATCAATTATTGGAGAAATTTACGTTAGTTGGTACATAATGTCAATTCATTGCAGTTTCATTCTCACACATCATATTTGGCAGTTGGGGGGTGGGTGCTGTTATTGAGACACAGTGAATCTTTGTCAAAAAATTAAAATACTAGAAGATAAATTTTTCATCCATTGATCCACATTTTCTAAGAGTTTTGTTCAACATTTATACCACAAATAATAGAAGCAAAAAAAGTTGATCAGGACTCTTACCTTTATTTGAGAAATTCTATAAAGAGAGAGAAAGATAACATTTTTATCCTTACTATGAGCAAAATTTATAGCAAGATGTCAATTCTCTCAAAGGAATACTAAAACTCTCTAATATAGACTAATAAAATATTACATTTCAAAAATTCAAAAATAATCACACAAATTCATTGGACATTTTTAGTGTTGTTAGTGCCACAGATTAAAAAAAGATGAGTTTGTTCTTAAAGATTTTAGTCGAGAGTATAAGATATGTATAGCACTAACTATTAAATAAGGCAAACTATATAAAAAGTATAATACACAAGACTCTTTAGGGTTTCAGAAAGGAAAAGCTGCTTTAGTCCCATGTGACATTAGAGATGGGTCGGAAAAGGCAAACAGAATTCTCCTACGTGGAGCTGCAAAGAATATTCCAAGCAATGTGGAAGCAGGATGAAAAACTTTTGGTGGTAGAAAGTATAAGCCAACAATCAGTAGTTCATTTTTCCTGAAGTGGAGTGGGGTGGCATTTAAGGCCAACAAGGTTAGTTGAGGCTTTATTATGAAAACCTCTAATTCCAAATAAAGTGTTTATACTGAACACACAGTGAAATGGGGATTCACTGAAGCACATTCAATAGAAATGTATCTTTGTCTCTATGTTTAAAAAATTGATTCCCATATTTTATGTAGGAGAGTTTGGAGTAGAGAACGTTTGGAGGTAGGCATACCTGGGAGGAAGTTCTTTAAAAGGTAGTTAGGGAACTCCAGTGGGTTATTTCCTATAAACATACAAATATGAATATTAATGCAACTGGAAATACAAAGAAAGGCTTTTTTTTTTTAAGAGATCGATTATATGTCAGGATCCATGGGAAAAAAGGGGATAAAACCAAGACTAAGGTTTATAACTTGGATGACAGGTGTTGTCTTTAATAAATGTGGAAGTCAAAAGATTTGTTTAACCCAACTGTTTGTAATCATATAATAATATACATCACTGGAATCAGGCTAGAATTGTTTGCAAGATCCAGCAGTACTTTTTCTCTGAGTTAAGAAGAAAAAAATTGCCCGATCAAATATGATATGTTATCTATGGAAAATGATTCCTAATGTCAGAGTTGTTAAAATAGGAAAAATGTACATCTTAAAATTGATTTAGGGAGTACTAGCTAATTTTTCAAATGCTTTACATGGAGAAAAATCATTTAATCTTTACAGTTCCCTCATGAAATGCATATTCTTATCTTTCTTATGTTACCAAAGGAAGAATTTGAGGGTAAATTCAAGTGGTAGAGAGAGATTTGAACCCACCCAGTCATTCTAGCCCTCAAGTCCGCTCTCTAAACTGCTATGCCTAAATCAATTTTTTTTAAGATTTTATTTTTAAGTAATCTCTACACCCAACATAGGGCCCAAACTCACAACTTCAAGATCAAGTGTTGCATGTCCCACTGACTGAACCAGCCAGGTGCCCCTAAAATAATTCATCATTAAAGGAAATATATTATATATTATATTATATTATATTATATTATTCATTTATTTTAAGTAGGCTCCATGTCTAGCATAGAGCCCATGGGCTTGAACTCAAAACCCTGAGATCTAGAACTGAGCTGAGATCATCAGAGGCTTAACTGACTGGGCCACCCATGTGCCCCAAAGGAAATTATATTAAAGTAATAACAAACACCATATTTTTAAAAAGATTTTATTTCTTTATTTGAGATAGAGAGAGAGAGCACCAGGTAGAGGGAGAAGGAGATTCCTCGCTGAGTGGGAAGCCCAGATCATGACCTCTGCTGAAGGCAGATGCTTAACTGACTGAGCCTCCCAGGTGCCCCAGAAACACTTATTCTTTTGAGGGCCCACTGGTTTTATGTTAGGTGCTCACACAGTTATAATTCATCCTCCCAACAGCCTTGAAGTATGAATCCTCTTTTTTTTTTTTAAAAGATTTTATTTATTTATTTGACAGAGAGAGATTACAGGTAGGCAGAGAGGCAGGCAGAGAGAGGAGGAAGCAGGCTCCCCGCTGAGCAGGGAGCCCGATGTGGGCCTCGATCCCAGAAGCCTGAGATCATGACCTGAGCCGAAGGCAGAGGCTTTAACCCACTGAGCCACCCAGGCACCCATGAATCCTCTTTTTAACAGTGCAGGAAACTGAAACTTAGGGATAGTGAGCATCCTTGTGTTCAAGGTCACAGGACCTGTGGGTAGCAAAGCGGGATTCAAACCCCAGGTCTCTCTGACATGAAAGCTTGTGCTCATTTCCCATTTTGGACCTGGAATACCCTTCAGTCCATGTTTTAATGAGCAGCCATTAGCTATTTTTTTTAAATATTTCTGGGTAAATAAGAGAAAACAGTGTTAATGTCATTATCGTAATTTATTTCTCTGTCTCCCAACTGCCCTTGCCATATTTATTTTCAGTCTCAAGTCTCCAGCCCTAAATCTAATATGTAGTGCTCACCAGATATACATTTAGTGCAGTGGTTCTTAAGCTTCTCCCATTCCCAGAGGAACATTTGACAATGCTGGAAGACATTTCTGATTGCCACATTTGGGGGATTCGGTGCTACCGTTACCTAGTGGGGAGAGGCTAAGAATGCTTCTACATGGCAGACTATGCACAGGACCACTCCCACAATAAAGGGCAACCTGGCCAAGATTGTCAATAGGACTGAGGTCAAGAAACTCTGATCTAGTAGAAAAGATGAAGTAGGCATTGCTTACCTGAATGCTATTTTATATGATTTTTATTTTTTTGTTTTATAATGTTAGGGCAAAAATAATAGAATATAGTTCAAAGAAAGATTTCAAAGTCTTTCCTTATTGCCTTAACTATGAAGATTACACCAGTGAGACAGATAATACCATGGCTGGATTTGACAGAAATATGTCATCATTGAATACAAGAAGGTCCTTCGGTTCACTAATGACTTGAGATGAATGTATATTTTTGCATATTTTTTAGAATATATGAGGCATGAAATGTTTCTTTATATTTCTTCCTCATTAAATAGTTGCTGAATTGATAAAACTAGTTAAGAGTAGCTTAATTAGAGAAGTGTCTGAACCTTCTATTTTCAGATATATCTAGCAACCTACACATTATGTGACACACTTAATGATGACAAGTGCCCCCATGTAGCTGTGTTGAATCCCTAAATTATTCTAGAAGCATATTTCATGAGGAGATTTCTGTGGGCAGAGGAGGAGAGAGAGCCTTGCGAATCTTCCATAGCACAGTCCAAACTGAACTTCCTTCTGATAATGCAAAACACTCCCGCCCCTCCCTCAGCTGGTCTCACTTTGAACTCTAATGGAGTCTTCTGGAAGTTTATCCAGTGAGGATCACAAGGCCACTAAGTAGGTGACACAAGATCCATTTCACTCTGAACTTGCAGTCCCACTGCACAGAGTTCTTTCTCGACTCAGAAGAGGACAAGAAGGGGAACTGCCTGTAAAAAACATCTGCTCTGAGCTGTGGATTTTGTGGATTGTTGTGGATTTAATATCCCTGAAGTCCTTTTCTAACTGAATTTAAAGTTGACATTAATTTCTAACCAAACATGCAACTACGAGATAGATCTACTTTTCCAAACGTGATGTTACAATTCCTAGTCCTATTGTAAAACCGAATTGTTTTAAATGAATTTAAGCCAATAATGAGTTCTAAATTAAAGGACAATTTAACCTGCCTCCACCACTTTCTTTGTTCCAACATGCTTTCCTTAATTGTGATTTGTTTTCATTTTTTGCCATAAATTTTCATGTTCTAATTAAACAAACTTATGGAAATGATACTACTAAGTTTTAAAAGTATTTAAAGTAATGCATTTAAGAAATAGCAGGTATTATTTTATTTGAATAAATCACAAGGATAGTTGCATATTAAGGATAGCAAAGAATTAGATATTCCTTTTTGCTGTTATGAACCAAATGAAAATCCTAGTATCTCTGGAATGGTTTGAATTTAATCTTATATGAATGTGGTAGAAAGTAGTACATGATGTACACATATATACACACACCCCCTCACACACAGAAAGTTAATCTCTAAACTTTTGAGGGATTTAAATTTAGTGAAAATCATTGTAAGTATGAGGTGATATTAAACATTCTCTGCAGTCTTGAAAACAGTAATGTGATTATGAGTGATAGGTCAGTGCCCTCTCTGCAGATAATACCAAAAACAAAAAGAAAAACAAAACAAAACAACAGCCTAATTAAAAAGAAAATCTATTTGCCAGGCAAATAGTAGATATCATGTCAACAATAAAAAAATACTTCTAATTTTGTTATAAAGTTAAATCCTTTAATGTTAATATTCGATCTAATGAAAGATTATCAGTGATAAAATATACTTTTATCATGTAATTTTGACACAAAAGTAAATTTTTTTTTTTTTAAAGATTTTATTTATTTATTTGACACAGAGAGAGAGATTACAAGTCGGCAGAGAGGCAGGCAGAGAGAGAGGAGAGAGGAGGAAGCAGGCTCCCTGCTGAGCAGAGAGCCCGATGCGGGCCTCGATCCCAGGACCCCGGGATCATGACCTGAGCCGAAGGCAGCGGCTTTAACCCACTGAGCCACCCAGGCGCCCACAAAAGTAAATTTTTATCTTAAACTTTTGAGACCTCACTCTTTTCTTACTGCTATACAGTGAACTTGAGTATCTTTATCTGGGCAACAGATTAAATCATAGAACAAGGATAGGTGTGAACAAGGGTATCCTCTGTAACTTAGTATCTCTTTTAAACTATGGATTGTTCTGGGGCCCTGTGCACTGTATTGCTAATTGTGGTATTAGCCAATGATTCAGAGAAAATGAGCACAGAAAATGTTTTGAAATAAAAGTTATGAGTAAAAGATAAAATTTAACTAAACTCAGTCAAAGTTCAGGGAACTGAAAAGAAAGTGATTCTTTTTTTAAAAGATTTTATTTATTTATTTGAGGGGTGGGGAGGGGAGGGCACAGTGGGTGTGTGAGAGGGAGAAGCAGACACCCCACTAAGCTGAGGGCCCGATGCAGGGCTCTATCCCAGGACCCTGAGATCATGACCTGAGCAGAAGGCACATACTTAACCCACTGATCCACCCAGGTCCCCCTAAAATGATTCTTAGTGTTCAAAATGTGCCCTATGTTGTCTGCAGCTTCTCTGTTCTACAGACTTGGCATTTTGTTATCAGTGATGTTTGATACTGGTGAAAGATACCCTCTTCCTGTGTATGTACTTAAATTTATTCCTTCATGAACAAATTGATCTCGACTATCTACTAGATGCAATTTACTGTACTGTGCTCTGAGGATACAACTGTGAACCAAGACATGACCATGCTTTTGTGGAGCTTCAACTCTGAAAGTGTGGAGAGAAAATAAACACATTAATTTTGTGTCAGGATAAGCAGAAATAGTTAGGCTCTAGGGAGACAGAATGAGGGAATGGGGAGGTATGGAGAAAAGTCCAGATATGAAGACATAGTATATGTTTTCAGGAACAGGAGAGAGCCTGAGAATTCTGAGTACAGGTGGGGGCTCGACTATAAGGTAACCAATGGTGCAAGATGAGACTGGAGAGGTGAGCAGAGACCAGCTCAGGAAAGAACATACTGGACAGGTTCAGAACTTGGGACTTTTCTCTAGAGAGTCAGTTGAGGGTAGATTGAAGCATTTATAAGTCTACTCTTGGTATATAAAGAAGGGTAGACAATTGTATTAATACATAGTAATACAAGAAAAGTGAGGATGTTGGCAAATAACTTATGGAACATAGAATCTAGATAGGATAGAGGAGGAAGTGATGATGGAAAGAGTTGACAGAAATGAGGAAGAGGCTCAGTTTGTAAACTAATTAATATAGCAGGAAACATCCGAGGTTATGGCAGCATCAGACATTTCACCTTTGGATTCCAAAAGTGAGCCATTCCAGTTGAAAACAAGGTTCAGGATCTGCTATGAGATGATGGCCAAAGAAAGAGGGAGACATTTTCACTGGAGGAAGAGATATAAGTTAAGTGAGGGGCAGCCACAGAAAATCTCAGGTGACATTTACTGAGCATTTACTATCTACCAAGTTCAGCTCTCAAAACTCTAAATGTTTTAACTCATTTAATTCTTAAAACATCTCTATGATAAGTAAGTCCTATTAATTACCATATTTTCTAAAGAGGAAGAAATTCTAAAAGTTCCATTTGCAAACTGGATGACATGATTCTCTTTCAGTGGGATAGGATTTTGGTTTGGTTTGGTTTATTTTCATATGAAACGATAAGCCACCCATTTTAAAGAATATTCACTGAGTAACTAGTTCACATTAGGCACTGAAGTAATTGGAATGGCAGGGAGGATACTTCCCACATCCCTTCCTCCTCCACCCTTTCACCAACTCTTGGGAAAAAGCCGGATTTCCATTAAGACATGAGGTGAAGGTAAAAATCTGCAAGAGAGAATAAAGAGGTTTTTGCAAATAAGTGAACCGGTATTTCAGAAGGCACAGTGAAAAATATTGTGGAGGTGGTTAAAAAAAAAAATTCTGAGAGGTTTTATCAGAGGAGACAAAGCTTGCTGCAGAGGTGAAACATGAGAGAAGAGGATAACAAGAGAAGATGGAAACGGAGTGGTGACTAAGGACAACAGGCTGTGAACTTTACAGTTGCTCACAAATTTACCAAGAGAAGGAATCCCTGGAGGCCCCATTGTCTGTCATAGAAGTAGAAGATGGGGGGACAGGGGCACTCAAAACACAGCAGCAGCAGTGATTAAAACCTACAGGCACTCCGAGTTTGGGGTGAACAGGATGCTCTGGCCTTTCTGGAAGGGCTCAGCTGCAGTTTGGTTTAATTGCCCAAGCTCCAGAGAGAGAGGCTCTGGTTTTAGGGTGGTGGCAGCATCTGGGATCCCCGGCAGTGTTCTTTAGGGCCTGGTTATCCTGGGATCAGGATCTCTGCACTTCACTAAATCGACTACAGTATTTTTTATCCTGGTGGATATTTTTGAACATTTGTGTGTGTGTGTGTGTGTGTGTTTTCATTTAGATTTTATTTGGAAAATGCTCTGCTCTCTCAGCTATGCTAAAGGTAGACATGGTAGAGGGGGTTTCCATCTATGGTCAGGCTGACAAAGAGGGAGCCACCCACCTATGCCTGGGATGGAGGTAATNGTGTTTCATTTAGATTTTATTTGGAAAATGCTCTGCTCTCTCAACTATGCTAAAGGTAGACATGGTAGAGGGGGGTTCCATCTATGGTCAGGCTGACAAAGAGGGAGCCACCCACCTATGCCTGGGATGGAGGTAATAAAGAGAGCGTTTAGGGGAAGCCAAGAGAATCTAAAATATTTTTTCGTTGTTTAGGGCAGAGTCAAATGCCATCATATTTTAAGTTTCATTTTGGCTTTCAGTAGATGTTCCCAGCATGGCAAGTTCTCTTCAGAGACCGCCTTATAGTTTAGGATTTCCCTCTCAAGTCTGATCTCTCAAGATTTTTTTCTTTCCTTTTTCAATGAATATTACATTAATTTTCATTTTTTAAAAAATGACCAGTCCTTCATACTGGTCTTAGGTACCCTGCCCAGAAATGCTTATGATCTGAATCTTGAAAGAATAGGTAGACAATTCCTTTTTCAATGGAAACCTTAACTTTTATAACTGTAGTATATAGTATTATGTATTGTAATTAGTATATCAGTGGTAGTATAATTGTAAATAAAAAGAAGAATGTGACCCAGGTTGGCTCTAAAGTATAGACTCAGTATCCCTTTGCCCATAAAATAATGGCCTATTATGCTCATTCTTGGGTTCCAGACTTGAACTGTTAAAGAGCTTGATTTTAGAATATACTTAAGTATTACAGAGTATGAAAATATCACCTGGAATTTGGGTTGCCAAGAGGTGCTTCCATGAGTTTTAATAGTTTCAAGTGTTGTCTGTGGATGAATTTTGTTGGAAGAATTGTGAGCAGAAAGATTGTGTTAGGAAAATTGACCAAATTTTTCTACTTTCAGCTTTTAAGAGCGAAAAAGCAGAATTTTAAATTTCTCCAAGAAAGTTGATGTTTTATATAGGAGTGCCTCCATTCAAAGTTGGAAGTTGTTAGCATACACTTTTTTGAGCAATTGAAAATCATCACCACTGAGTTCTAAATGGTTGTATCTCCATGTCCATTGTAATGCATACAGTGCTTTTGTGTAATTGATGGGTGTGTCTTTAACTATCCATGAACGACTCCATAAGATTAATGATTAATTTTTATCCTGAAAATCCTTATGTTGAAAGCAGGCAATAGGTTTTGTGACATTTTCATATAAAATCTCCATAGTTAAATTTTCACTGAATTACGGAACTGTGGAATGCTCATGACTATAGACATTTCTTTATTTTCTGCAAGAGTTTAAAAGGTGTAGGGTGATCTTTAGCTATTTAGATAGAGTGCAAGTATTGTGAAAATATAAAAACTAACTTTGTGTAACTCTCCCAAAAAGGAAAGGCATATTTACTTACATAGACATTAAATGTTTCCTGGTTCAAATCATAGTTTTTACTATTGGCCAACATAATGATTCATAAAGCAGATTACATAATAAAAATTTAAGTGCTAATTCAAAACATTTGTTGTAGAATTGGAGCCAGACATCTTGCAGCAAGAAGTAGTAGGTGATTTCAAAAAGTAAAGATGTTGAGAAAATAAATTTCCTTCCACGAAAAACAAAGGTGCTTTTGAAACAAGAACGGCCATTCAAGAATTTTTATTAGCGCAGAATCCTCACGTAATTCAAGTAAGGCGATGAGATACATGGGCTTGAACCAAACATGGTAAAATCACACTTCATAATAGAACTTGTGCTGTGTTTTCTTTTGTTCTTTTCTTCTCCCAAATTCTAAAGTCACTGTGGAAGGCTTGGAGGGAGAGGTCCCTAAATTATCTGAATAACATTCACAAAAGCCAGAAAATAAGGAAAAGGTCCCACTCTAGAAGCTCACGATGCAATAGTGATTGCGGAGTGTGAGAAATGTATGAAATGTGGTTATGTTTTTTGCAGTTTTCAAAAATCTTGTTTGGTATTTTCGAAGTAAATTTAGATGTATAGGAAATCATCTCACTACCTATGAAATTTTTGTCTGGAGAAAGAAATAAAATAGATTCTTTACATTTAAAAGCGATTTGAGAAGATGGTACTCTGTCCCTTAAAAATGAATAATATTTTCTCTTTGGAAACACTTTTTTTTTTTTTTTTTTTTTTTT
>LNAC01000003.1:11136051-11160697 GCA_002007465.1 Ailurus styani
AAAAAAAAAAAAAAAAAAAAGATTCATCGCCGAATATGAGATCACACACGAACAGAACCTTGCACATAAACTGTTGTCAGTATTAAAATAAATTTGTTTTGTGGGTTATTTAGCTGAACAGATGGTAATGGTTTTGACACAATTCAGTTTCCTTTTCCCTTTTTTCTTTTCTTTCTTTCCTTTTTTTTCTTTTTTTCTTTTTTTTTTATTTAGGAAAAAATAGAATACAAAACCCAGAGCTTCTTTTCCCACTTTGTCACAGCTGGTTACCAATCAATCTCAATTCACGGTACAGTGATGATAGCACATGTTGTCTGGGGGCCAAATCTGATTGGGTTGCATTTTTCAGCAGTGTTCCGTATCAGGAAAAAAAAGGTATCTTTATGGTGGGGACTGTCAGCACATGATTGTACAACTGTCATTAATCAAACCTGGCAACAATGACTGCATTTATACCAGTCTGAGACTGACAGATTTTACAATCAAAATCACCCAATTTCTATCAGGATTTCCTCACCAGTAACGTTTTTTTCATCTGTTTCATTGTTTTTCCTGCTTTTCATTAAAGTCAGACAATACCTCCTACATGTTGATCATATATACAGTACCATATTTACATAGTTAACTTTTATATCAAAGTAGGCTTTAGGTATTTAAAATGTATTCTCAACTACTTTAAGAAAGCTAAGAGCAAATCAAGACAAAACTTAGGTACATTAGATTGCTTACTGAAAGAATAATTGTAAAACGTGTATGTATTTGTGAACACATTTATGAGCCTCCTAGGACTACAGTTGATTTTAGAGTAATAGTGAGTAAAATATTGATAAAGTTATTTTCTGGAATTTTTGGAACTGTGAGTATAAAATCACTGGGACAGAAATGCACACCTGCCCGATGCACACTCACACAGAGTGATAACACACACGTCGATCGAAGGGGCATGTCACTCTGGGTTAGAAGAATGAATGTACTTGCTGCAGAGGACACTGATTCTAGTCCTATAGCTCAAGACAACAATCTCAGCATCTTCTATAAAATGGTGTTTGGAAATAGGCATTTTTTTTCTTTTTTTCTTTTTTTTTAAGATTTTATTTATTTATTTGACAGAGAGAGAGAGAGAGAGAGAGAGAGAGAGAGAGAGAGAGAGATCACAGGTGGGCAGAGAGGCAGGCAGAGAGAGAGGAGGAAGCAGGGTCCCTGCCAAGCAGGGAGCCTGATGCGGGCCTCGATCCCAGGACCCTGAGATCATGACCTGAGCTGAAGGCAGAGGCTTTAACCCACTGAGCCACCCAGGCGCCCAATAGGCATTTTTTTCTAAGTCACTTATTGTTGTGAAACCGTGTACTAAACTCTGTTGTAAGTTGTAAAGATCTCTCTAAATGTAGAAGCTATTATTCATAATTTTGTATACTACTCAGTCAACATTTACTTTCTAAGAAAAATGAACATTTCTCCAATTATCTAATGTAATAGTGAAAAGCATCAATGAGATTCCTATGACGCACGTACAGACTTATCCAGAAAGAAATTAAAGAAATAAGGCCACATTTATTGGACCTTTGGAAATATTTAATATCCAATTGCTTGTGAAATATGTAGTTTTAGGAAGCAAATTATTGTTTCAGGAAAATCATGACCCATTAGAGAAAACAGAGACTAGTAGTAGATACTCAGGACAATTTTCCCCCTGAATGTATTTGCCTCAATGTGTGGCCTTTGGAAAGAATGTTTGTCATTTTTTGCCTCATATTGCCTAAATGTGAAATTAGTAATGAGCCACCTATTTACTTCTTTCTGGGGTTTGAAGTGTTTTTAAAGATTTATATATTTGATAGAGAGAGAGAGGGAGAGAACACCCATGTGTGAGTGTGGGGACGGGCAGAGGGAGAGAAACTTCAGGCAGACTCCCTGCTGTGGGTGAAGCCCAACCTGGGGCTGGATCTCAGAACCCATGAGATTATGACCTGAGCCAAAACCAAGAGTTGGACATGCAATCAACTGAGCCACCCGGGTGTCCCTTGAAGTGTTTTTAGACATAGTTTCTTTAAAATCGATTCTTGCATTTCTTAAGTTTTTGCAAGCAAGAGCTAATTTGCTCACATTATAATTTTATCATTTTTCTGACACTAGATGCTGCTGCTTTTTTTAAAAGATTTTATTTGTTTATTTGACAGAGAGAGAGAGAGAGATCATCAGTAGGCAAAGAGGCAGGCAGAGGGAGAGGAGGAAGCAGGCCCCTTGTTGAGCAGAGAGCCCGATGCAGAACTCAATCCCAGGACCCTGAGATCATGACCTGAGCTGAAGGCAGAGGCTTTAACCCACTGAGCCACCCAGGCGCCCCCACAAGATGCTTCTTATTGTGAAAATTGATAGAGGTACATGTTGTGCTTGAGTCTCCAGGGCTTGTCAGGGTACTGTCAGGGTTTGGGCTAGAAACTGGCATAATGATTGAGCGGTGTTAGAAGGAAGAGTAGTGTCTCCAGCCGTAGAGTGTACCATTGTATTAGATCCATTGGGTTGGCAGTTTGATGAAGGAGAAAGAGTATGTAATAAGATAGACCTTGATTCGAAAATCCAAATTTGTATGTGAAAATGTCAAATTTGAAATGATGTCAATTATTCTGGTAATTTAAAAATTTAAGTTCTATGAAAGAACTGCAGAAGAATTTCAGGCATTTTTTGAGTGGTGCATCACTCATTCACTAAGCATTCATTGAACATATCCAAGATCTCAGGGACTGTTTGATAGGAGTTGGGGTGCATAGTTTGGAACAAGAGAGATTTAGTACTTGTTCTCATGGAGCACACATGCTCTTGGAAAGACAATAAACAAGGAAACTAAAAACTTGAAAAAGATATTGCTTTAAAGAAATAAAAATAATAAAAATAGCAAAGGAGATATGAAAATAAAAAGAAATAAAAATAATTTTTAAAAGTCACTGGTGGGTAAAAAGCTACTTCACATTATTTGAGCAGGAAAGACATCTTTGAGGGAATATTTAAGTAATATTAAAAGTCAAGAAGGATTAACAATAGAAGATGGAGGGGAAGGGCATTCCATGAAGTTGCAACAGTAGTACAAAGACACTGTGGTAACTGGGTCGTTATGTTAAACAAAGAAAAGAAGGATCATGTGGTTAGAAGAGTGTGAACATGAAGTTGTACAGGTTGGCAAGGAGTAGATTATCTAAAGCCTTGAAGATCGTAAAAATAGATTTTATTCTGAGTGACTGAATGAGAAATCATTGGATGGTTTCAAATAGTAGAATCACTTAATCATATTTAGGTATATAAACCTGTGAATTTATATTGATGCTCTTTGTTCTTCCAGTAACCCTTAGATTATAGAATTGCTATCACATTATGCAGTGTGTTATTGTTAGAAATAGTTGACTTAAAAATGAGAAAATTCATAAAAAATGCAAAATTCAAAAGGCTATCATGCAAGAGAGTACACTTTCCTGGTTGGCACAGGAAGTAATAGCATTATAGAAACTTCTGGAAGAAGTGGTTTTGTTTTATCATCTATAGAAAACCTTCTAATAGAGATCGGAGATGTTAAAAAATGGAAGAGGTCACTCATAATAGGAATTAAGTTGGAAAACTTGTTGGTAGATTGTGGCACATAGGATTCAAAAGGTGATGGATGGTTGCAGAAGGGTTTTTCTGGATGGAAAGATTCAGTCATCTTACATATAATCAAAATAGTTTTATATAAATCCATAATGCTGATAATATTCACAATCTTTCCTCAGGCAAAGAGCCAGTGAAAAGTGAGAATTTAAAGGTTCTGAACATCCTGGGATACCTGAGAGTCTTCAAATCTGTTGTTGTTGTTGTTGTAGTTGTTGTTGTTGTTGTTTGTTTTTTTTTTTTAATTTCAACACCCTTGTGTGATGGGACCCATCAGGACTGGTGTATTGTAGCCATTATTTCTAATCAGCATAAGACAGCATGGCCCTCAGAAATGTATGCATATAAAACCTTAGGACTGGAGAAAGGTATGTAATAGCTGAAGAAAGTCTTAGAAAGTCTTAGAGGTAGCTTTGATAGACCTTTGTGTGGCACCATATATCACCCCTTCCGACTGAGAACCATTTCACTAGGCTTGGAGCCTTATGAAGGCGTGTATCCCCTGGAGCACCTGGGTGGCTCAGTCCATCAAGCATCGGCCTTCGGCTCAGGTCATGATCCCAGGGTCTTGGGACTGAATTCCGCATTGGGTTCCTTGCTCAGTGGGGGACCTGCTTCTCCCTCTGCTTCTGCCTGCCACACCCCATGCTTGTGTTCTGTCTTGCTCTCTCTGTCAAATAGATAAATAAAATCTGAAGGCATGTATCCCCAATTTTAATGCAATGCCTGGCATGTAAGAAACATGTGAGTCTCCTTAAATGTTAGCATTTCTTGAATAAAATAATTAAAATAATTAAATTTTCATTATGATTTTCTCAGATATCAATGATTTTGAAAGGTAAATTGAAACAAGACAATCCTTAATGAGCATCTATGAATTCTAATGAAGAAGCTCATTATATAGGGGAAGATCCTTAAAAATCATCACTCCCAAACCTCTTCCTACTTCAAAGCTTACCTATTTTACTGTAAATGGGCTTATTACCTGGTGTATGTACTCTCTGTACGGAGTTGGAATTCTATAAATATTCTACAAGAATCTCCATAGCACCAGACCATTGTTCTTATCCAGAGTTTTACAACCTATTTCTGAAACCTGTCTGTAGTTAGAAAAAAAAAGTATATTCACTATTTTCTTATCACTATTATTTTATAATGGCATGGTATCTTTGAAAGGTAGTCTCTTTTATTAGTAGCTAATATTAATTCATTTTATTCCTCCCAAGATGTATTTCATTTTTCATTTTTCTTATGAATACAAAATTGCAATCATAGAGTAGAATGCACAGTTACTTGTATCCAGTGGTTTTAGATAAGCAAAAACCAATTTTAAACAACAAAAAAATTAAAACACTAATGCAATGTTCTCATTCCTATTCTTGGCTTTTTTAAATACTTAAAGAAATGAGAAATCTCAGCAAGTCTGATTTCAGACATATTTTGGGTTCAAATATTATGTAATATGTAATTTATGAGTAAACCCTTTTACCTACTAAAGCAAGATATAAATAGCTCTCTCACTGTTTATCCCCCATGTTGTTCCCTATATAATGAATTTATCTAACTTGAGGTTAAATTTGCCAGAAGGTATAACTAAATGTTTGCTGAATGTGAAATTATATTTCTATCCAATTAATATAGATAAAGTGGCATATATGTCTTCAGTTAGTACTTAAAAATTCAACAGGGACACCTGGGTGGCTCAGTTGGCTTAGGGTCTGCCTTTGGCTCAGGTCATGATCTCAGGGGCCTGGGATCCAGCCCTGCATCAGGGCTTCCAGCTCAGCGGGGAGTCTGCTTCTCCCTCTCTTTCTGCCCTTTCCCTGCTTTTGTACATGGGCATGTGCACTTTTCTCTCAAATAAATGAATAAAATCTTTTTAAAAATTTCAACAAAGTATTTTACTGTAGAAAAGGAGTACGTACAGAGTGGAAAAAGTGCCAGGTTGAGAGTCAGAGTTCAAGATTTGAATTCTGATTTTTCTCTTTAGTAGTAAAATGACTTTGAGCGTATCTTTCACTTAACTAAGAATCAGTTTCCTCACCTGTAAAATAACAGTTTCTGATTCAAGAGAATTATTCTGAGGTTACAATGAGCTAATGCACGTGAGTCTTTTTTGTTTAAACTGTGAGGCAACATACAATTTTTGATTTTTTTCATCAATGTCAAATCAGAAATCATGCATAAGTATCTTTTTTTAACTCAGAATGTTTTCATGTGTATTTGAACCAGAGAGGACTTTATAGACATTCAAGTTTATCTTTCCCTCTTTTAGCTTTTGATAAAAATTCAGAGCGCTCTGAAGAGACTTTACCAAGTTAAACAAAAATTTTGTGATGGTTCCACCACAAAACTCTAGCCAGAATTCAGGTTTTTTAGATCAATTAGAAATGTCTACAAAATACATTATTTTTATTCAATCCTTGTATCTGAGTAAAGCATATCCAGCAGAAATAGACTAACTGTAGGAAAGATGATTTTTATTAGACAGTAAATATATCACCAGCAACTTTTCTGAACCCATCATCAAAATCATTATTTTTCTTGCTTTTAATTGGCTGAGTTAAGCAAAGCATGTTTGAATGCACTGTTACTCTTTTATGAATTTCAGCCCTGTCCTTGCCCTAAGTTATAAATACAGCTCATGAGAAACCCTTAATAGGGCGCCTGGGTGGCTCAGTGGGTTGAAGCTTCTGCCTTCAGCTCAGGTCATGATCTCAGGGTCCTGGGATCGAGGCCCACATCGGTCTCCATGCTCAGCGGGGAGCCTGCTTCCTTCTCTCTCTCTGACTGCCTCTCTGCCTACTTGTGATCTGATCTCTCTCTGTCAAATAAATAAATAAAATCTTTTTTTTTTAAAAAAAGAAACCCTTAATAGATAAATGTGACAAATTTGCAATCTTGCAGTCATTTAGATTTGGGTGACCCTTATATCAGTAAGAAACATGATATTCATTATATATTCAACCAATATTTCTTGAGATCCTACAAGTTATAATAAAAATAGCTAATATGCTTTGTGCTTTCTGTGTGCCAGTTTTATGCACTTTATATGTAACGTCTCCTTCAAAGGTCACTCTCAATTCATGAAATAGGTGTTATTATCTGCACCATTTTGCTAATGAAATTGAGACCCAGAGAGTTTAAGTATGTGTCCATTTTTACAAACATTGGAAGAGGTGGAGCCCAAGGTTAAAACTCCGGCCATTTGGCTCCAGAGTCTGCTCTTAGCCACCTTGTCATGCTACTGGGTGTTGAAAGCTCTGGGTTAGGGGCTGAGAATACAGCAGTAAGTGAAACAGGCAGGATCTCTGCCTTCATCAAAATAGATAATGGTACAAAATGTTAAGCAAGTGCTCCACGATTGTATAGCAGTAAGCTTCAAGGAGAGAGTAAGTATAGTTGTAGAGTGTCATAATGGATGGCTTCAGACAAGGGTTTGAGAAAGTTTTCCTAACAACATGACATTTTAAATCAGCAGTTTAACTGAAAATGTGTTGACAGAAAAGTAACCATCGTCATTGGAGGATAGAAGAGCATGGACAACCAAGTTTAGTTGGCATGATTGGTTCATAGACATTGCTTTTTGTCATGCAGAGTTCTATCAAATGGAACGATTATCAGGTCTATATCTTACATTGCAATAAACTTAAGCTATCGTTCTTTTAGCTATAGCCAGAAGTAGAAGAAATCTGATTATAATAGTCTTCACTGTAAGCCTAAAATCTTTGTTTTTATCCTTAAAGCAATAGGAAACCACAGCTAGTTGTGAGTAGGTAGAACCAATTAAAGCAATATTTTAAAAACACAGCTTTATCTGTGTGATACATGAGGAAGAGAGGCAATGTGATCCATCAAAAGTCATTGCAAAATTATGTGTGTGAAATAACAAAGACCGTCAGTGAAAATCGAGAAGAAAGATCAGATAAAAAAGATAATAGCTTCATTATTTTGCTTGTGTAATTGTAATCTAGAACCTAGTAAGAGCATATTCTTATATGCAAGTATTTCAACAGATTCATGTTAAAATTTTGGAATCTTTTTCTGAACGTGTGTGTTAGTCTACTTGTTAAAAAAGTAGAAGTGAGAAAATAAATGTATGTAGAAGAGCTGAGGGTGTGCGTTTCCAGAAATCACTTCCAGGCATGTTGGTGCTTTAAGAGATAATATTACTAAGTTTTAAAAATCAGCCCCTTCTTAATTCTTTCACCAATGTATTTGTGTCAATTTGCCAACAAATAATAGAAAAAATTGTTTTCTTTAATTTATTTCAGCTCTAGAGTCAAGATGCCCAAAAAGAAAATCATGTATCGAAGTGCAGTGTTACTTACAAAATAATAGAATATAACTCACCTAAAAACTCAAATATGCACTATTCCTTAATTACTAAGAACTACCACCAAAAAAAGTCCAAGTGCTAATAATGTCTTTGATAGTTTTGATGCAGTAAGAATTGTTATACGTATATGGAATATGGGTAACTCGTAATCAAGCCGAAAGAGATCACATATGAAATTAATAATCTTATTAGTAATATCTTTAATCTAACAGTTGCACCTTGTGGCTGAATATTATGTATGTGTGCACATGTGTTGCGTTTCAGTTAAATTATAATCAGAAAAGAAAAATGAAGATGAAAATCTAGTATTATTTTAATATATCTAATACATTATTTAATAAAACCAGTTCATTTCTACACAGGTATGACATCAAAGATGATTACACACTCAGAATTAAAAAGGCCATGAGTACAGATGAAGGCACCTACATGTGTATTGCCGAGAATCGGGTTGGAAAAGTAGAAGCCTCTGCTTCTCTCACAGTCCGAGGTAAGAAGCTTAAGATGTGAAATACAATTGAATCAACAGACTAATATTTGGTTAAATTGGTAAATGAACTCACAGTCAAAATAATAGCTTACATTCTTTTATTATTATTATTAATTATTATTATTATTAAGATGCCTAGATTTTGTGTCCTTTTTATTATTAATTAATTGAAATAAAATTACTTTCAAATTTGGGTTCAATGGGATGATTATTTGAAGGAATTATTTTTTTATTTAATAAATAAGAGCTAAGATAGTTTCAAAGTAAATCTTAAGAATAGAAAAGATTTATACCAATCTTTTATGTTTCCACTGTTTTGAAGTATTTACTGCTTTTAAATATCACAATTTTGAAGATACTCAGTTTTCTGTTTGCTACTTCATCAGTTTATACTAGGAGAGTACTAGTTTGAAATTCTTTTCTATCTCAGAATCCAAAAAGCAATAATAAGAATAAATAAATAAAACCAACACCTCTTCCAAAGTGAAAAATGGATACAAATGAGCTCCCACAATGAGAAAATCTGATTTAGAGAGTGATTTGTGAAGTTCATTGGCCTTAAATAATTGAAATAGTCAGTGTCGCTCCTGTAATAACTTTCACATTCTGGGTGTCATGCACTTTTTCATTCATGGAATAATGTTCATTTATAGACTGCCTGGAATTGCTTGTAAGTGAAAGAAAGCATTACTTAACCTACAGTGAGGTAGAATGAATTAACTGACTTCCTGGTGGTGCGTGTTTATCCACATGAGTAAATTATAGAGCCCCAGGTACCAAGTAATCCCAGGTGGACATCTACACCTATTTTTGCCAAATATACATCACCCATGGAATCATTTACACTCACAGGACTTCAGACAGATAGGCGAGCATATCCTCCGCTCAGTCTTTCCACCTTTCTTCCACCACCTTCACTGATGCCTCCTCTCCTCATCCTTTGTGAGAAGGCCAGCTGCATGCTGTCAGCCCCTTCTCAGTCATAGCTCCCCCTGTGCAATCCCACCTCCTACCCTTGCGCAGCTTCACTCCCAGAAGCTTTCATAAGATTGGAGAAAAGGTTTGGAGGAGTTTGCATTGGTGAGAAATGTGTCAGGGATTCTCCTGTTGGTCCTCCATTGGGGGCCATCATTTTTTCTGATCTATGATTTTAGCACCAAATCGTAAAACCAAAAACCAAAAACCAAAAACCTATCTTTCTCCGGGTTTCTCTTGGGAGACACGCATTTTGGGCAACTTGGAAAATATTGATGATTTCCACACTTCTCAATCGCTCCCGTTTTATTCCACCAAATCCATTTTTCCCCCCATCTGGACATTCTAGCGTGAATTTAGATACCAAACAAATTCAGACAAAATCGGCATGCTAGTTGCTTAAAAACATTTTCATACCTCATGAGTTAACAGATCATAAAAAGCTGTGACCATATACCAATCAAATATATAGACTGATTATAGAGTATCAAAATCCGATAGCCTTTGAAAACCACATTACTACATTTAATCTACATTCTCTGTAGGTGATTATATATTTATATATACTTATTTGCTAGGCAACCCTTTGGGAAAACAGTTCACCTGACCAAATTTCCCCCCAAGGCTTGTTTATTTGTTGTTTCTGAAATGAATGGGAAAAAAATAAGCAACCTACCAAGAAATGTTCCGTTTAAAAAATATTTGCTGACTAAACAAATGGTGAGAAAAATGTGAGGAGTTGTTTGTTTATAGAAGCAGCAGGGTTCTTTTTATACTTGAATGCTTGGATGAATGAGACGTGAAGTGGTCTGTTTGCTTTGAGATATTTCCCAGCTAATTGTTTTCATAATTTGTTGAAAGTTGCAGGTTTAACATTTCATTTAACAAAGCATGCTCTCCTCTCGCATGGATGTTTCTAGCTAACTTAAAAAACTAATAGAGTTTTTTTGTTTTTAATAGGATTTTTTTTTAAATCAGCAAACCTTAAATGGTCTCTCCCCTAATCTGTGTCCTGTAGATGGATTAGAGAGTTTAATCTGTGTGGTATGTATTTATTACTCATCTAAGACTGAAACCTCAAAAACAGGGTTAAAGAAAAAAAAATCTCCATGATACGATAGAATGTGGAGTAAAATATTGTTTAAAAATATTTTTTATCATTAGGAAAAGCAGTTGGAACTTCTCATGCTAAGAGGTTAACAAGAGAAAAAGCATATTGTCTACGACTTATTTTTTTTGTGCTCATTTTTCTATGCACATACATGAAATGTTTAGCCCTTCCCTGGATTGTTTTATTAGAACAGGGTCAACTGACCCAAGAGGCCACATCCATTTTCATCCATTTAATGCAGGGACACAGTTTAGTTTAATTTGCTGATTTTGAAAACATCCACCTGCTAGGTTTTTTCTGGATAAAATGTTACTATGTAACAAAAACAAGAAGTTTAATTGGGATGTTTCTGCTAACGTTTTATCATGATGTTCAATTGGGGAAAGGGACTTTTACAGTCAAAATCTGAAACAGAGATTTACTTAGTTGTTTTCCACTTTAAAATAAGGTGAAAATAGACTATAAAATTAAACTTAACAGCAAGTAGCTCCCTTTGCTGACTTGATAAACATAAAATTAGAAAGAAAGAATACTAGACAACAGCCAACCTCCTAGCATTTATATTCTAGTCAAATAATACATGATCTAATAGAGTGTTTTTAAATGGGTCCAAAATGAGTAAACACAAACTGCATATTTGTAAACATATTTTTTTCCCATTTTCAGTTGTTCAAATTGGCTTTGCATAAATCAAGACCGTATTGGAAAAACTATCTGGCTTTTAGGGCAATAAAACTTTTTCTTTTAAATAAAATTAGACTAAATGAAATAGAAATATATTTTTTTAAGCCCAATTTTTTTGCCATGGTTTCTTCTTTTTCTCTCTTTAATATCAATAGATTCAAAATGCCTTTTGGTTTCTAAATGAAGTATTACGTTGGGGATTCAGTCTGAGGTTGCACCTGAAAAATGCAATTTCGAAATGAAAAGAAAAAGTTCTTTTCCTACTGACGCTGACAATATTAAGAGATCTATCTTTTGAATGAGACACAACTTTATGATGTTAGTCTGTTGTCTTGTTCTTGGTTGTTATTTTAGTGTGCACCTCCCCCCCAAGAAAGAAATTGTACCTTAGTCAACTTTCTGATTTTCTTCCTCTTGCTATGGTAAACACCTCATAGACTGTAGGACATACTAGAGGGTCACTTAGCTAGAATTTTCATCCTGCTGCTATGATGGCTTTATTCTTCTTTGAATTATCTTAATCTCCCCCTTTTAATTGTAAATAATATTATAAGACAGTGAATCTCCTACAGAGGCAACTCCATATTGTTTCAGAGAATGCACAAAGCTACTATCATGATGTATTGGTTGAGTGAATGAATGCCTATAAATATGGTTTTAATGGCTATATCTTTCTCATCGTATCCACTGAGACATCATCAAGACGAAATTACCCTAAATTCTAGAGTAATGTTTTATACGCACTAGAGCTTTATCCACGGGGACGTGGATGAAACACTTGTTTGTTGTGTAAGTTTATATTTTGAATGCAAAAGTTCATAATAGTTCAAATGCTATTAAATATATTTCTTCTTCATTTGAATAATGGCACCATATGTTTTATATTTGTCCATCGCTTTTATATAAAGTGGTTTACTATCCAAATTGATTTGGCATTATTCTCTTTAAAGAAAGTATTATTAAGCCCATGTGTGTATCTCACAATTGCTGTGCATTAATAACAGGGCCAGCCTGATTTTAGTGATTGAGTTATGGTATAGTAAAAAAATAGTGATAATTTGTTGAAGCAGCAGTTTGAAAGCCATTCTTAGTGTGAACAAGAATCAACTTGTCACTCATTGTTTCCTGCCCTCTATCAAAAAAAGAAAGAAAGAAAGAAAGAAAGAAAGAGGAAAAGAAAAAAAGAAAAGAAAGGAAAAGGAAAAAAAAAGAAAAACTTGAGTAGTTAGGGAGATACTCAGTTGAAATCTCTAAGGATGTTCCAACGTATTTGTTATATTTTCATCCACCCTGTCCACGGATGAAAAGTGATGTGATCTTAACTTATTACTGGCTGAAAAGCAGCGTCAGGGGCTTTCCTGTAGTCCTTGTAATGGTTCTGACTAACCATGCTTAAAATCCAATTGCTATTTAAATCAGACAGTGAGGCCTTCTTTTATTGACATGACATTTGCTAGTCTGTGACTTGAATAGTTATATTCATCAGGTTCTTAACTTTGGGGTAAAACAGGCTGTTTAAGAAGTTCTTTGAAATAACAACAATAGTAAGTGATGACAATATGACTTACATAAAACATCTCTATTCACATAGAGCTAATTCTGAAATGAAAATAATTATTTTCTTAGAATTATAACTTTCAGTTTTAGTCAAACTCAGACATCCTGTTCATACTGAATTATAAGACTAGAGATCACTCTACTGTCCATACTTAAATGTTAACATTACACATCATGCATTCTGATAATTTTCTTTTCTTTTTTTTTTTTAATTTCTTCTTTATGTTCTCACCACACCATTGTAATGTCTACAGCTCGCCCTGTTGGTAAGTAGCCATCCTTCTATCCATTTAGCATGGCTTTGTACAATGCTTCATAACTCATGCATAGTAGGACTTGATAGAATGAAATATATTTATTCACCCATGTTAAAAGATTACTTGTGGGACTATCTTCTGTTAAAGTTGCTCCTGATCTATTCATCACTTTGATAAGCCATTTTGTAGTGACCTATGATAGTAACAATGAATAAGTAATGATTTCATGGAGAATAATATATGAATGTTTAATATGATAAACTGCTAACTTTTCTTAAAGAGAAAAACATAATAATTCCTTTTTTCTTATATATATAAAATAATCATTTAATGGTTATGCTTGATATTTATAAGGTAAATGATTAGGAACTAAATTAAGAAGTTCGATTACTTGATGCACTTCGTTGATTTTAAACAGCTTCAAGTCCTTGCTTTGTAATGGCATTTTTAACTGCTTTATACTTATTATCTGTTTTCCTATTTAAACAAAATTTGGTAGATTGCTTCAAGTTATTCTAAGTAGATGCTTACACTAAGAGGAAAAGAGAAGGATGAGTTGTGTTCTTTGGCATGAAAAGTTGGTGTGGTTTTAATTTATCTCATCCTTCATTTGGCTGTGCAAAATCGAAGTTAACAGTTTGCATTTGCAGTAATTTAAGTAGTAATTATTTGTAAACATTTCAAAAGTAAGACCTTTTCAAATTCACCGATTTAATAACCTTTCTGCATCTCTTTTAAAGTTTAGCTTAACCAATCAACAAATGTGTTTAAATAAAATAAATCTTGGTAATTGTGTTATAAGTAAATGAACAAATGGATGCATAAATGGATGGATGGATGGATGGATGGATGGATGGATGAGTGAATTTACTATAGTGCTTCTTTAATATATCAAAAGATACTTTAATAAGTTTTTTGATTTGACACAGGTTTATAAATGGTCCATCTAACTTCAAAAGCTCTCTGTATGTACTGACTTGACTTTGACATTTGATATACATTGGTCCAAGTGCGTAACATTTTTCTCCATTAGTTGAAATATTTAGAAACCTTATTGTTATGTAGTATATTCTTGCATAGATAGTAAATATAGAATATTTAGAACTTTGGTTTCCCAATCTGAGTTTCTGGTCTGCTATTTCTGAGCAGTACTTCCTTTGATAATTTGTTTAATATCCTTGATCCTATGTCACTTCATCTATAAAATGGAGAGAGTAGTATTGACTTATCAAAGCTGCTGTAGGAATGAAATAAGCTCGCAATTGATTATATATGTGAAAACACTTTGTTTTTTTATTTTTTATTTATTTTTTATTTTTTCAGTGATCCAAGAGAAAACACTTTGTATGCCAACATTGGTTAACATATTTCTAATTTCTGAGACATATATTATTTTATATTTTTATATTTTTGAAACAAAGTTATGGCTTACAATTAATTTGAATGCAAAATGCAGGCTTTTTTTCTTTAAACACATTTTTTTTATAATCGGGGATGTTAGGAAATTGAGGAATATGTTACAGTTTTAAGCCTTATTTTTCAGTATTTATACAAATTCTTTTTAATGATTACTTTACCTATCTGTGGTGTGATATCTAAAATTAAGAAGTGAATGGGAAACAATAAGATAACTTTGCAAGTTAACAGGAAAAATAACATTTAAATTGTAGATCTTTATATATAGAAACCTTATGCCGATAAACCATGACCACTTGATTTATATTATCTCACAAGTTCCCAGAACAGAAAACAATATGTTAATAATTTCCAATATATTTAAAACACAGAAATAAAAAAAAGATATACATTGATTAGAAAATTTGATGTACAGCAAGCATTGAGAGGTACTTGTCATGTACAAGGCATTTCAAAGTTATTTCTGTTTTTATTCTTGTTTAAAATGATTTCTTAAATTCCCATTGGGCTGGAACTAAAGAATAGCTTCTTGACACATTGTATTTTATTCTGGGAAAGTCTGTCATTTCATAAATCTATCTCCAATGACTTATGACAATGTTCAGAAATATGAAGAACTATACTTTAAACTTGACACCCGCTATTAATTTTGGAAACTGAATGTTGGCTATGCTTTTATTGGATCACCAAAGACGAGATGGGTAATGAGGAAATTAGCTTCCTTTTTATTTGAATAAACTTTTTAAATAAAGATTTTATTTATTTATTTGACTGAGAGAGACACAGCGAGAGAGGGAACACAAGCAGGGGGAGTGGGAGAGGGAGAAGCAGGCTCCCCGCTGAGCAGAGAGCCTGGTGAGGGCCTCAATCCCAGGATCCTGAGATCATTACCTGAGCCGAAGGCAGATGCTTCACGACTGGGCCACCCAGGTGCCCTTTGCATAAGCTTTTTACATGAGTTTTAATTCAGGAGCTATAGAATATGCCAACTTTTTTTGTAAGGTCAGAAGGTACAAATCAAGAAAATCATAAATTAAGTAGTCAATAGTAGAAAGCTACATTAATATTAATATATGTTTGTTGACTAAACCACAAGTTTTTCAACTTTGAAGCTCTTAGCAATAACATAAAGGGTATTCCACAAAGTAGAAATCACAGAAAGGGGAGAAAATCCAGCTTTGAAGTCCAGTACAACTTAGATGAAGAAATATGTACCAAATACCTAAAATTTAGAAAAAATTCAAGGGATAGTTCCTATGTAAAGCTTTTGAAAGAAAATTAGAAATATATGCAAATTCCAGAATATTTATAGATCCAGAAATCAATCATTACATTGCATTCGGGATTTAAAAAATAACAATAGCAACAACAACAAAACTTGGTAGTCTGTGTGGAAAGCCCATTTAGAAATCATTATTAACCCCCAAACCTGCATTTGAATTAAGTAATTGGCAACTCTATGCAATTTGCAGTTGGAATAAGCACCTTCTGGTCTGCTTGTGAGGCTGCAGAGAAAACTCAACTTACAGGATCCTTAGTGGGGGAAATATCACTGAAAGCAGACAATCACATACTTGCCAATGGAGAAAAGTATTCTCCAGATTTCACTTGCTCAATGGCAAAGTCAGTGTTTCAAAAAGAGTCCTTTAATGCAACTTCCATAATTTTGTTACTACAAAATTACCACAAAATTGAGACAAATGCCACTTTGATTATTAAATGTCTGCCAGCCCTTCCTGTGGCTGTGACTTTTTACTATTCCGAAGGCATTCTTTGTATGAGAAGCAAAAGTACATCCTAGGACAGAGTTAACTAAGAATGCTGAAATATTCATTTATTTGGAAAACTCTTCTGATAAGTTCTGATGAGGGAACTGACAGAAGAAAATGGTCTAAATAGGAATAAATATCTTGCTTCCTATACCCGTCTGTCTTATTTTCTCTTGGAAGCCCTTCCCAAGCTTAAAAATAAAAAAGAACATCTATTTTGGAGATGGGCAACACATTTTTTCCTAGCAGCAACTCAAAACATGATGAGTAATTTGGACGAGAACTGTCAAATCTACCAGCTGCCTTGCAAGTGAAGCTGAGCCCTGCTCCATTTTCTGTCATGTATACCATATGCTGGATGCTGACTGCCTCCAGTATGGAAGCTAAAAGCTATGTGCATCAGGTGAAGCTTGTTTAAAATATCAAAAACAAACTGACAATACACAACTTTATAGAATCTTCTATTTCCTATTTAGTGACTCAAAGATATGTTTCCTTTGGGTGGAGGAATATAATTGGCCACACAAGAGTTTGTAGGTATTGAGAAATATATATGTTTGAGGCAAAATTCTCATTTTTAAATATTATTTTTAAGAAGCAGCCAAACAAAAATCTATAAGGACATTGTTGTTTTTCCAGTCTCTTCACTGCTTAAACACAAAAATTAAAAATATCCTCATTTTAGAAACTTATGTTTTGACCTGAAGTGTAGTTTTGTTTTAGCGTGCTCTAAAACACATTATTGAGACCACCAAGAGGTCCAGTAAAAAAATGAGTATTTGAAAAATTCGTTCAAGGCAAATTACAAAGCAGGCATCTCTTACAGAATAACGCAACTGATCTTTCTGACACCCCCACCCTCCCTCCCACCTTGAAATCTGGAAAATTCTATGTGCTGTATATAATTTAACTTAATATTGGAAATACTCCAGGCTTTCTTTTTCTTAATCAGAAAACATGTAGGTATTATATATGAACCTTTTCATGTCAAGATCCACTTTTCTGCAAAAGGTGTCCTGAGTGTGTCTTGGAAGGAAAACCTATACTTTTATTCCCTGCAGACTTTCTTCCTTGGACAAGCTGTTACCCCATGACCTGAGGTAATCGTCCCCCTCCTACAAGCACTTCATGTTTCCTGCACCTGGCGCTGATTAGCTACCTTATGCAGAGTCCCATTTAATTTTTATTAAGCATCACGTTTTTCATTGCTCCATATGTTTTGATTAAATAGTAGGTTAAAAAAATGCATTCTGTTTTGTCTTGTACATTCCAACAGTTTCCATAACATGAAACGTTTAAAATATCTTAAGCTCATGCTAATTCTTAAAGTGAAAAACGAGTACTGGCTACTTCTCATGCTTGGCTGATTTTAGTCACTAACTTGATTCTTCTACAAGGGCCTGTTTGACAATGTCTGTTGCCTCTAAAGAAGAGGACAGGTATAAAATTATTGATTCATATTTTTTTTCCTCAGACCTTGGTGAAAATGTTGGATTGTTTTAGTATTGGAATGGTACTGGAGTGAAGTCTGACGTTTATGGAATATTTTTATCTTTGGCTGAGATTCCCTTTTATGATTTGAAGACCAGTGGAGTCCCTCCTTCTAGCACCTTGCTGGATTATATCTTGGTCTTGATCACCCTGTGTCTAATATCCCCAGGACACAAGCCCCTTGAATCTGCAGATTCGTGCTTGAATTTACTGTTTCAAGAGTGTTTCTTCTCCTTTATCTTTGACTATTTTTTTCTGTCTCCTATGAGTTATGTGGCTTTCCTTTGTCTTACATATTTATTAACTTCTGTATAATAATTTTGGTCATCATTTTTATTTCGTATTGTCTGTTTTCTTAATGCTTATATTATCTCCCTAACTTTTTCAATTGTGATTACCATTTTTTTGTTTCTAAAATATATTTTTAAAATATATTTTACTTATTTAGTTTCATTTTCTCTTTTCATCATTTCCTTGCTAATCTTAAATATAGTAGTCTTCACCTCTAGTTGCCTTTGAGCTCTTTTATTACATTTTGAAGGTTTTTTTTTTTTAATTTTGATTTTTTTTTTTTAAGAAGAGAGGCCCTGTTGTATGTAATGTCATTTAGACTATGGACAACTATTTAGTTTAGAGCGTATCTGTGTTTGGGTAATTCTTTGAAGACAAAGGTTCTCGTCCTTTCTTTGACTAATTGATTATATTCTTTCTGTCAATTAAGAATTAGTTAATATGAAGCTTGTTTTATTTTATTTTACATAGATCCTATTTTTAGATCCTACCTGATTATTAATCATTTAGTTAACTGCTGTAGATTAGAGTTTCCATGTTTGGAGAAGAGCAAATGGGAAGTACCAGGGTCATTCAGCAGCCTCTAGGCGGACGTTATCTTGAATAGTTTATCAAAAAAGATTTTATTTCTTCTCGATATGCGACCCAGATAGTAAACTGCAGATCTCTTTAAGTTAGAAGCTCTCTGTAGTCCATATGAAATTCCCTCTTCATCTTTCTTCACAATCCCTGCTTCATAATAAAGATAGCTTTTTGATGTATTCGTTTTCTACTGCTATGTAACAAATTACCACAAATTGAGCAACTTCATTAGCACCTTGTTTATTAGGCCACAGTTTGATAGATAAGAAGTCCAAACAGACTCATCTGAATGCTTTGCCTAGCTCTTCACAGGCCAAAATCAAGGTTTTGATCAGGCTGAGCTCTTTTCTGGAAACTGTCCAGAAGAATCCACCTCAAAATTCATTCAGTTTTATTGGCAGAATTAAGTTCTTTGTGGGCTATAGGGTTGAAGTATCTGTGTCCTTGTTAGCTGCCAGTAGCGCGTCCCAGTTCATTTGTCAGCCTTTGCACATGGCCATCACAACCTTCAAATTCAGCAGTGGTCTGTCGAATCTTTCATTCTGCTATCATCTGGAGAAAAATTTCCTGATGGAAATGTCTCATCTAATTAGATTAGGCCCATCTGATTATTCTGTCTTAAGGTCAACTGATTAGTAACCTTAATTACATTGGCAAAATTCCTTTTGTCATGAGACATAACATAATCATGGGAATATCTCTGGGAAGTTAAGGTTATGGACGCCACCCTGCAATTTTGCCATTCACATTAGACTTGGCTTTTCCTTTCTTTCAGTACCTTCTCCTCAACTTCTGCATTTTAACTGGTTTTCTATGAAGTGATATATCATATTGCCCAAGTCTCCCTCTTGACTCTAAATTTTTTCTTCTTCTCATCAAAGGACCATGGGATAGGCTCTCACATTGTTGACAGATAGTTTTTGTGAAATTGGTATTGACAGAGGATTCTGGATAGCAGCTAGCTGGTATTTACCATGCTTCCTCATTTTCTCCAGACTTGACTATGTTTGGCAGGAGTACTTCCCCAATTGTGGTTTTGGGCTATGTAGTTACCTATATTATTAATTTCTGTTGTAATAAATAGAGGAAAGTGGAACAATAACCTAACCGAGTATCAAAAATCTTAATATTCATTAATTTTAGTTCATTAAAATAAAATAAAAATAAACATTAACTATGTTAACTTAGTAATTAAAATTAAAGTACTATAAATATCAAATATCAAAATAATATAAATACTCTGGACTGAAGCAGTGTTAGAAGATTAGTAGTAAGAGATTTGACTGGCTATTGCCAGAAAGAAATAGCAAGCATATTTTAATCACATCTTCTAAGAAAGTGAAAATTTTCATTTACATGTTATATTAATTTATAATTTGACAGAGATATCAAGATACTTATATATATGTGTGTGTGTGTTTCTATGTACTATAAAATAGATATTATGATGCACATTACACCTAAAAATTACATGCATGACATTTGAATTATGACACTACTTATTTAAACATATTAAATGTCACTCAAGGGAATAGCTCATAATTAGATTCATTAAAAATATATAAGCTACCAAGTTAAATTAAATTTTGAGTTAAAATATATCTGAATGCCTTTTAAAAATCTCTTATGGCAAGCAATGCTTTCTAGATTTATTAGGGATATTATTTTCATCTGTCCTGAAAAACTATTAACTCTTTGTTAGTAAATACATTGTTGTATTTATCTTTCTGCTACCTCTAGGTCTAGCATAACACTTACATGTGGTAGGGGCAAGCCAAATGGGGTGCAGTTAATTGATACACACATATGCATACATAGGTAATACTTGCCTAGAAAATGTGTATGCAAGCAGCTTTAAATAGTGCTATAAAAAGATTAAGCAACATTAATGGTAGCAGGCCAATCACATAGTCCCCATTCTGCTAGTAGGAGATAAAATACAACAAAAAGAAGGCACTAATGAGTTAGGATGGTGCCTTACTAAGCGTGTAATTAATGTTATTAAGAAACATTGCAGTTGCATATTAAAATTCCGTTAACTAAGCAGCCCTTCAGCATCAATACATTTGTTTCTTGGTTGCAAGTTTTTTGGTTTTTTTTTTTTTTTCTGATTGGCATCTTCATGCAATCTTTCTCTAAAAAAAATGAGATAATGGGATGTGATCAGCCTTCGTGGTTTAGCTGGAGTGCTGACATGACAGTTCTAGCAAGTTGACAGGTTAAGTGAGTGAAAATGGATGTCTTGTCTCACCATTTACTTGAAGAATCCTCTCCACACCCCCATATTTACAGCCCCTTCTATCCACAATGTGGAAAAGTCTAGTTTTCCCAGGTTAGGATCTAGATAGAATTTTCTTCACTACTCTTTAAACTATTCTCTTTCTGTTGGTGAAAAATGAGATCATTTAAAAATATAATCTAAATATCACTTTATGTAATAATTCACTAGTTTTTAAGTTAATAGTTTGGTTTTTTTGGGTTCTTTTGTTCTTTGGGGGTTTTTTGTTTGTTTGTTTTTGAGAATGAACAGTCCCTTAGAGGAAACAAAATTTTATTTTGTTCTCGGTATTTTAGTCAGTCAGGAAAGCAAGTAGAAAAGTAAAACTACGGTTGATAATGGACAGAATAATATATGAAAATGTGCTTGACAATTCAGAACTTGTTTAAAATTTTGTCAGACTTTCTAGGCAGTCTCAATTTATAACTTTTGTAGAATTTGGAATGTCTATGAAATTTGCATGTTGAATCTCAGAATGATTTCCTGCAGTTACAGGTTTCCTATACTTAACTATAATCAAAATGAAATCTATTTCAGTAAACTGGAATATAATAAGGTTTAAAATTATCTTACACATATACAACTTAGTTACTTTAGGAATTAACTATTACATTTATTGCAATGTAGAGCTATTTAATACCATTAGAGGCTAAAACCAATAAAGATTATTTACATGGAAAAAATTCATGGTCACACCAACGTAATCCTTCAGTTTAACAAACAGATTGATCTGGATTGCCAAAGGTGGTGAAGCAGCGTAGTCCGGGTAATAGCTGAAACTCATAGCTCTGTCATAATACATGCATTTTTCCCCCTGTGAAGAAAAAATTCCCGCTTTCCCTTCCTTATCTACTTAATTTCAAAGAAACAATTCAACCTACCTCTTTCTCTTTCTCTCTCTCATCCTTTCTCCATGCTTTCCTCAATTGTTGGAGACAGACTGAGTCAACTTATTGTCATAATGGTAGGACATCCTGTATTACAACCCTCATCATATTCCTCATGTTATGTCATACTTGATTGTCTTCATATGAGTTTCCTCTGTAGTCAGTGAGTTCCATAGACAGAGATCTTAGTACCCTCAGACCTTAGCGCAAAATAAAACCAGTAAAGGTTTGTGGTTGGTTTAAGTGCCAACCAACATCTGAATTCATTTCTAGCATAAATTTTATTACTGTGATGTTTTCCAGTGATGTGTTGTCTTTAAAATACATTTAAGATCAAATACAAATGGCTATGTGCATATAGATGTTTATTATAACACTGTACTTACATGCTTGCCTATAAAATCCAAAAACTCAAGATATTTTGAACCAAATGAATTTATTCTTTTCAAAGGCATTCTGTGCATTCTAGATAAGCATAGATATGTTTCATTTTGATATTTGCATTGTTTCTTTCAGGGAAGAGTATATTATGTATAAATATAAATTTTAAAAATGATTTTCGCCACGATTGTCAAACATGTATACTTGTGTGTGTGTGTCACACTTACTACTACTAAAACTAAGTACTTTTGATACTCCTCAGAATTACTTACAGTATATGTCAATTTAGAGGGCCACTTTCATTATTTTATAGTCACATCGTATAATTCGTTTGAGTAACTCCATGACTTCAGATTTTGAATATTCATGTGTTACTTTTAGAGTTCTAGCTATTATATGAACCCTCAAAAAGTAGTCTTCCCACAATCAATAAATTCCATAAAAGTAGTTCTAAAATAGCTGCGTGCTTGCAACATGTCTTTATTCATACAAGATTGAATGCAATTTGTATACTAGAGATGTTTCATAGGTAGAATAAAATGGAAAGTCTAAACAGATGAAGAATATAAGAATTGTGATTCTGTGTAGCCATTCTATTGCCCTTGAACATTTACTTTACTTTTCATATTTATGAAAGCAGTATGCCATTTGGTACTTTTATCTTTTCATACTGACATTCAGGAAGCAAATATATAGATAAATTTATATATATTTATATTTATAAAGAGATACTACATTATTGAAGAAGCACATATGTGGATATATAATTACTAGATTATTGTTGAAAGAAAAGGTATATATTTTGGAACTTTACCATGGAATTTTTAATATTAGATAGAAGTAAGGTACTGGCTGAGAAAGAAGGCATAACACTCGTCTAGAAGAGTTATTTCCGTGAACTCAGTAAGAAAGAGGTGAGCTGGAAAGGTAGGTAATTTAGCAATTTGATTACTTGTATTCCTTGAAAATAATGACAAGTGAATAAAATGTGATTAAACAGACTTTATAAAAGTGATTATTTTAAATCCTATATCCCTAAATTATGTTTTCCTTTATAAATGCACTGCTTCCTCTGAGATGAATTATGTGATAATAAGCTTCAAATTAAATATTTTATAACATTATACATTTCCAATATTATTAACAGAAATTCTTTTGAAGTCAAATGAAGTGTTACATAGTAAAAATTAAATAGAATTAAGTAAGTTGAAGAAACAATCATTTATCAATTAGAAGTTAATCTGTTCTGATGATAAACTAAGTAAACATTCATCTCTTATTCTCACTCTATACTGCATTTTAATGAAATTACTTCTCACTTTTTATTGTTGGTGGGGATAACCTTATTAACTAAATGTTTTCAGGAAAATCTAGACTTTGTTATTATGCAATTGTTCTATTTTTCTATATTGTTGTTGTTACTCTGGGATGGTGCCTACTCATTTGTAGTCTTTGTGTCTTAAATTTCCAATATGGTACAGGGGCATGCTCTACAGAAAGACATATAAGAATCGGCTGGGAGATTATTTTCAAACAACATATTTTTTTTTGGCATCTCTCTACCCAAATTACTACAATAATGAGTCACTGTCTCTGATGGGAATATGTCATACCTTCCAGTATGATAAAATGGAAAAGACATTGAGTATTTGCTTTAGATCAAGAACTTTTTTTTTTTAATTTCCTATTTCAAGACACTCATTTAGCGTTCACTATTTGGGGCCTTTTCAGGCCAAATAAAGATTGCATTTCAGTGCAGATGGTAGCCCCCCATTCCAGTAAGAAGTTAAAACTGAACTGAGGAAGCAAGACAGCTAGACAGGGGGAGGAATAGAGACAAAAGACAATGCAAGCAAGAGCAAGTACTTTAAAGTGGAAGGAACATGAGAAAGGTAGAACAGAGTGTGCTCAAGTTAATCATTGTCGACAAGTTGGATCAAAGAATAATAGATAACAAGATGGGTGAACCTCAGGAACAAGCCAATACATGTGCAAGTGGTTAAAAGTAGACTGTTCTGAAATACCAGAGCTGGTCTGGGGACAAGTGAATGTCATGATGGTAAAATCTCAGGCCAGTGTAGCCAGAATGCTACACTGAGGGGAACAAAAAGCACTGTAGGTTTTTGAATAAAAAATGACTTGATGGCTGCATAGTATTCCATTGCATATATATACCACATCTTCTTTATCCATTCCTCTGTTGATGGACATCTAGTTTCTTTCCATAGTTTGGGTATTACGGTCATCAAAAGAAATAAAATCTTGCTGTTTGCAATGATGTGGATGGAACTAGAGGGTATTATGCTAAGCAAAATAAGTCAATCAGAGAAAGACAATTATCATATGATCTCTCTGATATGAGAAATTTGAGGGGCAGAGTGGGGGTTCGTGGGGGGTAGGGAGGGAAAAAAATGAAACAAGATGGGATCAGGAAAGAGACAAACCATAAGAGACTCTTAATCTCATCAAACAACTGAGGGTTACTGGGGGGTGGGAGGGTAG
>LNAC01000003.1:11160734-11319168 GCA_002007465.1 Ailurus styani
TAAGAGACTCTTAATCTCATCAAACAACTGAGGGTTACTGGGGGGTGGGAGGGTAGGGATTATGGACATTGGGGGGTGGGGTTTGTGCTATGGTGAGTGCTGTGAAATGTGTAAGCCTGGTGATTCACAGACCTGTACCCCTGAGGCAAGTAATACATTATATGTAATAATAATAATAAAAAAGAATGACTTGAAATAAGTATGCTTGAGAAAGGTTGTACTTTTCAGTAGTACAGAAAGAGCAAGATCATAGGTTTTATGCTACTTTAATAATCAAAGCAGTTATTCAGGAAAAATAAAATGTTATGATTTTAACATCCTTACACCATATTGGAAATCATAGCATATGATTCTTACCCTTCTGTGTGGTACTAGAGATGGCAAATTTTAGATCATGGTTTGAAGTCAACTGAACTAATCTAAAAGCTCAATGTTTAAGGGGTCCAACTATGGCATTAGACCATAAGTCAAACCTGTCCTCTGACCTACTGCTTTAACCTTTAAAAACCTGTGTGTCCTTTATAAGATTTGGTTTGATGATCTTCATATCATAATGGCAGTAGTTAATACATAAGGTTCTTTGAGTATTAAATGAGATAATGCCTGTGAATGGTTTAACACATTGCCTGGCATTGAATGAACACACAGTTAATGTTAATTATTGTCCTTCTATTAAGCAATTTGTGACTCAGCAAATCTTTGACCCAAGCATATGAAAAATGAGTGTGCTTTTCAAATACACTCATAGACTATATTAGAACGTAACAAGCAAAAATATTAAATAGCAAAAAAAAAATTTCTGCTTGCTTAAGATATAAAGTTCAAAATGTTTATTACAGAACAAGAAGCTTACTCACTCAGGCAACAATTATACCCAAGGAAGGATCTGCTGAGTGTGCCTGTAACCATCCTGTCACAGATTAATATATGCAACTGCTGCATGACTATCTCCATGTTCATGTCTGCCACAGAAAGTCATATTTTCCTGTAAAAACAACTCAGAACAGGATGTGATTAACCTTTAGGTCTCCCCATCCCCTCATCTCCAAGCCCACCTCACGCATGGCCTGTGCTTCCTACTCATGTTCAGCCATCTGATTTCCATAACACCCACTCACTTCCACCAGTGGGCATTAGCATAACAGAGCTATAGCCTGACTTTGATTGAAGCCAGCTTGGGCTGAATGCAGTATCAAAGCATAATTTAGCAGAAATCAAATCTAATTTACTGTTCATTGTATTTAAATTCTCAAAAATGCCATTTTGAGGGAACAATACCAGACCTCTAATCTCAATTGACCTTTTCATAGTTGGGTCTACTTTTCTGGAAATCACACAACACGCCCTTCTTATAAAGCTATTGTTTTTCACTTGTAAGTATCCATCGAACACTGAATTGTACCACTGTTTTCTTCATCTCATTTCCTGCGATAGCTGTAACAATAAGGTATAATCACTTAACAGATTAAGCCACTATGTTATTATATCACAACCACAAAAGATTTGTCTACGACTTTTGGATTTTAGAGAGATATAAATATGTATTTTACAGTCTTCTCTCTTAGAAAATATGTAAGAGAATTGCCATGTCTATTCTTCTGGAGTTTATAACTCAACCTCTTTAATGCACATGGGGTTTAAATGTGTGTTTGGAATGGTCATCTTGAGGACCCAATCATGGGTTTATTTTATGTTTAATGAGAGTCATCATAGAAAATCCATTTTACGTGGAGCACACTTTGTGCTAACTCGCCGTATTGCTACAATGCCACTTCTCTGCCTGCTCTCTCCCATTGGTGCCATCAGCTGAGTACTGTCTTTCAAACAATTTTCACTGCCACCTGGCAGAAATACTGAAAATGTGAATGCTAGCAGAAGAATTATTGATGCAGTTTTTCATTTTAAAACCTCAAAAATAAATTCCTTCAGCTGCTAGCCCTTCGCAGGAGATTGCAATATAGATCTTGAGCAGAGAGAGACTACAGAAGTAAAAGTGATTGATGCGATTTGTTTTGGTGGTCCAACTTTAAGTGACAGTTGGAAAGGATGTACATTTTCAGACACTTAAATACTCTTTTTTTTTTTGCTTAGCTTTAACATTTGTATTTTGTTTGTTTAATTTTAAAAATGATAAGGCGAGTCCAGTTCCAGTGAGAGCAATGTGGCTTAAGTTCTGATGACAACAAACTATTTGGTACTTTAGAAATAGGGTGTGTTTATAATAACTCGGAATAAAAATACAATATAAATAAAAGTCACATGAAAGAATTCTTCATAGTGTGAATAACACAAATGCTAATAGTATTTTGTTAGGGGCTTTTAAAAAAATCAATATTGGATAAAAACTAAAAAATTATGATTTCCTGGTCTTAGGTCTTATCATTACTAGTAAATGTTACATTATAATATTACAGAATTTCTTTGTCCTTTAAGAGTTCTGATGAACGTTTTCTTAAGGTGCTTTTATAACTAACAATCTTCAACTGGATTTTCTGCCCTAACTTACTACATTTTCCTACCTCACATCTGTGCTTTCTCTTTTAGAAAAAGTATTCTTTCTAAAACATAAATCTTGTTACATCTTTCTTGCGTAAACATCTTTGAACAGATCTCCATAGCTTTCAGGGCAAAATTTAAGCTCTTTTAGCATAAATTATCTGGCCCTAATTATATCACTTCTGCATCTCTGATTTTATTCTTTTTTTTTAAGATTTATTTATTTATTTGACACAGAGAGAGATATCACGAGTAGGCAGAGAGGCAGGCAGAGAGAGAGGAGGAAGCAGGCTCCCCGCTGAGCAGAGAGCCCGATGCGGGGCTCGATCCCAGGACCCTGAGATCATGACCTGAGCCAAAGGCAGAGGCTTTAACCCACTGAGCCACCCAGGCACCCACATCTCTGATTTTATTCTTAAGACCATTTATACTCCCCTAACACGTCCAACTCCTCAAGTCTCTGCCTTATGTCTGCTTCTCTCTTTCCAAGTGACCTTACTCCTCTTCATCCAGTGAACTCTTACTTGTACTTTAAAGCACAACTCAACCATAGCCCTCTCTGGCATCTTGCCTCTTCTCTCTTCATCACCTGGTCTATTTGCTGCTCTTCCAACCTTTCTCACCCAGTGCCCTCTGCTTTTTGTATTATTATACAAGTCGTACTCTGCTTCATTTGTGTTTATTTACTTATTTACTTGGAAGTAACTGCCACTTTTTTATTTGACTTTCCATCCCTTGTACCAAAGAGAATGTCTCATAATTTGTAGTCAATCAGTACATTTTGATTGAATAAATGAACGAATCATGTCTTTTCAGGAAAGTGAGGAGATAGTTGTGGTCATTTGCCAGCCCTTTTGGGGGGGCTATGTTTTTGCAGCTGGTTAAAATTGTAGGATCTAGATTCCAAAAGCATTTTGCAAAATAAGTTATCTACTAAAAAGTTCTTAAAAGCTTAAAAAATTAAATACAAGGAGGTCTATGCTTATAATTAAAGTATAGACATTAATTTTACTGAAGTAGATGGGTAGACAGATACAGAGTGAACATAATATCCTTAAGACTATAAAATAGATTTTCAGTCTTTTCATTTGATGTTTTTATTTGGTGACTGCAATCATGTGTATTCTCAACTATTACATTAAAAGAATTAATTATATAAAGAAGGACTTCAAAGCACAAATGGGGCTCTAAGATTTTACTAACCAGTTAGTGTGAGCCAGTTTAAATTCTTTCTAGTCCAAAGCAGTACAAATGAACAAATAATTTGAATGTGTGACTTTTATCAGACTGTTTGATGATTTTTTTTTTTAATTTTTGATAATGAGGTATAAGCTAAGTTACTCTGGCTTACTTAGTATCCATATTGGCACTAAACTTGTCTTTCATAGGATTACTAAGAAGCAGGAACTATATTTGATCTTTAAATTTTGCTTAATATGCATTATTTTTCTTGGATATTAGAGATAATAGAGACTAATCTTAAGTCTTTTTTGGTATAAATAATCCAGTGGCTTCATATCTTCCCTGAAAAATGGACATTACAGTGTTTTAAGAGTTGTCCCCAAAGTAATTTTGTAACATTGATTTAATCTATCATTCCTATTAGAAAACAGGGAACAAAAATCAATGTATCTGCTGATTCAGTGAAATTGTGTAGAAATAACAAGAAGATTGTAAGAAGCAAGTAATCTCCTGAAAATGCAAGGCAACATAAACCACATTCTGTTCAAATAGATCCATAAATCTGGGTTCTCTCTCCTGTTAGACTGAGTCTACTGTTATCTATAGTTATAGAAGAAAATTTCACTTAGTAGATTTATCCCCGCTGTCTCTAGGGTATGTGTTGAATGGGTTGAGTTAGGAGGCAGAACACCAAAAACTAAGTCACTACAAATCTCAGTAAGTTAAAAAAAAAAAATGCAGCTGCTGTTTTTATACCAGCATTCTTTTTTTTTTTATACCAGCATTCTTTTTTTTTTTTTTCCTATATCAGCATTCTTATAAGCATGAGTGCTTGGTTGTACATGTGAGGCTCCCCTCCATTTACTTTGTTCTTGGACCTGCTCTTGTGTACACCCCAAGGGCTGAAAGAATTCTGGGTAAAGACTTTAACTGAATGTCATTTATTGTTCTAATTCTTTAGAGTTCAGATTTTAGGATGGTTGCCATGGACAGCAGGTTTTAAAAATTAGAGTTGATTTTAAACTTTTTTCGTCCTCCATTTTCTAGTATAAGCAACGATTTAAAGTGTAAACAGAGGATGAGAAAATCATGGAATAAACGTGCTGTTTTCTTATCAGCAGGAGTGGGTTTTGGTATAAAGAAGAGGGCCTTGTGAAAACTTCCAGTTATACCATCTACTGTCTTTCACTTGGCTCCCACTTTAAACTTGAACTGTCTCAGGATTTTTACCCGCCATCCCTTTAGTTTCTCTTCTATTGGAGTTACTCATGCCCGGGCCTCATTATCTTTGCCTATATCATTTCCCTCATGTTCCAGCCAGAGTTCCTACTTTATTGACTGACCTGCCTCCCTCACAATCCATACTATATTCATTAGAGGGTTAAGGTTTCCAGCGATTTTGCTTTGCATTTGTCACTTCTTAGCTTAGAAAGACCCTGAACAAGACCCCTGTTTTGGCTTCTCAGGACTTTCTTAGGCTACATCCAAATCTATGGTTTTCAGCCAGTGATGTTTACACAACTGAGACCCTTCATTTCTGCCAGATTACACACTGTATGCTAGATGTGTTCTTGCTTTTTGCAGTTTGCTCAGTAAGCTCCTTGCTTGGAATGTGTTCACTTCTCCACTTACCTAAATGCTGCCCTTTCCTCAAAGTCCCCATAATGTGTATTTTCTGTGTAAAGCCTTTCACAGCTGCCATAACACAAAGGGATCCTTTTCTCCTGAAGTCCCATCTCTTATATGGACTATGATTGAAATGCTCCTATGCTGTGCTCTGAAAGCATGTCTATCATTGAACTTAGCATAGTGCTAGATAATTGTTTTACCTTGCTTTTGCTGTGGTCATCGTCATGTGTTGTGTTTCCCATTAGGTTGTGAGTTCCTGGAAGGCTGCAGGATAGGTATTTTTTAATCTCTGCATCCCTGTGTCCAGTAGGGGAACATAGCAATTGTCTGACTAATGCTTATTTATCTAAATGAAATGAATTAAGTAGAATCAACAACTTTCAAACTTGTCATTATATCATTAGTTATCTTTGCATGTAATTCTCAGATCTTTAATTCTTTGATGTCTTCAACACTAACTCATCCATTCGAGAATATAAGCACTTTGAGGATATGAATCGTAGTCTAGGATTTCTGGTATCCTCACATGTAGAACAATGCCTTCTAAATATTATAGGAATGGTCGATGTCTGTGAATAGACAAATTTCAGAGGAAGGAGATACTTGTGTAATGAAGTGATTCTTTTTCACCTTTATCTATTCAAATCACAAAACCAAATTGGGAAACCATATTTTTCTTTAAAAAACATTAGAATATCATGAAAAATCTGTTTTCCTATGCAAATATATGGGTACAACATTTAGGAAGTGTCTACTAATAAGTTTTCTTTTCTTTTCCTTACATTTGATAGAGTGCTTTTCTCCTTTCTCCATGGTGTTTTGAAAAATGCTTTAAAAAAAACAGAAAAAAAAATTAAAAACTATAGCTTCTGTCTGGCTCTGAGCAATCCACCTAGTACCAGATTTTCCCTTTGATATCTTTTTCTTTGTCAGTGGTTGATATTTATACACTTTCTTTCCTTTTAAATTATAGCTCCTCCACAGTTTGTGGTTAGGCCAAGAGATCAGATTGTTGCTCAAGGTCGAACAGTGACATTTCCCTGTGAAACTAAAGGAAACCCACAGCCAGCTGTTTTTTGGCAAAAAGAAGGCAGCCAGGTGAGTGTGAACCTTGACCGCTTTTCTGAAATCTCTGAACTCTTCCTGTCTCTGGTGCCCCTCAAAGTTTATCTCGCCTTTCCTGTTATCGATCCTCAATGTATTTTATTTCTAAAAAAGAGAACAATTAAGTCTAAAATAAGTGAGAGTCAGATATACTAACATATCGTTCTTTATTTTCCAGTGTTAATGTCCAAAATTCTTTATTTTACATAGAATAGATACAATTCAGCATAACTAAATTATCTTTAAAAGTCTGATCCAAACCTCTGTAGCTATTTAAAATCTCTGAACAGAAAAATAATTTTACTTCCTTGCAGCAAGCTACATTGGGATTGTTAAATGAGTTTGTCCATATAAAGTGTTTAGAATATCCTAGGCGTATGTAAACCAGTCAAACCACATTTCCATTATCAGTCCACCTAGAAACCAATTGTAATCCCCGTTCTTAGAGAGATATTATAAATGCCTTTTCTTTATCATTAACTTAAGGATACTTCCATTTAAGAGTGGGAGACGTATTTGCTTCCATCCTCCCTTCCGGATTCGTTCACAGTGGGGCGAGATAGGAAATAACACATTATATACCAGAAGGAATCAGCACTTGCCTGGTCTTTGCTGTGCCCTCATTTGTCCACGTATGGCCCTCTCTGGGTAGCATGGCCTTTCAGACTGTTCAGTCAATTGGATACGCTATGTTTTTTTCACTTAGGCAGTGTCCAAACTTGGACAAGCACTTAGCCTCTAGGTTCTCAGGCAATGAATGGAATTTCCAACTTAAACCCAAAACCCTTCTTTGCCTAAGAACTTATCAGTGCCTGCCTGAAGGACCTAGAGATATTTTTGTTGTAGTCTTCCCAGAACCAACTTTAAGGAGGCATATAATTTGCAGGAAGAGACCTCAGCACCCTCTGTTGTTAGTCCAAATTCTGGAAGAATTTCCCGGGGAATAATGAAAACCATAATTAAGAGTCCCAGGAAATCTGAAAACTTTGCCAGAGATGGGAAATTTTTTAGACTATATTAAGAGAAACTGTTGATCACAATTTATGTATGATTATCTGGGTAGAAAGGCATCAGGAAGTTCCCCTGAGTCCATCTTCATACTATCGTTTAGGCCAGGGCTGCCAGGACCTGAGGTCTCCCACTGCCCAGACACTAATGCCCAGAGTGAAGGAGAGGCTCAGCACCACTCTGGTCACCTCTGCCCCAAGATCCACACAGCACCTGAGAAGCCTGGGTTGGGTGAACGCTGGAGAGCCCTGGTAGCTGGACAAGGTCTTTTCTCTTGCCTACGGCTCTTTTCCTCCACCCACCCTGGAGGCTTTGGGATCCATCAAAGTTACTCCCGCAAGCCACTGATAGTAAATGAAATGATACGAATATATTACTTTTTATCAGTTTTATAAATACAATATGTAAAGCAGTTTGACTGTTACAAATTTACACTTTAAACCCATGTATTGAGTCAAATCCCATCATCCCATATCTCGTTATTATATAAATACAGTTGTATCATGTATAAATCACATGCCCTAAAATAGCTCTGGGTTGACATAAGATATTGCATAACATGTGTATTGGTCCTGTGGCCCAGTAAATACATGGTATTTAGATATGCTACATTCTGTTTTAATGGTTTTTAAAGATAATCAAATAGCATTAAAGTATTTCTTTTTCCGTTTTTTTTTTCCCTTTGGGTTTTTTGTTTGTTTGTTTTTGTTGTTGTTTTTTTTGACAAAGTGGCATGTAATTCCAGAGATATCAATCTCTGGAAAAAATTCCAGTTAGGTAATTTTATTTGATTATAATCTTAGGTCTGGTTTTCTTTCCTTCATCTATCTCACTTGCATGGGGGTGGGGGCACAGAGAGAGACTGTGAATGAGAACAAAAGAGAATTGCCTGAGGAAATTGTAAAGTTTCAAATTATGAATTGGAATATTAGGAAAAATAAATTGGTCTTACTGTCTCCAGTATCCGATTTTTACAGTGATCTATGACTCTCCATCAGTAGAAAGAGTTAAGAGCCTGAACTTAATGGTCCATATTCCTCAATATGTGCTGATAATGCCAATTAGCACTAATAGGATACCTAGGCACTTCAAGGCAAGAAGAGCTCTGTAGAATTCCTGGGTTTTGCTTGTAATCCATTTTCTTGTGCCTGTGTCACACAGGCAGGGAATAAAGATGATGGGTTAACCTCAATCATATGCCATTTTCCATGTCGACAGATCATTTAGAAGGTGGACTGATATTACATTGTAGAGGAAGAGATCCCAGAGAGAATTAAGCCCATCTGATGTATTAGTGCTATGTAAATTAGTATTCTAATGGCTAATTGTAGGAAAGTGCATACTTTGAGTTACTGTATCATTTTCAAGTGGCTTTAAAATTTAGACCCTTCTCTTTTAGATGGTTTATTTCAGTAATATATTTGGATTCCACATGAGAATTAGCTTGTTCTCAAATTGGTTCATATACATGAAAATGTCTAGCCTTATATAGTAATACAAGTTTTATAGGAGGGCAATAGCATTTTGGAATTATATTCCTGACATGCTCGCAAACATCACTTCTTTTAGAAAGGGTTTAATAACATGGTAATGTTTATGTAAAGTGGGCTTATAGTGTCACACTCAAATCTAATAAAGTGGACATCCATCATGTTGCAATAAAGAGAAGAGCTTCTAATTAAAGTAGGACATCATTCGCAGGATTAAAGTCATTTAGCGTAATTGAAAAGTGTTAATACCCTATTTTATCCTCTTCCATTGGTATTACTTCAAGGGTAAAAACATTTTAAGGTGAAAATGTGTCTTATGCCTTTAATTGAATGTTATTACCTCCTGATTGTAACGTATTGAAACTGTTTAATTACAAACCCGGAAAATTAATTACTATGTCGAGAAACAAATCCCAGAGGCTTATAATGTTCTTTTTTGTAAGTAAATACAACATAAAAATTGATATGTTCTTATTTATAATCCAGCTTGGAAACATACCTCACTATGATTTGTTATACCCAGATGTTTTTCTTAATTGAACAACAGTAAAGCAACATAGGTCACCCACGTTAACGTTACTGCTCTCATATAGGAACTTCCGAAATTTTATGTTTAGACTACTTATGTTTAATGTGAGATGTATTGTAAAGTAAAGTAATTTTTCATAGAAAAGAAAGTCCTATTGTGAAATTCTTTAAGGGCACATGCACACTTCAGGAACGTCGAGCATCTTCTTTGTATTTTCAATGATTTGCTTCATCTTATATACATGGTAATATTTCTACCTAGCTCCTTTCAAAGCTATTATAATCTGCAGAAATTTTGTAGCAGGAGTAGATTTGACTGTCTCTCTCTGTCAGTCCCAGCCACACACTTTGAACATCTTCATTAAGAAATTCAGATAATTACATCAAGTATTCAGAATGATTAGTGGAAAGTCTATTTTGCATTCCTTAGTAATGCGCAGTTTATAAAACACAAGCATAGTTAATGTTACATTCCACATTATCACAATGTCTGATGAGTCACGTGAGCATTGTTATGCCCATTTTACAGATAAGGAAATCATGTTTCAAAGATATTAAGTAACTGACAGTAAGTCAGGGAGAAAGTAAAGTCTTCAGATAAAGATCCAGGGTTTTTATTTTTTTATTTTTAATTTTTTCTTATTTTTAAAAGCTTTTATTTATTTGAGAGAGTATGTGTGTGCACACATGGTGGGGAGAGGTTCAGAAGGAGAGAGATAAGCAGACTCCCCGATGACCAGGGAGCCCCATGCAGGGCTTGATCCAAGGACCGCAAGATCATGGCCTGAGCAGAAGGCAGATGCTTAGACTGAGCCACCCAGGTGCCCCAAGATCCATGGTTTTTAGAAAATCATTCCTTCAGACTAGAGCATGCTGACTTCTTAAAGCATGTTATTTTCCCATGATTTGGAAAAAGTTTCCCAGCAAAATTCACTATGTGGCATTTAATCATTTCAACACCATATTTTTTAAATAACTGTATTTTCTTTTTCCTACCATATTCCAATAATTGTAATAGCTATTGTTAATATGTTTTTCCTTCTGAGTGGGAAAATATATTGATGAGATTGTGTTTCTTTCACAGAACTTGCTTTTTCCAAATCAACCCCAGCAACCCAACAGTAGATGCTCTGTTTCACCAACCGGAGACCTCACAATTACCAACATTCAGCGCTCGGATGCCGGTTACTATATCTGCCAGGCCCTAACTGTGGCGGGAAGCATTTTAGCAAAAGCTCAACTGGAAGTTACTGACGGTGCGATATTGTATTAGATTTGTCTTAGGAAAATAATAATTTTTATTTCTAGATCCATATTAACCAAGTGAAATTTTCTGAGTTCTAAACGTGTAAATGACTGCTCATCTTGTAAGTCTGAATCTAGGTAAAATAACATTTCTACTGATTTCTAATTCTACAGGTACTGTCCCAAAGAAAAATATCAAAGATGATCTATTTTATTTTAAAAAATACAGTGATTCTTTATTTGAAAGAAATGACATCACATTCCCAGTGTATAGATATGTCATCTGTGTATTTTTTAGTCTTATGCTGACATGATAGCTTCTAATCGATATTAGTAATTTTATTTCATTAAAGAAGGAAGAGATATCATCTTTAATGTTATAAGTGGAAACAGAGATGAGTTCTTACTTAGCTCATCACAGTATGGCATCCTATGATTTTTTAATTATTCATTCGCCAAGTTAAATTAAATACCTTCCAAACTACTGATGGATGCTAAAATTGTTGGGGAGGTTATTTGCATATTTTGTACTATAAATCATAGCTGAGACACCTACATTTATAGTGATTATTGAAAAGGATGTAAGGATCTTTATAATCTGTTTTTATTTCCCCAAGAGCTTATTTGTCACACTTGGTTGGTAGGGAACGTTAGATATTTTGTGAGTTTCTGAGTACAAATTGAAGCCCTGTTCTTTGATGTCTTAAACTAAAAATTCCCTCTTGTTCTCTTATGTTTGTGAGGTTTGTGGGGCTTTTATTTTCCCCTGATGCTGGTTTCTGAGATATAAGAACTTTGTTTTGTGACCGCTCTGATTCTCTTCCTTCTCTGCTCATGAAATTTGATGCACTTTTATACAATTCAAATTTACATGTAGATTAAATGGTAATTTAAAATTAATAGAAAGGAAATATTTTTTAATGTCTGTCCATGGTATTGCCTGATTCAGCACCATGTCAAAAATAGGAATAAATGGAACAGACAAACATTGGCTGCAGGAACATTGAGTCCTTAATGGCCGTACCTGCTGATGTTGCAGAAATTTACTGCCATGGAACTGAAAGAAGTCAGGTTCAAGGGTAACAGTGCTAAGAAATTCTTTCTTTAGATGGGCAAGATCTTTTATCCTTCACTCCTATGTATTTTTTAAAAGAAATAGAAGATAATTGTTCATCTTTCTTATGCTTTCTACTATTAGGAAAAATGTCCAGGTACATATACTGGGAAAAGAAGATATTCTGGCCATAGCCTAAGTTGTTTTCTACACATAAGAATAAAACAGTCTAGGTATAATGATGGAAAACTTCTACTATAATCTAGTTGCTTATATTTTTTACAAAGGACAGACTCTAAAATGTTTCTAAATAAAGAAATTATTATGGGAAAAGGCAAACCATAGTTGTAGGAAATAAAATCGATGAATTAGAAGAGCCAGGTGATACAACATATACTCAGAGTCACTTCTGATGCAATGAAAAGGAAAACTTTTGTTTTGAGAACTTGTGTTGGTTGATGACATAATCTCACAAAACAGTAGTAATTCTAGCTTTGTTTCTAAGGTCAAAATTAAAAGACTGAAAACAAGTTTAAACCTGATAAGTGAGATGACTGAACAGTTTGCTTCAACTGGCTTGAATATTAATTCCTACATTGATTTTTACTTAAGTAAGCAATCACAAAGTCAAGATCCTTTAGCAAAAATGGTGAATGAAGGTTATAGAGTTACTGACTTTGACAGTAAAGAGCTCTAACTTCAAGACCTAACGCCCCCCCATTATTATTTTAAATAACTTTCTAAATACTGACTTGCTACATTGGCTTATGAATTTATCTTCTATTCATAGTTTTAAATTTTTCAGATTGGTTAACAATTTAATGGGATGTGAGCTATCATTTTCATTTGGAACATTTTTTGGAGGATGTGACCCAGGGCAATTTAGAGCCAATTGAAATTCCAATGTAGAGGGCGCCTGGGTGGCTCAGTGGGTTAAAGCCGCTGCCTTCGGCTCAGGTCATGATCCCAGGGTCCTGGGATCGAGGCCCGCATCGGGCTCTCTGCTCGGCGGGGAGCCTGCTTCCTCCTCTCTCCTCTCTCTCTGCCTGCCTCTCTGCCTACTTGTAATCTCTCTCTCTGTGTCAAATGAATAAAAAAAAAAAATCTTAAAAAAAAAATTTAAATAAAAAAAAAGAAATTCCAATGTAGAATAAAAAATGTATGTCATATTCACAGAAACAAGCAAAACATCTAGAGCAGTGTTTCTGTTGCTACAATTTTGCACTTAGACTCCTTTCTTGGAGGTATTTTTAACTCAAGTGTTCATGTAAGATGAGATTGCTAATGGTGATGAAATGTTCTGTTGAGTGATAATTTTACTGATTATAGATTGAATGAAGATGCTTCAATATACTTGAATTTCAAAATATCCTTTTAGGAGACCTTCTCATTAATTCATTGGCACTGTTCATTTCTTCTTTTCTTCTGCTCTTTTTCTCTCAGAAAATTAGGAAGTTATAATGACAATTCTGAATACAGCCAATACCATCGAAAAGGACTAGAGAGAAGAAATGTATTTATATATTATATTGACAATAAATGTCACACCATGATTTTTTATATATGAATGGTTTATTGAGGATTTATAATGCATAGTTAGAGAAAACCATGGAATTGTTCACAGATCACTGGAAACCCTAAATGTTCATTTAACCTTTGACCTCAGTGTCATGGAAACCTGTGGTCATCTTTCACCCATTACATCTCTGAAACTGAAAATTCCTTCTGCCCAGGAGATTTTCAATTACTTTATTGATTAAATTCATTAAAAAGACACTGAGCTACTCATTTGAGCAATAAAAAAGAAAGAAACTAGTTAGATGTCCTTGGCTATATCTAATGATTTCAGGGATATAAAAATAAAAACACATTATGAGAAGTTACCTAAATTCTGTAGAGATATTTAATTTGAAAAAAGCAGTAAGAATATTTAAAATTGAGTAGATTCTACTCTAGTAATATAGGCCCATTTTTCTCATTGAATTTAGAATTATTCATATTTTGTGAATTAGCCCTTCATTTTTGACCCATAAAGAAAATAAATTCCGTGAATATTCAGTTTTGATATCGATTTGTGCAGTATGTGTCAGAATTAATATAACATTGTATTTTTACATTATCTGAAGATTAGTTTATTTACTTCTAGAATGAAGAATTTGATCAAGAAGATCATGAAAGAAGTAGTTCTAATTTTTGTTTGTAAATAATATGCAAACAAAATTTTATTTTTTTAGTTTTTTATAAGGTTTTTACATATGTACATAGACACACACATTTTAATATACATTTTGATGCAGTAGGTTTAGGTCGATTGGACATCCACTGTATCTTGACATGCACATGCAATAGATCTATTTCATAACTTCTATTTTAAATTAAAATTCGTAGGGCGCCTGGGTGGCTCAGTGGGTTAAAGCCTCTGCTTTCGGCTCAGGTCATGATCTCAGTGTCCTGGGATCGAGGCCCACATCGGGCTCCCTGCTCAGCAGGGAGCCTGCTTCCTCCTCTCCCTGTCTCTCTGCCTACTTGTAATCTCTCTCTGTGTGTCAAATAAATAAATAAAATCTTTTTAAAAATAAATAAATAAAAATAAATTAAAATTCGTTGGCTTTCTCATGGTAGGCTGTAAAGGGGCTGCTTAATTTAATGTTTTTCCCCAAAAACCACAAATCCTAATAATAAAGATGATGCATATAGATTGGGAAATATATAATCTGGTGGACAAAGGAGATTAGAGTAGTAATGAGCAAAATGACATTTTGATAATGTACATTGTAACACAACATGACTTGCTTTATAGACACTTTCTCCTCATAGTTGCTTAATAATCACGAAAATCCACAATTGTTTTTCCTTTCTATTTCCATTTCTATATGACATACATATTTTTGGTAATTACATAATAAACATAATGTAAATATAAATATGCATAAATATTTTGGGTAATTAACCAAAATCTATGCTGAAGTTTATAGAACTTTCTCTTAACAAAGCCTTCCTTGGACCTGGACATGTGAGTTTTGTTATGAAGTGCTCTTCTAATGAATTCTGGATGAAACTTTGCATCCAATTGACTCCATATTTCCATAACCCATTTAAATAATACTAACATTCTGATATATTTCCTAAATCATTATGAAATACTTCCAAAGGCAATGAAGATACTGCTGTGAAACAATATTTAATAAAAAAACACTGAACTAGAAGTTTATGACATTGTGGAAATTTTACCCAGATGAACACAGGAGTTGATATATATGTTAACACTGATTTTACATGAAAACCCCAATTTGTCATACCATAAATAGAGTATAACTAGATTACTGCTTAATTCTAAAGACTAGTTAAATCCTATCATCCAGATCATAATACTGTAATCTAAGGCCCACTATCATAATCTTGGAAATAAAGTGTTTATATCTCGTAATTTAACATCAGCCAACAACATATCATAGTCTATATATATAGAGAGAGAGAGAGAGTGAGAGAGCGTGTGCGCACAAGGCGCTTTGAAGGGAGAAATTATGTATTATACATATATTTATAATTAAAGCAAAGATGAAAATTGTTTCTACCCATGTGACACTCTATAGGCTCTCTTAAATACGCGTATAAGAGATAAAATGTACATTTTTGTGAAAAATTGCCATGAATTCTCCATTTTTTTATTTGAATATGATAGAGACTCTCAACAATACTATAATGTCAGAATTTATGTTATTGTCATCTACTGTAGGTAATTCAGAGTAAGTTATAAACAATAATATGTTCTCAGTAAATATGCTGTATGTATAGTATGTATAGATGATAGATACATAATGGACATAGAATATGCAGAATAAATTATAAGTAATATATATATAATGTACATCTAAAAGCATAATATAACTTCTGAGAAGTTAAAATATACTGAAAATATCCTTATCCTTTAGTTTTGACAGATAGACCTCCACCCATAATTCTACAAGGCCCAGCCAACCAAACACTAGCAGTAGATGGTACAGCATTACTGAAATGTAAAGCTACTGGTGATCCTCTTCCTGTAATTAGCTGGTTAAAGGAGGGATTTACTTTTCTGGGTAGAGATCCAAGAGCGACTATACAAGAACAAGGAACATTGCAGATTAAGAATTTACGGGTAAGTAATGCTTGACTTGCATTTGGGTCTTCATTTCAACATAAGTATTGCTCTCGGGAAAAGTTGCTTTGTGAATTTAAAATCTTCCATACTAACACAGTTGCTGTACCTTTTATTATAGGCCCTGTTATTTCTTATTTTACTTCTTACTTCTTATTTCCAATTCATCATTTGATGAATTGATGTTAGAAGGAAAGTCCTTATAATAATGATAAGATCATAACAGACTTAGAAACTTTTGATTCTTTCACTCCAACTCATATGTATCCAATTGATAAAGCTAAAAATCTTAAACACATGAAGTTAATGATAGTAATGGGATATTCAAAGTAATTTGAAAGTGTCAAATGCTTCTGATTTACTGTCATGAACAAAGGAAGTTTGTTAGGAAATGTGGGTAAGTTGGCTTGGCCAAGCTATTATGTGAAAAAACTGAAGACATAAGATTGAGTATATAAAAGGTAGGTTTGGCTAGTTGGTGGAAAATCTTATATTTTAGGTTAAGTTGCTGTGGACTTTAGATTTAAGCCTGTGGGCAAAGACAAGTCATTGCTGTTCTTTTAACAGACAGCAAGCATTCCTGCCAATCTAACAAAATAAATTTATTTCAGAAGCAAGTCAAATGCCTATTTCTGAATATTGTATTAGCTATCTACTGCTGTTTAATAATATTTGCAAATACTTAGAGGCTTAAAGCAACCTACATTCGTTATCTCATAGTTTCTGTGGGGTGAGCCTGGGTGTGACTTAGTTGGGTCTTCCACTTCTGGGTCTCACAAAGGGACAATCAGGTATCAGGGTTGTGGTCTCACCTGAAGATTGGGGGTAAATTTGCTTCTGAGCAACCTGATTGCTGGCAGCAATCAACTCCTAATGGCTATCATACGGATTACCTCAGCATCTTGCTTGCTGTTGACTGAAGGTTGCCTTTATTTCCTTGCCATATTGATAATCCCATGATGATTCCTTGCTTCCTCAAAGTCAGTGAGGAAGGGAGTCTCCTGGCAAGATGAGCATTGTAACATAATCGCAAAGGTGACATCCTGTCACTGTTGCTACATTCTGTTGGCCAGAAACAATTCAACAGGTCCCACACACATTCTAGGTGAGGGATTGATTACACAAGTTGTGAATACCAGATAAGGACCACCTGCCCTCTACGAGTATATTCACTTCATCCAACAAAATGTACAGAGCCTCCCCTCCATGTGGCAATCACTATGCTAAAACTGAAGAGTTTGCTAGAAGAGTCAAAAGACTGGGAATGAGAACCAGAATGAAGATGACTGATACAGTGCATGAAGAAAAATTAATCAAAAATGATTTGCTGGAAAAACAATTAGTAGAATCTGATATCTAGGTGGAAATAGGGAGCCAAGACAAAAACAAACAAACAAACAAAATAGAAAAACAATGCTGAATTTTCCTATTGGAAGCTAGGGAAGAAGCTAAAATATTTTGCATTACATGTTTTTTCAATTGATTACAACATGGATTATTTCTTCTCTTAAAATACAAATGTATTTATAATCACATGTTTACTTGGTATTTATCAGTGTATCACCCAGACGTTAAAAAAAAAGGAAGGACTCTTTTTGCAGTATGTACATGCACACTCAAAGCACACAAACCTTTGTTAATTGTATATTTGTTAATAAAATTAATATGTAATGTTTTCATTTTAATTTTGAGACATAGGCATTAATTATTCCTTTAAGGAGGAAAAATGCTGTCAAATTTAGTTAAAAGGCAAATAAATTAATACATATTTTAGCCTCTTTATTGATTCTAAATTAATTGTTAACCTTCTTTGAACAAATGGCAGTTATTAAAAAATTAATGTCAACTCTCCTTGAGGAAACACTTTCACCTCTCTCTTTGGGCTAAAGGCAGACTTGGGCCATGGAGGTTAATGCATTTTCACTGTACCGCTGAATTAAGGGGTTTGTGCTTGAATAGTCAAGATCCCCAGTAGTGTTTGAAAGAAGCAATTAAAGGTGGGTGCTTGATGATGTCAAACAAACTTCGAGCCCTGTGTCAGGGTTCTGAGTCATCTCTCTGAGATGCAAGCTCCTGGGGGCTTGTCTGCAGCCAACCACGCAAGGAGAAAAACAGGTGATGGAGTGTGCCAACCCATTAATCTCTTTTTAAAGCACTTGGTTAAGGATAAAAGGAGAAGGATAGAAGAGAGATGAAGCGCTCATGACCCGAAAAGAAATTATTTAAAGTTAAAAGAATAAGAATGAATGTAGTGATGATGATGATGGTTATTGAAGAGTGAGTTTTAGCAATGATATTTCAGCTTTTGATAGGGCTTTTGATAAACTCCAGTATGAAAATGTTGTTCTTTTTCTGTAAGATGACTGTCTTTAAAGGGAGATAAAAATGTGTTTTAACACTACTTCACTCATATAGTCAAGAGAAGGTTTCTGTAGGTCATATTCCTTTGTGTCTCACTATTTCTTTCCTTCTTCTTTTTTTTTTTTTTTGGTACTTAATGCAGGGGTGTGTGTGTGTGGAAATAATGTGATGAACACTGTGTTCTCATAGTCCAGCTAATTGGTAACTGAATCTGTATCTTCAGAGAAGTAGAATATTCCAATACTCATTAAAACCTACCTACCACCGCTAATGTCAGACAGTGTCTCTACACAATGACAAGGAGATGCAGTTAAGAAGCATTACCTACATACCCTTCTTTCAGCATTTGCACATAATAACAAGTGCTACATTTTAGTTCAACAGCTATAATAAAATGCAAATTCTTTACTCTTTCACAGACCGTATTCAAATGAACATCGCATTAAAATCCAACCTTGGCTCATTATATTTAGTTTGTGAGTGATGCTTCTTAAATGGAGAGATTTCTAATGACTATAATGCACACACAGCCACATTTGAAAAAATGGCTCTTTTTACAATGGCTATCCCCCCGTCATCCCGCTATATAATAGAAGACAATTGTATGAAGATAATATGGCAGAGAACGATGTGCCAGAGCAGTTTGAAACTCAAGTTAAAATACATAATGACATTTTAAATCAATTAAAATGGTGGCACAGCCGTCACATCCATGCACTAATGATTTACCCGAGAACCTGTTGTGGAAGGTTGAGTCATCAGTACACTTACACTGTGGACCCAGCAGATACCATAGTCCATGAACCCTCATATTTCATCAACAATTAGACTCGGGCTCATCACAGGATTTTAACTTTGCATCATGTGACTTGCCTCATTCAGCCTGGTCATCACTTTCTCTTCCCAGTCTCATCTCTAAACCAGTGTGACTCAATCTGTTTAGATACGAGGCCCACCGATCTCAATCACAAAGAAGATTTTTGACATATATTTTTTATTGATTTGTACTTTTTGCCAAAGTGTAGTCACAGAACTGTATACTTTTTACATATGTAAAACTCTTGATTATATTATCAACTACTTAAAAAAAATCCTTTCCCACTCTTCAGTGAATAATAAAAACATTTTAAGTGATCAACAGAATGGCGGTTTTTAAGTATGCTTTAAAGAGGGATGTGTGAGATTATTTCTAGGGTCTCTTACAGCTCTAAACCTCAGTGATTCCATAGACATGGTTTGTGTGTTTATGATATAATTTTATTTCATTCTCTGTCACACTACTAAAATTTAAATATAAGTGAATGCTAATCTATTTGAAGGGAGGGGTTAATTTTTTTCCTTCACTTTTCTCCATGTCTTTAAAAATAAGAGTCAGCCGCCTGCTATCGCCGCCATCCTTACTGACCCCGAGTACATTTTGTCCAATGAAATATAATGTATTAAGATGGAAAGGACGGTTTTGCGTTACTGATCTCTGAATATTTATAGGATTCTGAAAAGTTCTGTCCTGAGTTGTCCATATGTAACTCTGACACAGCAAAGTCCCATCGTAAATTGTTATACGAAGATAAAGGTATTACCGTGGAGGCAAGAGGAACAGACAAATAGAGTTTACCAGACAAGTAACATTTAGGTGTACAAATACAAAAAAAAAATTAGATTCCTGTTATGAATAAAATAATATTATATGAGTTGATTTTAATGTTTTGTGTGTACATATGATTGACTCTAATGAATAATTTGAACAGCCAAATGATACATCATATTTTAAGAAATTAAATATTACCTCCTTGAGATTGCATAATTACTCTACAAATTAATTAAAATAATTGGATTCTCTCCTTTCCTTGCACACTAGATTTCTGATACTGGTACTTATACATGTGTGGCTACAAGTTCAAGTGGGGAGACTTCGTGGAGTGCTGTGCTGGACGTGACAGGTGGGTGAGTCCTTGGTAATGATCTCAACAGAAGAAATCTTGAGCCCATTTCAGTGATTAGCTCATCATCAAATAACAATTGAAAAAAGATTTTAAATTCATTGCCTGCAAAAACGAAGTCACATGCCACTTTTTAATTTTTCCACGTAACATTGCCTATATGCAATTTGATACATTCGTCCTTGATAAATGTATTTCCTCTACCTTAAGAGCAAGCAATTCTAGTGATCTTGCATGAAAGTAAACATTTAGTAACTTGTAGGAAAAGCAAATACTCATTTACATGCTTTTGACTCATGAAGATGAATTGCTCGTTGTCTAGGTCAGCTTCTTTAATAGACTATTTTCCTTCTTTTAAGTGTTACAGCATCTTATGCAATCAGAAATGAAGCATTTTCTGTTTGTCCTCTATAGAATCTGGAGCAACAATCAGTAAAAATTATGACTTAAGTGACCTGCCAGGGCCACCATCCAAACCACAGGTCACTGATGTTACTAAGAACAGTGTCACCTTGTCCTGGCAACCAGGTACCCCTGGAGCCCTTCCAGCAAGTGCATATATCATTGAGGCTTTCAGGTATGGGACAGTTCCTTTTTTTTTTTCTCCATTGGGTTGTTGCTTTAGCTCCTATATCCTAAAATCTCACGTGAGCTATCCTGCTGTTTTATCTTAAGAACATGTTTAACAGTGCATTTTAAATATATATCTGATTTTATTCAAGAATAGACTCGTTTTTTTTCACTTATAACTTGATTATAGGATTAAATATGTATTACCCATGCCTAAGTCTATGGGGATCTAGCTTGTGACCTAACCACTTAGCTCCTCTCTTTAACCTGACCATTGCAAAGACCTAAGATGAGAATTTTGTCATTAGAACTAGGCAGAAAATAATTTAATTAGGCAGGACACTTTTTAAGTTCTGCATTGTTTATCGAGGCATGAAACCCTGGAACTTTGCTTCCTCATAATTAGAGCAGAACTTAAAATAGTTCCACCGTTTTTGTGCTATATATTTTAATGCAGCTATGGGGTATGCCTAAGAAAAAAATGAAAATCTACAGTTAAAGAATTGATTCCATGCACTTCTGGTTGCTGAAAGGAAAAAAATGTGTCCAATTGTTATTTGAAAAAATTGTCATCAATATAAGGACATAGACTATACCTTAGCAAATGTCATGATAAAGTCATCGTGAGAATTTGATAAAATATTTACACAAATGGGAAAACGAAGTCTGTATTGTTTCAATGTGCTTTCATTTGCCATTATAAAGATACCAATAGCCCCTCTCATTTTTAAGCATCAGGACAAACCATTACCTTCGTTTTAGGCTTCCCTAATCTATTTAAGGTAACGATCAACAAATATATCATTTCCAACTTTCAAAAGACAGTTTTTCTGTAATTTTCACGTTTTGGCCTAGAAGAACTTTTGAAAAGTGAGCGGGCAGCCCTGAAAAATCACATTCTCTCCTCATGATGAACAAAAGCAGCATTTGACCTTAGACAAAGTTTTCTAAATGGGCATCCCACCTCTGGGGGGCTGTTAAGGGTCTCCACATCTAGATTCAGAGGTATTGCACCATGTGAAGATGAGAAATCCCATACTGTGTAATGTACAATTTTATTAAAAATGTGACCAAAGGAAAATATTCCTTACATGCTTCCTTTCTTCTTTTACAGATATGTAGTTTTAGAAGGCTCTATTATAATATTGCATGTGGAATTGATGCAAAAGAAAACACACCTTGTAACAGGAAAATGTATTGGCATAATTTACTCTGTAGTCCATTTATTCTTTCTACAGGTTAATTCTTTTCAAGGTATATATATACATTTACGAGGACCATATTTATTGTATAAACTTGATGTTGTGATCTTGGCCTCTGTTCCTTTTACAGGTATTCATTTAGTGGGCTGCTGTGCATTAGCAACGGGCTGTCACATCTCCTGGGCTGAGTTTAATTTTGTTGTGCATGGCACTTCCGTTAGGTGGGCTCGGCTTTGTTGTTGAATAAACCGAAATCATCCAAATGTTTCATTTATTGGGCTTAACACTTCCAGTGTTGTGCGTGTGTGTGTTTAATTTTCAGCCATTAACTTTTGTCATTGATACCCAACTCCATTGCCGATACCTTCCCGACTGTTCTTTAAGTGAAAGTTCTGTTCCTGTTTCAGCCAATCGGTGAGCAATAGCTGGCAGACGGTGGCAAACCACGTAAAGACCACGCTCTACACAGTGAGGGGATTGCGGCCCAATACCATCTATTTATTCATGGTCAGAGCCATCAACCCCCAAGGTCTCAGTGACCCAAGCCCCATGTCAGATCCTGTGCGCACACAAGGTAATTTCCACGGCTGTAAACATGACTGGTTCTGGAAGGAGGCCTTCAGCAGCTCTTTAAGAACAAAGGGGTTGCCTGAGGAAAGATAAATGTGTCTGCATTACTTGTTACAGTGATTCATTAGACCTGATCCAGGGAAGGAGAAGGGAACTTGCTCTTCATCTTGGTGAATGAATCCTCTTCCAGGAGCTGCCAGGGTCTGTTGAGTAAAAAAGAAAAATACATAAATGAACAAAATCATTGTTTACATTTACATAGTAAATCAACTAAGTTAGGGCTTTACTATATTTCAAAAGGAGGAAACTGGTCTCCTTCTTTGAAATTAATTATACAGTGCAAAAAGTGATCTTTAGTGGATACAATGCCCAGATGGGGATATCAAAATTACTCCTATTGTTCAAGAATTCTATCTTTATAGCACAGTGGGTCTCCGGGTGGAGCTCTCGCAGGAGCAGCAGGGCCTTCCCCGAGGACCACATTAGAAATTCAGACTCTCAGGCCCCCGCTCAGAAGCTCGGGGGGTGGGGGAGTGCCGCCCAGCAGTCTGGGTCAAGGTGCTCTCTGGGGGATGCTACTGCTCAAGTTTGACAACATCCCTACAGTGTGTGGGGTTTTTTTGTTGCTGTTGTTTGGTTTGGTTTGGTTTTTTATCAAACCGGGTGTGTAAAGGAGCAATTTGTTTCTGAAAGGAGTAAATCAAGTTTTCTTCCTGAGGTATGCAATTCTTTTGACTGATTAAAAAAAATTAGGAAACAAACGAGTAAAGGGAAAAGATAGAAATCAAGAAACAGACTCTTCACTTAAGAGAACAACTGATGGTTGCCAGAGGCGGAGGTTGGGGATGGGTGAAATCCATGTTGGGGATTAAGGAGAGCACTCGCTGTGATAAGCACTGGGTGAGGAATGGAACTGTGGAATCACTATATTGTACACCTGACACCAACATTACACTGTATGTTAACTAACTTCAATTTAAGTAAAACTTAAACACCAGAGTATTATAATTTCAAAACTGAAGACTTTTCTTTTCAAATGAAGAAGTCACTGGAGTCAAGGGGTTAATCCTGGATGCTGCATTATAATTTCCTTTCCTACTAGTAGATGGAGGCAATTAATAACACAGATCTTGTGGCTTTATTATTGGTTACAACCGACTTCCCACAGGGTTCTCGAGAAAGGGTTAATTATTTCTTATTTGTAAAAGGCTTTGAACAAGATATAATTCAAGGTAGTATTTTTATGCAATGAAAAGCACCATACAGCCATAAAAATATTATTATAATTACAATGTAGTGCAGTGATAGTAACTAGCACGCTATTATAACAGAGAAGGGCGCCTTAAAGGAATCCAGTGAAAAAGTCCCCACGTGATTTTGGAACGTCGCTGACATGATGACAGTCAGGGGAGGAGGGAATGCCACTTTGCTATTGTTCTCTAAGCAGTAATGTGATTAATTTTCCATGATGATAAAGGGCCTGTAGGTAAAGAACCTGTCTCCAGAGAAATAAAAAGTACAACAAGAAATTTGAAGATCTGAAACCAGTTGTATTTTACCTTGCTTGGATCCGGTTACTTTTAGTGGGTCTGAATTTCATGAGTAAATTAAATTATGGAACCTGAAGATGTATATGGCTTTAACTCGAGAAATCAAGAGTACCAAGGTCACTTTTACCAGTGTAGACAGAAACAGTTTTTGTGTGTAGCTGTAATGGTAGGCGAGAGATAACAGAGTGGGGAGACTTTGGGTGTGATTATATCCGGCAGACCTTCCTGATCAGTCAGTAACTCTGCCAGTCACTAAATCTGGGCTCATAAAATAACTTCTCGGTGAAAAGGTCAAAAAAGATTATTGAAAAGTTGTTTGTGATCTGGCTTGATCCAGCTGAGAGACTATATAGAGCAAAAGACTTCTGTTCTCTTAACAGATATTTAATAGGAAAACTCATGTTTGGTGTTTGAATGTCAGTTTCATTTTTTGACACCACACTTCCAGCAGCTTTGCATTCTGCAAAGCACTTCTTTTTTCAAAGAACACTTTGCTGTGTGAGATCTTATTTTGAAAGATATTAAGTGCCATAGAATTTAGAATTCTTTTATTTTAGGAAGGCCCCAAATACTTGTAGCATCGACATCAGGGTAGACCATAGATGTGTCAGCAAAGGTTAATATTATTCATATAATATTAATAATATTTTTTCTGGATAAAGTAGAATGGCTCTGCTATTTATGTTAAGGATGAAAAACAGGGAAACTGGGGGGAAAAGTCACCAAAACATAGTTCCCAATTAGTTATATCCCAATTTTTTCACTCATTTTTTATTGCTTACGTTATACATTTTCCAAATAACAGCAGCAAATATATATCCTGAGTCATGAGATAAGTTTGTGCTTTAGTCAAATCAGTGCAGAGGGTTGGAAAACAATAGAAGAGGTTTAAGTTATTTAATCCTATTTTAATTAAAATCGAATTTGTAAATTATTGATATAAATTCCAAATATTAAATAAAAGGAACACCTTCATTATATACTATATGTAATGCCAAGTTTATATTTTATGCATTCTTCTGTGTCACACTAAGGTCCTTGAGAATTTTATTTTCTTTTTTCAAAAAATTTTTTGAGTGTAGTTGACACACAATATTACATTGGTTTCAGGCATACACCATGGTAATTCAACTTCTCTATATGTTATGCTATGTTTACCACAAGTGTGGCTACATCTGTCATTATACAATGCTATTACAATATCATTGACTATGTTCCCCGTGCTGTGGCTTTAAAAAATACATTTATTTATTTTTAAATTCAAGTATAATTGACATTCAGTGTTATACTCATTTTAGGTATACCATCTAATGATTCCATAATTTTATACATTACTCATTGTTCATCACAGTATAGGTACTCTTAATCTTCTTCATCTGTTTCACCCATATCCCTCTCCTCTCTGGAAACTGCCAGTTTGTTCTCTACCCTATACTGTGGTTCTTAGTCCATGACTTATGCATTCCATAACTGGAAGCCTATACCTCTCACGCCCCTTCACCCATTTGCCCATCCTTCCACCCCTCCCCCATGTATGTCCCAGTTTGTTAGTGCATCCAATTTAAATTATGGCTGAAATATGAACTTACGAATATTTTGGCTGGAGTGTTGCATTGTAGCCTGAGAAAAATAGGAGAAAACAGGATTAAGAAAATCAATTATTTTAAATTAGACTTTCTTCCTTCAAAGATAGTCGAAGGAAAAAAAATCAACTTAATATTGCAGTGCAACAGTTTACGTAGTTGATTTGAGTTTGTGTGAATTCAATATTTGGTATCAATTTGATGAACTTGGAGGTCTGTAATTTCTTTTTTTTTTCTTAATGGGCACACAGAATATAAACAATTATATGGAACAATAGACTAGTGTTATATGAATGGTGAATACTGGGGCAGTGAACAATGTATGGGTGAGAGAATATGATTCTAAATATTGCAATTCTTTCTCTCTCTTCCTTCCCCCAATCACTTCCAAAAAACAGCTGAATTCTTTTTCTTTTTCTTTTTCTTTTTTTGATCAGATATTGAAGTTATGCTCAAAACTGATTACTTTAGAACATTTTACCAGTATCTTAAATTTTTCAGTCGAAAGTATTATTGTGAATTTAGGGAGCTTTTTCCTTTTCTTTCCCTCACTTTGTTAACCTTTAGTGACATAATTCACTTCCCACGTCTCCCTCATTCCTTTCTTTTCCATGCTTCCAGTCGGGAATAGGTCAAGGAGTAAGGACATACAATCTACCAACTGGGACGAGGGATTGAACAAATTCCTAAACAGCAGTTTGCAGATAGAGCTCCATGAACTACTCAGGAAAGTCCTCCCATATGCCAACATCTGTAGAAAACTGATGTTTCTGGAGAAGTCTTGTGGCACATACTTTGTTCTTTCATAAGCAAATAATAGATCTTCCACAACAATGTATTTGAAGGGAGTGAGAATTACAAACTTATATTAATATTATTTTAGTAAAGATAAATATCATCTCTCAAATTATGTCCTAGCAGGGATGGTATGTATACAAATATACTTTAATGTTTTTTGTCACAAAGAGTTTTATTTTTTTGCCCTGCAATTATTTCTGATGACCTAATAGTAATGGCTCGTATAATATACATTGAAATTTTACTAAGAATTTTTATATATTGGGAATGGTTATCTCTGTAGATATCAGCCCACCAGCACAAGGAGTGGACCATAGACAAGTACAGAAAGAACTAGGAGATGTCATTGTCCGCCTTCATACTCCAGTTGTGTTGACTCCCACCACTGTTCAAGTCACATGGACGGTAAGTTTTCAAAGGCAGTATTTTTTTTTAAGATTTTATTTATTCTTTTGACAGAGAGAGAGAGAGAGAGAGAGAGAGAGAGAGAGATCACAAGTAGGCGGAGAGGCAGGCAGAGAGGCAGGGAGAATCAGGCTCCCTGCTGAGCAAAGAGCCCGATGTGGGGCTCGATCCCAGGACCCTGGGATCATGACCTGAGCTGAAGGCAGAGGCTTAACACACTGAGCCATCCAGGCGCCCCTTCAAAGGCAGTATTAATGGCAGTTTCTTTTATTCCTTTAAGAAAACAAACCAAAGAAGGAAAAGGTGAATCCACAAACAAATAGGAATGGAAACCCTCACCATTTAAAATCAAGGTGTAATCAATGACAAAAAAGAAAAATATTCCATAGAATAAAAGAATAGAATAAAAATAGATCAATTAGAACCATGGCATGTTTCATCTTCTTATTTTTTAACAGCTTTATTGAGATATAATTACCATATCAGAGTTAGAATGGATAACGCTGTGTTTGGTATATCTACAGAATTGCGCAATCATCATCAGAATCTGACTTTAGAACATTTCATCATCTGAAAATGTAGCCCTGTGTTCATAAGCAGCGTGCCTCCTCCATTCCCCCTGCTTTAGCCCTTCGCCCCCACTAATCTACTTTCTGTCGTAGATTTGCCTATTCCTTTGCTGTGAATGAAATCATGCAATTTGTGGTCTTTTGTGTCTGGCTTCTTTCACTGAATATAATGTTTTTGAGGTTGAGCCATGTTGTAGTACCTATCAGTACTTTGTTCCTTTTTATTACTGAATATCATTCTGTCATACAGATATATCACATCCTCTGCTTTTTCATCAGCTGGTGCACTTTTCAGTTGTTTCCAGTTGTGGCTAACATAAATCAGGGAGCCATAAACATTTCAGAACAAGTCGACATATGTTTTCACTTTTCTTGATATCTACCTAGGAATTGCTGAGTAAAATGCTAACGCTCAAACGTTTGGATAAGTTGCCAAAATGTTTTCCCAAGTGGTTCTACCATTTTATGTTTCCACCAGCAATATTTGAAACTTCTAGTTTCTTCCATGCCCTTGCCAGATTTCTCTCACATCCTCCTCAATACTTGTTATTCTCTGTGTTTTGACTCTAGCTGTTCTAGTAGGTGCAGAATGGTATATCCTTGTGGTTTTGATTTGCATTTCTTTAATGACTATTGATATTTTCCATTTTTTCATCTGCTTGAGCATTTGTATATCTTTTTTAGAGAAATGTCTATTAAAATTCTTTACTCATTTTTAAGTTAGGTTGTTTGTCCTTATTATAGACTTGTGTTTTTATAAAGTGGATACAAACTCCTCATCAGATACATGATTTATAAATATTTTCTCTCAGTCTGTGGGTTGGTTTTTACTTTCTTTTTTTTTTTTTTAAGATTTATTTGAGAGAGCGAGCAAGCACGCATGAGGGAGAGAGTGCGTACAAGTGGGGGCTGGGTAGAGGGACAGGGAGAAGCAGACTCCCCGCTGAGCAGGGAGTCTGATGTGGGACTCTATCCCAGGATCCTGAGATCATGACCTGAGGTGTAGGCAGACGCTTAACTGACTGAACCACCCAGGCTCTCTGGTTTTTACTTTCTTAGTGATGGCATTCGAAGCACCAAAAATTTCAATTTTACAAAGTTTTCTTCTGTATTTAAATAAATCATCTGTATGTTCCTTTAGCTGTGTTTCATGTAAAAGCACCAAAACATGAATATAATTTTAATAATTTGACTTACATATGAAAAAGCTAAGGATTTTAAGAATACATTGATATTTTAGTATGTGATGAGACTATCCAATTCCATGCATTATTAAATGTCAACCTGCCCATTTTTATATAAAAATGCAAAATGTTTTGATCATTTGATAACCACTGCAGTGAAAACAACAAATAGCATAAAAATAGCCACATTAGAGGATACTAACACTCGTGTATATGTGTTTGTGTCTATGTGTGTGTCTGTGTTTTGAGAAGAGCCGGGTAATGTTTTTCCCTGTGCATAGTATAGCCAGCACCAACTTCTCATTTATATCTAAGATTTCTCCATTATAACCTCTAAAATCCTGCATTCAGCCCTCTGTGTATATGATAGATAGATCTTGTACATTGTATAAGTAATAGACATTTGAGTTAGGAATACCTAGGAAATCTTTTACTTTAATTATGATATTAATGGGAAAATATTTATAATTATGACCCCATCTCTGTGAAGCTATAACTTTTTTCAACCTCTCACACACCACTGTTAATGTTCTTCTTATTGTTATTGTTATTGTTATTGTTATTGCTGTTTTGCTATAGTGGAAGAATGACTAAGTAAGAAATTGGATTTTCACCTTCTGGTTTTAGAGTCCAAGTTTCTTTTTTTTTTTTTTTTAAAGATTTTATTTATTTATTTTTTAAGATTGTATTTATTTACTTGTCAGAGAGAAAGAGAGCATACCCAAGCAGGGGGAATGACAGGCAGAGGGAAAAGCAGGTGCCCTGCTGAACAAGGAGTCCGATGTGGGACTCAATCCCAGGATCCTGTGATCATGACCTGAGCTGAAGGCAGACACTTAACCGACTGAGCCACCCAGGCATCCCTAGAGTTTCTTTTGGGAAATAACCATTTATCAGGTCCTTTAACAAGGAAGTTGAGAAAGGAAAACTGGTTATTTTTCACCAGTTCTTAATTAATTGTATTTGAAGTATAAAAATACAATGAAAGAGAATTATTCCAGTGTCCTCTCAATAATAAGTCCATCAACAAGCATTTTCATGGACCAGTTTTGTTCTAGATGTGGTGGAGAACTGTATAAAGAGACACAAATCTACTTGAGAGCAACATGGAAATTCTCAATGACCGTACACAGGGATAAGAGCCGTAACAGACAGACGCGTAGCCTATAGAGAGATTTCAATCAAAGAAGAGGTGATTAACTTTATCCTCCGACACCAGAAAAGGCATCACCACTCATTTTCATCTATATGGGGAAATATAAAGGCATTATTATAATAGAACAGGAAAACCTAAAATAACATTTAAGGCTGTTTAGCTTAATTCTGTAACTTTATAAAAGGAAGTCAGTGTATTCAAGTTGAATGATGTTTCCAATATCCCACGCTCACTTTAGAGGTAAAGATAGGATTAAAACTTATTTACTTTAAATCTCCATTTTTGTGTTTTTTACTTAAACTATAGACAAATATTTATCTGAAAGGAATATTTTTTAATGGTGGAATTTTGGCATGGGGTCCCAGATGGGGCATTTTTTACTTCTTAAACCAGACCACGTGATCAAAATTTTGCCCTGGGAGTATAAAATTGGATAATACTTCAACATAAATAAGACTAAGTTTATAATATTTTAAGAGTAATTATTTAAGGGCGCCTGGGTGGCTCAGTGGGTTAAAGCCTCTGCTTTCGGCCCAGGTCATGATCTCAGGGTCCTGGGATCGAGGCCCGCATCGGGCTCTCTGCTTGGCAGGGAGCCTGCTTCACCCTCTCTCTCTCTCTCTGCCTGCCTCTCTGCCTCCTTGTGATCTTTCTCCCGCTGTGAAATAAANCTGGGTAATACTTCAACATAAATAAGACTAAGTTTATAATATTTTAAGAGTAATTATTTAAGATTACATTGTTTTTGATTCCATTTTTAAGATTATTTTGCATAGGTTTATTCTGTTTTCTGCATATAATGATTTCTATTCTCCTGTTCTCATGGAGGGTGCATACAAAATGACCTTATCATTTTTCCATTGGCACACAGTAGGGGTGTTATCTGCCTTGCCTCTTCAATCTCTCTGTACCTTTGACCAAATATAAAACTAGCAAAGCCAAGAAAATAATTGTATCTTTAATAGCAGATTTTTCTTCACTCTCAAATGTAAAGTCTTCTCTGCTCTGTTGTAAATTTTGAAGGGGCCTCTTTTAAGCTGGTTCTAAATGTGGAAATTATTTGGGTAAGAATCAAAGTCATTATGTTTATGAAGTTAATCACTTTAAAAGTCACTGAGTTTAAAAGAATAAATCAAATTAGATCAAAATTGCAGGTCTGTAGTCTGGGAGTTCTTCCAGGAGAGGAACCTTGTCATATTCATCTCTGTATCTCACGAAGCTTGTCATGACTAGTTTGCATATCTCTCTCTCTCTTGAGGTTGAGTTCTGTGAATCTGGAGCCCATGTTTTTCATTTTTGTTTTTTCTGAGCAGAGCATCTATTATAAAATACCCTTTCAATTACAGTCTGTGGAATGATCAGATCAGTTGTTTTTATACATTTGTATTTTTGTTTTAAAAAAGGAAGTGTTCAATTATATCACAGGGTATTTTTCCCCATGAATTTGTAGTTACACATGAAAGTAGGTATGTGTTTGAGAGGTCAGTTTCATGAAATAAAGTCGGACTAGGGGTGTGGTCCGTTGCCAAAGAAATTATAACCAAATGCTTTATTTGCATGCCATATTTTCAACTTGCTAAATGTGTATGTTCTTTAAAGTATTACACTGTTAGTATTTGAGTTACAGATGTGTTATTGGAGGAGAGAAATATATTCTCCAACCTCTGTAGTTCGACTTCGGGCCAGCTGAGGAGGTTTACCAAGGCTGATCTTGAAGTAACAATAGTTAGCCTGGGCTGCTTTCCTAAAGTGACTGCTCTTATGATGAGGGGAGGAAAAAATGATAAGAAATGACTGTTTCACGGAGAAAATAGCAACAAATTTCTTATTTTTAAAAAAGCATTAATTCTAAAAAAATTAAAAATAAAAAAATGGTTATTCTAATGTGTGTGGAGGGGTGGAGGTTGTTTTTGTTCAAGGACAAAAAGAATCACAGATCCTTTTCCCCTTTACCATCATAGCTACTGAAACTGAAAATGTCCACTGGCAAACTATAATTTCAGACCGCATCTTCATCCAGATCAGTCCTTAGCAGGCTAAGCCCAACAAAGAATACTCACTTTGAGTTTTCAGTTTAGATGGATTTTTTTTTAATAGAAAAGATGGTGGTAAGCACTTATACATTTTAATGGAATGTGGTTTTAATGGAACGGTGGTGCACATTTTACCCTTAGGTCACCTACGGACCCCTTTTTTAAAGTCTAACCCTTACTTAACAATGATGCTTTATCATTGCGCATCCCTGAAAGTTGCAAAGTTCTTTAACTTCTAAGAGTCACTTAATTCATAGATTCATAGATACTTAATTGTATCCAGGCCCTTGTAATATGAATATTATTGAGTGAAATAAGAAAACTGAAGCTGAGAAAATTTAAAAGGCTGAGCTATAACTCAGTTGGGACCTTATGACTGGACGATGGAAACTTGCTTCACCATTTAACTTTTTTCCCTGAAGACAACACTTTTTTATTCATATTTCAGAAAATACGAATTTTTTAAAATTCTACAACCCCATGGATTTGTGGCCAGACTCTGATTATAATCAACACTAAAGAAAATCCTCTGTCTTATAAACAGAGTGTTAATAAAACTAGTAACAGGCATCCGGTTTAACTTGAAAATGACCACATGTCAAAATGTGTTCTACAAGTCAGTGGTATAGAACACATATCCAATAAAAATCCCACCTATTTTTTTTAAAGGTAATGTTCAGCATTTTCATTTTGCTTCCACCTGTAACAACAAATTTTCTTCTGGAAAAGAAGGTACTGCAACTGCACAAAATCAAGTCAAACTATTTAGTTATTAAGTAGGCCATTAGACGATACGGGTTGAAAGCAGTGTACAATGAAGTGAGCAAGGCAATGTTGTGTAGTAAACATTAGCTTCATAAAGTACCTAAAACACTTAATTAATGAAAACCAAACATGGATAAAACCAATTTACCCTGATTTACAGACTCTCTTCATCTGGAAACAGCTGCTTAATGTTCTTCTTAAAAACACAGCTTGCTTCTTTCAGTATTAACAAGCTATTATTGTGAGTTATGTCTTTCTTTCAGTATATAAATTCACTTAAAGCGAATGCAGAGAAGTTTATAAAATGCCAGTTTAATGTTGTTTTAACATATGCTGCAAGGAATTTTTGAACATTGACAGTTTTGATTAAAGGCATCTCTCCTTGGCTCTCATAAATTTAACTTTTTGCTTTTGAGCTGCCTTGCTTTGCAACGTCAGAACAACGACTTTTCAAAAACTACGTCTGTTGGTACAAACACAAACTAGTAGCATGGATGAGGGTTCAAAGATCATGAGCTTTGGCATCACAGCTGGGTGAACTTTCTCTGGACAGAGCCTCATACAAGTGTAGCACTAATTCCAGAGAGTATTTGAGGGTGAGAATGCTGTCAGGTGGATGAAGGAATTCTTAGTTGTTAAGACTCATCTGTGAAGCTAGAATGAACTATACATAGAAACACATATGCTCAAGCCCACTGGCTTCATGAACTCTCTAGCTTGGACATTCTAAATATAGAAAAATGTCCCTTCGTTCCACTATCTTTTGATCAAGGTTCTTTAAGTTTCCTACTCCCACTTAAAAATAATTTTAAAATGCTGCAAATAAAGAATACATGGTAGAGGTTAATATGTGGGACTGGGGTGCCTGGGTGGCTCAGTCAAATGAGCATCCAGCTCTTGATTTCGGCTCCAGTCTTGATCTCAGGGTTGTGGGATCAAGCCCCGCGTGGGGCTTGGTGCTCAGCGCAGAGTCAGCTTGGAGTTTCTCTCTTCCTCTGGCCCTGCCCCCGTTCGTATATGCATGCCTGCTCTCTCCCCCACCCCAAATAAATAAGTAAATAAATGTTAACAAAAGATGTTAATACATGAGACAATACCTTTTATTCATAATGTGCTAACAGCTGGATAAAGAAATTTTTAAAAAGTTGAAATAACCATTTTCGTCATCATCTCCGCCATTTCTTCTCTCCCAACCTTCCTGAAGTGAGGTTTTGCCATCTCTTCTCCATTAAATTTTACACTGTTTTTGACAGGGAAATTTGTCAAGTTAAAGACTTCTTAGAATATGTCTATTAAGCTACAATATATGGAAAATCATTTGCAGTAGTTTCCGTGATAGTTATTTTTTAAATCAAGCAATTCTAGAAAAATGGCAAGACATTAAAAATTTTAAGAAGTTAAAAATCCTTTTCTCTCTGAAAATGAAACGATGATAAAACTTTAGTAGAGATTGTTCAATAATGTATAAGGATGTGTTTTCTTTTTAGCTTACTTTTTTTTATATATTCAGTTTTCATGTAATTTTTATGAATGAACAAAACAGCATTTTCACATTTTTATTTGATATGAATGTTCAGATTCAAAAATCTGATTTTCATTAAAAACAGCTGCTTATCCTCTGTACCTTTAAGTAAATGAAAGGATCAAGAAAGTTGTGAAATTGTGCCAGTAGTAGGACTCTGGAAGGAGCCAGAAACTGATAAATTAATAAGCCTTTCATTTAATATTTGTTGTTGGGTACAGGCTTTTCAAATGCCTTTAAAATAGGTGCTCTAACTTCACAACTCCTCATCTTCTCATACACTTCCTCCAGGCATAGAAATTTTATATGGGCTGTTTCTACACTTCTTCCTCTGGAATAAATAATCCTACTTTCCTTGCAGATCTCATCACTTGTTCTTTTTCGGGGAAATGCTTTCTTCCCTTCCTGATTCTATCAACTTCCTCTCCCCTCCAGGCTCCCTTAGCTCCTTGTCCATCTCATTCATAACATTTGTATGGATATTAGTTATGAATGTTGCTTGACCAGTAACTTGATTAGTAGGAACTCCAAAAAATGACTGGAGTGAGTGAAGGTATTACTGAATGGACGAAGATAAGAATGGAAATTCCTGAGCAATAGCGCATTACATATCCAACCATAAAAATAGGAACTGTTGAATATAGGAAAAGGATGATGAGAAATGAAGCTAGACAAATTGTCAGGTCTAAGCCTATCGGGCCTTTGTGCTATTTTAAGGAATTTAAATTAATTAAGTAAGCATCTTAGATATTACAGGGTATTTTAAGCAGGAGAGAGAGTTGTCCCACTCTTCATTTTGGAAATTATAAATTAGGGGCAATGTGAACTCAGAATTGGAATTGGATATTAGAAACAGGGTGATGAATTACAAAACGATGCCATCACACAGATAATAGTTGATGAAGACTGAAATAGGGAAAGGAGAAATAAGGATGCATGGTTTCATTGTCATGTCTAAAATATTTCCATTTTGTTTCAAAAGATTTTTGCTGTATTTTTCAGGTTGATCGCCAACCCCAGTTTATTCAAGGCTACCGAGTGATGTATCGTCAGACTTCAGGCCTGCAGGCGACATCAACATGGCAGAATTTAGATGCCAAAGTCCCAACTGAGCGAAGTGCTGTCTTAGTCAACCTGAAAAAGGGGGTGACTTATGAAATTAAAGTTCGACCATATTTTAATGAGTTCCAAGGAATGGACAGTGAATCTAAAATAATTCGTACTACTGAAGAAGGTCAGTGTTCAGATTTCTAACAAAAGCTAACTTAAACCATAATGGAGATAATTTCTTTCTCTCTTTTTTTTAATATTATTTTTTTTTTAAGCAGAGAGAAGTGAGAGTGAGCACAACCAGGGGAAGTGGCAGGCAGAGGGAGAAGCAGCCTCCCCACTGAGCAAGGAGCCCAATGTGAAACTCAATCCCACGACCCTAGGCTCATGACCCAAGCCAAAGGCAGCTGCTTAAGTGGCTGAGCCACCAAGAGTCCTAAGACAATTTCTGTTGAAGTTCTAGTTTATCATCTACCTTAGAGAAATAGCAAAAGAGAATATAAAAAGTGAATTCAGAAAGTGCCATTTTCTCTTTTTATTCCAAGAATCTCATAGAATCTGAGAACTTTAAAAAAAATGACATTTGAGTAAGGGGATTTTTTTCTTAAGTCAACATTTGTTCTAAATTTTACCAGTACACTGGAATTTGATTACAATATTTCCCATATTTTTTTTCTTAACATGAATTGAGTTCATTTGGCTTCATTAAACAAGGACAGGTTACTGGAAACTCAAGAATGCAGGTTGTTCATTGTCACTTTCCTGTTTTTGATGTGGTAAAGCATGACAGCTTCTTTTGTAAGCCTCCTTCACTGTGGGCTCGGCCTGTCTGACTCATAATTTCTAATCAGAAGGCCACTTGCACGTTTGCAATAGCATTTTATTAGTGACATTTTCTTCCCATCCCCCATTTGGAAACTTTCTTGTACATAGATCCTTTAAAGTCAGTTTGTGATGGACAGGAAATTAATGTAGTTTTGAACCAGTCCCTGCACTAGTGTCTCCTTCAGTAAACTAGAGGTTTATAATAAATGGTATTATCAAAGTACAAAAAGTCAGCTGAAAAGTGTAATAACCCCCCTCCTTTTCTGCTTTTCTACTAAATTTATTTATACAGCTCCTAAAAAACAGCCATTTTTCATAAATCAAAATGAGAGCAACCTTAAGAAAATGTATATAAGTTACTTATGCTACCATAGATGTCTGTTTGACAAAAGAGCTTTTAAGTTGCACATATCTTATAATCAGCATCCCAGTGAAAATATTCTGTCCACATGGTTTATGCTGTGATACACTGACATGAACAGAAGTGCGTATCTTTAAGGACATTAATCAACTTTTAGGATATGTAAAGAAAAAATTACTAAAAATTAATAATAATATCTTCCTCCACCATTAAATTCTACTTCATATTGAAAATGTGTAGTCCTAATGAGTGGAGTAGGTGAATTTAATATAGAGGGCTACATTTGAAACACACTTCCAAAAATGAATTTCCACTGAAGTTAGGCTCTTCCTCTGGCTTAGACATCTCTCACCATTTGGTATACGTCCCTTTATGTTTATGTGGCCATCGGAAAGTAACAAATGGAGCTCAGCTGGGCTGTGTTTGGGAATGATGAGTCGTGATTTGGGTTCCCTCACATCTGTAGAAAGCTGAGCGCTGGAATAATCGACTTGTCAGGAAGCAGGCATGGTGTTCTCTCCAAGCCAGCAGCAAAGCAAATGAGAAACCAGTTTCCAAGTGTTATTTTTCAGTGTGATCTACTTAATAACTACAAAACTGGTGAACAGGTGGTTAGATTTATGACACCGTGCCATATTTTGTAACAATATTATCAGATAGAGGAATAATGCAGGCAATATTGTGCCAACGTGTCTGTATATACCCTCTATCTCAGTGCCGTATGGGCGTACCTCAATGACGAATTTATGAAACTTGGGAGACTTAATTGATAGGCTTTTAAAACGTCTTTTGCCATTCAGTTATATATATGTTCAAAGGACTAGACTGTATAGAGTTATGAAAGCATTGATCCCTTTACATAAAAATCCTTTAATACCACAAATTCTTTGAATTTTGTTTCAACTATTATTTCATTTTGTTTTTCCTACTCAGAGATTTAAGGAGAATTGATAAATTTTCCTGTAAAATTAGTATTTTTCAGCTCTCAGAGAGACTGGTGAGCAGATGCTGCAGTCTAAAATCAGAAATTTTTTCTCACTCATCTTTTCTCAGTGTGATTATAATTAGTTATAGGAGAAACCATAAAGGATGGGAACTGTAGGAAATTAAAATCTATCCATTTCACACTCGACCCAACATGAGCTGTTTTCATTTTAACTTCAGAGTTTCTTCCCCATCAATATAAAATAAGTTTTAAATCTTAAATTATGAGTCAGTGTATAAGTCAATTATTTTTCCCAATACAAAAAAAAAACCTATTTATTTCTTGTGTTGGTAAAATTTATTGCAGTGTTTCTGTTTTTTATTTATTAAACATAAAACAAAACCAAACAAAAAGATTTTTAATGGCACCCCTCAAAGATAGTGGTTGATGAAAATTTGGAATACATTCTCTCAGAATACTTTTGATAGGAGTGTTTTTTTCAGAAAGAGAGCCTGCCTATTCTCACATGGATCAGAGTTCTAGAGCCAGACATACCTGGCTTCAAATTCTGCCTTGATGTTTGACTTGGGTAACTCTCTTACAGTTGCTTTTTCTTTTCTTTTCTGTAAAACTGAGATAAGAGTTGTTTTTACTTCTCGAGGTTAGTGTGATCATCAAATGTGACGCTTAGCTCAGTGCTAAGCATATGGAAAACACTCATTAGAATGTTAGCTGTTAAATTTATTATTGAGCACATATTAGCACAGCTGTTGTGTTTGCTTTAAACATATCCATTATATTTAAAGGACATTTTTAGAAAAAACTGTCGTTCTTGAACACTACATGCAAATTAGAAACTACTGGAAACCAGACCTCTTGTTTCTTATCTTCTTATTCATATTCTATAAGCAGTAGTAATGCACATCAAGACTTACAGTTGGTGTTTATCCTAATTGCTTCCTCTGCAGCCCCAAGTGCCCCTCCACAATCTGTCACTGTGCTGACAGTTGGAAGCCACAATAGCACAAGTATTAGTGTTTCCTGGGATCCTCCTCCTCCAGATCATCAGAATGGAATCATCCAAGAATACAAGGTAGGACCTGGGTAGAAGAAGCAAGGCTCACAGAAAGGCTTCCCAGAGAAGTCTCAGTGTCACATGCATGAAGCTCATCTCCAGAAGCCCTCTTCTTGAGTCTGAGTGTAAAGTAATTTTTCTATCTTTGTGCGACAGGTAAAGAAACAAAGTCATAGGGCATTGGGACCTAACTCCAAGACACAGATAACAGCTCACTTGGACAAGTAAACCAGAACAGTGAAGAATTTCTGGGGGTTTTTTTTTGGGGGGGGAGGGTTGTAGAGTGTAATTCCAGAACCTTAGAGATTTAGAGAGATTGGATACAGAGTAGGCAGTGAAGCCCTCATCCTAGAAAGTCCTGTATCATTGTTGTTAAATTTCTGTGTAATGGGCCTTAGCAGGAATATTTTTAAGCTGTGGTCTTGTAAAAAGATGTTTCCAAGGTTTAGAGAGTCGGGGTGGTGATAGGAGGCTGGGCACCACCAACTCCCACTCTTAAGTGCTCCTTTGGTCAGTTTATTGAGGTCTTGTGAAATATTTCACTTGGAAAAGGGCAGCCATTATAAAAACAAATTATGAAAAAACTTGTAAGAATAATTTACTATCTCATTTTTCAAATGATAATTTTGTTTCTGTTTAGAAACCATAGATCCATTGTTTTCCTGCCATTGTTTGATGTTTAAGAGACAAAAGATGTCTAACTTTGGGAATTAAGATTCTGATTAGCTGTGATTAGACCGCATATGATAGTAAAACACCTCATTAAACCTTATAAAAATTCAAAACTATGATTATGCTATTAATTAATGTATATGGAATTCTAACAATTAACATGCTAGATAGATCTATTGGAATAGAAAACTAGACAGCCCATCTCACCCTAAAAGTTTAGAGTTGGTATGTAAAATGAAGCTGAATAATTGCAGTGAAAGCATTGCAGATTGAATTATGTTATTTCTAAGAAAAAATAAAATTCAAAATAGAATTTTCTTAAATTAATGAATGATTAATTTACTGAAACCATGTGCACAAGCACTTACTCTAAAATTATTCCCATCACTTTATAATGAACCGTGTGTAAGAAATATATGAATAAGTGTTTTATGGTATCATAATTACTTATAAATATTGCATATGTATATGTATAAATTTACAGTGATTAGGGCACATTGTTTTAATACCAAAGAATGATCCATTCTGGTGTGTAGGTTTTAATGAGGTTAGGATTTTACTTTTGTATCATTTGGAACTAAGTATCTTAAACTTCTATTTACTGAAATACCAATTTTGATTACAACATGGTAATTTTTGTCATAACTTGTAAGCATTCTCACTCATATGAGAGTACCTTATTTTGGTAACAAAGTGTATATTTTAGTTAGGCCTGGATATTCCTGCATTAGTAACATAGATATCATTGTGTAAGTAAAAGAAATACACAGTTCACAAGAATTACTTTAAAAAGTTTCAGGAATTTACCTGTTTCGGAAACAAACCATGTTTGTTCCCACTTATGTATCTCCATGTAGATTATGAAATACTGTAGATTATGGATACGAATATGTATACACAGTATGATTCTTTTTATAATGTATTTGACAGTAACCGACCTCCATATTCTAGGACAAAGTATGCCTTAAAGTGTGATTCTTACTTGAAGTAAAAGCCTGGATTCTTTCACATCAGTCTTTAAAGACTTTCCACCACTTTGTTCTTATGCATGTGTCTGTGTATATGTACATATGTTTTGATCAATATTGAGATTTATTACTGTCATTGTAAATATTGGCTTTAATTTCATCTCAGTCAATACTTATAACTTAGGTCAATTAATCTTGTTAACTACTTCTGGGTAGGTTAATAGTTTCTTAAATAAAATATAAATTACTTAGATGTGCACCTATATCCCTTGGATATTACAACTAATAATCACCACATTTTAATAGATTATATATCATAATAAGCCTCAATAAATAAATTAAGCAGAGAAGTTTATGTGTTTTAATCCACACCCAAATACTGTTTACAACCAAGGACCACTTTCCAGAAGTGTTAAGGGAGTCACTGCATTATAAGCATTCAGTGTTGGTTGTAAGATATAAAGGAACATGGCATAGTTTTAGCTTCCCTTATTGCTCTTCCTTTACTACATTTTACACACACACACATATGCATAGATAAATAAACTGTAAAAATTAGGCTTTAGAAAATGTCATTTACAAATACTTCTATAAGCCAGGAGAATAGGTTGGCCACTACTAAAATAATATGTCATCAATTTAACAGAAAGGATAATTTTATATTCTTTTGTTATTCACTTTACATTTCTATAGATCTGGTGCCTGGGGAATGAAACACGATTCCATATCAACAAAACTGTGGATGCAGCCATTCGATCTGTAATAATTGGTGGATTGTTCCCAGGTATTCAATACCGGGTAGAGGTTGCGGCCAGCACGAGTGCAGGGGTTGGAGTAAAAAGTGAGCCGCAGCCCATAATCATTGGTGAGTACGTCTCTGTGGCCTCTGCTTCAGTTAGCCAACAGGTAACAAGGTAGATGATATTTTTAATCTGTATCCTAACAGTGGATATGCAACAATGAGTAATAGGGTGCACTCATCATATAGGCAAATAGGTTGACTGACTAGGGTTTGTTATAAAAATAATTAGCAATTTCTTGTGCTCTTACGTTTCCCAGAAACTTCTTTAAATTATAATCACTAAGTGTTTAAATGCTGAAAGTCAGTTTAGAAATAATTTTTAATCAATAATTTCACTAGTAATTTTGATGTCATTGAAATATAATAGGAAATGAGGCAGTTACTGAAAAAAAGCGCATTATGTTTCAAATCCTCCAAGCAAGAAAAATGTCGAAATTTAACCAGAAACACGCCAAAATTTGTAATCCAAATATATTATCCCAAAGAAGAAATCCCTATTAAATCTACTATCATCATTACAGACAATTGATCCCTATTAGCATTGATTATGTTTGCCTGTTCTTGAAATATATGTAAATGGAATCATAAAGAATATAATATTTTGTTTCTGGCTTCTTTCACTAAACAGTTTTTGAGATTTACCCATGTATGTATCATACAATTCATATGTTTTGTTTCTGAGCATTATTCAATTGTGTGAATGTATCTTATTTTGTTTCTCTGCTTTTCTCTTGTGGGAATGAACATTCCTGTGTAAGTTTTTTTGAAGACATATGTTTTTATTTCCTTTGGATAAATATCTAGAGGAGGAATCTCTAGGTAATAGGATTAATATAGTTTATAAGAAACTGTAAACACTTTCATATTATTGTATAATCTTATACTTTCACTAACAAAGAATATGACTTGCAGTTTTTCTACACCATCGCCAACATTTGATGTTGTCAGTCCACAATTTTAGTTATGCCAATGAGTATGAAAGAGTACCTCACTATGGTTTTTACTTCAGTTTTATTTGATGACCAATGATGTTGTACAACATTACATGTGTTTTATTGGACATTCACATATTTTCTTTTGTACAATTTCCAGGTCTTTGCCCTTTTAAAGCATGTCGTTTGTCTCTTGTTACTGGATAGGAGAACCGATACATTCTAGATACAAATTCTTTGTCATATGTTTTATTATTGCAAATATTTTCTCCTGGTCTTTGGATTCCCTATTTTTTTTATTATTATTAGTGTCTTTTGATTAGCAAATTTTAAAATTTTAGTGAACTACAATGAACCACATTTTTCTTTCATGTTTAATACTTTCTAAGAAATTGTGTCCTATTAGTAGATAGCGAAGATACTTTCTTAGATTTTTCTTTTAGCAGCTTTATAATTTTAGCTCTTATGCTTATATCTATAATTCATCTTTAAAGTAATTGCATGTGTTTTGAGAGTTGAGGCTTATTTATTTTCCTAAGTATATCAGCACACGTTTTATTAAACTTTTCCCTATTTGATTTTTATATTTAAATTTCCTTTTCTATATAATTTACTTGTTCTATATTGTATACAAACTTACTTTTATATATTACCCTTTCATCTTATGACCTTACTCACTTATTTATTTTAATAGTTGTGGCATATTTTTTCAGGGTGTATTCAAACAATATTCTGTCTTCTTATTTGTGTTAATATGGTAAAATCTATTGAATCATTTCAAAGGTGAATAAATTTTGCATTCCTGGGATAAATCCCACTTGATCAAAATATACCATGTTTTCCACGGATATTACTGGATCCAATTTGCTAACATCTGGTAAAGAATTTTGCATCTATGTTCATGAGGGATATTGATCAATAGTTTTCTTCTAATGTCTTTGTCAGGTTTTAGAATCAGGATGGGTAGCTTTATAAAAGGGGTTGAGAAATATCCCATTCTCTGCTACCGTCTAAGAGTTTTTGTGGGCCTTTTATTTTCTTCCTTAAATTCTTTTTAGAATCAGTTATAATATCTGTGCCTAGAGTTTTCTTTGTGGATTCTCTTTATATTTATGAATTTTCATTTATTTAGAATTGTTATTATTCCTGTGTTGGTTATGTTAAATGGAGTTTTGGTTTTGCCATCAGTGAATTTGATTAATTTATCTAAGTTCTTGAATTTATTATTATATACTTAATTGCATTATTTCCTTATTTATTTCCCTTTAATTGTATACTGTAAGCTGTGTAGCTATGTCATGTCTTTTATTCTTTTTTTTTTCAAGATTTTATCTATTTATCTATTTGAGAGAGAGAGGAAGAGAGAGAACACAAGCAGGGAGGTGGGGCCGAGGGAGAGAGAGAAACAGACCCCTGCTGAACAGGGAACCCCATGTGGGGCTCGATCACGACCTCGCCGAAGGCAGACACTTAACCAATGGAGCCATGCCCCTCATCTCTTTTATTCTTACACTGAGAATTTGTGTTCTTTCTCTCTTTGTCTTTCTTCTCCCCCTTTTTTGCAGTACCCGCCATTGCCTCTTCAATTTCAAGCAGTCTTGATAAAGATTTACCAATGTGTTTAATCTTTTCAAAGCATAAATTTTGGCTTTGCTACTTTTATTTGTTTTCTAATTAATTAATTTCTGCCATTTTTATTCTACTTACTTTTTGTTGCTTCTTAAGATAGAAATTTGTATCAATGATTCGGACCCTTCTAATACAGATTTTTAAAGTTATACATTTCTTACCAAGAACATCTTCAGCTGAATCTTACACATTTTGAGGTGTTATGTTTCCATTTATCACAATGTTGAAAATAGTTTTCACTTCACCTAAGGATTTCTTTCTCTTTGCAGAGGTTGTTTTGCAGTGTATTATTACATTTCCAAATATTTTTGGGATTTCACAAATAGCTTTTTCTTTCTGATTATAATTTAATTCCACTGTGGTTAGAAAATGTACATTATGAATTTAGCCTTTTAAATATGAAGAATTATTTTATGGCTCAGACTTTGGTCTTAGGGAATGTTTCTTGTGCATTTGATAAGTATGTGAATTTTTCTGTTCTGAAGTGGAATGTTCTATAAATGTCATGTCAAATTAGCTGGTAGTATCATTCAGGTCTTTACTGACTTTCTACCTGTTTGTTCTTTGAATTAGTAAGAAAAGAGCCTTGAAATTTATTATAATTAAAGATTTTTATATTTCATCTTTCCATCTGTAAGTTTTTGTTTCATATATTTTCTACTTGTTTTAAGTGAATATATCTTAGGATTGTTACATCTTATTAAGGAACTTACACTTTATCATTATGAATGCCCTACTTTATTACCTAGTAAGATTCTTTGTCCTAAAATATACTTTGTCTAATATTAGTATAGCTACATTATAAGTGTTTACATGGTTTGTGTTTTGTTTCCATCCTTTTACAGAGAAATAGTACATTTCTACTATTTGTATTACATATTAAGTCTATTATAAATTCAAAAACACAATCTTTGCCTTTTAATTGGAATGTTTACACCATTAACTTCAATGTAATTAGTGATGCATTTGGACTTAGAATTACCATCTTGCTATTTATATTCTATCTGAATTTGTTCCTATTTTCTTAGTTTCTTTTTGTTGAATTAAGTGATTTTCTGTATTCTGTTTTATATCCACTATTGGATTCTTAGGTATAACTTTTTTTTAATAAGGATTATTCTAGGATTTGCCTATCAAGGCCTTAAAAAAATACAATTCCATTTTCATTCCTCTCAATATTTTTGCTATTGTTATAGTTTTACTCTTATACATATAGTAAACACCAATATATAAACTAAAATATTATTATTATTTGCTTAGCTTTAAGCCATTAATTCTCTTTATCTTTTTAGTAAATTAAACCTAAGAAAAAAATTTTATGTTACTCATTTTTTATCAGATATTCTGTTCTATAAATTCAATTTCCTCAGCCTCTCTGAGTTCCTGTACCTCTTCAACACAGGAATTTTGTTTAGCCACATTTGGGTTCCCCTTCACTGCATCACATTTTAGTATTATCTTCAGATCAAAAGCTATGATAGTAAGATTTCCCTGTTACTTCCCCCTTCTCACAATCCTGCCCTTTTGTTTTACATGTTTGACTACTTTTCTATTTATTTGTGGTGGGATTACATGTACCATACCTGTTATTTCTTTATGGGCAGAAATGAAAGTATCAGTGAATTATTAATTTTATATAATATACTTTTCTGTTCTAGAATTTCCATTTGTTTTCTTTTACATGTTCCATATATTGCAAGAGCTACTTTAAAGTCCTTTTCTCCTAACTTCAACATCTGTGTCATCTCATGGTCTGTTTCTATTGATTACTTTTTCTCTTGACCTATGGTTGTCTCTTCCTGTTTTTTTCCTTTTTTTTTTTTTTGCTGTTGTTAGTTTGTTTGTTTTTTACATGCTTAGTAGCTTTTTTACTGCATGCTATACATTGCAGATGCATACCATAAAATTTAGTGATTCTTGTAAAGAATGTTGGGTCTTATTCTAAAGGGAGTTATGTTACTAGCTGATCATCTTGATTATGCAGGGTCTTGAATTTTACCTTTGTTAATATGGGACTGTTTATGTTTTGACCTTTTTCTCAGAGCAGAATCTCAGTTTGACCTTTACTTCCAAGTCATGGCCCTTAAGAGGCTTTAGTGAAAAGCCTAATAATATGTTGATCTCATTCCCCAGCTTGATGAAACTCAAGGTTTAAACACAATTTTCTCTACAGTGAACATCAGCTGAAAAGTCTGTTCAGCCTTTCAGCCCTCTGGCTTTTGATATTCACCAGATTCTTGGAATCTTCATTCTGCTTGCACTGTTAAGAGTTCATCTTATGATTGAGGGGGAATTCATACAAAGATTTGGAAACATAGTTTCCATGTGGCTCTTTCACATGACTTCCCAATGAAAATTTTCAGTCGCTCTTTCATCTCAGAACTGTATCCTCTGGCACCTCATAGCAGTACGGTTGAAGTTTTCAGTTTGGGTTCTAGCTACCTAGCACTGTATGGTTTGAAATCTTTAAGGGCAAAGCAAAGTCTCATTAAGTACAGATTTCCCCTAGTGCATTTCCCTTCTTTCAAGGGACAAATATCTTCAGTTCTTCTTCCTTTTATTTGTGTATTAGTATCTTTAATATATTTTTAAATATTCTTCCTAGAGTTTTCATATTTTAAGAATATTTACCCAGAGTTTGATACAATAGAATGTGCCACTCTCATTATTTTCTGTTTGTTTTTTGAAATGATGCACTGAGTACACTGCCAACTTCTGGGAAATTGTTTATTATTACAAAATATTTATTGTATATGAAGAGATTTAACATTCAGTCATACCGTTGTTTTTTTATATTCTCCAAGTTTTTGTTCTTTTATATATTAAAAGCATTAAAGAGAAAAAGTTATAGTATTAACTTTCCTTTAAATTGCCTTCCCTTTCTTAATTAGTCATACACACTGAATTAATTTCTTAACCTGAGGGGAACCTACAATCTTGCCCTTCTGAGATTTTCTAAAATAAATTGGAATAAGAGAGAAATACAGGTACACCCAAAAGGATTTAACATATATATATATATATATATATATATATATATATACATGATATATATATATCATATACACACACATATTATGCTATTTAGAAGTAAGCCATTAATTTTTACCTTAAATGTTTATGAGACATATTTAAAGGGCATTGTTTTCTATGAGAACTCCTACATAAGTAAAGCTTTGTGGGGTTTTGTTTTGTTTTGTTTTTACTGTCTATAGCATGTATGAAATGGAATATTTCTAACCCAGATTGTCAAGTATCTATATTTTACTTTTCTGTATTTTCTATTATTTTTATTAAGAAGTGTAATTCTCAAGCAAGGGGAAGTTATTATTTTTTTTTCCTGTAGTGACTCTGTATTGTTCACAACATTTGGGGGATTTATTGCACTTGGAGGGAAGTAAAACATAAGAATATCTTTTAACCAAGCTCATGTCACGTCAATTAAGAATTTAACAACTGTGTCGTACCTTAAAAAAAGGAAAACTAATTTAGAGTATTTAAATCAAATAGAAAGTTTTGCTTAAGTTTCTATTAATTTAAAAAGACTAAGTATCTTCAAATGTATAATTATTACCTTTAATTTTTTTAGTGTATCATTCCACTCTTTCCAAATTTTCTATGAAGGAAAAATATAATCTAATAAATGATATTTCTGTCTCCTATTTGTGTAGTTAGAATGTGCAGTATTCAAGATGTGATCAAATAGAATTGTACCAGTATGGAATAAATGAATGCTCACACATGTGCACACATACATACACACACACACAAGCACAATTCAACACAGAAAAGGCTATTCATACTCAAGAGGTTTATTTCTTTTTAATATCTACTGTTGTACTGAAGAAGTCTTTAATTGTTTCCTTAATTACTCCTGCACATCTACCTTAACATCTTGTTTGATAACCTTATCTACCCAAATGTTATTCCTTAGTTGAAAAGTGATTTAGTGATGGCTAATCTTTTTCTGTTTCAATTTGTGCTTTCTCTATTGTCTGTTCAGTACTAGAAACAGCACTCGAAGTGACTCAAGCTCTACCTCATTTCCCCTTTGCTTTAATTAAATCACGTATTGGCATTTGATGTAATTTATGGCTGATAATTTTAGATTTGTCCTATGCCAGACTATGTACTGTTTCATCTATTCCTTCTCAGTTTTATTTTCATTCCAGAAAGTTCCATTAAGGGAATATTAGGTTAAATATTATATAAATATAATAAATAGCCATGCACAGGTTTAAAAGCATTATTGTTCTTTTGTCTGTGTTTTCCACTGGTAAGATGATTTAACACCAAAGTGTCCATAGTTCTTCTATATCGTTGCACTTACACACACAGAAAGGCAACCACATACATTTACATAAATAAGCATCAAAGAGTATGCCATATAACAAATTTACTTTGACTTATAATTTTCAGTAATCTTGTTTAGTAATATAGCTATTGTTTCTTTAATCATTTGGCCATTTAACGCTTACCTTATATAGTTGGTAATAATATGTGGAACAGCTGCAAACTTTCACAGTAATAGGTACAATCGAATCTGATGTGTCTAATTAATTTTTAGTCCAACAAATTAGTTTTGTTCTTCATTACTCTCCAATGGGAGGAAGACATTACATTTCATTATATTTTTTGTCTGCAAGAACAATGGAGCGTTACAGGTCACACACATCCCTTGTCTATGCTCTAATTAGTCCAATTGACAACATTGTTTCAAATATACCAGCAGCATAAGAAATAGTAATACACCTTTGGTAACATAAATATTGCACTATATAAAATATCATATTTTATGAACCTTTTACACAAATGAAGGACAAATTTTCTTTTCTCCTTGTTGGATTATGCGTTTATTTTCTTTTTAGTAACTCTTAGTAGCTATAAAAATCAGCAGGTATGTGTATGTCTCATATTGAAAATATGAGTTCATTTAGATATATTTTTATCTAAGTTTATATATATAATAACTAAGGACAGATATATTGGAAAAATCAAGCAGATTTATTACATAAGTGAATCTGGGTTTTATATCTGGAATTTAATACAAGAGACATTTCAGAAATGGAATATAAGTATGTCTAAGAAAAATGCTAACAACTATAACAAACAAGCCTAAATACTGATTGGATTAACAAAATAAAAGTGTTTTGTTTGTTTTTTTCTTATTCATAGCCCAGTCTAATATGGATTAGCAGAATGGAGGTGAGGTTAGGGTTTCTACTCCACACAATTATTTAGGGAATTTCGATCCTTCCAATCAATAGCTCTGCATTCTCTTACAGGGGTCAGAATCCTCCGAGGACCCCTTCTTTCTATTTAACATTAGGAAAGAGAGAGGATGTCAAGTATTGTCATGGTAGTGTATGGGTCAGGTCTGCAGGTAGTTTGCATAACATGCCTATGCAGTATTGTATCAGTCACTTTGCTGCACTTCAACTACAAGTGAGTCTGGGCTATGTTGGCTAATTTTCTGACCTGGAAGAAAGGAGAAACTGGCAAACAGGTCATCTGTGGTTTTCAAGGCTCTCACATCTAGACAATTTACAACTTACATCCCTGAAGTTCCCTGAGTGGCTCTTAAAGTAACCTTTACCGCTACTTGGGTCATAATTTGGAGTCATAAACTACTGTGTCCTTATCAATCTCTTTACATACATCATCTTAAATAATACTCCCAAATATTTGAAATGGTACTGTTGCCAACTAACAGAAACAGGTACTTGAAAAGATTAAGTGCCCTACCTAAGGTTATTGCTTATTTAAGTTGGTAAGTGGCAGAGATGATATCCAAATGGGAAACTTCGAAGACCATGTTCTTTCTAATATATTGTAATGCCATGAAAACTAAAACAATGAACATCATTCATGTGGTGTGATATGCTGAAATTTGCCACTTATATTTTGATTTCAATTTATTTTTCAAGTTTTTGATTAGTAACTAGTAGGATAATGTATTGACATTACAAATCACTTAATTCCCAGTGTGCAAATATCTGAATCTTTTAAATACACATCTAAATCTTTGCTTTTCAGTGATACTGTGATTCCATAAGTTTTAACCCTTAAAGTGGATAAAGATTTTCTTAATTATCTCTGAAAGGTCTAAACTACCAAAATCATGACTATTTCTAGATTAATATTAGTCCAGATTTCAATGTTTATTTTAGTAACATAGACCTTAGAATTAGCATTAAAGTTGTCTTTTTAATTCAACTTTCAAGCAGACTTTCAAATTAGCTTAGTTTTAAGGGAATATATGAGTTTTACCTTTTTGTGAGATATATATATATATTTTAATTATAGATACTGATATCTATGAAGTACATAACTGTAACTGTTGTATATAGTAGTTTTAATACATTCCAAAAAATTAAAGGATGTTTGATCAAAATAAACTCCTTGTTAGAATATTAAGGACAATATTAAGTTAAATATTTTTAAGCCATGGACATTTGAATTGAGGCAGTGCTATAGAGGAAAGATAGTTTGCAAATTTTATGTACACTGTCATTGCTTTTTTTATTTTAACAGGACTATATTAAAACCTACTTTACCTAACTAAAGAAAAGTTGTTGTTATTTTGCACCCTAGCACTTATTTTAGTACTTATTTATAAGGCAATAAATCAAGAAGCAGTTCTGAATCATTCATAGTAAACCAAAACATAAGGGAGCCATGTTCTTAATCACAGTTTAGACTCATAATTTGATTCTTCTTCTGAAACTTATAAAATATGCTTATCAATAATTGTGACCAGACTCAGAGCACAAATATTACCTGCCTTCATAGGAATTTTCTAATTTTCTGTGTCTTTTGCACACCATGTATGTATTCCTGTGTTTACTTTCATAATAATGTTTACTAAAACTATTATTTCTTCCACAGGGGGACGTAATGAAGTTGTCATTACTGAAAACAATAACAGTATTACTGAGCAAATCACTGATGTTGTGAAGCAACCAGCCTTTATAGCTGGTATTGGTGGTGCCTGCTGGGTAATTTTGATGGGTTTTAGCATCTGGTTGTATTGGCGAAGAAAGAAGAGAAAGGGACTCAGTAACTATGCTGGTAAGAGACTATTTCTAGCTAAGAAAATCTCCTGTCTTCAGGAATGTGATGAAATGAAAGAGAGGGAATGGGACTGAATAATGAGTGAGTGAATGAACGAATGAATGAATGGATGTTTTGGCTTGTTTTAAACACCTGCTTTGTAAAATGCAATTATAAACATGCTCTAATGCATTTGTTTTTACCATATCACATTATGACCATAAGGCAAGCTTTTTGCTTGCAACTCCAATGAAGCATAACAAGAGTGCACATGGATAAATGTGTGACCATTTTCTCTCAACTAGATCTTCAAAACACACACACACACACACACACACACACACACACACACACACACACACACAGACTGCATGCCATGAAGCCATTATCTGAGAGATGGATTTAGGCAAGATCATTACTAACATGCTCAGGAAGAAAATATTTGAAATATAGCTTTTAGTATTTCAAGATGCAGATTACAATAGGATATGTCCCAGATGGCAAATAAAAACAAGGAAAAAAATCTCATCAGAATTAATAAGACTGATGAAGCATGAATTAAGTGATTTACTAGTGTAGTCTATCTATTTCAAGGTGACCAATCAGCCTTTTAGAAGGGAGAAAAAGGAGAAGAAAAAGAAAAAGCAGAAGAAAAAGGAGATCCTAGATATTCTAGCTATTTGCAAAAATGTTTTCTTCTTAGAATCTGTAACAGAATTTCGAGGATGTCAAAAACTGTGGCCTTCAAAATATTTCCAAGGCAGAGAGGGAGACAAGAGAGGGGGTGGAATTATCAAGTTGATGATTTAAAGAATGAACTCAGTAATGAAGCTATGTTCAATAACAATTTTAATTGCAATTCATTTTAAGTGTTTCCTCTAACAACGACAATCATAAAAATACATTATCTCACAATATTTCACTCTTTCTAAAATTTACAAGGGAACGATTTTAACATCATCCTACAAACACTTCAGAATTTTTTGATGCAGTTTATTCAATCTTCTCTCTCTGGTTTTAACTTTAAGTTTAAATGTTTATAAATGTCTTAATAACTGATTTTGACAGAAACTTCATAGTTTATTAAGCTTATAAGCTGCTCTGGCTTGTAGGCTTCTTAGCTGCTGATAATGTCTAAATAGTGCAAAATAGAAGGGATAGCACCCGCTTGGTTCTCTTGCTTGTTATTTGACGGCATTTAAATATAATCTTTCTATTATAGCATTGTGGCTCATGTCCACATCTTATGAAAATTAAGGTGATTATTTACCATTAGAGTACATTTCCATGACTAGAGAAAGCAGGACAGTGTATCCTTTGAAAAGGGAATTCCATGCTTCGTGACGTGCAATCATTCTGCCTTTCTCATGTCTCATTGGTTGCTGATGGCTTCTTCCTTGTGCTTTGTCACCTGACTGCTGTATCCCCACATCACTGAGGGATTCTTTCCAGCAAGGGGTACTAGGCAATAACTACTGTCAGAGTCTCGAACATTCATGATATTTTAAGGTACCTTCTTGTTCTGCAGTCCACTCCTCTACCTTCATTCCTTGTAGGCGTTGTCATCAACCCATCTGTTTCATCAATCACCATGTTACAGTTCATCTCTGTGACATACATATGGATCATGTAAGTCATAGGGAAGAACTAATTCAATACATAGGCTAGTTTGTATTTATCACTTTTCTTGATTTCAGTGAAAATAATAGAAGATTGACTGCTCTAGTTTCAATGCAGAGTTCTAAGATATCCACATTTGAGGTGTTGCATTTTTATCCTCAGCACTCATGCACTCATTCCTATAAATAACATAGTTCTCGTAACTAGTAGGTTTATGCCTTTAGTAAAATTGTGTCAGACAGACTTCCTTCTTTCTTTTCCCTTTTTTTTTAATGGCAGTTCTTTGCAAAACCTATGCATTTAATTTGAAAATATCTGTTGGTCTTTGAGCTTGACAAATATAGTACATTTCCTATTATCATTTCTCATCGTGATTGATATCCATCTGCTTGTAGAGAAACTGCTAACTCAGAAGGTGCTATGCCCTTCAAATATTTTGGAATAAGGCCAAGCCAGAAAGCAGCCTTTCAAAACCTTTATACTTAATTGATAGATGGCTGACTCTCAGAATGGATTCACCTTCAACTAGTAATTTGCCTTCTAGCAACTGCTGTTCTCTTCTAGGTGAGAAACAAATGAAAATCCAAACCATAGGTACCTAGCATTGCATATCTGCCTTGGTAAAATTTTTTACCCATTTCCCTCCATATATATCCTATCCTCCACCTGTTAAAGTTTTCATGTTCTTGTCCTTTTACAACCTTAAAAAATGGGGATCTTTAAATAAGAATGATTAGTGGAGTATGTATCATAGGTTTAAATTTCTGATATTTCATGCATGAGCTAATGATCCATTTAAGAGCACAGAGATTTCATACAGGGCTACTTTTTTCTTTCTTTGAACTGTATTGTAAAAATTATAGAGAATATACTCTATTTATATTGGTTCTGTTTATATTTTGGTTTTCATAAAAAATTCTGTGGGAATCTTATAAATTTTATAAGAATGGAGACAACGTGATTTTACTCACAAAGTGAAAAGACTAGTATTTTTACTTTTTCAGTGCACGGTAATGTCTATATGGTATCCAAACTTTTTTGTTAATTCATGAGAACATTGGAAGATTTTTTCCCTGAATGAACAAAAAATCTACTTTGGGATAAGTATTTAGATTAATTTTATAATGTAAGATACTTCATTTATTTCAAACCCCAATTCTGATCTTAGATTATACTTAAACAGCTAATGCAATTTACATATATTAAGATACACATATATCTGTTGCAATTCACATATATATGCTTTTTAATAAAGCTTGGCAGACTCGAAGTAGAATTGTAAACCAGGTAAAATTTGATTTCAGCACTCCCTTTTTCCTACTTCATTCCAAATCTCTTCTTAACCACTAGAGGTAGAACAGGGAAGATTTTAACTAGTGGGAAGATATGTAAATATCTTTCAGGTTAGAGATTCTAACTCTCAGCAAGATGCCTTCCATTCGCCCTGTTCAGGAAAACTTACTGACTTTTATTACAGCTAGTCTTTGGCTCTCTGTCATTTGGAAAATTATATTTGAATGTCTAGAAGGAAGAAAAATGTGCTACTCAGTATTGATATTTTTCATATATATCAGAGGATTTAAAATGTTTATCATAAGACACTAGTGGAATGACACCTTATGGTATAAGAACAACTGTCAAGAATCAAATGCAACTTACATATTTAAGTGATCTGGGGGGATACCTGGGTGCCTCAGTCAGTTAAGCATCTGCCTTTGGCTCAGGTCATGATCCCAGGGTCCTGGGATAAAGCCCCATGTTGGGCTTCCTTCTCAGTGCAGAGTCTGTTTCTACCTCTCTCTCTCTCCCCCTCCCTCCACCTCTCCATGCTCTCTCTCTCTTGCTTGCTCTCTCATAAATAAATAAAATCTTGAAAAAAATGATCTGAAAGGAGAATTTGGCTTGAACCTATTTTGCTTCTTTACACAGCAGATAGTGGAGATTTCCCCAGGGCAATGTTACACACTAACTTCTTATTCATTTTTTTCCTATTTATCCTTTATTTAAATTTTTCAGACACAATCACATGCCACATCTTTGCTCATGATGCAAAGAAGAGCAGCTGTGACAAAAAAGGAATCCTTATATCTCATATTCTGTGTGAAATCATTTTATACTTTCATTGAGCATCATGCAATGTTATTTATCATATTCTCCATTGAGCACTTGAGCATTAACAGTCTACTTTCACCACATGTGAGGTTCCTGGCTGCTTGAATAATTCACCACCTGAGTTGGAGCATTAAATGAATTGTAAAAAAGATTTAGGCAGAAGATACAGAGACTATTAGGTTATTTTTGAATCGAGACTAAATGATTACATGTGTAACAGTGTTTGTGAATAGATAAATGAACAACATAAGTTTGGGTAAAAATCATGGAGCTCTCATGAGGATTCCATGTAGCTATACTACATAGACAATACGTATATATATGTATATCCATTTTATAATCCTCACAAAGGTTACATGACTCTTTTCAAACTTATATATTCACTTTTCTATTCACAATTTTTCATTCATTAGATTTGTAATGAAAGTATATATATTTTCACTTGTAAAGGAATGAGTGATAGTTTATGAGTATTACCTCTGACAATAACAGAGTCTGTGAAACTCAGTAAATATAAACAGTTTAATGAGTGAGCAAATTATGAAGTGCTAAACACTTCTTGAATAGGATTTAAAAACCACTGGTAAAATAGAAATTATTTGATAAAACTATCCAAAGACAGCTAAAAGATTTGATGGAATTTTATATTCTGATTACCTGGGCTGTGTTAATGCTTATTAAAAGAGGATTAATCTACATTCATATTTGAGAAATAGCTTATCAGGAAAGGGAATGAGGCTTGGCTAGCAACATTAAAGTTTCCATTTGGAGTAGGAAAATGTGGCCTACTAGAGATAGGCACTCTGAAAGCTTTCTTACCTCAAAATGTCAATTTACCACATGGCTATGTTTCCCTTCCCCCTCAGTTCCAGCAGGCATGAGATTAGGATTAATCCTGTCAGATAATAGTAGAGGTACTTTCTGTATGATATAACTTGCAAAATCTCTTTACCTTATATCCTTTATAAATATTGCAATCAATTCAAAATATTTAATGCAATTCTAAAACACTTAAAGCTGTGGTATCTGTAGTACTTTTTAGATATGTTAGCATTATCCAGTTAGTTTTAGGTAAAAACTTCTATATGTTGTTTCCTGAAAGTTCTTAACTTTAGATACTAGCAGGGACTCCTTCCTGGTAAAGATTCACACTTCTTTCAAATTTATCTCTGGTAAGCCCAAAGTTATTACACTGTGATTATAAAAATCATGTCTAGAGCGAAATTGTCCAATGACCTCACCTTCCATATCTCTTGCTTTTAAATTCAAGGAAGTTCAACATTTCTTTGAAATGAAAGCTACCTCAAACAGCTTTTGACTTGTTGTGGAATTTATTTTTTTCTGCACAAAAAGAAAGACTGAAAGAAAGAGGAAGGAAGGATGGAAGGAAGGGAGGAAGGGAGGGAAAATCCTCATCAAGACACCATATATGACTTCTATTTTACTCTTTCTAATTGCTTGTCCTTATTTCTAGTCTACTTTTTATCTTGTGGTCTAATACAACCCAGTGACTTTTGGTCTAGTTTTCAAAATGGAACAAATTTAAAAGTTTGATGTATGGGGTAAAACAGAAACTTGAATATTCATTTTTCCCCTTGTTTTACAAAGACAACGAATCTATCTTATTATGATAAGAATTGTTTTTTTGTTTGATTGGTTTTGGTTTTTGGTTTTCTTTTGTCATGAAGCGTACAAAATGGAGAATTTTCATGTATACCAAATTTTAAGTTGGTCGTGTATTTACATAATGTACTGTTCATTTTTGCCTCTGTATAGTTGGTATGTAGATGTGCAAAGATAAGTGTCTTTATGGAATATTTTGCAAAAAGCAGTCTAGAAAAATTTGAGAATAGATTTTAATGATGATTGTAACACAGATAGAAATTGAATACGTCCTAAGTGCTTTGAAATTTAAAAGTATTTTACTCACAATCTTAATTGGTAAATATGAACCTTAGCATAGTGCTTATATTCTAACATGTCTTTAAATTAATCCTGATGATATTTTTCCCAGTTTTCTATTGTGTTAAAATACACACAGTGCACCTGGGTAGCTCAGTGGGTTAAAGCCTCTGCTTTCGGCTCAGGTCATGATCTCAGGGTCCTGGGATCGAGGCCCTCATCGGGCTCTCTGCTCAGCAGGGAGCCTGCTTCCACCTCTCTCTCTATCTGCCTTTCTGCCTACTTGTGATCTGATCTCTCTCTCTGTGTCAAATGAATAAATAAAATCTTTAAAATAAATTAATAAAATAAAATAAAATACACACAACACAAAATGTACTATCTTGACTATTTTTAGGGGTACAGATTGGTGTCATTAAATATATTCATAATGTTGTGCTATCATCACCACCATCCATCTCCAGAACTCTTTTCATCTTATAAATTGAAATTTTATACCCTGTAAACAATAACACCCATCTCCCCCCTTTCTCACCCCTGGAAACCACCATTCTACTCTCTGTCTCTATGATTTTGACCATTCCATCTACCTCGTATTAGTGGAATCATACAGTACTTACCTTTTATGACTGACATATCACTTAGCAAGTTTAGTATATGTCAGAATTCTCTTCTTTCATATAGCTGAATTGTATGAGTATACAACATTTTTTCTTATCCATTCATCCATTTATGGCAATTTGGATTGCTTCCAGGTTTTAGCTATTATGCGTAATGCTACTTTAATTCTTTGAGACCTGGCTTTCAATGCTTTTGGGTATACACTCAGAAGTGGAATTGCTGGATTATATGATAATTTTATATTTTTTAATTTTTGAGGGACCACCATACTGTTAACTATTTTCCACTATGGCTTCACCAATTTATTTTCCACCAACAGTGCACCAGAGTTCCCGTTTTTTCCACATCCTTGCCAATACTTCTCATTTATTGCATCTTGCATAGCAGTCATCCTAATGGGTGCAAGGTAGCATCCATTGTAATTTTGATTTTTATTTTCCTAATGATTAGTGATGTGGAGGATCCTTTCAAGTGCTTGATGGCCATTTGGATGCTGTCTGATAAGATTTTGAGTGTTGCCTTATAAGTTTAAATTTTACGTTAAAAAAAAAAGAGATTTATTTATTTATTTTAAAGAGAGTGCTGAGTTTAGCCAGCAAACCTTGAGGTGGCAAATGAAGTGATTACTCCAGACACCGAAATAAGAGAAAGGAGAAGGCGAGGGAACCAGATGCTCTAGTGGTGAAAGGTCCTAAGTCAGGCTCAGTCTCCTCTTTAATTGCAGGTCTTATCAATACATCAAGTACAAACAGAAAAACAGAAAGGAATGTTAGGCTATGATAATCAAGACATAGACATATGGGGCAATGCATGATTGAAACAAGGAGTGTTTGTGATGTGTGTTTGGGCTAAGGGTATTATGAATATGTGACCATAAGGCGAGAGTGTTTTTCATCTAAGTTAAACATTTACTCCCTAGGTGAGAGCATTGAGCCTCAATAAGAATCTGGCTGTTTTCAGCTCAGAAACTTGAAAGGAGACCCAGTGTTCCAGGCATTCCTCCTTTCCTTTTCAGCTGGTCTCACCTTGGGAGCTATATTTCACTTAAATCTTATCTATCCAGGCACTATGAATCCCCACAGAGAGAGAGAGAGAGAGAGAGAGAGGGAGGGAGGGAGAAACAGTACAAGCTGGAGGGACAGAGGGAGAGGGAGAGAGAGAATCTGAAGGAGACTCCTCACTGAGCCTGGACCCTGACGCAGGTCTCGATCTCATGACCCTGAGATCATGACCTGAGCCAAAACCAAGAGTCAGATGCTTAACCAATGAACCACCCAGATGCCCCTAAAATTTACATTTTATGAAGAACTTACCATTGGTTAGTATGTAAAAGTTAAGTGCAACTCAATTTTAGTGCCTTTGCTTCAGTTTTCTTCTTCTCTAATATCACTTACTAGCAATAATGGAAAGTTTGGATGGGAACAAAAGAGCATCTAAATTAGGAGAAAAACTTAGCTTCTTTCCACCTATCTTCTAAATAGCACATTTTGAGGTATAACCCATCAGTGCCTGCTTATTTGCATATTCACAATGATATTCATAACATTATCTTAACTGTCTTTTAGTTGAGTAAAACAATCACTTGATAGTCCATTAAAAAAGCACATAACTAGAAAGTCACATCAGATGGAAAGCTAATTAGCTATACTATTTTCACATTTTGTGTGCATATTTTTTCCCTAATCAGGATTTTATTTAATAGCTCCAGTGCTCAATTTTTTTCATTAATTGTTTCAGATTAGTTCTTCTCTTGTTGCTGTTGAAAGCGGTTATTAATGGGACCCGATGTGGTATGGACCACTGCTGATTCTTGATTCCCATCACTTAGGCAAGCTTGTCAGGAAACAGAGTTGGGACCAGTATTCTTTCATCTTCTCTGAGGAACTACCCATAGCCAGTCCTGGCCAGATACAAAGGATATGTCAGGATTGTTTTATAATGAATTTGAGATAGTACCTGAAAAATTGATAAGGCAGTATACTTCAGGTGCCAGCCAGATATTCCTCAAAGCACTACCTCCTGATAGACCCTGGGAATCATGATCCTATCACCCAATTATGATGTCGTGAGAGAATTTCATTAAGTGATCTTAGGGAAGGGACTGGGGAACTGCATTTGGAAATTTACAAAATTTAGGGGCGCCTGGGTGGCTCAGTCATTAAGCGTCTGCCTTCCACTTGGGTCATGATCCCAGGGCCCTGGGATCGAGTCCCTCATGGGGCTCGGGGCGCTTGGGTGGCTCAGTGGGTTAAAGCCTCTGCCTTCGGCTCAGGTCATGATCTCAGGGTCCTGGGACTGAGCCCCGCATAGGGCTCTCTACTCAGCGGGGAGTCTGGTTCCTCCTCTCTCTGCCTGCCTCTCTGCCTGCTTGTTATCTCTCTTTCTGTGTCAAATAAATAAAATCTTGAAAAAGTAATTTAAAGAGCTATCATATTTCATAGCAAAAATTTGAGGAATAGATGAATTATGGAGAGGTTATTCAAATTAAAAAGTATTTATTATATGTAGACTTTAAGTAACAATATATCCTCTATTTGTTTAAAATATGAATCAATTCATAAAACTTTCTTTTATTTTTTCTCTTATTTTTTACTCATTAGGTTATCATGGTAAATATAATCAGTATTTTCCAAAGATAAGACATGTTGGATTCACATCTGTGCAATGTTTTTTTTTCTTAAGTTTTTGTTTTGTTTAGTTTTTTTATGTTTCAAGTTTTTATGTAAGTTCCAGTTAGTTAACGTACAGTATAATATTAGTTTCAGGTGTACAATATAGTGGTTCAACAATTCCATACTACACCTGGGGCTCATCACAGCAAGTGTACTCCTTAATCCCCATGACTTATTTTACCCTTCCCCCCAAGCTCCTCCCCCTGCCCCCTCATAACCAGTTTTTTCCTTCATCCCCAAGAATTGGTTTCTCTGATCTATATTTATTTTAGTCAGAATTGCAATTTTGCAGTTCGTAAACTTCTAAACACCAAAATTTTTTTCCATGATCTTCTAGTTAACTCATTGAGTAGCAAAATTTGATCCATCCTAAAGTGAAACTATTCATAGACTTTATCCCACCAATCATGATTTTATTTTATTATATTTTATTATAAACCCATTAAATAACTTCAGATAGAGATGCTGACTTCAATCCTCTCTATAGTATGTATCGTGTTATCTTTCTGAGATCTGAAACATTTTGAATTCCAAATATATTTGGCTACAGAGATTTTGAATAAGAAATGATGGCTCCACACTAATATCTATGTTCTTTGGTCAATCCTTGAAACCCACTTTTTGAATGTTGATAGCTTTGTGGAATGGAATCTAGTGTCCAGAGAGAGGTCTTCTCCAGGTATAGCTCCATGGAATGCCTGTTGGTGTGACTAGTAAGTTCCAGAATTTTATAAAGGACTAAAGTTTTTGCAATTATTACATACAATTTGAATATATTCAGTATCAAGTATTTGAAAATTTCATTTTTTGTGAAGGTTGGATGATAAAACAAAACACTCGACACATTATTCTCTATTAATTATAGTTTATGTCTATTGTAATTGTAGTTGTTGAGCTCATAGGGATTAATGGTGCCCCTAAAAGGGTCTGTGATGATGAGGACTATGTCGTCAATCAGCACCTGTTTCCTTTGTCACTGGCAGGATGTTATTACCTGTTTGAACTATTCTGTTTCAATTTCTCTTATATGCATTTTATGTTGTGCTTTCTAATTAGGACACCCACATATTAAGATTAAAAATCATGATTTGATAATCCCCCATTAATGCAGGTTGATCTTCCAATGTCACTGTATATGCCAATTGTAGCAGTTTTTGATATCCAAACACAAATTGCCCTTTTAACTTAACCATACATTTGGCTTGAAGTATTTTTAAATGTCTTATTAAGGTTGGAGCAAATGATGGCTTTGCCCTGGGCCAAACCACTGCTTCTTATTCTCTGTACAATTATGTTAATTATATTTTGTTAAAATTCCCAGAGGCCTCAGCTCTAAACTAAGGGCCAATATGTAGTTGGAATTAATCGTAATTAATATTGACTACTTGTGTGTGTGTGTGTGTGTCTTTTTGTTTTTAACAGTTACATTTCAAAGAGGAGATGGAGGACTAATGAGCAATGGGAGGTATGCTAAGGAGATTCTTTTTTATTATTATTTTTAATCAGGACTGGGGAAACTATAGTAAGAGGCTATTATTGTAATAAACGATCACTTACAAGTCTGAGAATTCTAGGAGGAATTAAATGGCTTACCACAAGGTTTAATGATCTATCTGTTGTGCACTTTAGAGGAATCAAGTCCAGATGTTTCATATCTCCCAGATGCCCCTGAAGAAATTAGTAGTAAATATCACAAGGAATGTGTTCATTTGTTAGCAGGATGTTTATTGCATTAATTAGACATTAGCAAATGAAGTTGCTGTTGTTTAAGACTCCTTATTGGCTCTCACTAAATTGCCGTGAGTGAACAATTACACATAATCGATCACAAAGTAAATGATTCATGGATGATGAATAGGCTGTAGATTGATAGAACTGGATTCCACAACTTTGGATACTCAATTGAAATTGATAAAAGCTGATAACAAACCCATATATTCTCATCTATTTCCCCTTTGCCAATATGGAGATTGTAATTAGGCTCTGGTAATAACTTCCAATCTCCCATTTAATCAATATTTTAGCAAAAAGAGATTAGGTCTAATGAGAGCTAGTGCATGTAGCAAGTAAGCAGTTGGATCTTGTTGCAGTTTCCATAGAAACACAAGTTTCTCTTAAGGATTTCACAGAAACGGTCTATCAAAAATAAAGTGCAATGATTATAGATGTTGCTATTTCTTTGTAAATATGCTAATAATCTGGAAAGGAATCGGAGTCCCATCTTTTATATAAAAAAATGGAAATTCTTTATTCAATATGATGTGAGGGAAGTTTTTCTCATCGACTATACTCACATGCTGGATCAGATCACAGTGAATCTTTAATTACCTTAAAAATCTTTAATATACCCCTAATATCTCGCAATTTAGAGAATTTGGAAATGTGCTATTGATGGAACGATATAAATACTGTTCATTAATTCCCCTCAAGTTCTTTGTCTCTAAATCAAGCATGAGGGCTCATAACAAGGGTTACAACCTACAGCGGACAGATAAATATGGGGGCTGTAGGAATCAAGGAAGCAATAGCCCAAGTCCTGGAAATGGCTGATACTGAGCAGTCACTCTGAGCAATTGTTCCCTTGAGGTGCCAATTTATCATTAAACCTTGTTTCGGGATCCTACTATGTTACCAATTCCCACCTGTTTCAGGGAAGACAACTAAATTCATTTGGATGTCAGCAGAATCCCAGGCAGGATGCTTCTGCTTCCACTGACAGTCTATATATAGTCTTAATGAACCGCGGAAGTTCCTTAATTCTTGAGAAGCTACACATTTTAATTGGAAGTGAATTAAAATCTTCTTAAATTCTTTCATCTATTTTAGTGCAGGAGACAGGTGTCCAAATCTCTCATTGAGTTCCATGGATTGATTTCCTTTTAATTTCCGTTTCAGCCGTCCTGGTCTTCTAAATGCTGGGGATCCCAGTTATCCATGGCTTGCTGATTCGTGGCCAGCCACGAGCTTACCAGTAAACAATAGCAACAGTGGCCCAAACGAGATTGGGAATTTTGGACGTGGAGGTAAGTTGTGCCATTCAAAACTTTGTTATTTGTTCTCTTGGCTTCCCTAAATGTTTTAAAAAATACATACTAGAGAGTATTTTCTTCCACAATTAAAATTACTAAAGCACCTATACTAACAGTGCTGTACATTCACTAAATATTTTATATAAAGACCATTGTGTCTATATTACCTTGGGTAAGACTAAGCTTTAAGGAAGTCATTACTAACCATGGTGACAAATATTCATAATAATTTTGGTTTTAGGACTATCAGCACAAGATTAGTAAAATCAGAAACTATGCTGCTAAGTAGGGCTTATGATTTTGAACTAGTCATTTGTGTTCTCTACATGTCATTCAACATATACTTATTAAGTATGTCCTATGTACCTGGCATTATGGCAGACAGTAAAAATAAAATATCAATATAAAGAGAGATGGTCCTTATCCTCATAGGATGTATGTTATAGAGAGTATGTGCTTAAATAAATATGACAACACGTTGAAGGAGAACTTAAATGTAGTTCTACCATTGATAACTGGTACCCCAAATGAAGGACAAAAGGGTGCTAAGTAGCCGATATGCTAAGGTCTCCAAAATTTTGTGCTAGGGTTCTCTCTGTAGAAACAGAATTTTCCTACTGTAAATAATTACAATGTCCTCACTGCCACCTTTTTATCCATTCAGTAGGAGAATGTTGGATTTAGAGAACAATGGGGTTGGAGAAGTCTGTGGTCCCAGTGTTTAGTTTGGCAGAAATATGTGAGTTTTCCATTGGCAGAAACTTGTGCAAACTGTAAATGGACTGGAGATGCTTTGCCAGTGAAATGCAAAAGCTGCCTGTTGGGAAAAGAAAGTTCTATGAATGGAGTGTCATTTAAGTTGACATCTGAAGGAGAGGTAGAGATTAGTCAGAATTGTGGGAAAAGTGTGTGAACAAATGTCCATATTTTAAGGTCTAGAAAGAAGAAAGACATTGACCTATTTGAGAAATGAATGAATTTCCTAATGAGTATAAAGTACAAGGCAGCAGAGGTGGTAAAAATAAAAAAAATACAGAGGGACAGATAATAGAGGGCCTTCTAAACTATACAAAGACTTTAAACTTTGTCCAGAGGGTAGACAGAAGGCATCACTGGATTTGTAAGAGGAGAACACCAGGATCGAAGTACAGAGTTAAGCTATCCAGGCCACTGCCAGGTGGGGAATGGAGTTTGAGTAGAAAATGGGATGGCTGATTAGGAGAGTAGTGGTATAATCCATAAAAGCGTGGCTGAATCTGCTGGAGTGGAATTAACAATGGAGGAGACTCAGGGCTAGGCTAACCTATTTTAAGTCTCAGTGGTGGATTTCACAGGGATAAGTGGAGAAATAAACTGACTTAGAAGAATAATCTTGGATTTAGGATTTTTTCTTAATGGATGGAATCCCAATGAACGTTTGAATGTAGTTAAAATAGTATTTCAAATAATAAAGCTACAAACTATTGCTTAAGTCTGCATTCTGTCAATACCAACTTGAAGGAGGGGCCCTCTTTCTCAATCTCCAAATAAAATACAGATTATAACCATTCCCCTGTCATAGGTATGTAATGAGGATTAAATGGATGGTAACATATTCAGGTTTAGCGCAAAGCTTAACATACAGGCAGTGGCCAGCAGGCATCAGTATAGTAAATGAGAAAACAAAACAGAACATTGTATGACTCCTGAGCTTTTTGCTTCTCCTCTGTAATCACCCCATTTAGGATTCTTATTTGTCCAGAACCTCTGAAAGTAGCTGCCTTCCTTCATGACCGAACTCTGAGCCCTTCAATTACGGGCTCTGACTTTATCATGGATAGGCGCTATACCTGCACACCTCCTCACCAGGAGAGCAGAACACTCCTCTCGACCCTATCCAGAATGATTTTGTCAAAAGAAATTCTGTTCTGAAGGCTTTCATCAATCAAGGATTAGATCCCTCTTTTACTTGCTGTATTTGTATTTGATTAGTGCACCATTCTCTTTACATCAAGAAATGAATGCCTAAAGATGGAGAAAATATTTCATTTTGGTTTTGGTTTTTTCAGTTTCTAGTAGACTACACTAACATCTAAAATGTCTCAGTGTAATTTAGCCAAAGAGTACATTCATAGATTTTCAAGGTTTTTCTTCTATATCCGCCACATTTTCATGGTATGAAATAAATCACAGGCAAACATCAAGGCCAAGATAAAGTTTTTGCAAGGTTTACTGTATTTCTTTTCAGTGTGATAGGCATTGTAAGCATTTACTAGGCACCAGAAATAGGTAGGCTTTTTTTGTACATTTTATTTCATTTCACTGGCATAATAAATGTAACATAGATAATAGATCATCGTATTTACATTTTAAAGGCCAAGAAACTAAAGTTTATTGAGATGAATAACTTGAGATCTAGGTATAGAAGGCAGGTCTAACACATTTTAAAGCCTTGGTTCCTTTATCTACACTGTTCTGCAATCCTCTAGGTGGGATTCACATGTATCATTGTATAACTTAAAAGAATTACTGTGGATACTGACATTTCCCTTTCAAAAATGGAATACTAATATGTGTTTAAATGTAATGAAAATAGTATTTTGAATAATAAAGTTACTAATTGTTGTATAAGTCTGCCTTTTGTCAATGCAAACTATTAAAGATTCACTTAATCATTCAGCGAGTACTTACCCTCTGCAAAACACTAGGTGAGGAATTATGGAAATCCAGACGGTAAATCCTGTATGTTCCTGTTCTTAAGTATCTTACGATACATTACAGGAGACAGTCTTTCACTCATGTATATCATGCAAAGAAACAAATGCATGGATCACTAAGGTGCTGAAAACTGCAAAAGGAATCATGAGTAGTTCCACCTGGAGGGAAGGGTGTCTGTAATTCAGAGGTTTCAAACTCAAATATTAACAAGTGCCAGTCAGCCCAAAGCATTAAGGAAAGGTAGGTGTGGACAATGAGAAACTGGAAGGTGGAAACCGGAAGGTCGTGCCTAAAGATGGCAGCACCTATTCAGGTCCAGGTTGGAGGAAGTCTGGCCCCAAGTTCCAAAACCACCTGATATTATAGGATGATCCCCCACATTCAGATATTCCTGTACAATCTTCCAATATTTTAACATTTGTATATAATTAAATTTATTTTCCAAAAATGTAGGGATGATCCAATAATAGTTGAAGGAAATATGCAGCCCCCAAATCAATATGGAAGCACGTAGACTTGAAGGCTGGCTAATTTCATCCAGCAGGGAGAGAGAGATTCTATTTCTAGCCCTGTAGCCTTAGTTGTTGCAGGATAACATACTGTAGGATTAGATCCTTGGACCACTTTTTTCCATTTTAAAATATCTAAACATGCAACCATTTCAAAAGCTCACAAATAAAGTGGCTCCCAATCTAAATCGAACGTTTTAGAAGCCCTCAAGTTCAACGTGTTGGGAAGTTGGGACCTGTGCTGGAGAAACATGTCTATCCAGTTAATATTATCAGGGAAAGATGGTAGATGTGGCAGAAACAAAACTCTGAAAATTTCCCCAGAGTGAAGGATATGTTTTCATAATTCTGATACATTACTAAATATTAAATGCTTTTGAGAATGCAAGTGATATTGACATTTGAGGATAAAGTATACTTTTTCATTATCAAATTTTCTAAGTAGTTTATCGGTAAAAGCAAAAAGGGCAAAAAAGGAGTTACGGGATTCTGAAATCAAAAACCAATTTTACTTGCTTGTACAGCTTTGCAAAATAGTATATATTTAAATATCTTTAACAATTTCACTGATATACATTTAAAATATTTACTTCAATAAAGTATTTATACACTTACTTATAAAGCAAGTTAGAATTCCAGACGTTAGAAAGATCTAAATTATGCAGCATGCAAAATGGATTATAAATGTCTTGCTATTGCTAAAGAAGACATATTTGAGCTTTTATAAAATGCAAAACAAAATTAATATTTTTATAAGAATCTTTATTTCAAGTACTATTGGGTATCATCAAACCTAAAGGTTTGGAGATATTTTGACTTTCACTTTCTGCTTTTTTCTTGTCATGATAAATTGGTTTTAGGAGGAAAATAATTTGGTTTATTACTTAATATTACAGTACTTTAACTAGTTGAAAATTTCCTATAATGAAGAAATGATTGATGATCTCAAGTCCTATGATGTATGACTTTCAGAACATAGATTGTTAAGGAATATGTACTATAGTTAGACTCCCTTTAAACTCTACATGATTAAAAATATGTCATTTAGTGTTGTTTTGTTTTTTAAAGATTTTATTTATTTTTTTGAGAGAGAGAGAGAGAGCAAGTATGAGCAGGGGTAGGGAGGGAAGCAGAGAGAGGGGGAAAGAGAATCTCAAGCAGACTGCCCATTGAGCGTGGAGTCTGACTTGGCTCTTGATCTCACAACCCTGAGTCATGACCTGAGCTGAAATCGTGAGTGGGACTCTTAACCAACTGAGCCACCTAGAGGCCCTAGTATTGTTTTTTTGGTTTTGCTTTTTTAAAATTCTAGTACCTTTCTTCTAAAAAAGGAAAAAATAAGAGCTCGGGAGGGAGGTAGCAGTTCTGAATTATAATGCATCATGTAAAGATAATTCGGCACACCAAAAGATAAAAGCACTGATTGATATTCAATGTTGTTACTAAAGTTTAATTTTACTCTTGCTGTATTATAACTTGAAACTGTAATTCTCCACTTCTAAGAGTTAGCAGCATAAATTAAACTCACGGATCACTCAGATTGCTTTTTCTATAGTTAAATCCTGCTGTATTGTGAAAATGACTTATTCATGAAAGTTATCTTTTGTTACCCAAGAAAAAAAAAGTTCCTACCATCCGCTCCACTCCATACTGGAACTGTGAAATCAAATCAGAGAAACAGCAAGCTGGAACTTAAGAAAAACGTATCTCCTAGTTGGCTCGTATAGTCTAATTTTGGAAAATTTTGCATCTATTCAGCAGCTATATTCTCTATTTTGGGGGGGTAAAGTGGAAAAAGATGTTTTCAAACCATAATTGGTAGATTCACTTTTATCATTTCTTCTGTAAGGAGCTAACAACTTCATTGGTTATAAAAGCAGGATGCACAACTGAAAGCATTTTTCAGTAGTGAAATATCCCAAACATCTCATTCATGGTTGAAGAAAATGGGGGAAGGGACGTGGTAAGCAGCGAGACGTGAAGGACGAGCGGGAGGCCTGCCTGTCACCGAGGCTGATAGCTTGGCGATGGTTGTACATCATCTACCCTTCATTGACTCATAAAGCCCATCTCAGCTGAAATGCAAACGTGCGGCATGACACATTTATTTTTCATCTTCAATCCTGATAGTTTGGGGCTTCCTGTGCATCATTAAATTGTTTCATTTCCCTACGTTCACCACAGATGTGCTGCCACCAGTTCCAGGCCAAGGGGATAAAACAGCAACAATGCTCTCAGATGGAGCCATTTATAGCAGCATTGACTTCACGACCAAAACCACTTACAACAGTTCCAGCCAAATAACACAGGCCACCCCATATGCCACCACACAGATCTTGCATTCCAACAGCATCCACGAATTGGCTGTCGATCTGCCTGATCCACAGTGGAAAAGCTCGATTCAGCAAAAAACGGACCTGATGGGATTTGGATATTCTCTACCTGATCAGAACAAAGGTAACAATGGTGAGTCAGGGTCTTACACCCCAAAGAGTTCTTTTCATATCATTTGTGCATGAGATAGAAATTAGTATTTGTTGTTCAGTTTAGTGATTCATTACCAGGTTCGCTACCTAAACTAAAAAAATATTCTCGGCATGTATTCAGTACCTTGCACAATCCTTCCACCGCCACCGCCACCGTCACTGCCACCACACACCAACACCAATCGGTTTCATCCTTTTAGCTCTTTTTCAATAGAGTGGTCAGTAATCCATCTCAACTCCATTAGGCAGGAGAGACGGAACATTCCTCCACTGTCCCACGACATCTGCTTCTGAGTTGCTAACTGCATGTTCTGCATGGGCTTGTGCTGTGAACTAATCACATGATGCCACTATGACCTCTGCCCTTTAACCCTTAGCCTTACTTTACATCCCTGACTACCGATTGGCTGAGGGATTGTCTAATAGAATGCCACACAACCAGTCACAGGATTTCAGCACCACCAGCTCTCACAACAGCTCAGAGAGGAGTGGCAGTCTCTCAGGTTGGTCTCATCACAGTAAGGAGAAATATTTGTTTGTCACCAGCATATGACCTGTGTTCCTAACAACCGTGAAGAAATACTGAATCACAACTCACTGTCAGGCATTTATCTTTCAGATGACAATAGTAGTTTATCCTAATGAAATCATGCTTTGGGAAGGGGGGGATAAAAATCCCTGTCATTCTTTATGTACTAAGTGTGCAACACTGTATTTACTGAAAAATTGTATCATTTTCCTAAATATCATTTAGGAAAGAGCAGATGAGTTTGATCTGCCTTGAACCCTACCTAAGAGCCAAGAGAACTTTATAATAAAAAGATCATGCAGGAAAGTCAACTCCATGATATGGGCAGCAAAGGATGAATTCAGCTAAAATGCAAATTATTTGGGACATTTTTCATAATAATTGGATTCCGGTGATGTGACCTTCTATTTTTGGACAATCTTTCCAAAATATTATGCGATAGGATTTATTATCTATTGAATGATATTTAGAGTAATGTGCTGCTACCATTAAACCAAGAATGTTAATATTAGACATTATTCTTCACACTTAATTTCCAAAAAAATTACCATCTATATATGGATAATTCTCTTATGCTGTAGATGTTAATATATATTTGACATATATCAGCCAAATCTACAATCTGTAATATAAGTACTGTATAGCACATATCAGGACAGACTTTTACTGGACAGAAATATATGCCTATCATAATGAATAGAACTGATATCCTTCAGGTTCAAGGATCCTCACTTCTAAAATAAGGAGGTCGCACTAGACATACTCTCCCTTCCAACCATAACATGTACGTCATGTAACTGATGACTTTATCTGCACATTTCTAATTGATTCCATAACCTTATTTGCTTATTTTTTCATATTAATGATTTGCCATTTGTTCTTATGAATTTTTTTAATCTATAAGTTCTTAGTAAAGGATTATAGTGTATTATGATATGTCACAGGCTCCTAGGCCATAAAGAGTTAACTCTTTTACATCATTAGGGTAACATTTACTAAATGACTTTTCCTCAGGAGATAGAACCCTTTCAATCTGAAATGTTAATGCTCTCTCTTCCCTCCAAAATGAGCCATTTGCTCTTCTTACCTATTGGTAGAATTAGATACATTATAGAATCCAGAAAGTTTTAAACATCTGTTATGAATTTAAACTAGCTTAATAATATAGGGGGATATTTTGAATAACCTTATATGTCATTTATACTGTCATTTATTTATAATGAGTCCTACAGTTGTACTGAATAATTAAAAAAGTAATGTATCTTAGGCCTATTCCATTCAAGATATGTAAAGTTCCAAGCAATATACATAGTTTAAAAAATCTATATATTTAAGCCATGAATTACATAAAGACCTTTTGCCAATCCTTCATTAAATATTCTGTGTATGTTGATTGACACTGAGTTTTAAAAGTTACCTTCTGAGTAATTGTAAGCAGAACATGATTCACAATAGTGCTTACTGCTTTTTTTTAATCCATTAACCTCCCTAGTGACATTTATATATATCTATGAATTATATTAACTACTTCATCTACATTTGAATACAAAATTGCTTAAATTGGTAATAGAAAGCATTCTTTGGGAGGTGAGAGTGAAGTGATTATTCCCTTTTAGTTTAGTCCAATTGATTTTAATATCACAAAATTTGCTTCATTCTTATAATCATAGATGTATTTGCTAAGGCTCAGATTTAAGATCGAACTGCCCAATGGATATCTAGTCATATATTATAAGATCTTCTTAATTTGTGCACAGTAATGAAATCAATTTAAAATAATCACAATAATAAAGTTGGACATTTCTGAATTATTTCAGTGAATTTCTCATCCTCTTTGAAATGCTTTTATAATTTATTCCACACATAAGTTCTGAGCACTTGTGTTAAAAATGCAACCACTAAAAGAAAAAACCTCAGATCTCTCAAAAACCATATGCAATCATAATTATATATACGTATATGTAACACAATATCAGTTATGACAATGAGATATTTTTACACACCGGTATTTTTTTGAAATAGAGTATGTGTTTAACTAACTTGAAAATGATCTATTTTTATAATTTTCTATACATGGAAGTCGTTCATTCAGCATAAATAAGTGTCAGTTTAAATATTTACATTTTGAGTTGAAGGGAAATGGGTCAGATATGTTTGCCAGTCTTCAAAATATGTTACCCTAAAGCATAATGCAGGCAGTTCTCCCCTTAAAATGCGTGGGGATCTTAGGTTACAAGTAACAACAGACTATGGTTCACTTAGCTCAAGGTATAGATCTTAGATAAACATTTAATTTCGTTAACTTCTATTATATGCCTCCCACTATGCTCAGAACCCACCTCTTAGGTCAATGCTAAGAGAGGACAAAGCACATCAATCGATAGTCCTAGTGGGACACCCCACGATGACAGAGCAGAAATTTCCCAAAGAGGGGATAGTGGGCATTGGAGGAAAACCTTATAAATTCCATCTATGAATCAGCTTGTTTCCCTAATTCACTTTCCCTAATTCAAATATCAAAGTCTGATATTTGAAGAGTTGATAATTCCTTTTTTGATCTTGGACAAGAACTTTAACATAGTTGGGTTTAGAGCTGCAGAAATAGTCATATCTAGTAAAGCTACTGCATTTAAATTTTTTTCTCTTACTGTATGAATATGGACTACATAACATTTATTAAAAAACCTCTGTTTTCTCATCTATTAACTACTTCATCTACATTTGAATACAATATTACTTAAATTGGTAATAGAAAGCATTCTTTGGGAGGTGAGAGTGAAGTGATTATTCCCTTTTAGTTTAGTCCAACCGAGTTTAATATTACAGAATTTGCTTTATGGAGCTATAAGGACTTCCCTATCTGTATCATTCAGTTCTGGTGGTGATCATATAACATTCCTAAAGTGAAGAGTAAAGAAAATATTGTACACCTATACTTATATAAGGAGTAAAGGATGCACAACTAGGGGAAAAGCCAGTAAGGACACACAGCCCAGCCCATTTCTTTTTTAATTATTGAAATACAGTTCTGAAACTGCAAAAAAGATATGATCCTGGCTTATGATTTTGATGAATGATCAGGAAACAAAGGATTAAGGCTCATCTACCTTAAGCATAAAAATGATAGATTTCTATTCAAGCAGGTTTATTATTTTTATTCCGAGAATCAGACTATTTCTGGGATACTCATTGGTGTTGGAGAAGTCAGGCTTGATGAAGGCTATAGAAATGGGTAGAACCTCTTTGCTCTAAGAGGAAATGGGAAAGAGTAATAATGACTGGCACTTATTGAAATTTCTATACAAGCTGAGCCTTCTCCATGCTTTATCTCATGTAATCCTCAAAATACTGCAAAGATGGAGGAACTTTATGCTTGTTTTACCCATGTGGAAATTGAAGGGATATCTAGCGAGTAACTTACCAAGTGAGAAACTAGTCTTCAAACTCAGATTGAGCTCTTATCCTTGAAGCCAAAGATACCTGCTCTTCTTTCTCATAATACCTCTCCTACTGCCAAAGATAGGAAGTAAAAGGAAGGCTGAAAGCATTTTTTAAAAAATATTTTATTTAACAGAGAGAGAGAGAGAGATCACAAGTAGGCAGAGAGGCAGGCAGAGAGAGGAGGAAGCAGGCTCCCTACCAAGCAGGGAGCCCGATGCGGGGCTCAATCCCAGGACCCTGAGATCATGACCTGAGCCGAAGGCAGAGGCTTTAACCCACTGAACCACCCAGGCGCCCCAGCTGAAAGCATTTTGTCTGTAGGGGTGTTCTTTTAAATATGTGTGTTTATGTGCACATGACCTAGACGACAGACATAATTCCATAATTGGCAACAGCGTCTATGTCTAGGTTAGCAGTTTCATCACTTTCTGGCACTCAAAGAAGTTATTACTAAATGACATAATTTTCTGAGTTGGCTGATGCGGATTAGTAATTGGTAGAAGAAAGGAGATGAGACATCTAGTAATATCTCTATTGGTAGCCCTGCTGCAAGTATTCAATGCTCACAACTTGCAGTGCCAGAAAGATGAGGTCCACGGGGTCCATACCATTTTTTGGAAATATAACTATAGGCCGTAGTGGGAGTGGAGGAAGCTGCTTGGGTTCCACTGAGACAAAATCCTTTGTTATGTTGTTCAAGAAGTGATCATTCTTACAATCAACCATGATCCATTTAGGAAGAAACTTGATTTACCTAAATTTTGGAAGAATGAAAAGCGCTATACAAATGATGAATTCTATTTTTATATTTCATTAAGCTCCAGTAATTCCAGTTTTGGCTCATATGCTGCCAAGTTATTTTTTGCTCATGTTTTGTGCATGAATTCATTTGTATTAACAATAGTACTGAAACTGATCACTGCCTTTCCATTAATTATCCCACTCTTTTTGGAATTTTAGGAAATGTGATGCTGAAAACATCTGGGAACTACTCTCCCTATAGGCAAAAATAATTACATCATTCATTAGTTTAAAATTCTATAAAACTTATGATTGTGAAAGATTTACAAGTATCCAGATTATAGTTGATTGATTTTTATCAGTCACTTTTGAGAGAAAACCGTGCTCTCCTGGATTAATTAAGTTGAGTAAATTCTAATGGAAAAGTTTAGCCTGTATCCTTAGACACTGCATTTTCCACTGAGAGAGATTATGCAAAAGAGCATTATAAATGCACTAAAATCTGACATTTGAAAGAATTTGTTATGGCCCATTATTTCATCTAACAATGAAAATGTAGAGGCAGCAGACGTGAATAAATCAATAAATGTGCTTTTGTTGCAGAAGCCATGTTTTTGGTTTATTCAGCACTGTAGTTAATGCATCGGGGGAAAAAATAATATAATTTTGAGCGATTTTTAAAAATGTTTTTCTGATTATATCATCTCATTGTTTATAGCTTTTAACAAATATAATATACTGATTGTGGTGTTTTGAAAACATAAATACATCTTCCCATCTGATGTGCTCTGTTTCTACTGATGTTTGTTATATCTGAATAAATGCATTATTACTTTCAGGTGGGAAAGGTGGAAAAAAGAAGAAAAATAAAAACTCTTCTAAACCACAGAAAAACAATGGATCGACCTGGGCCAATGTTCCTCTACCTCCTCCCCCAGTCCAGCCCCTTCCTGGTACAGAGCTGGAACACTATTCAGTGGAACAGCAAGAAAATGGGTAAAACTGTTTTCCATACCAACACAATGCCCCGGGGGCTCTTCTCTTCTCTCTCTTGTGCCTTTTTGTCTTTATCTGGTGTTCTGTTGCTGTTTTCCCTACCCGCTTCCCAGCCTGTTCATTGCCCTTCACCCACCCCCTTCCGTTGTTTGCACCATCTATGTATTCTAGCTGATAAATACAACACAGCACATATTGAGAACCTAGAATCCTTGGCCGTCAAGTGCCTCAGATTGTCTGCAATCATGATAATGCAGCCTCCATTTGTAATATTGCTGGTTAGTTTGAAAGCGAGTACCCACAGCTCTGTGAACTAAAGAGCCACTCCTGAGCAGGGCTGAAAAGGGAATTAAAATAACCTTCTTCATCATCGCTCACAGTTTTCTAATGACTTGGTATCTGGCCGTAGCAGAGAATCCATTGTTGAGCTCCATCCCACGGTGTAATTGTAGGGACTTTAATCATTAGCTGTGATGGGAATTTAGAGGCCAGAACGATGAAAGAGGTTCAAGCCGGTGCACATTCTCTAACAAAACCTCTCTAAGTTAGAAAATTTCCTTCAAGGGCATTTAAATGTGACCGGTTTCCTTGTTCGTTCCCAAATATGTCTCAAGAGTTAATGTTCCTCTGTTAATGTCTTAAATTGATTTTAAAGCAGAAAGACACTGATACTTTTTAATTTTCTAATAAAAAAGACAATAACAAATGAAGAGAAACATACTGAGTCTTTTTTTTCTATTTTAATAATTCTAATTGCTCTGTCTTCCTCACAATTTCTGGGTCCCCACCACTTTTGAATGAAACTGAAAAATACATAATAAAGGCAGCTTTTCTTTTTCCACATTTCTTTAAATTATGAAGTATTTGGATGTTAAAACACCTCAGTTTATTTGAATAATAGCTTTATCTCGTGTCTTATTTTATGTAAAGAACACATGCACATAATTTTTTGGCTCTGTCTCCTTTTCTTGTTAAACAAGTGCTATCTTTGATGTCTCTAGATTAATTTTTTTTTTTTTTGAGAAGGGGAGAGAGAGAGAGAGAGAGAGAGAGAGAGAGAAAGGAGGGGCAGAGCGAGAGGGAGAGAGGAGAATCTGAAGCAGGCTCCATGCTCAAAACTGGGCCTGAAGCAGGGCCCGATCTCACAACCCTGAGATCATGACCCGAGCCACAATCAAGAGCAGGATGCTGAATTGATGAGCCACCCAAGTGTCCCTCCAGACTAATATTCTTTTTCTTTTTTTAAGATTTTATTAATTTATTTTTTTTAAGATTTTATTTATTTATTTGACAGAGAGATCACAAGTAGGCAGAGAGGCAGGCAGAGAGAGGAGGAAGCAGGCTCCCTGCTGAGCAGGGAGCCTGATGCGGGGCTTGATCCCAGGACCCTGAGATCATGACCTGAGCCGAAGGCAGAGGCTTTAACCCACTGAGCCACCCAGGCACCCAGCACGTTGAATTCTAATTGCTGTGTGTATCCTTTAGCAATCAGTACCTGCTGTATGAGGTTTGAAATATTCATGGAGTAAGAGATAATCTGAAAAGATGTCTTGTGGCCAATTGTGAAGCCTTGTATGTCATATAGGGATTTTGACCTTTGGATATAGATGATGAGTTGAAGGACATGAGGCTGCGGCAGGGAGATAACATTTGGGATACTACAGCAGAATAGCCAATATCATGATAAATGATAAGGCCATAAGATAGGGCAATGGCAGTAGGATGGAGGGAAAGGGGATGGAGGATAAATTTTGGAAATATACCTAAACCAGAAAAATTTCAATCTTGAGATGATGGTCTCTTACTTTTTATTACAATGTTTAATACTGTTTCTAAACTTTCAATATTATCAATTTTCTTTGTAAGCCTTTCTGGGGTCATTTCCCCCAAAGAACTAAATACCAAAAGTTACCAGATCATTGTCCAGATAGGAAAGTATTTAATTGTTAGTTCAATATTACAGCAACGATAGTAAATGTTCTCTCTCATCCATATGCCTCTCTCAGCTTGATAAAAAGGAGTCACAATGTATTCATACTTAGCTATAAATATAATGTATTTTTATTATTATCATAAGATGCTAGGAAGAATTCAGTAAGGATTCAATAGAAATCTGACACTTTGCTTTGTTGCTACACTTAAAGATCGGCAAGCTTTGTGGGTGTTGAACTGTATTGTATTTTTATTAGTAATTCGGTATTTGTATCTGGCCTTTAGCTAGTTCACATGCAACATTGATTTGTTGTCATCTTTCTTATTATTTACCAGGCAAGACAGATAATATGATGCCTCATACTTCATTGACAATATATTAAAAAAAACCAAAACTTTTCTAGGAATGGTTGGCCAAAAGACCTTTGGTTTGTCATCAGGAGCATTTTCAGTCTTCTTTATGTTACAAGAAAAAGTTGAGGGTGCCTGGGTGGCTAAGTCGGTGAAGCATCTGACTCTTGGTTTCAGCTCAGGTCACGATTTCAACGTCATGGTTCTCAGTGTCTTGAGATCAAGCCCCATGTTAGGGTCATCCACTCAGCATAGAGTCTGCTTAGGACTTCCATACGGCACCCAGTGCTCATCACAGCAAGTGCACACCCTAATTCCCATCACCTATTTCAACCATCCCCCCACCCACCTCCCCTCTAGTAACCATCAGTTTGTTCTCTATAGTTAAAAATCTTTCTTCATTTGTCTCTCTCTCTTTTTCTCCCTTTGCTCCTTTGTTTTGTTTCTCAAATTCCACGAGTGAAATCGTATGATATTTATCTTTCTCTGACTAACTTATTTCACTTAGCATTATATACTCTCTACCTCTAGCCATGTCATCAAATCATAAGCATTCTTATTAATCAATCAATTTGTGTGTTTTCATTTCAAATCAATAACTAGGCTTATCATCTACTATTTTTAAAGTATCACGTCAGGTGTGGCCAAACAAGAGTAATTTAATGTCATAATTTTAATGTAGCATGAATCCACTTGAGGAAAAGGTACTATTAACATGTGAAAGGTTAAATTCTCAAATAAATTAGACAATAGTTAAAGAAACCAACATCGGAAGTGACATAATATAGCGTATAAGCAATTTTCAAGTAAATGTGCAAAAATGTCAGTGCAAGTCACAAGAGTAATATGTCAGTGCTAGTTGGCCTCATCTGGGAAATCTTTATAAAAGATATGGATATAGCGTGTAGTTTGAAGGATTTGTAAGATTAAGGTAGGTGAAATTGGAGGCATATAGTTCATTCAAAATAAGTTGAGTACTTTAAACTAATAGACCACGATGGAAAAGTACCCCCCCCAAAAAAAAAGAAGAGGAAGAAGAAAAAGGGAAAAAAAGATGATAAAGAAAGCAAACCATTTTATTTTGAGTAGAAAATTCTTGTTGAGAGACTGGAAAAACCATCTAAAAAGGTAGGTTGAGGCTTAGACATATTTAGTGTATAGAATAGAATGAACAGAAGTGAATGTTTTATTCAAACAATTCTAATGTTTTCATAGACCAATTTATAAGTGGTCTTAAGGATTGATTAGTGGATGGGAAAAACTGGGAGCACTGAGTACAACCAGGACCGTGGGTGGCAAACTTTGTTTTTTTTGTTTCTTTGTTTGTTTTTAAAGATTTTATTTATTTATTTGACACAGAGAGAGAGATCACAAGCAGGCAGAGAGGCAGGCAGAGAGAGAGGAAGAAGCAGGCTCCCCGCCGAGCAGAGAGCCCGATGCGGGCCTCAATCCCAGGACCCTGAGATCATGACCTGAGCCAAAGGCAGAGGCTTTAACCCACTGAGCTACCCAGGCGCCCTGGGTGGCAAACTTTGTACACAACAGAATCTTTTATTTTCTCAAATAAAATCTAATTATGATCTCCAACATATGAAACAGATCAAAATGGCATCATTTTGAAGCAATGTATTTTTTCAGGGCAGATTGGTACTTGCATAGTTATTTGATGGGAATACAAGTCTAACTGATGATATTTTCCAGTATGTAAAAATTGTTATCTGTAACATATTACAGTGTGCCTGTTTACTCTACAGAATGAAAGACATTTTGGAAGAGTTATTCCTATCAGAGTGTGCAGGGCTGCTGAAACAAGCTCTTCAGTTCACTGCTCACTGAAGTAGATTATTCAGGTAGCCTCAATGAGAGAGGAAAATTGAACTGCTACAGTTAATGAGGTTTATTCCCTATAAAAAAAAAAATCTCAGTGACTTTCCATCACTGACAGTTCTTCTAAGGGCTGATGAGACCCCCACATGATCTGGCATTTCGTCACCTGCCTCAACTATGGCCAACTCTTAGTTGGCTCTTACCAGTTATGAAACTATTTGAGTGCTTCAGATACTTTTATCTTCTCTCTTTCTCTGGGCCACCTTTTAGAATATCCCCTTTTCCTATAGTCAGCACAGCCTTGCCCTACCGCCAAACTAATTTCAGCCGGCCTTCTCCCTATTCCTGTAGTCCTTGGTATTGTTGATTACTTGCTTGGTGTCAGTCTGCCCTACTGGATGCCTGCTGCAAATAGATACAGTTTTCTGACACATGGTTGTCGAATAATCAAGGATTTTTAAAATAGACTTTATTTTTTAGATCAGTTTTAGGTTAACTACAAAACTGAGCAAAAAGTACAGAGATTTCCCGAATACTCCCTGCCCCCACACATGCAGAGCCTCTGCCACTATCTACTTTCCCACTAAAGTGATACAGTGTTAAATTGATGAACCTACATTGATATATGAGTATCACCCAAAGTCTGTAGTTTACATTAGGATTCACTCTTGGTGTTGTACATTCTATGTGCTTGGACCAATGTATAATGACATATAGCTACCATTATAATATCATATAGACCAGTTGGTCATAAATCTTCCATGCTTTGCCTATTCATCCCTCCCTTCCCTTAATTTCTGGCAACCACTGATCTTTTTATTTTCTCCATAGTCTTGCCTTTTCCAGAATGTCATATACTTGAAATTATACAGTATGTAGACTTTTCAGATTAGCTTCTTTCACTTAGTAATGTACATTTAAGTTTCCACCAATTCTTTTCATGGCTTGATGGTTCATTTCTTTTTAGCACTAAATAATATTCTGTTATCTGGAGAAGCTTAGAATTTGGCCTCTGGGTGAATTTATCCATTTACCCACTGAAGGACATCTTAGCTGCTTCCAGGTTTTGGCAATTATGAATAAAGCTGCTACAAACACCCGTGTATAGGTTTTTTAAAAATTCAGTTTTAAACAAGATAAGTAAAGACACTTGAGTAAAAATATTCAAGAATCATCTGAACGCTTACAAGTTAGCATTTTTAAGGGAGAGGATACAGTTGTGTATCTTTGCAATATGTATATGTGTGTTTCTAATAGTCACTTCATTTTTGTTCCTTTAATGAAATCTTCTATATACTAGATATTGTATTTGATGTTGGAAACACAAAGTTGAAAATTACAGAGTTCTTGAATTTAAAGATCTCATAGAACAATAGGAAAACACAGAAACAAATAATCCCAACAGGGGTGCCTGGGTGGCTCAGTCAGTTAAGTGTCTGCCTTCGGCTCTGGTCATGATCCCAGGGTCCTAGGATCAAGTCATGCATCGGGCTCCCTGCTCTGGGGGGAGCCTGCTTCTCCCTCTCCCTCTGCCTGCCACTTCTACTGCTTGTGCATTCTCTCTCTGTGTCAAATAAATAAATAAAATCTTTTTAAAAAACCCAATATAATATGGGAAGTACCACAATATAAGTATTTTAGAGTTGTAATCAATTCCATACAGTGGAGGCAGAGAAGACTTCATAAAACTGACGGTATTTGAATTGAACCTGAAGGAAGCTCCCAGGCAGATGATTTGGGAATAGTTATATGTAGACCCAGAGTTCAGAAAAAAATACACAGTAGGCTGATATTGGGGAAATAGTGTGAAATTAAGCTAGAAAGATGGGTTGATCAGATGGGGAAGAGTCTTTTAGGCCCTGCTAACTAATTTTTCTTATATTAGTGATAACCACTGAATAATTCAAAGCACAGTGTGATGGGAATGAAGGTTTTAGAAATATAATCCCTTTGTATAGAATATAGAATCAAAGAGATGAAGATGGTGTCGTAAGAGACTAGGAGAGCTAATGGGCTAGTTCACATCAGAATGATTCTGATCTGCAGGCGCCCGGGTGGCTCAGTGGGTTAAAGCCTCTGCCTTCGTCTCAGGTCATGATCTCAGGGTCCTGGGATCGAGGCCCGCTTCGGGCTCCCTGCTCGGCGGAGAGCCTGCTTCCTCCTCTCTCTCTCTGCCTGCCTCTCTGCCTACTTGTGATTTCTCTCTCTGTCAAATAAATAAATAAAATCTTAAAAAAAAAAGAATGATTCTGATCTGCAATTATGCAAGTAAAGGGGAAGTAGAAGATTCAGTAGATATTTAGGAAGTGGAATTTATAGGACAATTGCATTCAATAATGTTGTTTATCCTATCCTTAAGTCTCCCTTTAAAAGGATCTTTTTGATTAACGAAAATAATAGTATACGGAGTAGGTGTAAATAGAAATGCCACTGAGAGATATTATGTCACAATGAAAACTTTTTGGATAAATTTTCTGTATTCTCTGACCAGAGTCCTTAAAAGCACACTGTTTTTACAAATTATTATTTTCCTTTTTAATATATATTTTATCAGGCTAGCTTCTGAACTTCTGTTTTATAGACTTTAGATGTCAAGATACAGGGAGGCATGATTTTCCATTGAGAAAATTAGAGAATTAAAAGCATCAAAGGACTGTTGAAGACATTTTGTAGCACAAAAATCTTAATGATTGACATGTCATATGGACTGAAAGGTTGGCATAGATCTAGAATAAGAGTAGGTAAAATTCTCAGACACTTGTTCGATGATCAATCGTGGCGTATTCTGATTTGTATACAAGGATGAACAGCAGAAGAAAGTAGTTAAATCTACAAGCACTAAATTAATTCAGTAATTGTCTTTAATTAGCCATTTGGGTTTTCCACGTGAGTAAATTTGTTGGGAAGTTATTGCCTTTTGTAACTGTGGGGTAACAATTAGCTAATAAGATCTTCCAAGAATAAATTGAGATATTGAGATAGCAGATGTCATTATGATTGGAAATTAAGAGAACAGCCAGGTGATTAACTGTGGCACCACCAACAAACTGAAATCAGGACAAAATCAACTGAGAGAACATAGTGGGTGCTGCTGTTCCCATTGTGGTTGTTATGTATTGCCAGTAGCATCGTGAGCATGTGTATGTATCTATGTGTCAATGTGCCTTTTTTTTCCTCATTAAACTTCAGGTATGACAGTGATAGCTGGTGCCCGCCATTACCGGTACAGACATACTTACACCAGGGTATGGAGGATGAACTGGAAGAAGATGATGATCGTGTCCCAACACCTCCTGTTCGAGGCGTGGCTTCTTCTCCTGCTATTTCCTTCGGACAGCAGTCCACTGCAACTCTTACTCCATCCCCACGGGAAGAGATGCAGCCCATGCTGCAAGCTCACCTGGACGAGTTGACAAGAGCCTATCAGTTTGATATAGCCAAGCAAACATGGTAAATATTCTCGTTAGGTCAGGGGACCCAGGCCTTCAGCACAGGGATAGAGGAAATGTTCTTTCACGATACATTCACAAGGAGTTCTCATAGAACTATACAGCTGGAGGTTAGAAGTGCTTTTGTGCAACGCATTAATCATCCAGATAAAGAAATTGGCGAAGGAAACATTAAATAATGTTATCAAAGTCCCATAACTGGTTAAAGAGTAAACTGGAGCAAGGATTCAGATCTGCTGAATTTCAGGCTAAACTGCTTTTGGCTACACCAGAATCTTTTCTAATTTATGGGTTAGCTTCAATTAGCTTATCCTTGAACTCACTTCCAATGCCATAATAAAAGACTCCTTTTAGATTCTTCAAAGTGCCTGTGATTAATTCTGTATGTGGTTGTGAATATGTAAATGTAAACTCTGCAAATCACATATGGTCAGTGTCAGTTATTAAAAGATCCTTGGGCTGAATTAAATGAGACAGGAAAATAAAACAGTAATATTAGTAGATGCATTAAAAAATAAAACCTAGAAGAAATTACCAATCCCAAATTCCCTTTTTCTAAGCAATCGACACCCTCTCCTAAGATAGAGATGACAGTCTACTTACGTATCCTGTGCAAGCATGGAAAGAATACAAGTGGGATGAGATCTCACAATTTTGTACATGTTTTTTTCATGTGCTCTCTCTTTTCCCAAATAGTGACAGATTCAATCTGACTCTTGAAATCTCAGTGACATATCTCTGATTATCTTCTATTGATTTCCATGATGTGCTTGAAGTTAAATTTTTATGAAAGGGAATTTGCTTTTCTTTTTGATAATTTTAGATACTAGGATAGTTGATAACTAGATAGATCTCATTCTCAGTGTTAATGAACTATTTCTTTTAAAAATACAACTAAATATACAAACAGATACTAAAACCAGACCAATCATATGAAGCTGATTACAAACATAGGTATTTTCTTAGAACCAGAGGTTTCTAAACATTTTTTTTCTCAATGATCTGATGTTTTTCAAAGGCCAAAGAGAATCTACTGTTAAACAGTATTCTTGTTCATCAGGCTGCTTCATAAAATAACTCTATTTAAGTTGAAGCCCACTGCTTTAAGAGCCAAAGGATTTCCTTCTAGTTAACTAATGCAATCGTGTACTTTAGTCATTTAAGGTATAGATTCTAGCTCAGGTGTTCTCAAATTTGCCTGCATTTGGAGTCACCTGGATAACTTTAAAATGTAGTGATACCTAAGCACCACCCCAGATGTTCCAGATTGCCTGGTCTGGTGTTTGACTGAGGGCAGTTGTGGTTGGAACCACTGGCACTGCCACCACTTAATATCTGTATGAGAGTGAGCAACTTGCTCAACCTTTCTGTGCTTCCACCCCCTCACCCCCCCACCATTTGTAAAATGATGATGCTAATACTGATTAACTCATATATGATGTGAGAGCACAGTCTCTAAGATCAGCCTTGGTTCTAAGAATTCACAAGAAGGAGCCATAGAATTCACTGAATACCGTGACACTAAAAGTTATAGTTTATTATTTGAAAAGATACAGATTAAAATCTTCCAAGAGAAGAGATGTACAGGACAGAGTCCAGGAAAGTCCCAAAGCTAAAACTTCTAGTTGTCTTCTCCCAGTGGATTTGTGGAAAGCCTTACTTTCCCAACAACAACGTATGACTATATGCATGGAGTATTGCGAACCAGGGAAGCTCATATGAACCCTGAGTTTCATGGTCTTTCTTGCAGCTTTGTCACATAGACATGGTTGGCTATCTGTATAGCTGACTTCAGTCTAGTCCCTCCAGAAGGCAAGCTGATACCATGTGACTGAAAGCCCCTATCATGAATCACATTGTTAGACTTTCTGGAGAAGCCTAAGGTCTCCAGATGAACAAAGACACTCCTATCAGATAAGATCTTCTAGAACTTAAAGAGAGATTACTTCCCTAGAGCACATGGGAAAAGCCCAACTTCTCTTTGGACAAGGTTAAATTCTTTATTACACATCACAGTTTTGTGAGAATTAAGTGAATTCCATGTAGTTCACTTGGTAAAGCATGGGACTTTTAATCTTGAGGTTGTGAGTTCCAGCCCCACATTAGGTGTAGAGATTACTTAAAAGTAAAATCATAAAAAAAAAAAAAGAGAGAGAGAGAGTTAAATAAGTTTGCTCTTATACAGGACATAGTGCAGTATCTAGCTGTGTTATAGTTGTTATTATTCAGAAGGGCTCGGGTTTTTACCTGAACTGTTCATTGCTGTCTTTCTACTCTTAAAAGAACATCCCCCTTAGTGTGTGTTGCATAGATTTTTGCTAAATGAGTGGACAAACTAGCTCTTCACCTGCTCCAGGTACCCGTAAGGCAAACCCTATTTCTTTTGCTGAGTATGTTTCTGGAGGAGGAGCATTTAAAAAATCCTAATTCCCAGACTCCACCTCCGGGATTCTGTTCATACTGACCCATGTAGTGCATAGCACAGTGCTTGTCACTACAAGAAATTTATAAATGTTTTGCACCTTCTTCCTATTTCAGCTTATCTCTTACTTCTGCTGAACTGAAGGGGTCAATTTTATGCCTTAATGTGTATTTGTTCCATTCAGGAGTTGTCAGCAATGATATAGAACTAGAATGTTGGTTTCTTTAGTCCTTTCCAGAACAAAAGTGCACACCATTAGAGAAGAATGAATCATGTATATAAATATCACCTTATATTCTCTTGCTCATGACGACTCAGTCCATCCTTAATTCATAAACAGAATTTGAGGCAACATTTATAAGATGTCGTCAGCAGCACTCAAGATATTCTGTACTGATAGGTTAGAAACTTCCTGATTGTTACATGAATGAGCTATGATGAATGTCAGATAAAGACTTGGGACCTCAGATTCCTGATCTGTTAAATTAAAAATGTGGCTCCCAGAACTAACATCTTAGGGTTTTTGTTTTGTTTTGTTTTAACATTGAAAGATTTAGAATGTTGTTACATTAGAGTTGGTTGCCAGTTCAAGAATGCAGTTGGGAGAGGAATGTTAAACAAATTCTGGAAGAATGAAATATTTTCCCCAAAAATGCAAGTGTTAAAAATCATCTTGTATCTTTAATTCAAAAATGTAGAGTAAAAATGCATAACACTCGACTGACAAGTGCCTTAAATAGCCTATGTCTTTTAAATACTTTGTATGGGTGCAAAAAAAAAAAAGACAATGTGTTAATACATGTGGTATATTCACTCCTTAATGACGGTAAAAAATAACAATAACTTTCATATATATCATGGCATTTATAATTTAGAAGAAACTCTCAACTAGTCACAAAATGAATCAACTAAACCTGTGTCCAGCTCTCCGTTTTGCTAGCTATGCCATGTGAAATAAATGGCTTAAGTTGGAATTTCACTTTAATAGACTCAAAGACAAAGGGGATAATGCAAGTTCTGTCTACTTCACAAGGTCAAGATTAAAGTTACACATGCATTGCAAAGGATGTGTTAACATACCTCATATTCCAAACAGAGAGTGCGGAGATGAATCTTTTCTACATTTGAGGTTTTTTAGACGTTGTTGGGTAAAACAGAGGCACAAATAAGTAGCTAGGACATAAAGGAACCATTCCTACTTTAAACTGGGTTAAAGTAGAAAGTCAGCCTGATTCGTGGGGGGTTTATGTAGGAGGAAAGCCTTGAAGGGCAGGCACTGTTCTCTAGGCTGGGAGAAGGGTTATTGGTATTAACCCTTCATGAGACATTTTTTCTCTGTAAGGGCTAGCAGGTCACATGGACTTCACAAGCTTCGTAGAATTTTGACACTAAACTATAAACAAAATTATTATATTTTGGGGGGACCAAAAAAAAAAAGCTTTACGCAGCTCTTTGTGGCAAATGTTCGTATTCTCCTTTGGATGATTTATTTGCACGAAAATGCTGGGTCTATATTTTTTTCTCTGTATATTACCCATAAATACCAATGGAATAGTATAATAGTCAATAGTATTGTTGTTGTTTTGACTAGCCATGTATACATAGCCCGTTGTCTCTGCTGAAGTATAAGAAAGCACTGTAATCTCCAAAATTATTAGAAAATTATCAGAAAGAAAGAAGACAAAATGAGTCGCCATCACATGCTGTTTAATTCCAATTTGGTAGGATGTTAATGAATTCCCTTTTTCCCCCCATTTGAATTCTAGGCACATTCAAAGCAATAATCAACCTCCACAGCCCCCGGTTCCACCATTAGGTTACATGTCCGGAGCCTTGATTTCCGATTTAGAAACAGATGTTCCAGATGATGATGATGAGGAGGAGGAGGAGGCTTTAGAAATCCCCCGGCCCCTGAGGGCACTAGAGCAGACGCCTGGATCCAGTATGGACAATCTAGACAGCTCTGTGACAGGTAACGGAACTGATTTAATAGGAGTAACTGACCTATTTGTAACATTAAAATGCATCAAAAATCAAATACTTTCTTATGTAAGATTTATTCCACTCCAGCTATTTCTATAACATTTTAAATATGTTAATATTAAACACAAAATTCAAAAAGGATTTGGAAATACTTTTGCTTTGCTGCAAAAATGATAAGAAAATTCATGAATTTTAAAAAGCTTTAAAGACATGAAAGAAAACTCAATTATATCCAGGGCTTTCATGAAAAGTTCACTCTACTGGGGAACCAAGTCTATTACATAAAAAACCTTGACTTTCAGAAATGATATATTTTGTGTATCAGGAGCAACATACAAAATGAATGCAATCTTTAAAAGCTTCTCGATATTTCACTCTGTAAATCATTCACTGATGAAAATAAGCAAGTCTTCAGAATGAGCCTCTCTAAGGTTGCACAAGGTATTCTTTTTGGAATGGAGAAAATGTATAGTAAGATAAGCCATACATTTGCGCATTTCATATCGTTGGATTCAATAATTGCTCCTCTTCCAAGAAATATAGTTGTTTTTGCTGTTTACTCCTTCGGTGTCCTCTGCTTTGCTCACCATGTGAAAGGTAGCAGTTGCTACTCTCCTCGGATGAGCCAAGGACTGCAACATATTGCCAAGGATTTTAGTTTATCCCATTTTGTTGAAAAAACTTGAATCCTAATATGTACACAGTGAATATGGAGAAACATAAAAATTTCATCTTTCTATTCCAGTAGGTATCCCTTCTTTGACACACATACATAAATAAATGTCTCCTATAGGTCTCTAAAGACATAATTACCACAAATGTAGCTCTTGTCTTTGCCTGGCATTGGGTCTTCTCAGAAAATCGCCCATTTCTGTATTTATCTTGATGATATCATCTTTATCCTTGGAGGCATTTACCACGGTTCTATTTAATTCATTTGTACTCCAGTGCTCCTAACTTGCACAGATTTTGCACTACGCATTAGAGTTAAGCCAGCACTGAGGGAAACTTCTTTACGGCAGTGATGGAGAAGGATGAGGACCTATATGTTTCTTCCGTATGCCTTCCTGAGTAACACAATGTGTGATGCATCAGTCCACTTTTTTGTTGTTGTTGTTTTGCGTCTTACCTGGGGGCTGTCTGCTTGCCAGGCTAATTAAAATTTGAGAACTGCAGATACATGGCTGTGATTTGAAATCCAGATCCAACTGAAGGTGGCAGAGCAAAAGTTTAAATCTTTGAATGCAGAGAGCCAACTATTAGTGCACTATTATGTTAAGCCCCTTTGCCTGAATTTGTAGCATAATCTCCTTCAGGGTAAAATTCTGCATATTTTTGCATATCTCACTAATGATACTGAACTCTTTTCCATTAGGAATGCAGTAAGAATTGCAATAATAACACAAAAAAGGGGCAGTTATAGCCTATGTAGTTCTATTACTAAATATTATAATGTCAGAGGTGATAAATATATCTATAAATCAGGAGACTGCCATTTCGTATGTTTCCATGCTCAACTGTTAGTAACATGTTAGGGTATTTAATATGAATGTGGTTAAAGCCAATCTGCCTTTCTCCTTGTACTGTTCATTCCAAATGAAGTTTTTATTGCTAAGAAAACAGTCTGTTTTCCTCCTTGAATTCACTGCTTAATTACTGCCGTGTATAAAAACCTCAGGGTGTTTAGGTATGTATTACAGGATGAATTTACCTTATGAATAATACATCATCTCAGTGAAAGAAGTTGTACTCTAGAAAAGTAGTCAAAAAGGAAACTCTTTGCTTTCTTCTTCTCTTTTTTTTTTTTTTTTTTGGCTCTGTGATAACTTTGTGGGGAGGGTATGATCAAAGATTTTATTTGTTTTCTAGTATATAAGTATAATATAAGTAAGTGAAAATTAAAATAAGAGCAAATATATTTTCTCACAAAAGTATGCGTGTGTAGGAAGCATGAGTGAGTGTATAGATGTGTGTGTGAGAGAGTATAGAGAGGGTTTGTGGTTATACCTGCATGTGAGCGTATGCAGGGGTGTGTGTGTGTGTGAGTGGAAATAGTATTTTAAGTGTATTAGAGTGTGTGTGCATGTGCACACATGTACGCATATGTGGAGATGGCCCTTAGGTGAATATATGTACGGACCAAATGTTATGGAAATCAACATACTGTTGATGTATATTATTCTGACGTGTTTATGTTTTCTTCAGACACTTAAAGCTAGTTTAATGGTGCTAAATGAGGTGGGCAATAAAACAGACACTGTTTCCATTGGCTTTTTATGTTTTTGAGATGGTAAGTGCCCACAGAGAGGATTCTGATCTTACTGTAAATTACTTGGGGTTCTAAATTTGTGTGTGGTATGAGGAAATCAGGCATTGCTTTCACTTAAATCGCCTGGCAGAGATTTTCATTTTCATGAAACTAATAACCATTTTTATTAAATGGAACAAACAGTTTTATTCCGTTCCCTGAAACTCTAAAGTCAACCAGAATGATAGTCCAATGATAACAGAAATGGGTTAATAAGCCTGTGTATTCAGGATTTTACTGGATATATTACATTGTAACACTTAACCACATTAAGTAATATAAGCAGCTAATAAGGTACAGAACCCATCTTTATAAAGAATTATATTAATTCCCAATATTTTCCTAACAATGAATTAATTTGTGATGGATGTCTTTAATTTTAAAATAATGGTTCATGAATGGAAAAGCAAAAAGAGAGGGAAATATCTATAGTTCCATATCCCATAATCTTATGTCTTAGCTGGTTGGACTGCTGTAACAAAAGACAGTAGACTGGGTAGCTTAAAAAACAAGTATTTATTTCTCACAGTTCTGGAGGGAACTGTGACTTGGGAAGTCCAAGATTAAGATGCAAGGAAATTTGGTTCCTGGTAACTTCCTCTTTCTAGCTAGCAGACAGCCATCTTTGTGCTGTCTTCTCACATGGCGGAGAGAGATAGCAAACTCTGTGGTCTCTCTCTCTCTCTCTCTTTTTTTTTTTTTTTTTTTTTTTAAGATTTTACTTATGTATTTGACAGAGAGAAAGAGAAAGTGAGAAAGCCAGAGAGCACAAGCACGGGGAACAGCAGAGGGAGAGGGAGATGCATGGAGCCCCTCATGACGTTCAATCTCAGGACCCTGGGATCATGACCTGAGCCAAAGACTGATGCTTAACTGACCGAGCCACTCAGGCACCCCTAGTCTCTTTTTATAAGGTCACTGATCCCGTTGTGATGAATCCACATTCATGGCCTCATCTGAACCTAACTGCCTCCCAAACGCCCCCACCTCCCTATACATTAAAGATTAGGGCTTCAACACATGGATTTTAGGGAGAAATCAACATTTGGTGTCCAAAACTCAGTAATGTGGAAAATGTACTTACAAACCTGCTATATTATATTTATTCCCACAACATTTTTTTTCAAAGGTTTTATTTGTTTATTTGAGAGAGAGAGTATGCATGTGAGAGGGCAGGAGTGGGGTGAGGAACAGAGGAAGAAGCAGGCTCCCCGCTGAGCAGGGAGCCCAATGTGGGACTGGATCCCAGGACCCCGGGATCATGACCGGAGCCGAAGGCAGACGCTTAACCGACTCAGCCACTCAGGTGTCCCCCCAACAACAAACATTTATCAGATGTCTATTCCTCCCAATCTGTTGACTAGGAATTTAGACATAATAATGATAATGATAATAATAATGCTATCAAGAAGAAGAAGAAGAATACTAGCTTGCACATATACCCCTTCGTAGGAACGATACACTGTCCTAAGCAGTGGCCTTTTTTTCTATTGTGGCTTCATGAGCTAAGAATGTATCCTACATTTTTAAAGGATTCTAAGAAAACATGAAACAGACAAAAACAAAAAAGAGACAGCAGAGCCTCAAATATAGGGTCTCTGACACTTTATAGAAAAGTTTGCAGATCCTTGTCCTGAAGTTTTAACATGTATTAATTCACTTAACTGTCACAACCCTATTTTTATTCTCATTTTATAGATAAGGAAATTGGGTCACAGAGGAGTTCAAAGTATTTTTAAGGTTACCCACCTGATAAGTGGCAGAAAAATTTTCAAAACAAATTGTTCTCACTCTTAAGATAAATTATCATGATTCCTTCTCTGGATATGCCCAACTTTTTTTTTTAATCTCTGAATTTAACATATTTAAGAAGAAAATGATTCCCTGGTCTATTACTTATCATATGGATCTCTGTCTCTCTCTCTATCTCTCTGCTCTCTCTCTTCCTTTCTGTGTGTGTGTGTGTGTGTGTGTGTGTGTGTGTATACACATGTAAATTAAAAAAATACACACACACACACTCACAAATACAACATATAATTTTATCTCTGGAAACATTAGTCCTTACCCCTGTATGCTTAATCAAGATTAAAAAAATCTTAGTTTTCAGACGTACCTTTTATTATTTATTTTCTTATATTTAGTTTATATTCAGTTATAGTGACTCGTGCTAAGAAAAATCAATTGTAGCAGCACTTTTTATATGAAATTTCCTTTTTAATTTAATTTATACTACAATCTAACCAATTTGGTTATAATAAAGTATAAAACTATCTTGATTATAGCACATCACACTCTGTTTGGGGCTAGAAAGTAAACACCCCGAGTTGTTTCAGTCTTCAGGAATATGCTTGCCATATTTCCTCCTTAATGCCAAATCTGCCATTTGGGGGTAACAGAGCAGGGAGAGTAGTTAATACTTCTTTCTATGTCTTCCATGATGGGAGTCCAGGGTAAATGTTTCCTGAATTTAATGACTCCACCACAGGAAAAAAGAAGCAGAAGGCAATGTGAAAGAGGACAGAAGGAAAATGTCCTGTACCTGGCGCCAAGATTCTAACTGCTTCACTGATCACGGAAAGTACAAGGGAGAGTGAGTGCCATGAAGTGAAACGAATAAAAGTTTCCTTAACTGCTGGACCCCACATAAATACTACGGCGGAAAGGAAATCGTGGCTTTGTATTTTCTGTATTTTATGTCCTTGGAGGTTTTTACTGGAACTCCCAAACCAGATCGTTTTGCAGACAATCAAACCTGGCAGCCTTACCACCTTGCTCGACCACACAGCTTTTAGAGAATTGGCCACTCAACACTGTCACCTGATGCCCTGCTTTTGTTGTACAGACTTAAGGAAAATATTTTAGAATTAGAGGAAATTTGGAGATAAGACTACATATAGTTAAATCACTTTCTTAGACTACTTCAACAGCTGTGACGTATTTGAACAGACATTAAACATGTAGTTCAGAATTTAACAGATAAAAGGGGAATATCATATATTCGATTTTTATCTGAGTGGGACAAGTTAACGGGTGCCACATGTCTCAAGGAAGGAAGTTCGTAATGACTTATTTTGCTTTCCATATATATTACACCTTCTTTCCCTCTAAGGAATGTAGGTGAAATCCTTGCATATTTAGTATGTTTGAGTGAAAGAAGGATTTCTAAAGATGAGACATGTTTTTTCTACATTTAAGCAGAGGTCAGTATCTGGATTGATTTGTCCAAAGACACTTAGAGCTGAAGATTTTATTTAACAGATATTTAGACTGATTGCACTTAATAAGGAGAGTTCCTGGATTAAATATTGGCTGAAAAAATGGGGGACAGCCAGTTTTGTATCTCATAAAAATGGTAATGCAACAATTAGCAGGGTCATATTATAAAGCACAGACTTTAGCTTAATGGATCTAAGGATAAGCATTTATCAGAAAGGAAGGATTTAGCATAAAGCGACATGTAAATGAATTGATGACTGATCATAAATTAATTTTAGTGCTGAAATGTAATAGAGACACAGCAAGATGCCATTTTATCATGGTATTTTACTGCTCAGTAACGTTTGAGCAACAACTTAATGTCCTATATGCAGTTCTTGTTTAATAGCTTGAATAAATTTGAGATTTTTTTGGCCTTTCAGCAACTTTAAACCTGAGAAGTTTCCAAAGATTGAAAAGGTAAACACAAATAAATTTGGCTATGTGACATAAATTCATTTTTCATTAAATGTTTAAATATGTATTGATGATGTTTGAGGCTATAACATGTCAAATTGATATGGGTTGCTTATAATTTGTAAAGAAGCTCTACCTGAACTCATTCACTTGGCGTTCATTTTAATTTTTTATGTTTATATTTACATTTATTTATTTTATTTTATTTTTTTATTTATTTTTTTTTTAAAGATTTTATTTATTTATTTGACACAGAGAGATTACAAGTAGGCAGAGAGGCAGGCAGAGACGGAGAGGAGGAAGCAGGCTCCCCGCTGAGCAGGGAGCCCGATGCGGGCCTCGATCCCAGGACGCTGAGATCATGACCTGAGCCGAAAGCAGAGGCTTTAACCCACTGAGCCACCCAGGCGCCCTATATTTACATTTATGAAAGTAAACCAGTTATCCCCAAACTTGCTTACTTTCCAATTCATGAATCAATGTGTTTCTTTCCTTCCTATCATAGTCTTCTTTTTTTTTTCTAATGGTTTACACAAATATTCAGATCATTCCTGATGCTTAAATCTAAAGAAAGAGCAAGAATGGTAGCCACAGGGAGGTGAAATCAGTGATTGCTAAATAAATGTAACAATTTTACAACATGGAAGGAATTTAATATATGTTGTATACTTTTCTCTTCATGGTGTATTGCAAATTTTCTATTAAAATATTCCCCACAAATACACCCATTCCATAGATCATACTTAAATAGCAACAAAGGGCTATCAAAGACAAAGAGTGAGGAACAAAGAAGAAAGAAAATTTATTGCCTTCTTTTGTTTCCTTCTTGCCCTCCATTTTGAAGGTGAACTCAACTATACTAACCTGAGGGCACTTGCCCCTCTTTAGCTTGGGGTAATGAGGCTTCCTATTGCTCACCAAGGCCAAACCTGTATAGCATGTGTCTCTTCAACTTTGAAGTCATCTATCTAGTTTCTTAGCTCTTACCTAGAGCAGCAAAGAAAACAGAAGTGGTGTTCGTTCTATAATTGACCAAAACCTACTTGAAGCTATGTCTTCCATGCTACTCTCTCTTGCCATGGAAAGGAAAAAGAAAACACCAAAGAAAACTTCATTAATAACACATTTCTGAGGGCATGGCAAGGAGTATTAACAGTGGAGATAAAGTCAGAGCAAAGACACAAAGGCAGCAAAGTAGCGGATCTGTTTAGCGACTGGCAAATTTGTAGGCTGAAATCTGTATATGAAGGACTCACTACCACAGGAGATAAAGGGTGTCTTTAAAAAAGTCAAGCTACCTCTGCTAAGAGATGTCACAAAATGACATTTCTTCAGTGACACTGCTGTGGTGTAGGATTTTTCCTACTTTTTCAGAGACTGTATTTGTCAAAATGATAGATCCTGAAGCTCAAAACACACAGCAAGCCAACTTGAACAGGGGGAAAAAAAAAGACCAATTATTTCTTGACTGGTTATAGTGGAGAAAGAATTAAAACAAACAAAAACGGGGTAAGTACATTAAATTACGTGGTTGACTGTGGATGGAGAACTCAGGGGAAAAAAGCAAATCGCCACTTCATATAACATTATTATCTTACTTTGAAGAAGATATTGATAAGTATTAATATTTAAGCATATCAAAGCATATTAGGAAATAACTCACTTCTTTTACTATTGTCCAAGTTATCAACAGGAGTTGGCTGACATTGTATTTCTTACTTAATACATTTTCTACAAGTTCTGATGAGTATATTTTTTTCTGTAAGTAAAATAAGTTCATTGCTAGGAAATGGCACATGGGATAGAATTACATATAGGATTTATGGTGAATAATGAGAAAAATTGAAGACATTTAATTCGATGTGCCTGATGTTTGTTGAATTTCTGCTGAGCAAAGCTCCCAAAGAAAAAATGAAAATGAGTAAGAGTCCCACATTTCCAGAGTTCCACTGTGTAGAAGAAGAAACATTTATATGCAATGAACTGTAGTTTGTGGAGACCTGATATGCTACTGTAGGCATACTGTTTTCAAACACAAGAAGTAGAGAAATCGGTTCTTCCTAAAACAGGGTTAAAGTTGAGGAGGAATCAAGGTGATAAAAGGGATATTGATTTGGACTTTCAAGTTTGGCAATGGTCAATAGAGTTAGTGACAATTCAGAGGTGTGTCAAAGGGACCAGAGGTAATGCTACGGACGTAGTGGGGGGCAGTGGGACTACAGAGGCTGTAAGAGGGTGTAGGGCTGGAAAGGTAGGCTGGTCTAGACACTGAAGGAGCTCAAATTCTTACCTTGGAATCCAGATGTGGCATTCACAAATTTACAAACTGGGTAAGGTTTTGAAGGGAGGAACAAAATTACGTGACAAATGAGAAAAATACTTCAGATGACAATGAGGAAGATAGAAGGGACTAGAAGGAAATCAGGAGGCGCCTAAGAATGAAATTGGAGATGGAGAAAAAGGAGATGCTTCTTTGGAGAGGGAGTTTCAGAGAACTGACAAAGATTTAGTTGTAGATGCTCAGCGGACATTTAGAAATACAGAAAACGGTGTGTAGGAGAGACCGGGATGGAGCGTTCACGTATTTCAAAACTCTCCTCAGTTCTAGGGTTTCGTATTCTCCGGTGATCGCGGACTGAATCACTTTGATTTTTTTTCTTATCTGCCGTAGCATTATATTGCAAAGCCCATCGCATCATTTCTCCTTTCGTTTTGGGCTGTTGGTCCTTGACTTGTGATGATTAACTCAGCAATGGTTCTCTCAGAAGAGGCTCAGTTACTGCTGTTATCTGGGCTTCCCTTGCAGTGGCCTGTGTCAGGGGAATTTGTTTGGAAAGTAAAAAGTGTATCTCTGTGCTTTTGGCAAATAGAATCAAAACTCTATCTTTCTCTGCTACACTTAACACCCTTTTAACTTCTCAGATTCTTCTAACCTCTTTGGTTTCTGTTTTCTCTCTCTTGAAAGTGCATGAACCCATGTGATTGTATCCTGGCACTTCAACCAAAAACACAAATACTGCATCACAGCAACACTCTGAACTGGACTGTTGTCTCTTAAACGCTGGAGGAAAGGGGGGAAAGAATCTGTGGCACTTGATTTTTAATCTCTTTTTTGTGACTATGTAATTGATTGATGTAGAAAGCATAAATTAGCTTCTTATAAATTTTTTTTTTGCCTCTCTTTTTTAAAAACTTAGGCTAAGTGACACTTGGCACTTTATTGTGTCTAAACTAATGGTACACGACTTAAATAAATATTGTAATATTAATTGCATTAAGTAAGAGATTAAGGTTTCCTTGTGCCTTGGTCTAAGAAAAAAATCTAAACTTGTAAATGACATGCTGAAAAATTAAGAATAAAAGTTATTTCTCAATATCTTCACATTTTGCAGCTCTTGACACATAAAAGTACAATTCTTTTCCTCTATTGCCATATTGTGTTTTGCAGAAAAATCCATATGAAGGCCAGTTATATCCTTCATTACGGTTAATTTTCTAAAACAAAGATTCGTAGTAAAGAGAAACCTGGAGTTCTTAAAACAATTAAAAAGCAAAGAACATCGGGCGCCTGGGTGGCTCAGTGGGTTAAAGCCTCTGCCTTCGGCTCAGGTCATGATCTCAGGGTCCTGGGATCGAGGCCCGCATCGGGCTCTCTGCTCAGCAGGGAGCCTGCTTCCTCCTCTCTCTCTGCCTTGTAATCTCTCTCTCTGTCAAATAAATAAATAAAATCTTTAAAAAAAAAAAAGAAAAAAAAGAAAAAAAAAAAAAGCAAAGAACATCATCCTGAGCTTTGAAATAGAAATTTTTAGTGATACATTTTTTTCTTTTGTTCTAAGTCAGTATGCTCTGATACTATTTATACTTTTTTTTGTTGTTTATAGTGTTTGTTGTTATATTTCCTGATTATTTCAATTTGTATTTTAAGACCTTGAAACGATTCTAGCCTCTCCACAGTACACTGGTGTATTCTGATTAGAAATTGTCGTTTGAATCTGCATTAAATTCAAAATATATATTCACCCTCTTCCTTCATCCGAGGCCTTGATAAGTTTACTTTAAATATGCTGTAATTTACTTCAATAAAAATGCTCTTCTCTGAATTGTAGGACTTAAGGTATACATAGCAATTCTCTTTCAGAAATTGATTATGTAATAATTTAAACACCGTAAGACTAGAACCATATGAAACACGCTCTGTTTATGTGTTGCAAAGAGGTACAGGTTTTACCTGAGGTTCATCCGCCTACACTAGGAATGTTTAAACCATGGAGGATGCTTGCATGTGGCTACAGAAGTCATGATGGAACCAGATTTGCCTCAGGGAGGAGTGAGGAGTTGAGGCAGCCTACTTGTTCCTTAATAGAGTATGTGCAAGGAGATGGGCTATCCAATATATACCACTCACTAGACAACTACATTTGTTTTTAGGTTCAATGGTAAATGGATGGGGCTCTGCATCTGATGAGGATCGTAACTTTTCTAGTCATAGATCTAGTGTAGGTAGCTCCTCAGATGGCGCCATCTTTGCCAGCGGCAGCTTTGCTCAAGCACTGGTGGCAGCAGCAGATAAAGCTGGTTTTAGGCTGGATGGAACCAGCCTTACGAGAACAGGTTGGTAGACTCTGAGTCCACACTCTTTGCATGAGAGAATCTTGTCCTTTAGACACTGAGCTATTTTTCTCCTGTTCTTTCTCCTCGGTGAGTCTGACTGCAGGGCTTTCTGTAATATGCATGACCACAGTTCGGATCCTCAATTACCAGAACTTTCTCCTGATGCTACTTTTGCAGAGCCAAGAATAGGCTCCTACTCACCCCCTACTATCCGTTCTTTCCCTTTCCTTTCACGGCTCTGCTGATTAATTGGAATATGCTTCCCTTTTACGTTATAGCCAAGCTGCAACTGGGATTGCCATTAAATTTTCAATAACTCACACTTGGCAAAATTCTCACACAATCAATAATGGGCCCAGTGATTAAAATTATTCAGCTTTTATCTCCATCACTTTCCTTTGCCCCATTTCTTTCTGCAAATGCATTTTCTGGGAAGGCTTTCTCAGCATGAGGTGAATGGGTCTAAGGCTGTCAGTCTAACAGTTCAAATGGCTGATGATCTTATTAATTGTTTGGCTGTTAAAATTTTAACCCAGTAATTTATTATTTGTTTTAAAGGATGCTAATTAAAGATACACCCACTGCATTTGCAACTTGAATAAAATGATGACTACATGTGTATTACTCTTTGGCCTAATGTAATTTGGGTTTCTGTGAAGAATTGAGTATCAATTATATAATTTTTCACATATCCGATTCTTTTCCCCAAAAGAAATGTGAGATTCATTCTAATAATAGATCAGTAATTTGTATTTGTTTTACTGAAACAAAATAACTTTGGCATGATCCATGCTATTATATGACTGTACTTCTTAAATGCACTTATAAGAAGGTTCTAATATATGAATTAAACAGAGTTACCTTACAGAACAAACTAATGAAGCCTTAAACGTGTTCTTGAAATCTTAATAGTATTCAACTAGTAAAGTGAAGAAAAATGATTTTGACCCTTCACTAAACTCTCAGGTGATAAAACAGAGTCTTGGAAATTTTCTTTGAATTATACCATCAGTATTTCTTTTGAGTATGCATTAGGAATCTTCAAGCGACATAAAAAAATTTTTCCAAGCATTGCAGAGGTTTATTTTTCATATAGCATCCGAACTGAAATATGTTGTAATATAACGGTTATTTGAATTTTCTTGCTTTATAAGGCGTAAGTCAGAAACTTTATGTTGCCTGAGTGCTTTTTGCGGCATAACTATAAGCACAGCAGTGAGAAAGTGCAAGGAAACTAATAAATTAGAAGGCATAAGTGCATTTCTTGCATGTATGCTAATAGCTAATAAAGCATTAAGCAGTATCATGTCACATTGACTTCAGAAAATGTAACTACATACAATAATTTTGTGTGAAGTGAAAACATGCACAAGAGAATAAATACATGCACGTAAACAACCCTCACTTACCATAATAAACATTATAGTAAAATCATAAGATGTTGAACATTTATTAGCTACCCTTTTCACAAAATAAATTTCCCTGCATATGTACTAAACCTCAAGAAAAGGACATAACACAATTTCATTTTTCAATGAGAATTTGGAGTCTGCTCAGATACAATAATATTCATCAGAAAATACCTACTGCACTTTGGATGCGCAAGGTGATTTTAACCGGCTATCTATCCTATACTATACACTAATGTTATTGAGTTTCTGTAAAAGAGGTAGAATTCATCCTGTATTTGTATGGGTGGTAAGGTCAGTTTAATATATGTCTCTGAGCAGACCTTTCATGTAGATTTTCAAATGCAATTACTTCAGGACCTTTTTCTGTACTCAAAGAGAGTTTGTAAGATTCCAAGGATAAAATCTGATTAGGCAAATAAGACAAGTACATAATTTATTTCAGAAGTAACTTCTTTAATTTTAAGAAGTAAAAGCAGCATGAATTTGCATATATCCATGAAAATACCACTAAGTTCATCAAGGTTAAATAAAAATAGAATCAAGAATTATCAAGTTTTTGGTTGGTGGATTTGTTTTATATCCATTTGCTTGAGTTTTTTCCAGTGGGCAGTGTGTTGGTTACTAAAAATTAGATGAAATAAAAGCAACAGGGCATATTTTTTATGGAGATGCACCAGTATTTGGTATCGTCAAATGGCATCTCTAGGCAAGGTTAGAGGTTAGGCTAAGTAAGAGCAGAAATACAAAACAGGCAGAATCACTGCCTTATAACATTCTCTATACCCCATTCCCTTTGTTTTCTTTTTAGGCAAAGCTTTTACCTCCTCTCAAAGACCTCGACCAACCAGTCCATTTTCTACTGACAGTAATACCAGTGCAGCCCTGAGTCAAAGTCAGAGGCCTCGGCCCACTAAAAAACACAAGGGAGGGCGAATGGACCAACAACCAGCTTTGCCTCATCGAAGGGAAGGAATGACAGATGGTAGGTTTGTTTCCTTCTCTCTTGTCTCCTCACTGAAGAGATGCACTCTGTGCAAATCGTTCACTTAGATTAAAGTAGCTGTGGTAGATTAGGCATTGCCTCATTATAGAACAAGGCAGAAAACCTAGCAATACGGTCTTGTTTAAATAAGACACCCTCTTTTCTAACGATCTGGAATGATTTCTGTATTACCAAGCCCCAAGAAATGTATGCCTTACCACTTTTCAATGTTGATCTTGCTGCCTTTCTGGCATTTTCCATTAATGCTTTTTAATGAACATTCTCCTTTGAGGTTAGGAAAGAAAACGCAGGTAGCACTTGCACTTTCCGTGCGTTTCTGATATAAAATTTGGGACATTTCTCACATCAAATTAAGATAACTTAGATGGTATTTCACTCGTGAAAAAGACCATGAGGGGATTTATAATTTAGCAGTTTTTTAATTTCGTGAATTTCAGGGTTAAAAGCATACTACAGATCATCTGGTAGATGGGTCAGCAAACTTTTCCGTAAAAGTCCAGATAGTAAATATTTTTTGTTTTACCTGGCCATACAGTCTCTGTCACGAATACTCTCAAGGCTACCATTGTAGTGTGAGCGGAACCATAGGAAAAAAAGGAAAAAAAAAATGGATGTGACCGATTTCCAAAAACACCTTACTGTTAAACAGGCAGTGGCTGAATTTAGCCCAAGGACCATAGTCTGCTGATCTACTTCAATTCTTTTATTTATGTATAGCATTCAGTCTTTGAGTATTTGCTTAAACACTGCTAATTTAGGAAGCACAATATTACTGGGAAACTGGGAGATGTCCTTGTTCAATAAAGAGTAGTTCATCTCTATAAAGCAGGATTTATTTCCCACATGGTCAACCTAATTCTCATACATTTAAATATAGGGATACAAATATTTAACCTGATGCTTTATTCTAAGGAATATTTATGATTTATGTCAAGAGCCTAGTACAATGCCCAACCTAAAGGTACATTTCTTCCCCCTTCTTAGCACTATCCTTTATAGGCACACTTTATCTCGAGACAGTTCTACTAAACACCAAAAGGATGAACCTAGCCAAGCTTCACATTAGAACAATCTAGGGAGCTCTTAAATTATCCCCTGGGAATTGTGGTTTTGTTTTGTTTTTCCAGATTTTTTTGTATTTCTTTTAAAGAGAGAGGGAGAGCACAGAGGGAGAGTGTGAAACAGACTCCCCGCTGAGCAGAGAGCCTAAAGCAGGGATGCAGGGCTGGATCCCAGGACCCTGAGATCATGACCCAAGCAGAAGGCAGACGCTTAACTGACTCAGCCACCCACACACCCCCTGCGGGTTGTGATTTAATTGTTCTGGGTGAAAGCCAATTATGGATATTTTTAAAGCTCTACAAATTAATCTAATGTGCAGTCAGCATTAAGAAACTATGACAGAGTCCTTAATATTCATTTCAGTCTCTTAGACTTATCATTATAGGACAGAATGAGGCTTAGTTGGGAACGTACTTACTCTTCACTGGTTTGAGGGGGAAGGGTCTGTATCTGGCAGCCATCTTTGTGCTTTCTTTCGTCATTTTATAGTGCAGGGCAGACTTTAAAAGTCAACCATAACTGGTTCTAAAAGCTGTCGGATTTATTTATCTTTCCTTTTACCTTGTTTTCGTTGGGAAGTGTTTCTGTGGAATTGGAGGGTAAGAGGACACTCACAGTTCTGATTCCTTTATAAACAAATATCCTGTGGTGAACGAAAATGCTCACCGCTGCCTTTCTGCCTCAGATGATCTGCAGATTAGCTAAGCATTTAAAACAGCCAATAGCGTTGATCTTATTCCTCTATATAAAAAGGACCACTCCCATTGATATGGTAGTGATAAAACTCAGAATTAATAATTTTGTATAGTTTTCCTGTGTCAGTGTTGTGGAAAGAGAAAAGAATTTTTTTTTTCGAAATGTTTGAAGACTATATCCAGAATATGTGGAAGATAAAAAAATATAAACAAACAAAATAGCACTCCTTTTCTTACTAAAATACTGTTCTTGCAATTTTTTTCAGAAAATCTAGTTAAGACAAGCTGTCTCCTACTCTAAAGCATGATCAAATTATTGCTTCTCTTTCTAAACAAGTAACAGGTCCTTAACTCTTAAAGTTGCCAGCATTTCAAAAGGGGGTTATGGATTATGTGTTGTTGGTAGATATATTTTGGAAGTAGTGATATTGCAAGGGAAATTTTGGCTCCCATGTCTTCCCAAGTTTATGATCCAATGATGTTCTAGTTATGACATGAGGACATTTATTATGGATGGCACTCTGTAGATGATCCTTAACGATGTTGTTATTTTATAGTAAATGTATGTGTCATAGTTTTATATGGTAGAATCCATGCATCAGTAATAATTTTATACTATTTGTATGTAAAATCAAACTGTTCTTTTAGGGAAGACTGCTGTTTCGTAGCACTTAGTGTATAGACGTTTTCACACTAAGACTTTTGCTTGATACATTTTAAAATTATGTTTGGTGAGTAAATTAATCAGGGTAAATTACTGGTAGCTGCTATACCAAACAACTTCTATCCCTCAGTGGCTTAGTACAGCAAGTTTGTTTCTCATGGACACAATAATTTATAAAGGTCAGGTGGCTCTCCTGTAAGTAGTAATGTAAGGATGTGTGCTTTTTCAATATTGGGGGGCCATAATTTTTAAAGTGAGACATTTGTGGCTTATGAGTGAGGGGAAGACAAAATCCGGGTGATCACTTGGGAGATTCTATGGTCAAGCCTGCAAGTGGCACATATCACTTCTTATTTCCTTGACAAGAGCACTGGCACGTGATGTCAGACTACTGACTAGAGTGGGAAAGGAATATTTTCTTGTGCCTAGTAAGAGGAATTGGGAATGGTGAAAAACATCAGTCTCTGTCCAAAAGCAATGCAAAAACCACCACACACATCAAGGAGTCTTCTTCTCCCTTGAAAAAAGACTCTCCTAAGCAGGCACTTGCTCAATCCAAATCTTCTATTCCATTTGCATAAGCTAAAGAATACCCTTTAAAACCAATATATTGATAAATGCTGAAGAAAGAAGGCAGAGAAAGTAGTTTTCTGTCCAAAAACCTTTTTTCCCCGATAGCATTTCCTTCTAGTCTGTTCTCCCTTCATTCCTTGAGTTAGAGAAGGGAATTAGAGAAGGTAGTCTTTCCTCTGCCACAAACTAGCTTGGCCACACTCTAGCTTCACTACAAACTAGCCTGTACCATTAAACAAATTTCTTTATTCACTAATCTATTTATTCCCATACCAAATGATGGGCTGGAAAACAACAGTGAAAGTCCCTGCCTTTCTGGAACTTACATTCTGTTGAGGGAAGATAAAGACCAACACAAATGTATAAGGGAAAATAAAAGTATATAAGATGGTGGCAAATGTTATGGAGAAAAAACCTAGGAAGGAAGGGGAGAAATACCAGGGCGGGGAAGGGGGATCAGCTCTCTTTTAAGTAGAGTCTCAGAGAAGGCTTGACCAAGTAGACGACAGTAGCGAACACTGGAAGATTAAAAGGGAAAGAGCAATACTGGTATGGAGGAAAGGTCATCCCAGGACATGAGAACAGCAAGTGGAAGCCTGAAGCTTATTTGCTGAAAAGTAAGAGAAGCAGTGTGACCCAGGCAGAGAGAACAATAAAATAGAATATGAAGTTAGACAAGTCAGTGAAGGCCAGTGTTTGTACGGTCTTAAGCTTCTGTAAGGACATTGGCTCTTACTTTGAATGGGAAACCACTGAAGGGGTATGTGTGTGTGTGTGTGTGTGTGTGTGCGTGCACGTGCGCGTGTGCGTGTGTGCATGTGCATGTGTGTGTGTGTTTAAGGCAGAGGAGTTACATGATCTTACTTCTGCTCCTATTTTTAAAAAAGCCACTCTAGCTGTTATGTCAGGATAGACTAAATGTGCTTCTGTGTGGAAGCACAGAAACCACATAAGAGGTTGTAGAAGTCATCTAGGCAAGTGATGTTAGAGTTTCCTCCCGAGGTATGATCAGTGGAAGCAATGAGAAAGTTTGAATTCTGGCTATAGCTTGGCAGAACCCACGGGATTTGTTCATGAAATTAACTCGGGCTGTAAAGCAAAAAAGTCAAGGATTACTCCAAAGTCTCGGTCAACTTGTAGAATGCAGTTGCTACTAATTGAGATGATGGACACTACAGAAGAAGCATATCTTGTAGAGGAAGGTCCAGAACTGAGTTTTGATATGTGAGATTTTAGATGCTTTCTAAACATCTAAGTTGAACTCCTCAGTATGGATTTAGAGATGTGAGCCTGGAGTTCATGGAAGGAGAAATCCCAGCTGGAGATGTTTGATTTCTTTTTGCTTTCTTCTTCTTTTTTTTTTTTAACCTGAAAAAGAGAATTAAAATGGCACATATTTCATTGGACTGTTGTGTACCTGACAATAGGAAATCCTCAGTAGACCAGTAAGAGACTTTCTAGTGAATTGATTTAGTTGAAATGAATCAACATGGAAATGAATAATAAATTTAAGTAAACATATTTGATTACATACTTTTATTTTTGCCACAGTCATTCTTAATTTCATCTTTTTTCCAATTTGTTTATTTCAATGTGCATGCCATATTCTTTCTTAGAATATACAAGCTCCAAGTGTATTACTTAATTATGTAACTATATAATCTCAGGTTAAATTAAATGGTAATTAGAATTTTGGCTAGCATAAGTAGATGCCACTTTGGCCATTTTAAAGATGAGGCTGCTTTGATGGAGAATAAAAATCAATGAGCAGATACATTATTTTGAAAGCAAATATAATAATTCCTGCCTTTCCCTACTACTGGCAGTCTTAAGTCCAAACATTCAAATGAAATAATTACTTTACATTTATAATAATACATACTGAAAGGAAGTCAGTTTTGAATATAAAGGAAACATAAACTCATTGGTGGATTATTCTACAAATAGATACCACAATATTGGACTAGCTCTTCATTTTGGAAAAACTGTTCCAAACGCAACTTTATTCTCCCAGATGAAACACTGTTCCCTTCAATAATTAGTAATTCATAATCTAACAAGAGGACATACATAAGAACTGGGAATGCTGCTTCAATGTAAGAACTCCCAAAGCAGGTGCAGAGCAGAGTATTATTGTCAATTCGATGGAGGGCAGTATCATTTTTCTCATTATGAGAGAGTATAAAGCTTCTTAACAAAGTCTTTAAAAAGAACAACTTAGCCTTCCTTAAGGAAGCTATCTTTGGTTCACAAGAAATTCATGCATTTTCCTTTTAAATTTCACAAACAGCATTATTAGAAATAAGAGCACTAATATAACAACAGCATGGGAAACAATGGATGAATATTACATGCAACAGCCCCTATTAATAATATAAATATTAATAATATAAATAATATGATACATAGTACATATGATATTTTATTTCATGAACAAGTAATGTAATCACTGATATTCTAAGGATGAACAGAGAAGTTCGTAATAGTATGCCAGAAAAATTAGAAGGTAATAATCCAAAAGAATGTTTAGAATGTTCAGGAAACTTCACAATCTTCAACAAAGTAATTTTAGAACTAGTATAATGGTCTAAATCATATAATAGAACTAGTAGAATTCTTAAAGAAAGATGAAAGAGGAGACTAAGATCACAGTTGAAGACAATCAAAATATAAAGATGTCATGATCTGAACAGCTAATGAAAGGAAAATGAAAAATTACCTGCACATTTGAACTTTTGATTTTTTCATCTCTTATATTTAATTTAAAGAGCTTTTTTGCAAAGCTATCTATTCTACCACATCTCAAATTTTTATGATGCATTGTCCATTCTAGCACCAGGAAGCATATTCTATCTGTACTCTGAACATTGGTTATTACTTATTAAAATTAATACATTGGAAGATTATAATGTATTAGTTGTAACTCATTAGCTAACTCATGAAACGAACAGCCAGAATTGGTTGTCAGGCAGAATGTTAATTGCATTTAATAAATGTTAGCTTAACCCTTTGACTGTTGCTAAATGTACCACATACATGGGTAAAGGCAGTCATATGTTGCATATGATACGGCATATAGTTCTTAATTTCCCGAGGGCAACATTTCCTATGGAGATTGGCAGGACAGCCGTTATTCTTCCCAGGGCCTTTTATTAACACAGTTACTAGAATATCTAGTCATTTTGTGTCATGATATGTCTACTTTGGGGAGGGGGGGATGGACAGTGGAGAAAATATGGAGAACACATAAATTGCTCTTTATACCTTGAACGTTAGCCTCAATGTGCAATTGAAAACACTTTCCACATATATAGTTGAAATCAGTCGATTTTGTTTCAAAGACACTGTGATCCAAAGATAAGAAAGATCAGTAATATGCATTTTAGATAGAAATAACTGACCTTTGCCCCCCGCAATTACCCCTCCCACCCCCAGATTTCTTTTGCATGAGTGAGACTTTTAGGAGGGCACGGGTTTTTTTCTTCATCTTGAATTAAAACCTGTATTTTTCATTAAATTTTAGTCCATTCTAAACATTATTCACAATTTTTAGATCTTCCACCACCACCAGATCCCCCTCCAGGTCAGGGTTTAAGGCAGCAAATAGGCCCGAGCCAGCATGCTGGTAACGTGGAAAACTCAACAGAGAGAAAAGGAAGCTCTCTGGAGACACCACCAGCATCCAACTTAGAAGACACAAAGAGCTCATTGGATTGTCCAGCTAGAACGTCCCTAGAGTGGCAGCGACAAACCCAAGAATGGATAAACTCCACAGAACGCCAAGAAGATATACGGAAAGCCCTACACAAACAAAGTGTTGGACCAGGTGTGTTCTGCACAGTCCCAAGAAAGTGTGGACTTTTACCTTTTGTTTTCCTACCAGGTATTTTAGAAATGGCAGTTGTTTAAGCTCATCTGAAAAAAGTTTGCCTTGAATCACTAAAAAGTTGGGATTCCTCAGCAAAGTTCACCAACACACACCTTAAGGCTGATTCCCATGAGGATTGTTCCTCAAGTTAACCTCTGCAGAGGGGCCTTTGAGCTCAAGAGACTTCACCTGTATTGTTCAGGAGACAGTTTGATTTTTTTGCCTTTTCATGTTTATATCGAAATGCTTTTAAGACCTCTAAATTTCACCTTACCGTCAATTTAATCCCTGCCTTCAACCAGTTTCATTTTGACTGAAGTAACTAGTCATTTTGAAAGTAGAACTCACTTCAGTCAAATTGTTGAATTCATTGAAATAACAAAGTTGCCCATAAATGTACATAAATATCTCAGGATAGGAAAGGTTAAACTGGGCCTGCACTTTCTCCAACTGGTTAGATTTAGTTGATCGTTAACACTTTGTTGGGATATATTCTTGTTTATAAATCAAGCTTCCTGGAACTGTCATAAAATAAATGTCATCATTTGTGGTTGGATTTTGTTTTGGAAGTGGATGTTGGGGTCTATTGTAGAAATACATTTTCTAGAACATTTCTTCTCATATCGGGATTCATTTTCATTGAGAATTAAAACGTACACACAAACACACACACAACAATATTTGAGAGTTTCTTTACACATTTGTTTTTTAATTTGGACTCAGTCTTTTGTAGATAAATGTCCTCTACGCATGCATTTTCAATAATTTTATGATGTCACAACTTGGTGCTTAAGGTTTTAGAAAATGTAATGTATACAAGAGCCAAAGTATGTCAATTTTAATACCTAGATTTAGTGAAACACTTAGGAAGTTTACGTCATTCAGCCTGTGAGAGAAAAATCACATGATCCTTGCAATTTCGTAAAGACCATTTAAGGAGAGAAATAGTATCACAGTAATAATAGCCCATACCTAGAAGGAAAGAAAGAAAAAAACCAGAAGAGGTAGAGAGAGAGAGAGAAGAAGGAAGAAGGAAAGAAAAAAAGAAAAAAAATGTTTCAAAATATTAGGTATTTAGTTATACACATTGTGTTATTTGTAGAGCTGATACATAAAATATATTTTCATTTATTATTTATTTATGAAAATGTGTATTTCTCTTTTTAAGGAAATACACCATCTTTAAAATAATGTGTTTTTATCCCCAGAAACAACAAAAATTTAGGAAGCCTATTTCAACTCATATATAGTTCTTTATCTAAATTGAGAAAATGTTGCTATAATTTAAAGTGAAACAAAAACCATGTTTCTTCAACATTAATTGAAAAATTTAATTGGAGCCTCACTGAACTCCAGAAATTATACTCATAAATGCTTTTGTTAAATAATATGGTTCATTGTATGCAGCTTCCTTTTATTAATGAATTTAAATTTTGCAAATGATATATAATTGTATTTTTATCCCCAAATTTATTTTTTTAAGATTTTATTTATTTAAGAGAGAGAGAGCATGAACAAGGGGGCAGGAGCAGAGTAAGAGGGAGAAGCAGACTCCCCACTGAGCAGGGAGCCCAACAAGGGCCCTGAGATCATGACCTGAGCAGAAGGCAGATGCTTAACCAACTGAGTCACCCAGGAGTCCCATCCCCAAATTTCTTTTAATTTAATCCTGTTTCAGATCCTATTATCAGAAATGTTGTTTGCACGTGGAAATTTTTTAATATCTGGGCTTATTAAACCTCTTATTTTTAACTTTACTAAAGAGTGAAATGGTAAAATAGCCCATCTTGAACTTAATATTTAAAGTTTGTTTTGCCTCCATGTTGCTGTTCAGCTTAGCATTTTGTGTTTCTTTTTCAGAGGAGACTTTGGTGCCCTACAGCAAGCCCAGTTTCCCATCTCCAGGAGGTCACAGCTCATCAGGAACAGCATCTTCTAAAGGATCCACTGGACCAAGGAAAGCCGAGGTGTTGAGGGGAAGTCACCAGCGCAATGCCAGCGACCTTCTTGACATAGGATATATGGGCTCAAATAGTCAAGGACAGTTTACAGGTGAATTATGTAAGTGCTTTAGAACACTTAAAAGGCTCTGGTGATTTAGAACAAGTAGTGGGTTAATAATGTAGGGGAAAAAGTTTCCTTGACCCTCTTAGGGTCCCTGGCCTGGTGAGAATTTAACTGATAAACACAGATTAACAAATTTTGTTGAATTTTTACGTGTCCATGGGTGACTTCAGAAGAGCATGAAGACTGAAAGAAGTGACAGAGCAGAAAACTTTTATGTCTTTTAGACAAAGAAACCATAAATTTATGAAGATTTTATGAGACCAAGGGGTTTGGGTAGGGGAGTGGTCAATGGCAAAGAAGTAACTGGGAAGATAAGTGTTAGTTTAACAAGGTTTGTTTGCACAGGTTTCTCCCTGTCTCTGGGAATAAGAACGTCTTCCTTCCTCTGATAGAGGGAGGGTGACTTTCATGTGGGAGTTTTATGACCTATTTCAGAGAAGAAGAGCGAAGGGGGAGGAGAGAGGTCAGAGTGAACTTCCTCCCTCTGTTGGTTTCTCAGACTCCTTCAGATTTCAACATATAGTATGCCAAGGTGTCATATTTTGGGGTAGCACATCCTGAAATTCATCAATAATATCGGGACAATATACAAATTTCAGAATGGTAGAAATCATGCCTTGCTGTGAGAAAAAAACCAATTACAACTTTTAGAAATAGAGCATTGCTATTTACAGCTGTCTATTAAATAAATATTTCTTCTATTCCAAGTCTGATTTACACTATGCAAAGATTGTCTATATTTAGGCAATTAATCTTCATATTTATAAGTTAATTAAGTACAGTCTACTTCTTAGTTTTCTTTGCCTTTTAAAGTACCTCAGGAATTCCTCATTCCCTAGTTGCTCTTCATTTATTATCATTATTATTATTTTTTAGATTTGGGCAGTTGACCTTGTAAAGTTGATTTTTTATTATAACAACATATTTTATAAATAAATTTCTTTTTGACTAAAGAGCCAGCATTGATATGATAATTAATCTATAAAAATAAAATACCAGGCAACAGAGAAAGATAGCATGTCACAGTATGTCACAGGAAGAAGCACTGAGTTCTTTGTGTTAATTTTTTTCGTGAAATCACCAATTCTGCTATCTGATGTCAGAATCATACTTGTTGAATATTTTCACCACTTGTTTGAATTCACGTTAAAAGCACTGCTGAAGGAATAGCCCTGGGTTCCAGTCTTCTCAACCCAGAGCAAGTCAACTACCTTCCTAATCTCTCTACTTGCTGATCTAAAAACATGGCATTACCGTTATGCTTACATCACAGACTGGAGGGTGCCATGAAATAATGAAAAGTAAAAGTACTTTCAAGCTGTAGAGTTCTTTATTGACTAGACTTAGCATTCTTGTTGTCTATTGCTAATCTGATTATTATTAAGGTGAGTTTATAATTTGTAATTTGATTCATGACTGCTTAGATTTTGCTTTGACTTTTATTTTAGTGTAACTATAAACTCACAGGAGACGTGCAGAGATAGCTCTATGGGGATTTTAAATCTCCAAATTTTATGTTTCTTTCTTTCTCTTCCCATCACTAGGATTCCTACCTTTACACACTCGCAAAATCCATCTGATGGGGTTATTTTCATTTATTATCTGTTCGCTTGGCTTTTTGTGGTGCTGATCAGGATGAAAGACTGCTTAATGTCAGTGCAAACTTATTTCTGATTTTTTTCATCTCTTTGTAGAGTAACTGAGAGGAGACATGCAAAGCTGCTCTGAAGGACCACCAGGTCTGAACTCATGGAAGTGATGACACTAACAGTGCAATGAACAATTTCTTTATTTATGTACTATTAAAAGAACTGTAAATGCAATGTATAGACACACAGCCACACATATCCCACAGATATTTTACTTGTGTTCTTCTCTTAAGTACACCACCCACCTTAACTCTTTCTTGTCAGGAGTATATAAAAAAGAAAGAAAAGAAAACTCGCCCTCCAGGAAGAAAAGGATTTTCCTCTGTATATAATTTCTTTTGTGTATTGCTATGCAAGCTCACTCTTTTTAGCTCTGTTCATACTATTGTCTGTTTTTATTGGTCTGTTGTACTATATGTGAATTAATAGGCTGTGGTGCCATATATTAACTTTTAATTGTGTAACTTTTATGTTTAAATTTTGCACTGCAATTTTATTTGGTGATAAGCACAAATCTCTACTCCTCGTGACATGAAGAACAAGACTGAATGTGAAGGGAGTTTCTGTACTGTAAGCTAGGCTGGATATGCTGGTTGGAACCAATCACATTAGAGGGTTTGCAGTGGGGGTGTAGAAATAGAAAGATGCAAGGGAACAGTGGTGTTGGCAAAGTCTTCTTTGAATATCAGGGACTGAGTCAATAAAAAGAAAAGCAGAAAGGTGGCTTTTACTATTGAGGAAAAGCAGGGGTCAAAGAAAGAAATTTAAGTCCTAAGGCTAAATAGGCATTACGATATACAGAATAGCAAAGATGTACTAAGCTTGCTAAAAAAAAAAAAAAAAAAAAAAAAAAAAAAAAAAGAAATTAAGGTTATATGTAGAATCAACTTAACCTGTCATTGTAATTGACCCATCTGAGAATTATAACAAGCAAAAGGAAATTAAGGTGTTTCACAAGAGCTGTGTTTATATTACAGTTTTTTAAAAAAGCATTTTCTGAATTACCATAATTAATCTCTCCAACTCATTAAGTCAGAGTATAATATGAAGTTCCCCAAGGAAACAAACAAAATGAACTCTAGAATATCTAGCAAATAGTTAAAGAGGCAATTTATTATTAGGACATACTCAGGCTGCTTCCAAATGCAAAAATTCTATTGCAATATCTCGTTTCATCTTTCTAATACATGTACAGTACACACTAGAGGATAGAGCTGCATCACTTAAATTTATGACTTTGAAAAAATAATGCAGTCTATAGACAATTTTGTGTTTTATTTGGTTAAGAAGTGAAGTTTATGCCACAAATGTATAGCCAAATTGTAAGTGCTTACAAAGCAGTGCTCAGAGTATGTTCAGTTCACAGTAAGTAGACTTTATTGGAATAAACATTTTATGGTACATTCTCAGAAATTGGCTACCAGCTAAAAGATGTTTGACCCATTTTGAATGAGTAAATTGAAAACAAAAATTTTAAAGGAGAAAAATGCATGTTTATACACTTTTTAAATAAAACCAAACCTCGTTAAGTGGACATTAATAACAGTGTCCTGCCTCATTTGTTTCCACGACTTTGAGAACAAGAAATTCCTGAACATCAGTCATGTATGGTCAAAATGAATATGACTTTGAAATATACATCAGCCACTGTACATGTATAGTTGAGCAGTCAAGTAGAAGAGAACTTCCCTGAAATTCCCACTTGTGACATTTTTTCTGTGTTACCTCCACAACTATAAATTCTATTTCTAGTTATACTTTCTCATGTTTTTCCTATGATATGTTCAGTAGGTGGTACTTTGAAAAATGTTCAATGTGATTATTAGAATCAATTCTAAAATATAGGACCCGCTTGAACGACAATTCTTACTCCCATGTATTCTCGGCTCAGTCACAAATTCTGTATCATATTGTTATAACAAAGGGATAACAGAATTCATTTTTTCTATCTTTTTTGTTCCCTGAGACTGCATCAACACAGGCAAGAGTGGAGGAATGTAATGTTCTTTATGGGCCCCAACCTCTTTCGGTGCAATGTAACTCTCATTTCTTCTTCACCGAAAAGAAAAAATATTCTGAGACACACTTATTAAATGCGTTACCAACTTTCTACCACCAGTGCCTGAATTTTAATGCAGTTTGATTTCTCTGGGTCAGATTGTCTAGGGAAGATGGAAAGATCCTGTGAAGAATGACTACATACAATTCACAACTGTAGGATGTGAGGAATTTAATTTTTATTTATGCAGTTCCCTACATCACCTCTTTATATTTAAAAGCAAACGAAGTTTTGTTCATTTGTGTTCCCTCTTTATGCTTCTCTGTAACCCACTTTAGATTAAAGCTTTAATTCATTACATTTATTACACATAGATGTTGATCCCTAATGTGACAAATAAACCAAGACATCAATATAGAGTATAGGTATGAAAGAGACTTCTGGAATAATGTAGGACATAGCATCATATCTTCCTGATTATTTTCAGTGTATAAAACATAACCATTTTGGTTAGATTTTGGCAGTACAGACCTTATGGTTACTTGGAATGTTCTTTTAAAACATTCCACATTCCCTATTAAGTCTAGTTTTATATTTAAATTGGTCAGTAAAATCTTGCATTCAATATATCATCCTCACACAGATACAGAGCAAGATAAAAATGCTGTGGTTATCCAAATGAATTCAGGAATCTTATCCAAAACTCAAAAGCTTTTGTCCACTTACGATATGTAAGAAGCTTCTAATCAGTATGTCAGAATGGTAGTAGAAGAATACAAACATATATAAGACCGCCCATAATTTTTTTCATTTTGTACCCCATTGAATGAATGGGGTTAGAAATTCACTGAGCTCAGTCCTCTGCAGGTGCACACGAGGTCTGCATAACTTGTCAGAAGGAAATCTGGGTAGGAGAGAATACAAACTCACCTTGCACTCACAGGCTATGCTACTGTGCAGTCAAGCCCCAAACAACACAGCTCCATTCTCAACATGCCACATCTCCACTGGGAAAAAGCCAATCAGCACCCCAACTCAGGTATGCCTCGGAGTGTGCAGGCAGAGTCGGCCCACCCCTTTCCAGAACTTTTCCATGCCATATGTAAAGTGGGATTCTCCAGGGGCTTGAAAACAACGGATTCCTTCACAGGATTTGAATCCAGTTCGGGGGAGCATATAGGAAAATCAAAACCAACATTTAAGGTGTCCTACAACCAAAGGGAAGTAAAAACATTGCAAGTATGCTTGTTCTAAATAACAAAACAGATAAAACGGTGTCCTGTGTCCTCGCTTAATGCTCTGGGCATTTAAATATATCTTCAGTGGGATTCAAGTTGAAAGTTTGTATCAGCTCTGATAGAACACCTCCAAATTTCTATTCAACAAATTTATGGAACTGTCCATTGACAACTTAATTATACGAATACCGACAAGCTCTAAACTGTGGTTTATCTTTGCCACTGGAAAGTGATTGTGTGTCAGTATTAAAGATATGAAGAACCATGACATTCACTAATTTGTACATCTACTTCTGTGCATTGTATTTATAAAGTTACATGACGAGAATTGGTGTAAAGCAACGTCTTTCCACATTATCTTAGAGATGAAGTTACTTTTATTTTGCTTCTCTATAATGTGTACTTCGAATGAAATCCCCATACCTTTTTTTCGTTGAAGTTCGATTTACTAATTTTTCTTATCTCATCGTTTTCAAAAGCATTTATTGTAACTTTAAAGTGTTGCAAGATAAGGGATTTTGTGGCCGTGGGTAGACTTTTTATACTTTGTTTTATAGATGGACTTTTTTTTAACTAGTCTGTTTAAGTCACCAAACAGCGTCCAAAATCTTAATGTGTTTCATTTGATGTTGTTAGATCGGAAAAGAAATTGGCATAAAATTGCTTAATAGTGTTGTCAAAGAATTGTGTATTGTGTACTCACTGGGAAAAAATAAAATATATTCACATTTCAAATTTGTAAAAAAGCCATTTATGTAAAACAGACTTGCCTACAGAAAAATCAAACACAGACCACTCTGTCACTTTTGTAACTCTACATTGATATTTTGTGACCAAATGCATAATCTGATTTTCTCCTTTGGTAGTGGGTTGGGTGGTGATAATTAGAAATTGACATTGACTTACAGTAGTGACTAAACTGATGACACTGATGAAGAATATAAAAAGCATTTGAAATTATAGCTGCCACTCTCTACGCCCTGCTCTCCAGATCTGATCTTCCCCAGCCCATAAAGACTTTCAGGTAGATAGAATACAAACTTCTCATCTACAAAATTACCTTCAAAAATGATTCTTTCAATATAAGTAAGTATGAGAATTGGAAGAAAGTGGGTATTTCTTAATTGCCTTAGAATAGCTAATGATAACTTTTGCTAAGATGATGGATGTTGAAAAGTTGTATTAGGGACTGGGTGGAAAAGAGAAATTCCCTATTTTATTGTACTTCATGAATATTTCATTCTCTTTCACTAAGTACAATTACAGGATCAAATTATTTCTAAAAATAAAAGAAGTTCATGTATTCTTTAAGATAATATAGTAATAGTAAAAATGAAATAAAAAAACTACTGAACTCTAAAACAGTTTATTTAAAAATAGTTTTAAAGCACAGGGTAAGTGGATAATACACTTCAGAGTTTCATTTAATTTAGATTAACAATAGGAAAATAAAACAGTATTAGATGAATTACAAATAATGTTGCATTAATATAATACAGTGGCATAATACATGTGATTAAAGACAAATACGTCATTACCAAAATGATAAATAGTAGAGGAAGTACAAAACAATCATTGCTTTATTGAATCTGGGTGCATTATAGAAACACCTACAGATGGCAAAAGAGCAAAATTATCGGAAAGATTTATTAAAGTAATACATTGTGCTCTCTTATTACATATTAGCTATATAAAAGATATACCAGTGGTGCAGGAAAGCATGGTAACAAGAAGTAACATTTAATGCCCTCAATTTGTGAAAGTATATTTTTTATCTTCCAAAGAGAAGATCAGCCAAGTTCATGCTAAATTTCACTTCATAACAGAGATGTGAAATAAAACTGCAATAACCGAAAAGCCAATTGCAAGAATTCACAAGAAAAGACACATAGAAAGACTTAGTAAGGCGGGAAGATAAGCTGTCTCCAAAAGGTTTCAAGGGCTCTTTTATCTCGATGAATTTAGTGCAGTCTTGGTTTCCGCTCTCAGTCTCAGAGGGAGTTTTCTTCAGGCCCAGAGAAGGAATTTGGTATAAGAGAGGGTTGCAAAACCGTCAAGATTCTGAAAGACACTCAAGACAATTTGTAAAACTGTGTGTGACCCGTCTTTGTATCTTCCAGCCCACATGCTTTCTCCAAGCAGCAGTCAAGCTCCTAGAAATATACATATTCAGTGACCTTGGCAATTAATCAGAGAAAGGCACTTGTGGTTTGTGATTCAAAAACAGTATTGGGGAGCAGGTCAATGTCCAAGCTAAGGAATTTGCAGGCCGCTGTCACTGCCCTCAGATCATGACACCATACATCCTTTGTCTATAACATGTCTATAAAATGCTTCTAGGTAGTGGACAACTTGTTTGGAGAATTTTTACACAATGTGTCTCTAGACAACATTTATGAATAATTTGTTTCTGACAAACGGCTTGTTTTTTGTTTGTTTGTTTTGGTTATTTATTCATTCATTTTGCAAGCTAGTACTGAGACATTGTGCTAAGAATCATACAGAATGGTTAAAACAGAAATAGCTTTTGCCTTCATAAATAGATGAATATCTTCTGTGAAGTAGGGCCCTGAGATCTGGGGAAGTATCTTTTCGATGAATGTTTTTGAGCTAAGCGGAAAGAGGCAATAAGCAAGGCTTCCAAATACATTGACAAGCGCAATAAAATCTGCAATAGTTTCATTCATACCCCCTCACCCTGTCCTATTCTCCATATTCTAGTCTTTCTCAAAATAGTCTATGGAATTTTAATAGGTATTTTTAAAATAAAGAAGAATACAGCAGGCGAACACGTAAAGAGATTTCTTTACTACTTGACTTCTTTTCGAGTTTGCTCGAATTGTATATGGCATAGAACCCGTGGTCCTGAGGCATCCTATGGACCTGGTAGTCTGTGACAACCACTTCAAGAAATACTCCCTTAGAAACCTCATTCTGTCCCTAGGCTCTACATTAGTGGCCCCCAAACCCCTGCTGTGGTTTTGTCTTTTTCTTGCTGTAGTTTTTTAAATCAATATCAGTTCATGAGAGAGAAACGTGCGAATCTCAGGTATTCTGTGGAGATAACAGAAAAGGTGTTCAGTGAGAAATTGCATTATCCTTCCCACTTATGACAGAGTTTAAGTACTTAATTGAGATCAGTGTTCGGCACTTGAGCACCAGGGATGATTGCATTATGTTCTTTAGCTTTTCCACAATCCTTTTCTCTACTGTTAAGTCTCCAAATCATCAGACTAAAACTAAAGCAGGAAAATACACTCATTGTCTCCCTCCTCCCAACTTCCAACTCCCAAAAGTATAATTTAATCTCTTTTGAGACTCTTCTATGATTATTGCAACTTCAAATGGAAGTTTGATAAAAATAATTTAAAAAATAGCAAAACAAATAACAAAAAATTTTGTGGCTCACACAAAATTTAGGGAGAGAGGACTTAATGATTTCTCGGTAAGACAATATGGAACTAAGTCCTGGTGGAAAGCAAAATGGAGTAAATTACTCATGATGAAAATCAGTATACTCAGAAGTAGATAAATATAAAATTACAGAAGAGAAATTGAGGATTACCATTATATGAACTTTCATTGACATTAAGTATAAAAGAATATGATATAAGAGAAATTAAAGTGAAATGGGGGGAGTTGGGATTTAAATTTACTTAATTAATTTTGAGATGGTAGATGAATGCAATCAATAGGTTAAAATGCCCCAACACAGGTGATTTGAGAGTAATTGCTGGTGGGTAATGGTTATTCTAATAAAAAAGATGGAACAGGCAAATGGAAGCAGCCTCTAAAAAGAGACATAAATGGAGAGTAGCATTCAGCTTAAAAAGAGGGATTAAAACATTTCAATAAAGTGCAAGCATTTCTTGTGCAAGTAATTATCCGTCAAGGATTAAGCCCTATTTTCATTAATGTTGATGATATTCATTTTTTCCTGGCATTTTCCTGGCATTTAAAGTATTCTACAACTATGCCTAAAATATATAACACAAACACCCTTACACATATGACAACAAATATAAAGAACTTCGTGACCTTAATATTTAATACCATATAATTCTTAATAACATCATTTGAATAGTTATTATTTAAAAGGTTAAAATTTATAATGACGTTAAGAACTGTTTTCATCAGTGAATCTCAAGTAGAAAGGTATTTTGAGTCTGCCTTAATAATAAGCCAAATAAAAAGAATTATATACTTAAAATGTATCATATAGCCAATACATGGAGTAGAAAATTCATACATCCATGCATATAAACATATAAATACACATATATAAATTCAATTCAGCAGAATCTAAGGTACGATGAGTAGATTCATAGACTATGGAAAAGAGACACTAACAAAGATTGTGGGGGTCAAGACAGGCATTCCAGACAGAATAATGCTTCCAATAATTTCTATTTCTCTGGACGAATTATATATGTATTTATATGTATGCATACATATAATAATGTGCATTTATGTTTATATATGCACTTATATTTGCATATATGTATACATATGCTCATTTATATATATTTATATGTATACATATACTCATGTATACATATAAATATATGTATTATGTACATCACATATATAATACATTCATATGTATATACGAAGGAACAGATATTTTGTCATTTGAGTGACCAAATGTTTTATGAGACTGACGTGCTGCCCACTGCACTAAGAAGGCGATTGAGTGACCAATTGTTTTAAAACGAATAAACAAATATTGTATACATGGTGTTTTGCTTGGCACAGTATAATGGGGCCTGGCAATAACAAATCATTCAATATCATTATGAACTAGTTGGAGGCAATATAAGGCATAGAGTGAACATTATATTAGAAGTAGAAAGGAAGCAAATCATATATGATCGTGAGTGTTGAAGAAATCAATTTCGGGAGTTGACAGGGAGGAGGGAGCACAGAGGTTTGGTGTGGGTGGGTGAGATTTCAGTGTTAAAAGGGACTGAGTTGAGGGAAGGATTCACAGATGATAGCCTGGTGGAAGGGAAGCTGACAGGATACAGTCTCCAGCCCACAGGAAACTGCAGTCTGATGAAAGAACCAGTGAACTGAGCCAACAACTCTTATTTGGTGGAATCCCAAATATGATAAGTGCGTGCAGAGTGTTACCATAGTGTATGGAAGGTGGGTACCTAATTCAGACTCTAGGAGTTAAGATAGGCATCCCAGACCGAGTAATACCTCAGTCTCTATCCTCCCTAGACAAAGAAGATAGGGCTTCACTTCCCCTAGACAAGAGCATGGGGACTTACTGATACAGCATAGTAAATATAGACTAGTAAATGGTAAGTGGAATAGTCAATGGTAGGGCATGTTTGGAAAGCAACAATAGAACAAAGATACAGGGGAGAAAGGGTGAATGGAGTGAAAAGATGTAGAGTAAGAATGCCTCGATTTAGTGCAGACCTAAAGGAACACAAAAAGTCTCCTATGTCCCCTTCACAATCTTCCTTTTCCATTCTGGGGAGGTAAGCTCATCTCATTCTCACAGGGGAGTTATGCTTTTGTAAACGGGAAAATTCAATTCTATCTCTAAATTCTATGTATCCAAACTTGCCATGCATGCGGTAAGTGTCCCAATAAAGAATGCCATATAAGCTGAAATCTACAAGCTAAATAAATATCGTAATTATAATACAGTGTGAAATATTCCCACTTAGAAAGTGTATGGTTTCATATAAACAATAACAGGAACTACCAGACACAAGCAGAATGAGACCAATTATGATTAATACAATACAACCCCAAGTGGGGCAGAGCTACTTTCTACACATACCCAGTTGAAGGCAGTAGAGCCAAACCAGACCCCAGGGCTCAAATAGGAACTTCATTAGGGAAAATTAAGAGCAATACACAATGCTGATAAATCTTGCAACAATAATCTGCCTGAGGACTGACTACAAAAGGAGCACCAACAAATAAAACTATATCCTGCAAAGAATACACAAATGAAAACAAGGATAATAATGTGCAATAAAACTTCGTAGGGAAAAATAGATTTGAAAGCAAATCTTGGTCTTCCTGTCTTTCCTCCCTCCCATTCTGCCTTCCCCCAGGATCCTAATGAGTTGTTGATTATCTCTTTTTAAAGACCAACTACAGAAAAGCTTAGAAACATGAAAAATAATTAGAGCATAAGACTAAGTATGGATAATTATGAAATGGCAAAATATAATTAATCACCCATTCCCTGCAAATGTCTCTTCTAAAATGACTAGTTTTAAAACGCACAAGAACTTTAATTTTGTAATACCCATGCACACTCATAAACATACATATACAAATAGCATGCAAAACCGTGTGCTGACAAAATAAACTTGCTATAAGACTTAGGAGCAACATTCAACACACTCTAGAACACGGGTTTGCTCAATTAGCTCCCTAGGCATAAACTATACCTGCTCCACACTTTGTTTGATACCATTCCTTAGTTAGAGCTTGTCATCATGGATTTCAACTTTTCCGTGTCTGAATTTAGTGCTATTAGAGATGACTTTTTTCCCCCTTGAAGACATGTATATTTATTTTCCTAACCATCTGAGACTTGAGAGAGGGTTTCTAAATAAAGATTGTGAAATATTTAAAAATGTACCCCACTAAAACACCATGTCTTATACTCCTTTTGCAACTGCCAGTTTCTGACACAACAGTGAATTGAAGGGCTGCCTCAATATTGAATTGATTTGAATATCCTGGCACCCACTGAATTATTTTACCACATTAAGTTGAATGGCATTGTGACTTTTCTTGTAAAAGCATTCATTCCATTTGACTAAGTACCCCAAGAGCTTAAAGTCTAAACATTTTGCAAAATAAGCTAATTAGTAGTGGAAAGAGAATAGAAGGCAACAAAAATGTGTTTAGAAGCTAACAGGGTTGTTGAGCCATAAGTTTATACTTAAACCCACCTAAGAGGAGCAAAAGGTCCTATTGCATCATTTTACCTCTTTATGTCATAGTAAACAGCATGAAGCTCCTCTGAAGAGACAAACAGATTTATTCTGTGAAAATCTCAAGTAAGCAAAAATTGAGCAGATTTTTTGTATACATGGTGAGTAAGCCAGCAGCACTATCTTCAGCTGCAGCTTTGCACAAGTCAGAGGACTATTTTTCAAAGAGATCATTTTTTAATATAAACCCTTTATAAAAGCTGAGGATTGAAGTCACAGTAAATATTACCTTATTCAGGGCAATTTTATTGGTGGTGTTAAACTGTAGGCAGTAGACCAGTGTTTTTTACCTGGAGAGGTCAATCCACTTAAGCAACATATACTTAGGGAGCAAATAGAGTCAATATTTTCCTGTGAGAAGATCCTTGCATCATCTTAAGCATTTAGCAAATGCATGAGTATTGCATTACATGGAAAAAATTGTCCATGAGCTAAAAATGATTCCTTCATGTGCTCCCACAAAAGAACATCTCACTGAAGGAATTCAGCTATGCTATAGAATATGCACTATGTTAGTTGGGGCCACCAGCAGTCACTCAATAGACTCTCAGGAAACGAGACACTCATCAATTAAATGAGTGAAACTATGTTTCTCCATATAGGTGTTGATGAATGGGCCCTTTTCCTCAGTAGCAATTATCAGGGAAAACTAGGCAACAGGTTTCAGCCTTCTTAACATTTCAATTCTGGTTTTCTTGTTTACTATAATAAATATGTATTTTCCCCATAATTGTCAATCCCAATTCTTAAGGTTCATATTAAAAACAAAGGGTATAAGAAAAAAATACAATTTTTATTAAAAATATTGTCATTAGAGTACTCCATGTATCAGATAATGCTTTTGGATGCAAGAAATAGAATATGCCCCAAAGAAAATACTTTAAAAATAGAGACTTAAGGGGCACCTGGGTGGCTCAGTTGGTTGGGCATCTGTCTTTGGCTCAGGTCATGATCTCAGGTCCTGGGATTGAGTTCCACATCTGGCTCGGTGCTCAGCCGGGAGTCTGCTTCTCCCTCTCACTCTACCTCTCCTCCCCACTTGTGTTCTCTCTCTCAAATAAATAAATAAAATAGTTAAAAAATCCAAAAAAAAAAAAAAACCCACCAAACCATACAGACTTAATATAACTTAACAAGTTGTCAATGTATAAATAGTGTCAGACCACTCTCAATGAATGAGTTGGCAACAAAATAAATGTAATTAATTGTGGAATAATTTTGCCCCAATCCTACCCACTCTTTCTCATTAAATGAAGGGAAAAAATGGCATAGAGTTTTAAAACTATGTTCAAAACATTTTTTTTTCATTTAGAGATAGAGTCATACAAAAGGAGACTCATCTGTGATGTTGATTATTTTCAAGTAATCATGTTTTATACAGATTCTGAAATATCCCAGTGGAAATAGGTATTTTAAGATCTTTCCAGATTTATGTGGATCTTCAGACATTCTAGAAAAGATGGAGTTAGTGGACTCTCAGATGGAACAGACAATGAATAATAATTAAATAAAGTGTTTAATGTGGACAGCCTAGTGGTTCTCAAAGTATCTTTTCAGTACCCTGGGTGTCCTGGAGACATTTTCAGAGAGACTGTGAGATCAATGCTATTTTTTATTATAATACTAAAATATTGTCTTTTCCATTGAATCTATCTTTACAATGATAGTGCAAAAGTAGAAGTAGGTCAAACTGTTAGTCCTTGAACACAAATCAAGTTAATAGCACCAAACTGTACTGGTAGTCATTGTATTCTTCACTGTACCCACTGCATTAGTTGCTAGGCCTACCATAGCAAAGTATCACAGACTAGATGACTCAAAAACAGAAATTCATTTCCTCACAGTTCTGGGTACTAGAACTCCAAAGTCAAAATATTGGCAGTGTTAGTTTCTTCTGAGCCCTCTCTCCGTGGCTTATGGAAAGCTGATTACTTCTTATGTCTTTATATGGTCCTCCCTCTGCATCTTAATATCCTCCTCTTATAAGGACAGAAGTCATATTGGATTAAGGTCCACCCTGATATCCTCATTTTAACTTAATTACCTCTTTAAAGACCTTATCTCTAAATACAGTCACATTTTGAGGTAGAGGACACAGGTATTTTGGAGGCGACAGAATTCAGCCCATGATTTTCGCTGTCACACAATTCCCTTTAAAAAGAAGAAAATAAAATTTGATGAAGCAGTATAAAGTATTGACTTATTAAATCTAGGGCACCTGGGTGGCTCAGTCATTAAGTGTCTCCCTTTGGTTCAGGTCATGATCCCAGGGTCCTGGGATTGAACTCCTCATCGGGCTCCCTGCTCACGGGAAGCCTGCTTCTCCTTCTCCCTCTGACACTCCCCCTGCTTGTGTTCCCTGTCTCACTGTGTCTCTCCGTCAAATAAATAAATAAAAATCTCCAAAAAAAAAATTGTTTTTAAATAAATAAATAAAAGATAAATCTCAACCCCTGAGTATATATCTTTTTAATATTATGAGTGATGAAGTGGATGGGAAGTACCCATGTAGCACTTCTGTTTCACACCAACATATGAGTGGGAGTTCCAAGATAAAACATGTGTTTTTAAAATAGAACATATTTAGGGCGCCTGGGTGGCTCAGTGGGTTAAAGCCGCTGCCTTCGGCTCAGGTCATGATCCCAGAGTCCTGGGATCGAGGCCCACATCCGGCTCTCTGCTCAGCAGGGATCCTGCTTCCTCCTCTCTCCTCTCTCTCTGCCTGCCTCTCTGCCTACTTGTAATCTCTCTGTGTCAAANCAAAAATGAAAGATGTGAGTCTAACACTTTAAGCAAAGATGAGAGTATTATTAATGATGACATTTGAGCTTTCAAGCAAAAATTAGCATTTTTGAAAACTTACATGGTTTTCATGTACCATAAATTTGACAACTTCCTAATACTTAACAGCATTTCTAGTAACACTGGTAATGATATTGGTATATATGATTTTTGATATTATGTAACAAAATGAGCCAACAGTTGGAAGCTCTGCATAACTCAATGAGTCAATATTTTCCAAATGGCCAGAGCATGATACTTAAAGTCTTATGTAGACAAAGGATCTATTCAAAGTGCATTATAGAGTAATGGATTTTAATGTAACAGAGTTTTAAAAGTTCACTGATACGGTTTCAGATTTTACATTGCAACCTAATTTCAGAAAAATTCCATTTGTCAAGTTTTATATATTATCAGAAAAAGACTATCCATTGTTATCTGAAAGGACTATTAAAATACTCTTCCTTTCCAACTACATGTCTTTATAAGGCAGAATAGAAGAGCAGGTGTGCCTGGCTCTTGCAGGATTCTTCTGCTGAGGCAATGGAAGAAGCATATATTTCTGGGGGTGAAGTTACAAGACTCTGGAGATGCCATGGGCCTGGATGACTCAGTGAGTAGTTGGAGCAGAGTCTCAGGATGGGCATGTGCCATTTAGTGAACAGGATTAGCTATACAATTTCCCAATGCAAATGTGATTGTACTGAATGAATGCCATTGAATTGTACATTTAAAAAGGGCAAAGTTCATGTTACATTTATTTTTACAATTAAAAACAAAACAAAACAAAACACCCTTTGAAGAATACCAAGATGATGACAGCAGTTAAACCAAACATTGGCCCTTTTTGAGCCTGGAGTCCTGTGTGACTGCCTATCTTGCAGGCCCATGAAGTTGGCTTTGTTAGAAAGGAATAAACCTTCATTGTATTAAACCATTGGGATTTTATTGTTATTTATTATCACAGCATCACCTGACATATCCTGAATAATAAAAAGCTGAAGAAGGCTTAACTAAAGAAATAAATTTCTAAACTGATATCCAGAGAATAAATAGGAATTAACAAAGTGAGTAAAAGAGAAGACTTGGTCAAGGAGAAGGAATGGCAAGGGTTCCTGGGTGGCTCAGCCCATTAAGTGACTGTCTTTGGCTCAGGTCGTGATCCCAGGGTCCTGGGATTGAGCCCCACATTGGGCTCCCTCTTCTCCCTCTCCTGCTTCTCCCTCTCCCTCTGCCTGCTGCTCCCCCTACTTGTGCTCTCTCTCTCTCTCTGTCAAATAAATATATAAAATTTTTAAGAAAAAAAAAAGAAAAAAAGGAGATGGAATGACATATGCGACATATGTTAACACCCCTAGTAAGGAGAATTAATCACAAACAGCGTAATGATACACCATTGGCCGGCTATTGCTATTGACCCTCCAAATACTCTTCACCATCCAGCTTTCTGCCCCCAGGAGCTGACCTGTATCAGTTTTAACAATGGATTCCCTTAACTTTGGCTTATAGTTAGATTCAGCCACTGGAAAGTGCTGAACTTTTTTTATTATTATTTATTTTATTTTATTTTATTCTTTTTTTAAAGCTGAGGAGAAAATAAAGAAACCAGTACATTTATTTCTCTGGCCCTCTCTATGGGGTACTCTCAGGTAATGCCTAGGTAATGCCCTTCCACTTTAGGTCTTCTCCAAAAGGATCTTTCTTCCCAGGTTCCATAACCACTTCTATCCCACAATCCCTTTGGTCCTAAGGATGGTAGCACTTTTTGGTTGTAGTATTCACATATTTGTAAATAGTTTCTTCATTGAGCCCTCATTGAGTTATCTTGTTTTAAGAGGCACCATATTGTTCCCATTTGGGCCCAGTATGATAATGCCAGTATCAGAGAGTGCAAGAAAGAATATGGCTTGAGGTGTGTTTAGAGAACAATGTAAAGTCCAGGTGCACGTGGGTATGTGGAGCAGTTTTGCCCATCCTTTTTTAAGAGAAGCCACTGAAATACATGCTGGAAGCATATTAGGAACGTAGGTAACTTGTTAGAAGAAAGCTATCAGTACGTACTACATTTGAAGAAAAATACAACATAGACTCTATTCCAGCGGATATATTAATCCTTGCATCCTACATATTTAAATCCATTTTTTTTCTGCAAAGTCAATCACAAAACTCTTGTCATTAGTCTGTACATAGAATTATAATATATATGAGTTAGAGAATAATGTAACTAGCTCAGCTGCCTTCTCTATAGAAGAACAAAAGTGTATAATCAGTCTAGAAGGACAACCCTAAAGGTAAGAGGGCACATGTTTTTAGGTTTAATTATTTCTAAATCTAGGTAATTACCCATAATTTCAAAGTAAATCTCAATTACATTACCCAGTTTATATTTTTCTCATTCCTGTAAAGAAATTTGCATCATACTTCTGTTATAGTTAGAAAAAGAATTGTGATAGCTACCAGTTGAATCACAGATTTGTACCTCATTGTGGCTAATAATGGTACCTAATTAGAATAACCTGACTAGCGAGAATAATTGGTTACCACCTGGAATAATTTATTATAATAAAAGGAAATCGTGCTATCTATTCATGTCCATTCATGTCCATTTACTAAACCCCAGAAATACTTGTTTCCTTTTCATCAAGTTGTGTTTTAGAAAAAGTTGCATGTTGTATACAGTCCTTCTAGGAACCGAACTCTGACCCTTCCTCCCACAATCATATGTGGAGATCCAAACTCCCAAGATGATTGTATTTGGAGATCAGGCCTTCAAGAAGTAATTGAAGTTAAATGAGGTCGTAAGGGTAGGGCCCTAATCCAGTAGGATGGGTAGGCTTATAAGAAGAGTAGAAGAGTAGAAAAGAAGTATGCGACAGAGGAAAGGTCATGTGAGGAAATAGCATGAAAGGAGCTGTCTGCAAGCCAAGGAGAGATCTCTCCCCAGAAACCAGCCCTGCTGGACCTAGATCTGAGACTTCCAGCCTCCAGAATTGTGAGAAATAAATTTTTATCATTTAAACCACCCCATCTATGGTATTTGTTATGACAGCCCAAGCTAACTAATACAAACTTTAGGAGTGAGAAGTGGAGTGCTACTGTAACAGATACCCATAAACAAGGAAGTGCCTTTGGAACTGCATACTGGGTAGAGGTTGGAAGAGTTTTGAGGTACATGCTAGAAAAACCCAAGATTGAGAAGAAGGAACTGTTGACAGGAATGTGGATGCTAAAGGTAATTTTGGTGGGAGTTCAAAAAAACAGGGGGGAGCTGGAGAGAAAGTTCCCATCTTCTTAGAGAATATATAAATAATCATGGACAGAATGTTGGTCAAAATATGAGTGTAAAGACCATTTTGGTGAGATCTTAGATGGAAAGGAGAAGTATGGTTTTCCCAGAAAAGCACATGTCTGGTGACATCTATGAGGAGTTTTTTGGGGACAGAATTGGCAGGGCCCCCATTTTGTGGGTTGTAACATGACCAAAGTGAAGGAGTTGGGCAGTTTTGAGGTCTGCCTTGGCAGAATGTGATGTTCCCTGGATCCAAAGAGATTGAAGGGGAACAATTAGGCAGGGGGCACTAGGGAATCTAACTGATATTCCCTGTGGTTGTGTGGCCATCATGCAAATTTGTGCATGTAAGCGTAGTTTAATGGCTGAAAAGCGGGGTCCCAAGATGAGTGGGTTGGTGGCATGTAAGGTTTGAAATCTGTTTGAGACTGCTGTAGATAATCTAAGGCTGCCTGAGGCATATTAGCTTTGGGTTACAGTGTAGACTAAGGAGACCTTTATTGATATCCATTCTTATTTTTCTTTAAATATGGAACACTTGATGAATTTGTGTGTCATCCTTGTGCAGAAACTATGCTAATCTCTGTATCATTCTAATTTTAGTGTATGTGCTGCCAGAGCAAGCACTCAGTGTCCATTCTTTAGGGAGGGCCCAGGAAGTGGATCCAGGTCCCCCCCAGAGGCATCTATGCATAGCCAACAATTGGAGGAATAGGTCGAATTGGCTATTTAGAGGAGGTATTGTGTCTCTTTAGGGGAGCCTTAGTATTACCAGTGGAAAGTGACAGCATACAACATAAGAAAAGAAGAGGGGTCATATTTCACAGTGGGCTGGTCTTTTTGCCATTTAAGTTTAGAGCCAATTATGTGAGCATAGAAATCCATGTTTAGGATGTGATATATACCAAAAGAAGGTTACAATGAGAAAGACAAAGATTAACCCCAAAGGGGTTGATGATTGTATTGTGAGAGCAAGACATCAAGGGCAGGGGCAGCTCCAGGTAAGTATGATCCAGGTCAGATGATTTCTGACCAAGTAATTTCAGAGAGGTAACCCTGAAGGAAAAGGCTGAGAATGAAGTCTTGGAATTGGGAAGGAGAAATCATGGAATTTGGGGGAGGAAAGTGTCTAGGGAGTTTTTCTAAGATAGTATCATAGGAAGATTGAATACATGAGAATGGAGATTGACCAGATTCATGGGCCTCTAGACTTCTGGGTGTATAGCACCTGAGTCTCATTTGAGTAACAGATGTAGATCTCCAAACACTCACAGCTGTACTTGGTGGATGGCTCCTCATCTGTGGACTAAGCTGTCTTGATTCTGGAAAGATGGATCCACAGGGAGAAACCATGAAATTTTACCGCTGTTGGAGTAGCCAGGAGAGCTCAATAGGGTACAGTCCAGACAGGTTCAAGTGACTTTTTGTCCTGTGAAAGAGTCTTAAAGTATACCCAATCCCCGGATGTAAGTTTTGGATATATGTTACCTGAGAAAGAGGGGTAGGTCAGGTTTTCAACTGCACTGGTTTTGGTGGTCATTAATGGTAGAGACAGTTTGCCCTAGGGATATAACATACTGTGTGAGATGGTGGCTTTCAGGGTCTAATAAAAGATTTGTCTGCGGGCAAGTTCTCCCATAAAGAACCTCGAATTGACTGAGATGGGTTGTGGATTTGGGGGTGATATGTGACCTTAATAATGCAAAGGGAAGGACTCCTGGGTGGCTCAGTCATTAATCATCCACCTTCAGTTCAGGTCATGATTCCAGGGTTCTGGGATCGAGCCCTGCATTGGGCTCACACTGCTCAGTGGGAGCCTGCTTCTCCCTCTGCCCCTCACCCTGCTTGTGATTCCCCTCTCACTATATCTCTCTTTGTCAAATAAATAAAATCTTAAAAAAAAAAAAGGCAAAGGAGGGTGAGCCAAGCTTTTTGCATTTCATGCATAAGTTCAGTGAGGAGCCTTTTTATGGTTTGGTTGGTCCTTTCTACCTTATGGGAGGACTGTGGGTGCCATGCTGCCTACAGATGGTATTTTCTCTGGAGGACTTCGCTAACTCCCTGTGTTATTTGAAAGACAAAAGCTAGGCCCTTGTCTGACTGTAAAGAGTGGGGAAGCCCAAAACTGGAAAGGATATGATCAAGGAGCTAGAGTGGGGACCATCGAAGCCCTATCTGTTTTAATGGGAAAGGCTTCAGTCCATCCCATAAAGGTGTCTACAAATACCAATAGATACCTGAACCCTTTGCAGTGAGATATGTTCTTAAAATCTATCTCCCAATTCTCCCCTGGTAGACTCCCTCATCTACAGATAGGTGGAAGAAGTGGGGGAGGTTTATGGCGCCCTCTGGTGTGATGGGACAACAGGTAGAACATACCTGGGAGATCGCCTGCACCGTTGGGGAGATGTCCTAAGTTGCCTGATGCAAGTTATGAAGAAATTTCCATTGTAACGTTCCCAAAAGTAACAGTTTATTAAGGGCGCCTTGCAGCCAAACTTCTGGAGTATGGGAAAGCCCTTTTTAAGTATCCATTGGGTTTCTTCTGAGTATATTGTGGGGAAAAGGGATTCAGATTGGCAACCAAAGTGGCTTGAAGGGGCAGCCTGGAGACTGCCTTTGCTTGTCTGTCAGCTCTGTCGTTTCCAACAGAGACTGAGTCATTATCCTTTTGATGCATCTTGCAATAAATAATGGTTATTTGGGCAAGGAGAATAACTGTCTCTAGCAAGGCCAAAATTTCATAGGCATGTTTAACTGGGGTATTTTTGGGTTGTGAGGAGGCCCCCCTCTCTCTAAATAGCAGCATGGGCATGGACTGCATAGAAGGCAGAAGCTGAACTGATGTATAGGTTTAGTTTCATTTTTATGCCCAGTTGGGGGGCTCGGGTAAGAGCAATTAGTTCTGCCTTTTGTGCTGAGGTAGTGGCACCTGGCAGAGGTCTGGACTCGATAATTTCAGGTAAGCTAACAACACACACCCGGAGACTCGTAGTCCTGCTCTGAAGCTGCTGCCATCCATGACTCATGGCAGCGTCCAGGTTATTTACAGACATATCCTGAAGAGCTGGCCTGGACCTGCAAGTCAAATCTATAGTTTCTTGGCAAGAAGTTTCCAAAGGAGCATTTGTTGTGGGATTTGGCAGTAAGATGGTAGGCTTTAGGGTCTGACATGGCCTAATAGTTCTGGTGTTTCTAATAAAAGGATTTGGTATTTTGTAATTCTACTATTAGAGATCCAGTGAGATGCCCTAGAATTAAGTTGTCCCGATAGGGTGTATAAACAGTTATGTCTCATCCCAAGGTTAATTTAGAGGCCTCTCCTCTCAGTAGGACCATGGATACCAGTGCTCGGAGGCAGGGAGGCCATCCCTGAGCCACACAGTCTAGATTCTTGGGTGGGTACGTGACAAGACATGGGTAAGGTCCCGGCATTTGGATCAAGACTCCAAGGTCAGCGCTCCTGGTTTCATGTACATATAAGAAGGGCTTTTGGAGGTCTGGCAGGGCTAAGCTGGGGCTATTGTTAAGTGCCTGTTTGAGGGCCCCCAAAGCTTGTGTTGTTTGAGAGCTTCACTCCAAAATCTCCTCCTCAGGTCCCCTCAGGGCCTCATTAAGAAGCTTTGTTATTAATCCAAATTGGGGTATCCATGTTCAATAGAACCCAGCCATACCCAAAAAGGAACATAGCTGCTGTTTTGTAGAGGGAACTTTCATATGTAAAATGAGACCATTTACATTGAGTATGCAGAACAATGTATGGGTACATTGAGATGCAGAAGAAAGGATCTTTTAGATCCAACACAGTATACCAAAGAGGGTCCGAGGAGATCAAACCTAGTGGGGGATAAGAGTTAGGAACAATCCGGTGAACAGGGTAACAGCCTCATTGATGGCCCTTCGGTCCTGTACCATTCCGTATGGGCCATTGGCCTGTTTTATTGCTTCAGTGGGGGTATTGCAAGGTGAAGTGCAGCAGCGCAGAAGTGTTGTTGCTAAGAATTTTCGTGTGAATGGCTGTAGACCCCATCTGGTCTCTGGAGATAAGGGGTACTAGGATTTTCTGAAAGCAGGGTGAGAAATGAGGATCTTTAAGTTGTATCCTTATGGGAGTCGCTGATAGAGAGCACCCTAGAATGGAGGTGCTCCATACCTGTTGGAAAATGGAGAGACCTTGATGTTTGAAGGGGCAGAAGGCTCAGAGGACAAGAATGCCAGCAGGGGGCAGTCAACCTCAGAAAGGCAAAGATCAGTTTGTACCTTTGTCATTATGTCCCTTCCAATTACAATGGAATGGAGTAAACAAGAAAGGAGGGGGTAAAGTTATTGTTACCCAAAGAACAAGTTAATGGGGAAGTGAAACGTCCCCTCTTTGGGTACCCATCTCTTGCTGGTGACGAAAATAGAGGACTGGAAGTGATGCCTGAGTATTTGATAAGGGCAGAATAAGTGGCTTCTGAATTTACTAGAAATTCAATTTTGTGTTGTGCCACATTTAGGTTTACCTGAGGCTCTGCCATAAAGATGGAGAAATGGGGCACCTGGGTGGCTCAGTGGGTTAAAGCCCCTGCCTTCGGCTCAGGTCATGATCCCAGGTCCTGGGATGGAGGCCCATATCGGGCTCCCTGCTCAGCGGTGAGCCTGCTTCCTCCCCTCTCTGCCTGCCTCTCTGCCTACTTGTGATCTGTCTCTCTCTCTCTCTGTCAAGTAAATAAAAAAAAAATAATAAAAAAAATAGATGGAGAACATGGGAGCCCGCGCAGCCTCTGGGCCCCATCAAAAGAGAGAAGATCATCCTCCCCTCCTCCACTAGGTTCTTATCGTTGAGGTACAGAATTAAGGCAGCTGTCAGTTGCCTGGAGCGGACTTAGCTTAAGGCTGTGGATTACCTGGGATGGTCTACACTCGGGGCTTTCGAGCCTGGGATGACCCTCCCGCCTGTGGGGAGGTAGGGCAGTCCATTCTCCAATGCTCTGGTTGTTTGCAGGCCGGGCAAGGCCATGACAGTGGGGGCTCTGACACTTCTAGGCCAGATGCCCCCTGGAGACAATGGAAGCAGGCTTGAGGAGCTCCTGGGGTGTGAGGAAGCTTAGCAGCTCCCACGTGTAATGGCTTTGCCCCTGCGTGGACAAAGAGAAGGGCGGGGAGCTAGTGATAGCTGCAGCCCTACATCGGGCTTGCTGCTTGTCTCTCTGCTCCCTTTTAGCCCCCAAGGCTGCCTCCAGGTTTTTGAAGATCTTGAAAGCAGTATCCAGAAGTGTGGGGAAGGGGCTCTGAGGTCCCGATTGACCTTTTGAAGGCTTTGTCTGATATCAGAAGAGGCTTGGCTGATGAAATGCTTTGCTAATGTTGCCATGCTCTCTGGGCCCTCAGGATCTGGGTTAGTGTGCTTTCTCATGGCCTCCACTAAGCAAGAATGAAATAAAGCAGGATTTTCATTTGGACTTTGGCTTATTTCTTTAAGCTTTGTATAATTTACAGGTTTTATGACTGCTTTTTGCATGGCCTCAATTAGGCAAATTATCATGCTGATTAATTCTGCCAGGGTCTCCTGCCTGATAATCTGATCTAGTGTTGGCTTTGGGCCTGCCTGGACCCCCAACACAGTGTGGTCAGGGAAACAGGTGTGGGCCTCATCAGCCCAGCTCTGAGCCAGAGACCAGACACGGGATCTTTCCTCATGGGTACAGCATGTGGTAAAGATGATTTGAATGTCCTGCCAGGTGAGATCAAAGGTAATTATGAAGCTTCCGAATTCCTTAATGAAATGGGAAGGATCTCGGCTAAAGGAACCAAGTTTTGTTTCTATCTGAGACAGATCAGACACTGGAAAGGGAATGTGGACCCTAATGGTCCCCACATTCCCATTCACTACTTCACAGAGGAGCATGACATTTTGTGAAGAAATAGAAGTCAAGTCCTTAGGCTCATAGTTAAAGAAAGATAGGTGTGGGATGGGGAGAGGGGGCATTGGTAGGGTGGTGGCACGGTGGTGGCAACGGCAGGGGCCCCTAGGGCATTAGTAGGATCCAGGAGAGCTTCTGGGTCTTCAGGAGGAGGAGCAAGATCATGGGGTGGAATAAAAGAGGGGTCATCTAGAATGTTCACAAGGTCAGATGGACCACGAAACTGAGCAAGACACATTCTACATTTTTTTTTTGCTGAGGTCAGGGTTTGGGGACAATGCCACAGAGGCTTGTATATATAAAACTTCTCATCTTTCAGAGGAGTTCTGGTAAAAGAGGGGTCAAGCTGGAAATACTATTCTAAGAAACCATTCCATGGAGAGGGCATGCCTCTTGATCTGGGAGTTTATACTGAGGCCAGGAAACATTACATAAGAAGATGAGAAATTTTCCACAGGCCTTAGGAGTCAAATTTATTGCAGTTGTTAGGAACACAGCCCAAGAGTGAGTTCAAAAGAATAGAGAGGGCTTGTCCCATAGTGGAAAGACCAACTGCCAATTCCCAAAGGGGCATTTCACCAAAGGGAATGGAGCTCCAGCTAGTGTTTGCAGTTTCAGGTAGGGTATCTCACTGACCTGAAAAAGTCCTGGACATTATGTGGGGTGACTAACTCTACCAGAGTGTCCCACCAAGGAGAGGGTCATGACCAATGGCAACAGCAATCCCTGCTGGGACATCCTCTGCAACAGGGAAAGAGGACACCGGTTGGCTGAAAAGGGGAGGAGGGAGGACTCAGCACTCAGACTCATAAGAATGTATTTTGACAGTAGATCAAGATGGCAGCTGGATCTGTGGGGACAAAGGAAAAAAAGGCGGGGGTGCAAAAGAAGCAAGGTGGCTGAGAGTCAGCTCAGGAAAGGGTCCCAACAGAGTCTGTAATGTGGGAAGATTTGCCCTGGACAAGACAGTCATGCTACACAGTGGGAATGGAGACCTCAGGGGACAGAGTGGGAGAGGAGAGAAGAGGGTCCTTCACCCTCACAGTCATGGACAATCCCACTGTTTGCCCTCAGACTTTCAGACCACACTGGGGAGCCGCCCTGGCCAGAGACCTTCAGTTGTCTGAGGAGTATGAGGGTTATACTGTTTAAAGGCCAAAAAGGGAAATGAGAGGGAGGGAAGGATCCCTCCAGAGGGCAAGGCTGGTCCCCCACCCCTACCGCACCCCGGGACTTCAGATCCTCACCAAGGAGTAACTTCAGCTGGGGGTCAGCAGTTCCACAAGGAGGCAGTCCACTGAGGAAACGTTCTGAGAAATTCCCAAAGAATCCAGGGACAGTCCTGGGCCAGAAGAGGGTTCCTGTATAGGCTACCAAATGTGGGGTGACAGATTGGGTGGCAGCTGGTGGGGCGGGCAGTGAAAGAATTCACCGGAGGCAGAACAAAGCACATAGAAGTTTACTGACTATACTGCAAGGGAACAGCAGGCAGGACAGCAGAGGAGAGAGTCTGCCATGAGGCAGTGGGGGTGAGGGGCTGTAGTTAAAGGGGGAAAGTGAGGAGGTATGGGAACGTATGGATTTTCCTTTTTTGGTGCCTGGTTGTAAGTAGCCCATTGGTCAGCTAGGGCTTATGGATATTTTGAGGTGGCTCACCTTATGAGCCTGTTTGTATTCAGCCCTATGGTGGCCATGGGCCCTTTTACCTCATCCGGATCTCCACTGCTCAGGCCTATTGTCCAAAAGGGGGCCTCTTCAAGCATGAGGCAAGATTTGAATCAGCTATCTCAATAGAAGGCAGGATCAGGGACAGGATTATACCAGCAGAAACACAGACCAAGGGAAATAGAGAAAACAGGAAGAATTGAAGGAAGGCTGCAAACATGTGTGTTAGACTTTGAGAAAAAGGAAGGTTGACTCCAGAGTCAGTTCAGAGATCATGAAGGATGCCACTCCCACCAGAGTCCCGGGGGCAAGCCTGCTTCCTCCTCCTTTTCAGTGGACAAGGAGGCCACTGGTGCTAACAGTGTGAGTAAGGTCCCGGCGGAGAGCTGTGTGGGTTGGGCCAGGCTGCAGAAACAAAGGAGGGAGGATGCCCTTAAGAGTCATGGGGTGACTCAGCAGGCCTGGAAGGCAGTGCATTAAAGCAAGGAGGATTATTTCTGAGTTTTAAGATTGAATGGAATTTGCACTCCAAGGCTTTGAACTAGCTTGGGGCCTGTCACCTATTTCTTTTTTCCAGTTTCTCTTCAGAATGAAAATGTCCCTCCTACACCTCTCCTACCATTGTAGTTTGGAAGTACCTAATCTATCTGGTTTCACAGGTTCACAGCGAAAGACAAATTCTGCCTTCAGGATGAATCATACCGTGAATCTCATTCGTACCTGATTTAGAGGATATTCAGAAGGGACTTTGAACTTGAGAATGTAGACTTGATGCTGCAACGAGTTAAGATTTTCGATTTTGAGGTAAAATGAATGTATTTTGCATGTGAAAAATACATAAACTTTAAGCTACAAAATGAATTCCCACCCACAATTTGTTTGGATATGGGGCCTTTAAGAGGTAATTGAAGTTAAATAAGGTCATGTGGGTGGTGCCCTAATGTGACAGGACTGTTGGCTTTATAACAGGAAGAGACCTCTTTCTCTCTCCCTCTTCTCTTTCTCTCACTCTCTCCCTCTCTCTCCTTATGCCTCAGAGGGAAGGCCATGTGAGGAAGCTGCTGAAGGCGGCTATCTGAAAACCTGGAGGAAAAGTTCTCTTCTAGGAACCAAATCTGCCAGCACCTTGATGTGGAGCTTCAAGCCTCTGGAACTGTGAGAAAATAAATTTCTGCTGTTTAATCCACACAGGTTGTGGTATTTTGTTACGGCAGCCCGAGCTGGCTAAGACAAGACTCATTTTAAAACTAGGTAATCAAAGAGAAAAAGAAATTCTTGTCTCCCCTGCCTTAACATACATCCTATGCAGCTTTTTTTGTTGTTGTTGCTAACTGAATTCAGTTTGGGTCAGAAACCTGGGTTTTAGGGGATTGGATAAAGCAGGAACAAAATAACGTAAGGCCCTGGCACTCCTGTTTTGTAGGCCAGATGGTTAATGGTGCTACTGCAGGACTCTCCACGAAGACTATTGTTATGATATGAATCATTTGGCAGGAGCTTTGCTTCTCCTCCACCAGTTGCCAGGGCAACTCGAGTATTGATTGCTGTCTTTTTGCTTCCGTTCGTTGCCTTTGCTCTATCTTGGGAGTTTGCTGACATCCATCTAAAGGAGGTGATACGGTTGTGTGGTGTGTGAGTGTGTGTATAGGAGCTTGAGAGTAAGCTACTTCTTCACATGCATTAATTCGACCCATGTTTGTTTTTGTTCCTGTATGACGAGTAGAACACTACCTCTATTTGGACGTTTTCAAGGCCATGCTGAGGCACTGCTAAAGGTCCCCGATTTAATGGCAGATAGAGTTTTCTGGAAGAATGAAACATACTGTTAACAGTGTTCTCACTTCGGCATTCGTTATGCTCCAAGTTCTCACGAAGATCATCTAGAGGAAGGCGTGTGGGCTTACAAGTCAAAGAAACTTACAGCTCTGGCTCCACCTGTAAATAGCCAAATAGTTTTGCACATTGTCGGTTAGTCTTCCTCGGGCTCATTGATTCTTGAAATATTGCTCAAGGACCCACAGAACGTCAGATGCCGTTGAGAACTGCCCTAGATTTCTGTACCCAGATCAGAGCCTCGTTTTCCCAGAAAGAGGGACTCTTTGTGGCAGGTACAACAGAGAGCTGAGATACTTATCAGATCCAACAAATGCCAGGCAGAGAGAACAGTTTACCAGGGGAGTGCTGAGGCGGACGCGGCAGAAACCCAGAGGCGGAGACTCACCTTTGCAGGCATGTCCGCCACGTCCGCCACGTCCGCCACGTCCGCCACGTTCAGCACGTCCAGCACGTCCAGCACGTCCGCAATTTTTGAGAAGAGGGTGGGTTGTCTTTGCAGGAACTTCCTGTTTTGCAGCTTCAAGAATGTGAGGGAACTGAAGTAACAAATCAGTATTAATGCTAATACAACCTCTGTGGAGTCTATGGGGAACCTGAATGGGGCCATACAAATTATATACAAAATTATCATTAACATACAAGAAATATCTAATGAATGTGGGTACAGACAGCTATGAGGACATGAAAAGGTTTGGAATTTATAATAACTCATGGAGGATTTGGGGAAGGATCCAATAGGAGAGGCTATGGTTCATCATTTTCTTAAAGGTAGGATAACACATTTCATACAAGGAAGGAGAAAGTATTTTAAAAGGGTTGGTGTATGAAAAGGCATGGAAAAAATAATCATGGCTCTGTGGGAGAACATATCAGTTAGGAATGTTACCCATTGCAAGTAATAAAAAAAAGTCAGTAAGAATAGTTTAAACAAAGAAAAGTTTGTTTTTATCATATACGAAGAAAACTCATAACAAACCTTTGCTGGATATGGTTCAGGGAATAGGGTATGTCTTTCCTTTATGGTACCAAGGTGGCTGCTGGAGCTCCAAATATCACACATATACTTCAGTCAAGAGGAGGGAAAAAAACAGATTGGCCCTACCACCCATCCTATTTTACCTGGCAAGATAGAGCATTGCTAGACCCCTTCCTCCCTTCTCCTATGACTTAAGCTAGAAGTCACACTTTCCCTTTCAGCTTCCCCTGTCTCCCTGCCACTTCTTTTAGCAACAAGGCAGTCTGGGAAAGCAAATATTAACTGAGAACATTGCTGTATTGGGAAAAACCCCAAAGAATCCTGTTACGAAGAATAAAGGATGAACCAACAGAGAATAGGAAAAAATGACATATGGCTGGAAAATACAGTCTTTGTATGGGAGGCAGAGAGAGCTTCAAAATGAGGCCTAGAAGTAAAGTTGTAGTCTGATTTTAAAAGCCCCTTTTAACTATACTTACAAGTTTTTGGTTTCTTGAAATAGGGAAGAGACTAATACTCATTTAACTTCAAGATTCTGTGAGATCCCTTGTCAGTAATCTCTAACATTTTCTAGAGTGTCCTAATCCGAACATTAGCAGTTTTCTCTTACTCATTAACTTGCTGCTTGCCCTGTTGTCCCTAAAACCTAATAAATGTAGAACAGGAACACATCTTCCTCCTCTTTCTTCTTCATCATGTCAATACTAGGACTTTGCCCACATAAGGATTAATATAACCAATAGTTACAGCGAAACAAAAGTTAAGAGCAGAGCAACTGCACGTGATAGAGATTTACGCAGCATCAAGGAGAAGCAATAGGATGAGCGAAGGACCCAGAGGCAAAAACTTCTGTTCAAGTCCTGACTGTCACAGATGAGCTGTTTGGCTTCATGCAACTCTGTCTCTCGGCTGGTATCATGGAGGAAAAGCTAAAATAATACAATGGAACTAGTAAAATCTAGAATTCCTTCTAGTTCTATGATTATTTGTTGATCCATTTCCTTTAGCTCCTCCTAGTAGGCACATACACTATGGCTGTACTTTTTTAAGGACTTATAGAATGAGATTTAATGGGGGGAAAAGTCAAGGCAAAAAAGTGCCTCATTAGGAGATAATATGGATCTCCAACTTAAATAGATTTATAATCCTTGTGCAGCTGACAATTTTGCTATAAAGGAGCCCATTAAACAATATCCTCTTAGTTTGGGGTCTTAACATTTCTATGAATTTAGTTTCTCTTTCTTCACCATCCTACGTTTTGAGGTCTTGGGTTTTCGGGTAATTCCGTTGTTTCCTTCAGAGCACATTGCTGCCCATTAAGCTTGGAGCTGCAGCCTTCATGTTTCTAGACAGTCACAAATATCTTTAAATGCCTTTCAGGCATGACTGTGCTTATAAGAATGAGGAGGTTTTGCAATTGGGTTCAGGGAACTAATGACCTCTCTGTCATTTATCATCAATAAGCCCTTGACAATAGCACACGTAGGCACTCTGCTGGACACAGATGCCAAGCTAGTCTACTCAACTAGCATCCATGCTCTGTTGTTTATTGCTCTTCTTGGATCATTTCCTTTATTTAATTTTGGCAACTTACCAAAGTTAAAGAAGATATTTGCTGCTGTTGTGGCTGAGATCAGCCCACTTGTCAAACAAACTGATTGTGAGATTTGGGGGGAACTTCTCAGTGCCAGGGACCAAAGACAACAATGTTCACTGATGGAGAAAATCTTTATTGCTGTGAATATCGAGCCTGCTGTTGTTGCGGGAGAACTGTGACATTTTTCTAACTGGATTGCATCTGCACTTTTAAAAGACAGACAACTAGAGTATCACTGGAGATAATAGGATCTGGGACTGGAAAGCCTTCATATTTTATTAGGGCTACATTGATCCTATTTCTTTAAGTCACTGGAGTGTTATTTCACATTCCAGTGTCTGCATAACTGTATTGCCTTTGTTTCTCAGTTCCATTTAAAATTCCCTGGCATATCAAGGCTAGTGAATGTCAGTGAAGATAACTATCAACATGTAATAACTTCCAACTACAGGAACGTGTAGCTTGAAAACACTTAAATGAACAGGTCTTTCTGTAATAAGTGGGAGCCAAGGGAGGACAAATTAACTCCAACCACTCTGTGTATGTCAGATTTCATTTGAGTTTTGACTGCATATAGACATAGACGTTCACTGCAGATGGTCAAAGAACTGGGGTGTATTCCAGTGAATAATAAGGCTACATAAACCAAGTAAGAGGCTGATTGCCTACATTATAGAAAACTTTTGTATCAACCAGCCTTAAAATCACGTAGGAACCAGGAAAAGATATAACTCAAATTGGAACTATAAGGAAATCCTATAATGACAACTTAATTTACTATCTTGCTAGAACTCTGTTTTGGTTGTCTGTTGTTGCATAAGAAACCATGACAAACTGAATGGTTTTAAGCAACGATTTATTATTTCCTTTACTGGTTCTCTGAGTTTCTTATGAGATTGCGGTCAGATGTTGGAAGGGTCTGGACTCTTTCGAAGGTTCAATTGGAACATTGAAGAATGAACATACAAGATGTCTTCTTCAATCACAGGTGTATCATCTGTATCATCAGCTCAGGACTCCCCATGCATCTTTCCCTCCATTCTCCTTCCCCAGATGAATAACTTGAGCTTCCATAGAACATAGTAGTCTGAGGGAGCAGGCTTTCCCTGGAGTATTCATTTCAAGAGACAAAGATAGAACCCACAAGAGTTCTTATGACCTAGCATCAGAAGTCAGACAGTATTATTTCTGTTATATATTATTTATTTATAAGTGAATCATAAGAGTCAGCCCAGATTCCAGGGAAGGGAATTATAAAGGGCATAAATATTAGGAGCCTTGGTCCTTTGAGGTTCATCTTTAGAGAATAGATACCAGAATCTAACAAGTTCACTACTTAAGTGAATTGTTATAATTTACTCTGGGTTGAGTACTACATTAAGTACTTTTATTTATTTATTTATTTTTTAAAAGATTATTTATTTATTTATTTCACAGAGGGAGAGAGATCACAAGGAGNTCTGGGCTGAGTACTACATTAAGTACTTTTAAATAGATTTTCTCTTCTAATCTTTACAAGAATCCTGTGAGTTATGTAGGATTATTATCTTCATTTTGTAGATAAATTAATTGATTCAAGTATTTATTGATGGCAACTCTGTAGCAGACTGTGGTAGACAGAATTCTAAGATGGCTTCCATGGTCTCTGCCCCATGGTGTTACTCTTGGGACTATGTTATATAACCTGGCAAAAGGGATTTTGCAGATTTAATTGAGTTTCCAAATCATTTAACCTTGTTATAGAGAAATATTAACTCCAACTACTCTGTGTGTATGTCAGATTTAATTTGACTTTTGACTGAACATAGCTATAGACATTCCATCACAGTTGGCCAAGGAACTTGAATGTATTCCAATAAACAATAAGTTTACAGAAACCAAATGAGAGACAGATACCTTACATCATGGAGAGGCTTCATATCAACCAGCTTCAGAATCATATATGAACTAGGTTTTTAAACAGTAGGTGAGACTAACCTGATCTCACAAGGCTTTTCTCCAGTTGGTAGCAGAAAGGAAAGTCAGAAACATGAAGTACTTGAAGGACTCAAAGGGTCATGGCTGACCTCGAAGATAGAAGACATGTGCAAACTGAAGAATAGCCTTTAGGAGCTCTGAGTGCTCCCTGGCTAATAGCCAACAAGGAGACAGGGACTTTAGTTCTATAGTAGCAAGGAACTAAATTCTGCCAACAACCTAACTGAACTTTGAATTGGATTCTTCCCAAGAATATCAACATGAGTTCTCTCTAGCTGTAATTTTTATTTTCTCTTTGTAAACCCTTAAGCAGAGCACCCAGTTGAGTCTGCCTGGGTTTCTGACCTGTAGAACTTGAGCCAATAAGTGAGGTTTTTTTAAAGAATTTATTTATTTATTTGACAGGGAGAGAGTGAGAGAGCACGAGCAGGGGAGGAGCAGCAGAGGGAGAATGAGAACCAGGCTCCCCGCTGAGCAGGGAGCCTGACACGGGGCTCAATCCTAGGACTCTGGGATCATGACCTGAGTTGAAAACAGACATTTAACTGACTGAGACACCCAGGCACCGCCCTCCCCCCCAGCTTTTTTTTTGAAGTCATTAAATTGTAGTGTTTTGTTATATAGCAATGGGAAACTAATTTGGTAACTAGAAGAATTGTCTTGATATCATACCCTTGCTTGACCTTCCTTCTTTTCAAGTCCTATTCCCCCAATTATATACCTATTTCTTTTTTCAGTTATTTCTTTCTAATAACTCTGTTTCATACAAATCTTATCTCAGAATATGATTCTGGGGATCTAACACAGTTGTTAACAGAGGTGGTTTAGGAAATAGATGGCCAGAAGGGAATTCTGGAGTGAGGTTACTTACTAAGCATATGGTAACAGAGGTGCAATTACTGGTGAAAACTGGATGGATGGTAACTCCTGGTGCAAAACTGCCTTACAGTTACCAAAACCTTCCTTTGTGGTAAACTGGAATGGGCTGAGGATAGTGTATTGGCTAACACAATATCTCTATCATTCAAGTAATGTAAGAGTAATGGTTATTTTTAGAATTGTGGAACTGATTGCTTTTTTGCTAAGTGTCACTGATGAANAAGATGGTGTATTGGCTAACACAATATCTCTATCATTCAAGTAATGTAGGAGTAATGGTTATTTTTAGAATTGTGGAACTGATTGCTTTTTTGCTAAGTGTCACTGATGAACTAAAAAAAGAGAATGACAAATCCAGGTTAGTCAATGACCAACTCAAGGGATAATATGAAAGTGAAAGTTCTTCCACAGAAACACTAACAGAGACTCTTCTTACCTGGAGCCAAAGAGTGGACCACACTAAGGTTCAGGCCTAGAACTCAAGCATGATTCTAGTGAAGCTACAAAGAATGATAAATTCGTAGCCTTGGCAAGTCTCTACTCCTAAGTCTGGAAGAGAGTGGAGTCTCATAATCTCTCAGAAGATATTTGGATAGATGTGTTTGAATACACTGAACCTAATTACCTGGAAACTTCTGTGTCTTCAGACGTGACCCCTTACTATTGCTTGAAGATAGCAATATCTACTTTCCTAAAGACCATGCAGAAGTATCTATTTCCCTGAATCCATACTGAAATCTCCCCTGAAAAGTAACCCTACTGGCCCTCCTGGCTAGGACATCAATAACTAGAATTAAGTCTTAGAATGACCCAACTAGGAAGTACTAAATCTACTAAAGGAGGATAGAGGTTTTTCGCTGAAGAAACAAAAAGACCTGGATAGTATATCACAGCTAGAATCAGGAAAACCTAGCTAGGAGTGGACTTGAGGGTCGTGGAGAAGTTGAGTAGTGTCTAAAGCCAGATTGGGAGAATTAGATGATACAGGGGCTCTCTCTCATGATTCATATTCAACACCCTAGCAAAGGGCTTGGACTTAATACACTGTTTAAATGTCTCCTGGAAGGACAGTCCACATTATGATGGTTCACATTAAAGTACCTGGACATGACAGAACTACATTTGTCAGAATGTTGAAGAAGGAACAAAAATACTCAGAGAAGATATGCAAGAATAGATCTATTATGATAGCTTAAACAACCTACCAAATAGCTATGTTTTCTAAAAGGGTTCAAAAGACACTTCTTTTACTATTATAAGCATCAAGTGAAAGAGGAACCAGCAAATGGAAGCTCAGTGGTGGAGTGAAGGCTATCCACTGGAGACCAATATTAATAATAAGAAATGTTGTTGTGAAACTGCACCCGCTGTTGTGGGGATGATGTGATTACAGAATAGCAGAGGCTAGGTGGTAGCATTTAACCATCAGACACAAAGTGAGAGTATTTACCATTATGGGTAGTAAGGTTGGAGTAGAAACCTGGGGGCTCTGACCTATAGGACCTATGGTTATGGCTAATTCATCATGGTATTCGCAAGAACCAGGAAAATGGACAACAAACAAGGTTTAGCTTAATACATATAGTCAAAAAAAAAAAAAGATTAAAGGCAGATAAACTGATATTAACCACCCTGGTGGAAAACCATTATCCCTCATCCAGGTTCCAGACCTGAACTTAACTGAAGAAGATACAACCGAATTTGAGGAAGGACACTGCTATGCTACAGCCATTCATCCAGTCCTTCCCCAAAGGAATTTATGTACATTGAGGGTGGAGGAATACCCAGAATTTTTTTGAAAGTTGTTGGTTATAGAAAAAGTTCTGGCTATAATGAGACCAAGGACCTCAAATCCCACTGTGGTTATCCATTATAGTGAAATGTCAGGTGATAAATGGAGTTCTTATCCAATTCCAGAGAAAACCTGGATTCACCCTGTGATCATTTCCTAGCCCCTGAGTCTTTAATGGGATGAGTATACTTACAGCCAGAGCAGACTGTAAGAAATATACATTCCAGTCCTGATCAGAGATACTTTAACTTTCCTGCTGTATGTCACAGTATAATCCAAGGGGATCTTGATGGTCCTGAGCATAAGGAATCCTGGAAGACAGTGGCAAGAAAAAAAATCTTCCTGGGGGCAGAGTTTTTATAGTGTATCTGGTCTTCTGTCTCACATGAAGAAAGAAGTGCCTGGTGATAATGACATACCCAGATTCCCAACCAGGTGGAAATGGTTTGGCTGATTGATCAGTGGCTTGGAAAGAGGAAGGATGAAGAGAAAATCTAGAGAAAGGCATGCGGATGTACTCATGGGTGTGTAGAGCTTTGCAGCCCTCATTCATGTCAACTAGCAGGCTCTGAACAAGCTGGTGGCCAGGATGACTCATCCAATATGTCAACTACTCTCTGTACTCATCTGTGCCAGTGTTTACACAGTAGACCCATAAATGGACTAGCCATGGTAAAAGAGGTGGTGGCTTTACATGAGTCCATTAGCATGAGCTTATTCTAACAAGTCTGATATAGCTATCTTTGCTGCTAAATGTCTGCCTTGTCAGCAACATACTTTAATACTGGGCCCTTGAAGTGTTATCGGTTCTCAAAATTAATCAGTGGCTTGGTGGCAAGATGATTACATCAGACCTCATCCACCCTGGAATGGGCAATAATTGACAGACATGCTGGTATGTGTTTTCCTTTCCTGCCCTTACTGTCTTGATCAGTATTTAGAGGCTTACAGATTGTCTGATTGACTGACATTTTATCTCATATGATATTTCTTCAGATCAAAGGACACATTTTGCAGAAAAGTGATCATAACATGGAGCACAGCCCAAAGGATCATTAGCCTTACTATTTTCTAAACCATTCAAAGCCTGACAGTCTAATATAATGTTGCAGTGACCACTCAAAGGCATGCCTAAAGCTTTAACTTGCAAATAATACCTTTCTTGTTTGGAGAATCAAATTCAGGTATGGTATATACTTATAGCTAATAGCCATTTTGTCCTGAATCTCTGATATTTGGAATATATGAGTCCAGATGATGGGATGGAAGCAGAAGTAACCCCCCTAGCCATCTCTCCCAGTGCCCTATTAGAGACTTTAGAGACTATGTGCCTCTTGCTCTTTAAATCTGGCAGATCTAGACTTCTGAAATTATGACTTCTGCCTGGCCATTTTAAGTTCCTCATGCCAATAGACTTGCACATAAGAATGTTACCGTATTGGCAATGGTAATTGACTCTGATCATTGTGAGGAGGTAGAATTGCTTTCATACAAAGTAGCAGAAAGTAGTGTATCTGAGCCTCTGAAGATATACTATGGTGTCCTTGACGATCTCAAGCCTTGTTTTAAATGGGAAAAGACCATAGCCAAACAAGGGCCCAGTACCAAGAGCTTAGTCACTTGAGGTACAAAGATCTAGGTCAGTCCACCATTTCATTAGCCCACAGCAGCAGAAATGTTGGCCAAGGGTGAGAGAAAAGAGACAGATGATGAATATCACCTAAGCCTGAGGACTAACTATAGCAGCGGAGGCTGCTGATCTCTAGCTTAACCTGCTGATCTTTCTTTTGAGTCTTCTTTATTTATTTTTTTTCCTAGAAGTGTTGCCAAGTGTTGCCTTCTTAAGGAAACAGTACAGTAAATTTAATATGAGGGTTGAATGGATATCACCATCGAAATGGGTGGAATGTAGCAGACATTATTTGTCCTTTGCACACATTCTCTAAAAAGAGAAAAGAGGGGCACCTGAGGGGCTCATTTGATTAAGTGTCTACTTTCGGCTCTGGTCATGATCCTGGAGTCCTGGGATCAAGCCCCACATCGGGCTCCCTGCTCAGTGGGGAGTCTGTTTCTCCCTCTCCCTCTGCCCCTCCCCATTGCTCAAATAAATATAAAATAAAACACAATAAGAAAGAAAAGAAGAGGAAAGAGAAAAGACCTGATTCATAGCACCATGGCATCACTAAAAGTAGAGTTGAATAAATATGTGCTGGATTGGATCCAATGTACAGATAAGAGCCAGCCAGCTCCAGTACACCACTGGGTTTGGCAGAGTGTTTCACATATAATATGTATCCATAACTATTAGCTATTGGCATTCCTATTTGTACATACATTCCACTTTGAACCTGGCATTACATTGTATATTTAGGTGTCAATCTTTTCTCCTATATATATATTCTTCTTGAGCTCAGGGTTCATGCTTACATGGTTTAAAAAACCTAATAAGACACTGACCTCTTTCCTTAGGTCTTTCTCACCCCATTTCAGGAAAAAAACCCTTGTCTTTATTATTTCATATGGATATGGCCATCCTATTTACCTCCATTTCTCCCAAGGCTGAACTGCCTAGGTCATTTTTGCTACCATTGCCTCATTTCTTGTCTTTAACTCAAGCCCCCTTTTACCTGCTGCTTTTTGAAAAATATTACCTAAAAAATTGAATTGTTGAAATAATAAGCTAAGATGGGGGACTGTAGAAAGAATATCAATCCTGAAAACTAGGGCAAACACCAGAATGTTAATTTGAGGGATATAGATGCACTCATGATTAGGCCCTGGAAGATAATGTCTGCAAATAATAATAATAATAATGATAGGAAGAAGGCAAATAATAAATATAGATGTCACTAATAATAATAAATATGGATATACTATGAGGGTCATTTGTCTAAGAATTTTCTCTTCATCTTAAAAATTAATAATCACGGGCGCCTGGGTGGCTCAGTGGGTTAAAGCCGCTGCCTTCGGCTCAGGTCATGATCCCAGGGTCCTGGGATCGAGGCCCACATCGGGCTCTCTGCTCAGCAGGAAGCCTGCTTCCTCCTAACTCCTCTCTCTCTGCCTGCCTCTCTGCCTACTTGTAATCTCTCTCTCTGTGTGTCAAATGAATAAATAAAATCTTTAAAAAAAATTTAATAATCACAGCAGCCTCATGGGAGATACAGCATTATTTCTACTTTACAGAAATTAGTAGCAAGGGACACTTAGGAAAGAAATAACGAATGGACCTTTAATGGCAAATATAGGAACATAACGATTGAAAGCCCCATTGGATTAGGTTGGAATTAAGAACAAGGTGGTATGGCTGCTGTGGGAATTTATTCTGGCTCAATTGGGACTAATTCAGGAAAATTGGGTATGCTGAATCTGCATATGGGAAATGAGTGGACCTATTTATAAAAAGTTGAAGATGATAGAGAAGAAGAGACAGCAAAGGACAATGGTGCATGTAAAGATCACAAATCAACACAAATATGAGGAATGGGTCTGGGATGGAGAAAGAGTTCACTTACATCGAGTACACATTTATGCCTTCTCTTTCTAAGACACTTTCCGGAATTTGAATTACTTTTATTTTCACAACCAACCCTCCTAGGTAGGTATTTTTCTCTCATCTCTCTCTCTCTGTGCTGTTAGGATTTCATTGTTACTTTTTTCCACAAGACTATGAGTTCTTTCTTCCTTGTTTGTTATGTCATAGCTGCTGTATCAGTGAATCTGAACAAAAAGCAGGGGAAATATTATAGAACTTGCTCTGCAAAGAGATAAATCATAGTCATCATCCAAGTTTGAACTAATTTGTATATAGAAAATCTATGGGATTCCTGGGTGGCTCAGTCAGTTAAGCATCTGCCTTCAGCTCAGGTCATGATCCCAGGGTGTGGGATCGAGTCCTGCGTTGGGCTCCTTGCTCAGTGGGGAGCTTGCTTCTCCCTCTGCCTACAGTTCTCCTGCTTGTGTTCTCTCTCTCTCTCTCTGACAAATAAATAAATAAATAAATCTTAAAAAAAAAGAAAATCTACAGTTTTTGGTGAGATGGAATAAAAAGAGGAATGATTTAGTATCTTCTATTTGATGTAATCACATTATAAGAGGATTAAAATTATACTTGTACTAACTTGTGTAACACTGAACTCTCATAAGCTCTGCAGCATAATCCTTGAAATATAGTTTATATAAATAATTTTATTTTTAAAAGTTTTGGGGGCACCTGGGTAGCTCAGTTAGTTAAGACTCCAACTCTTGATTTCACCTCAGGTCATGATCTTGGGGTTGTGAGATTGAGTCTTGCATTTGGCTCCTCACTCAGCAGGAAGTCTGCTTGAGATTGTCTCTCCCTCTCTCTCTCAGCCCCTCCCTCCTCTAGAAAATAAATAAATCTTCAAAAAAAAAGTTTTGGTCAATTCTAGACAGAAATCCTGTACCGTAACTTTTTATATAGTATACCAGTGTTAATACATAACAATCCTTCTGTCCAGAATACCTGAAAATCATTGACCTTAGCAATTACATTAGTTAGGGTTCCAAATTACAAGTAACAAAATCCCAAACTGGTTTGATGAGACTAAACATGCACTATTTTAACTCAAGAAATGTAAGGTATAAATGAACATCCAGTACAGAAGAAAGTTGGGGAGGTAGCTAAGGCTTAGGAACACCCGGAAACAGGGCCTGAAAGAGTCTATGTACTAGCTGGGCTGCCATTTGCCTAATTATATTTTTCTCAATATAAAAGTTATAAAAGTTTTTTCTATGTGGCAGAAAACATGGCTTTTAATACCTTCTATGTTTTTCATCTTAAGGCTTTAAGTCTCAGAGACTTATCTTGATTAGTCTATGGTCAAGTTCCTAAGCCTGGACCAATGACTTCAGCCAGGAATCACTCTATTTTTATCAGCCTTGGTCAGATTTATGCTCTTGAACCAAAGATGGTACTTAAAATATGGAGTCATGAAAATATAGCCTTCATTGACAGAACCCTTAATTGATAGCAGGAATTCTAGAAGGCAGAGTATTGGGAAACAGCTACCCGGTATAGAAATATAAAGACACAGTGTCCACTTCATGTATTAGTGGTTACTGGGGACTCAGTAACCTTTTTAATGTGGTTCAGAGTGGTCTTGGCTACTCAGCCTGCAGAAGGCTCTTTTTACAGGTTGGATCTGTTCTCTCCTCCTGTTTGTTATTCCTTCTCACAAAAGGAGGTCTGTTAGTATTCACACCGACACTTGATAAAATGAAATCATGTGTTTACTCAATACCAAAGGCAGTGTTAGATATTAATTAACCCTTGTTGTTGCTTTAGAAAAATAATAACAAGAGTCCTTTATTCATTTATTACTAAGATTGTAATTTAGCAACACTTCCATTCCTGAGCCTCTTTCTTTGACAGGCAGTGGCCTTTAACAAATATCCACAAACAACATTAATATTTTCCTTCTCAGTCCTTGGCCTCTCCACCCATTGTCTCTAATCTGTCTTTCAAATCACATTGGGTCATACAGAGGACACATGCTAGATGTTTGGATTCTCGAATTACAAGCTTCACAGCCAATTTGTATTTGCATAAAAGCAGACTCCTTTCTCAGACATTAGACACACATAGCAGCATTCAGCCTGCCAACTTTATTACTGTTCATTTCACCATCCTACACTCGCTTTTGCTGAAGAGTAGCATAAATCTCAGCAATATAAAGGTAGTAGTACCCCATAATCACTCATCAAAGAAATAAGATATTATCTTATTCTATGATACACATCAATGATGGGTGTTTGTTAAACAGTTTATGATTTGGAAACAAAGGTAATAAAATCTGATTGAATATCTGAACCAGATATCTTGAAGGATAAAAACGGAACTCAGGGAAATAATATATATATTTTTTCTTTTGTCTGGGAGTGTTATGGCAGTAACAGTATCAAAATACTTAGGTGCAAATGTGGTAGCATAACAAAATGCTTGAATAGGGAGAGACTGTCCCATATTTTTTAAAATAGACAGACACAAACACAGACTCTATATACAATGTGTTCATATTCTAAGTCCCATTCTATGACTTGCTGAACCAGCTAATGGATTCCTCCATATTCAAAGATTCACACTAAGCCTTTTCTTACCAATTTTCCTTCTACTGTGGGAGTTAGTGATGCTGATTGAACTCGGTAGCTCAATAAACAACTTTGCTATCTCAAAAAATACACCCCCTTTGCCAGCAAGATGTTTGGAGTCATTCCAAGAAAAAGAAAAAAAAAATTCTGGTCAACAGAGAGAAGGGACCCCATTGAAACGTTGGCTCTCCTATTTTTACTCTGGTCATAAATCATTATCCACTCTGGCATTGATTAATTGGCCTTCCTCAAATCCTCCAGAATTCTTATGAAAATCCAGGATAAGCACGACTACAATATTAGCAGCCAACAGGAAGGGATACGTTTCAAACGTTGTCTGGAGATAACAGTGTGTAGACAAAACTGTGTCACATTGGAAGCAGCTTTCTGATTATTTACACTTTTTAAGTGATTTAGTTTCTTTTGTCAAAGTCTTCATTCACCCCCTTTCTTATCTTGGGTCTACAACCAAGCCCGAGAAAGGTGAGGATGACACGCTCTACATATTCCACCTGTCAGTGTTACACCCGGGCATCTTGGACCCATTGAAAATTTCCATGCTAGGATGTCTAATTCTTCAGGGTTTATTGCTAATGATCAAGTTTTGCATTGGTAATGGAAGCTAGTATCTTAAACAGATTATAAATGGGCTAAAACAGCTGTCTGAATGTCACATACGGTCAGTCTCATGGAGATTAGACTTGTAATTCTAATAATAGTTTCAATTTGAGAATTAATAAGCTTTTCATTTGAGGACTGTTTGCTGATTCCTGCTTTCTGTTCGCTCACTTTCTTCTTGCCTTACTTCACTCCTCAGTGGTTTCATGACTTTCTTGTGTTTGTTTGCTTTAAAGTAAGTTTTTCATTTCATTCTATAGTTTGGTAGTGACCGTCCTGAGTGATATATTATTGCTTGGTAAAGTGGCTATTCCCATAAATATATACAAGTATAAAAGTCTGGCAAAGCACAAGAAAAAAAATAGACCAATGGATTACATTCAAGACTCCAAATCTAGAGCCATGAACATCTGGACATTCAGGATATGACAAAAATATGGATATGTCTTTATATGGATGGCCTTAATATATGTCACTGGGAAACTGGATAATTGTATGGATAATTAAAAATTAATGCTGGGACACCTGGGTGGCTCAGTCGGTTCAGTGGCTACCTTTGGCTCAGGTCATGATCCCAGGGTCCTGGGATTGAGTCCCACATGGGTCTCCTTGCTCAGCAGGGAGCCTGCTTCTCCCTCTGCCTGCTGGTCCCCCTGCTTGTGCTCTCTCTCTCTCTTTCTCTGACAAATAAGTAAATAAAATCTTTTAAAAAATTAATGCCATTTTACACCACACAAAAATTTAAAACTAGGTGGATTAAAAATGAATGAAAGATAATACTGTAAGTAAAATGAAAATTTAGGAACTAATCTCTGTTCCATCCCTGAAGTGAATAAAGTTTTCTTAATATCCAGAAGCAAAAATCCTGAGGTACATATTAAATGTGACTAGATTAAAATTAAATGGATAATATAAATTAGTTTAAATAGTTATATGATTATAGTAAACCACCTAAATTCTAAAATTTTAGAGAATTTAAAAGTAGAGGGAAAATTTAAATGAACAGACTACTGTTATTGCTAAAATGTTAGGTAAATCGGCAAAATTGAACTTTTTAACTAATCAGAAGTAAGAAGAGAATAGTCAAAGTATTATCACATGGCTATATTTTAATTCATAAATGTCTTTACAGCTGTGGCAAAACATTGTTCTAAGTACTGTTACAAATATTAACCACATTACCCAGTCACATGAAGTGAATAATATTATGGTCATCCCCATTTTACAAATGAAGAAAGTAGAAAGAGGTTTGTAACTCATCCTAAGTAAGGCAATGAAGAGACGGACTCACCGAGATATGACTCCAGGCAGTTCAGTTACAGATCTGCCCTGTCAACCATTAACCTGCATTGCTTTCCTCAAAATTTTGTACTGGAATAGCAATTAACATTAAAATTCTTTCCCTTCTGGAAAAGATTTTTTTGCTTTGACTTTTTTCCCCCTTAAACATCTTATATACTTTAGCTATAACAATGGAAAAAAGAAAGTAAATATTCCAGTTAGTGGCAGTTTAAATATTTCCAGCTTACTAAGGTAGCCTTGTGACAAAAATCCCTACATCTTCTTATAGTTGCAATATATCTCCATTCTACTCTTTTTGATGTTTTCTACTAATTAATCTATAATTTAATAAAATAGCAAATTAATTCTTATGCTTTTTAAATATGGAAAATTAGCATGAAGAAAAATAGAATAAGTACGAAAAGTGAATTAGATGAAAATACATTTGGAAGAATTGGAGTTGGATGAGATGGAATTAATCGTCTCAGTCTCTTAAATGTATAAAACATGGAGCACATGTGGGCTTTTAACAAATATCAGTAGGATGAATTAGTGAGTAGAGAAGTGCGCACTGAGATTTGAAGTCTCTTTGATAATTGACAATTAAAATTATTTAAAAAAAACATATGAATTACTATTTTGGGAGACAAGGACCACAGAGAGGTAAGTAGTGTGCTTAGAAAAGGCCCTTACTTCTTATGAGCCTGCAAACACATGTCCCTTTTAAGTTGTGGAATCATAGCATATTAGTTTGGAAAGGTCTTTGTCTATCATCTAATCGAAAACCCATTATCCTTGTTCTCCATTATATTATACTCCTGACAAGTAAGAAGTCATGCACTTTGAAGAGCTCTGGAAGTAGGAAAACCAAGAATTCCCAACAAAAATGGTGTAATGGAAAACGAAGTTAATTAAGACTGAGGATTCTTTTATTCTAGTTCTGGCTGAGCCATTAAAGAGTAAAGGAGCAAATCATCTAACCTTGCTGAGTCCACAGTTCCTCATCTGGAAAATAAAAGAATTGGACATGATGATCATAAGGTAAAATGCTACCAACATGAAACATGCTCATTCTATGATTGTATTTTTGGGGGTAGATTTTCACTATAAAAATCCTATAGTCAACCAATATTGGACTCTGTATAATTGTCACAAAAAATTTTGTGATAAGCCTTCAAGAAGTAATTATTCTTTGTTTTGGATATTTCTTGCATCATAACAAGCCACCTACAAATATTAGTGGCAAAAAATCCAAAACAAAAAATAAAATCATAAATTTTCATCATGATTTGCAAGTTGGACAGAGCTTGCCAATCATCAGCTTGTCTGTTCTATTTGGCGTCTGCAGGAGGGGTCCAAAGACTGATTGCACAAGTGTTGTTCACTCAGACGTCTGGTAGTTTTATTCTGACTTGATTTAAACCTCATCCTGTGCTGGTGGCCAGAACATTTACATGTGATCTTTCCAGTAGATCTTTGATCTACTTCTGAGAAGAAAGTTACTAAAATTCCAGTGAATTCAAGGGGAGAGGAATCAATCTCCACCTTCATTAAGTCTTCTATGGATTTGAGTACTAATATCATAACCCCTTAAATTTTATCTTTTCTTTGCTAAATATACCCATCAGTTTCTTTGAACTTTTCTATCAGAATACATTTTGGGTTTCCCACACCATCTTTCTGACTTCAAAAACTATCCTTTTAACATCTATGTTAAATGACACTGCTCCTCTCAAAATTATGAAGCAGTAGCTCTGAAAATATGAATCTGAGACCCTTGGGGGTCACTAAGATCTTTTGAGAATGGGTCTGCAATGTTAAAACTACATTTTAATAAAACGAAGACATTATTTTAATTTTTCACTCTCATTCTCTTTGTATTTAGAAAAAGGTAAAATCATAACTGTCTTTTGGATATAAAGTGATCATGCACTTANTGAAGACATTATTTTAATTTTTCACTCTCATTCTCTTTGTTTGTATTTAGAAAAAGGTAAAATCATAACTGTCTTTTGGATATAAAGTGATCATGCACTTAAGATGTTACTTTGTTCATTAAACTGATAGAACCAGGCATGTGAGGGAATTGGTTTAAAAGAAAAGTCAAAAAGCCCAAATTTTATAAGGGGCAAAGGAATGTTGAAATGAACTGCAAACAGAGGTGTTTTTCTCCACAGGGTTCAGGGGAGGATATTTGAACTTCTACCAAAAAAGACAGGCTTTATACATCTTTCAGGCACCCACAACTACCTACAGAATGGTAAATAGTTCCCACAGAATCAGGATCTGAGAAGGTGGACAGGTGTGTCACAGACAATGCCTAGATAGATGCTCTACTAAAGCACAATAGAACACTAGGGGTTTTTTCTATATCACAACAAATTGAATACAAAAGCAGATGTGAGAATTCATCTTCCATGAAGCCAAACACTAAAGAAATCTGTAAAGTGTAAAAGAAGGCACCACTTCTCACATTTTTTTTGTTTTGAAAGTATAGTTATTGTCATAAAATATCTTCACATATAATGGGTCTATTATTATATAAGTGAATTACTTAACACTTATTTATTCTTGGATTTAACTTCTAATACAATAAATATTGATTAGTACAACCAATGTGAACAAAAAGGTCTTCCTATCCTCAATAAATATTAACAATATAAAGGATTCCGAGGCAAAAATGAGAGAATCACTACTTTAAGATCTTTGATTATGAAGGGCGTCAGAGTATGTTATACCGAAATAGGCCATTTTGGTATAAGGATTATTTTGAACCAAAAGTAATTGAGAATCAATATATTCAGGAAGAGTTTTCTGTTGCCCCCTCACCATCAAAAGCAGAGCAGGGCATCAGTCCCCCTTTGTGAAGGTGTTCCCTCCCCTGACCCTCCATTCCCCACCTCCCACCTTCCTACCCCACCTGAACCAGGAAGAGGACCAACAACACCAAGAAAAGCTTGCATGTACAAACTTTACTGAAATTACCCTTATCTTCCATTAGTTCTTCCATGTATTTCCTCATCACTCCCCGTGATTTCCTGTTCTGTGAAGCCCAAATCTCCTCTCCTTTGTTGTTGTTTTATTGTTGTTGTTTTTAAAGATTTTATTTATTTTTTTGACAAAGAGAGAGACAGTGAGAGAGGGAACACAAGCAGAGTGAGTGGCAGAGGGAGAAGCAGGCTTCCTGCTGAGCAGGGAGCCCGAAGCAGGGCTCCGTCCCAGGACCCTGGGATCGTGACCTGAGCCGAAGGCAGACGCTTAATGACTGAGCCACCCAGGCGCCCCTCCTCTTCTTTGTTGGAAAGGTATATAAGCTCCCAAGTGTAACCACTTCTTTGAGTTCACTTTTCAGTGTACTCCTGTGCATGTGAAATACTAATAAAAATCATTTGCCTTTTCTCTTGTCAATCTGTCTTTTGTTGGTTTAATTCACAGGCCTTTAGTCATTGAGCTTAAGAGGGTAGAGGAAAAGCTTTTCCTCTCTGATACTTATTCTTTTTCATAGTAAATTCATGGACAGTTGAACTCCAGACATCCTGTATGGCAGTTTTTCCTGATGATCTAAATTTACCAATTGAATAATTCTATTAAAACTAGATACAGTCTGAGCTTTTCTTAGAAATCGATATAGGTTCTCAATGAGTAACATATTCTCCACTGAGGTCTTGACATCTTTCATTCAACATTCCTTTTGGTAATCTTTCTTGATATTGATGTCAAGATCCATTGCTCTGTACCTGCAAGAATTCAAGCTTTGGCGCTTTAAAGAAAAATGGGATTATATTTTATCATCTCCAGTCTTTTGGTACCTCTTTCATTTTCTGGCCCTTTTGATAGTAGTGTCACCAACTAGACCCCAAAATATGACCTTTACTGCCTACCTGCTTGTGCCCACTAACCTTCGTTCCACATTTTTTCTTAAAATCTTCTTTTTAGCTCTTAACTCAGCAAAAGACTCGACAGCATAGCATCCCTTGATGGAAAGTGGAACTACCCCTCAAGCAATAACAATCACCCCGATGAAGAGCTCTGGTGACCCAGACCACCCTGACCAGTTTGAGCTCAACCCCAACCCATGCCTGCACAGATGGACCATGACATGACCCATCGGGTGACTGACAGCCACCTTTACCTCATTATAATGTTTCAGGATTTCTCTCCTTTTAGTGCCGGGGTTTTTGGTCATGCCACTTCAAAGAATGAAGAGGTAGATCAGACAAAGTATGGTGAGCAGCAAAGCAAAGTTTATTGGGCAAAACTCTTGAAGAAGGAGGAGACCCGAGAGGTTTCCCGTGGGAGTTTCTAAGTCTAGGGGTTTTTATGAGAATGTTGGTGGGTTGTTTAATGTGATTAACCCTCCACCCACCTGTCACCCAATCAGGATCTTGTCCAAGTGCTCATCTGCCTATCAGGTAGCTGTTTATATGGGAAAGGGTGGAGGACTCCTTCCAGGGAGGTGTAGAATAACAGGATGGGTTCTTTCTCCTTCTAAGGATGGCTTCCTCTTAGGACTGGGTCCCTTGTCCTTGCTCGCCTCCATTAATAATACTAAAATCTCCACCCAAGAAGGAGCACAAACCGCGTTTACATAACATACAATGTATGTATGCTATGTCTCCTCAAGGCACATGCATGACCTTATGCCTGCGTCTATATACAACGACAAAACTTCCCTTTCTGAATATTCATCCTAACCCTAAATCAAAAAGGCCCACCCTTGTTCGGGGAGTCACAGTTTTGGAAGTCATTCCCTGTGATCTCCTTATTTGCTGCAAATAAAGTTTTCTGTGTGTGACAGTTCCACCTGGTGCAGTTTCCATCTGTGATGCACTAAGGAACGAACTCCTGTTAGTTCAGTTATAGTGGTCCAACTACCTTTCCTGATTAAAAGTAATTTCTATAATTAGAGTTCTATAATTAGAGTTCATTCCATTGTCAAAGATTAGCCTTGAGTAAATATTTAGTGAGTAATTCAGTTTACTTTAGGCATGGCATTTTAGTCTTATCTGTACTCTTGATGACCTACTAAGGTTGCCTTCCCCATCTTTCAGATGATTTCAGATCTGGACCATTGTATTCTCTTTCATCTCCTGCCTCCCCCTCTCTTTAATTAATTAATTTATTATTTTTTTGGTCTATGGAATATTCCTTGTTCCCTTAGAACAGTGATTTTTGAAGTATGATACCATATCAGAATATACGCTTGTTTAGCTTGCTAAAAAAACACACATATCTAGACAACAACTACTATATCAGAATGTCTGGTTTGAGTTAGATTTCTGTCATTTGTAACCCACAGATTTTTAACTGACATTCTTGTAACAGTAAACCTTTCATGAGTTTTAACTATCTTACTCATTTAGTCCTCATAAAACCTTGTTAGCCCTATTTTATGATTTAAGACGCTAAAGAACTAGCTCAAGTTCACAGAGCCAGTAATTATCAGAGTTGGGAATCAATCAGAGCTGTATTTATTTGTTTTTCTCCCTCCTAATGTTGCTAAAGCAGATTAAATACCTGAGGGGTACTAAGAAGGGCTCTGTGGCAAAAAAATCACTCTCCTCCGCCCTGCCTCAGAGTCTGAAATCCTCAGCATTCTCCACTTCTTTCAGTTAAAGGCAGCTGTTTAAATGCAAATTACATCTGGGAAGGGTGTCACATTAATAGCTACTACCAGCTATTAACTCCTAAACACAAATCAATGTTCTTGTTCTCTAGACTAGACAGGACTCTTAAAGAATGTAACATTTGGAGGAAATTTTTGAACTGAGGATGAAGGGAATGGGAAAGGTTGGGAGCATAAGGATGCCGTCATGGTGGGGGCTTTGGGCAAGTGACAGCCCACAAGTGCTAGGCTGTGGGCAGGCCATGACAAGTGAGGGTAGGAGGAGGGCACATGTTGAAAGGGATGCAAAGCGATGTTAGAGTGATAATCGCAAAGATCACCTGCTTTACATTTTTGCATAGAACCATTTAGAATCATTTCAGATTCTGGCATCCATTTTGATCACGCTTCAATCTTTATGATAAAACACAGGAAATTTCCCCCCTGAATGTGCAGTGTATGTTAAATATGAAGAATGAATCCAAGACTGCCAAACCTAATACACATAAGGTCCCAGCATGAGCTCATATTCGATGATCATTAACATCTTTAACCTATTCTTCAATTTCTTTAATGAATAAATGTATCTTACTTCCTTCGAATGTAGGACAATTGGACTGTTTTTCTTTTGTGGCACACACATACGCAATGTAAAATATGACTTTAAAAGGATTAAATCATGTAATAAACATTACTATGCTGCTTTGTTGTCAGAATCATAACTGAAGAACGATGTTTGAAAGGTGTTGTTGAAATGGCTCCAGATTTCTAATTTTTCCAATGAATTACTCATAAAAGGAGATTCCGTAAACCAATAAAGTCATTCCAGGGCTGCATAAATTACTAAATTACTTGTTAAGTTAAAAAATAAGTGACAAAGCTTTTTGTACCACAGTGGCGAATGTCAGTGCCTAATAAATTTGTTATACAATGTTACAGGAATTTTTAAAAGTGATCATCATTTAGGCTCAGATTAACAATAAAAAGGCAAAAGATTTCCTAAAGCTCTAGGTGAACAATGGCACTTGAAAATGAAACACTGGCAAATTGCCCATCTCCTGTGGGAAAAGGAGGAAGGAGGCAGCAGCATCTTTGTAAGCAATCACACTGGAGAAGGCAGGCTCCTTCCTGGGGCATTAACAACATCTCAACAGGACTCAGAGATTTTTGTCAAGAGCCACAATTTACACAATAATTACACTCATTGGAGCAAATACTGATCCCAAATTGCCTCCTACTTCTTGTCCTCTCCCCAAATCAAATGTTTTGTCCATGTACCCAAGTTGTTTCAAAGGATTAGTTAATTCATGTATTCATGTACCAAAGACTAGCTTTTGTGAGTGTGTTTTATTTTTCTAAGCAATCAATTCATAAAGCAGACACCATTTTCCTTTCTATTAATGTACTAAAGGAAAATAAAGAATATGATTTTGGAAGCTTCTGACCTAGCTAAGCAATGGCTCTGCTATGTTCTTAAAACAAAGAGATATTTTTGAAAAGTGTGACTACACATGCTCATCATAATTTATTAAGCAACACAAACCCAAAGGTAATAAAAGACAAGTTGGATTTATGTGGAAACTGAAGAGATTATGTTGTGCATTTTATAAGACAAAGGTCATTTTTCCAGACTAGTAGTTGCTGGTTCTTCAAGGACAGATGCAAAGTTATCAGTTTTCCAGATGAAATAGAATGAGAGAGAGAGGCACATTTGCTCTGGCCTATGCTCACATGCTTACTGTTGTTCACAAAACATCCAGTCTGTCTTGACAACATGGGAATTCACTGAGCCCATGATCAGACTCTGCCTTCATGATGACATGAAAGAGAAGGGTAATTTTAGTCCACTACAGCTCCAACTATTGATGTCCAAGCTCATTATGCATTATTAACTTCTTTATGGTGTTGGGACACCAAAGAGAGATCCTGTTAAGAAGCAGAGAGTGCAAAACAGGATCAGTGGGATATTGTAATCAGGTGGAGGAGTAACTAAAGTGCCTGGGAAAAGACCTCCAGATGGTGATGAAAAAAAGATGACCTCCAACGGAGATACTACACAAACTCCTGGAAGGGAGTCTCATGGCCACAAGCTGGGAAGGGGATCTAAGGAAGAAGAAAGAGCAGCCAATTTTTCCTTCTAGGTAGAGATCAGGGCCACAGCCTCCTTGGGGATAAAGTGTAAACCCTTTGAGCCAACGAAGTTTGTTGTTGGTTATTTGTGGATTTTCATCATCCATACACACGCCCTGCTCCTGACCATGCGAATTCGGTGATGAATATATGCATGAAAATATCCTTGCTTATGGAGTTCATGAGCATTGGTACCTCTACCTGGTATGGCTGGACTCTGCTGTTTCTTCAAAGCCCTAAAGAAATAAGCCTAAGTCACATTCCAGGAATTCTCATTTTGAGGCAAATTGAATGTTTTTATATGAGAGGTTTTTTTTGGTTTTAAATTTCTGCCATTGGGAAAAACACCAATGATTCATCTATTTTTTTTTTAAAGATTTTATTTATTTGACACAGAGATAGAGATCATAAGTAGGCAGAGAGGCAGGCAGAGTTGGGCGGGGGGGGGGGGGGGGGGGGGGGGGGGGGAGGGGGGGGGGGGGGGGGGGCGAAAAAAAAAA